>JAPXFQ010002706.1:1200000-1800000 GCA_028564705.1 Apricaphanius iberus | reverse complement strand
ACATCTTAAAAAATGAAAAACAAAACTTTTTTTTTTTTTTTCTGACCCTACCTGACCAAGTTGAGCATCATAGTTTCAATGCTGGCCTGTCCTAGGTGTTCAGAGCTGCCCTCTGTATGGTTATCCAGCAGGTTCTTCATTATGGCTATGGTCTGCTCCACAAACTGGGTGTTTGCATCAGTAATAGGCACCTGAAAAAGTTATACAGTCACTGAGTTAAATCCAGTTATAAAAAACGAAGTAAATAAACTTTATGTGTCTTTCATTATTAGGTGAATCCATTAACATAAATCCAGAATAATAAAATTTTTGTACAGAGTAACCACAGGGTAACCAATAAATCGATGGCATGGAAAAAATTCAACCTTTAGAGCCTTGGACTGATGACCAAAGTGAAAAAGCTTACCAATGGCAGAGTGGAGAAGTCTTGGGCCTTGTGTTAATGGGTTGTGTTAATGGGCTCAAATAAAAGCAATATATTTAAAACACACCTAGTAAAAACATTAATGATTTAAAAGGGTATAAACTAAATTTGACAGAAAGTGAAAAAAGTTCAACTTGTAATACATAATGCATTTATTTATTTGTTGGTTGGTTTCTTTAGTTTTCTGCTAATAAATATATTTCATGCTAGGAATAGTTCCCAGCAAGGGTTTCCTTACAAACACGACTCCTTTTATATTTAGTTCTTTGTTTCTCTGCAAATTTCTTTAATTTCCTGAAAGTTTATTCCAATATCTGTCCATAACTTTGACTGAATATGTATCATCAGTTTATCAGCTCTGCCAAGGAGCTTACCTTGGCATCTGTCTGTTCTTTAGCAAAATAACTCAAAGTTAAGCTGTTTCAGTATTGCAGTTCCAATAACACCACCATGCACACAGAAACTCACACTAAAGGACACTTTAGAGAGGCAATTAACCTAACAGTCAAGTTTTTTGACTGTGGGAGGAAGCCGGAGTACCCAGAAGTGGGGAACATGGAAACTCAATGCAGAGATCCTGGGGTGACATTCAAACCCAGGACCGTCTCACTGCAAAGCAACAGTGCTACCCACTGTACCATGGTGCAGCCTGTAATATACAGTATGTATCTATATATTCACTGCTCACAAAAATTAAAGGAGCACTTTAAAGAAACACAGATACATCAGATCTCAATATGCAGTTGGATATCTATACAAATAACGACAGGGCAATGTCTTAGGAACAAAAGGATGCCAAGTATTTTAATGGAAATAAAAGTTTTCAGCCTACAGAGGGCTTAATTGTGTAGACACCCTAAAATCAGAGTGAAATGAAGATGTGGCAGGCTAGTCCATTTTTTCAAAAACTTAATTTCTGCAACTCAAAATGCGACTGTGGCTCAGTGGTAGAGTAGTTGGCTTGCAATCGGAGGGTCGTAGGTTCGATTCCAGCTTCCTCCAGTCACATGTCGATGTGCCCCTGGGCAAGGCACTTAACCCCCAAATTCCACATTGTCCTACCGAGCCATGTTGGGTGTCGGTGTACGAATGCGAGTGTGAATGGGTGAATGTGGCTTCAATGTAAAGTGCTTTGAGTGGTCAGTAAGACTAGAAAAGCGCTATATAAGTTCAGTCCATTTACCATTTACCATTTTCAGTATCTTGTGAGGGCCCCACGAGCTTGTATGCATGCTTGACAACGTCGGGGCATGCTCCCATTGAGACGACGGATGGTGTCTTGTGGCATTTCCTCAAAGATCTGTGTGAGGGCATCCCCGAGCTGTTGTACAGTCTGAAGAGCAACCTGGCGGCGCCTAATGGACCAAAACATAATGTCCCACAGATGTTCTATTGGGTTTAAGTCAGGGGATCGTGAAGGCCATTCAATTCCTTCATCCTCCAGGTACTGCCTGCATACTCTTGCCACATGAGGCTGGGCATTGACGTGCATTAGGAGGAAACCAGGACCTACCGCACCAGCGTAAGGTCTGATAATGGGTTCAAGGATTTCATCTCGATACCTTCTGGCAGTCAGAGCAGCATTTCCTAGGCAGTAGAGGTCTTTGCATCCCTCCATGGATATGCCTCACCCGGCCCATCACTGACCCACCACCAAACCTGTCATGTTGAACAACGTTGCAGGCAGCATAACGTTCTCCTTGTCTTCTCCAGACTCTTTCACGTCTATCACAGGTGCTCAGTGGGGACCTGCTCCTGTTTGTAAAAAGTAGAGGGCGCCAGTGGCGGACTTGCCAATTCTGGTGTTCTTGAGCAAATGCCAGTCGAGCGCCACGGAGCTGGGCAGTGAGCACAGGGCTCACTACAGGACGTCGGGCCCTCAGGCCATCTTCATGAGGTCTGTTCCTGATTGTTTGGGTAGAAACATTCACACCAGTGGCCTTCTGGAGGTCATTCTGTAGGGCACGAGCAGTGCTCAGCCTGTTCCGCCTTGCACAAAGGAGCAGGTATTGGTCCTGCTGATGGGTTGAGGACCTTCAACGGCCCTGTCCAGCTCTCCGAGAATAACCACCAGTCTCCTGAAATCTCCTCCATGTTCTGGAGATTGTGCTGGGAGACACATTAAACCTTCTTGCTGCAGTACGTGTGGATGTGCCATCCTGGAGAAGTTGGACAACCTGTGCACCTTCTGTAGGGTAATCGGTAAGGAATCGCCTCATACTGCCAGTAGAGATAATTACTCAAGCCAAAACCAGGCAAAAAAGATCACAGGGAGAAAATGGAAATGACCTCCACATGTAAAACCAGTCCTGTTTTAAGGGGTTTTCTAATTGTTGCCACTGTAGTGCACCTGTTGTTAAGTCCATGAACACCATTACAGCTGAAAGTGATTAACAATGCCCTCAGCTGCTTAACCAACCAGAAAATTATCAGACAGGTTCAATTGATTTCATGCCAGGCCGAATAAAAAAAGTTTTCCTTTAATATTTGTGAGCAGTGTATATGCATACATACAGTACAGACCAAAAGTTTGGACACACCTTCTCATTCAATTACTTTCCTTTCTTTTCAGGACTATTCTATATAGTCCTATATATACTATTCTATATTCTATATTTATGACATTGTACGTTAATTAATTAATTATGTAGTACTTTTTCAAAAAAGTGTGAAATAACCTGGCCTCCAAAGTCACCGGACCTGAACCCAATCGAGATGATTTGAGGTGAGCTGAACCGCAGAGTGAAGGAAAAAGGGCCAACAAGTACTAAGCATCTCTGGGAACTCCTTCAAGACTGTTGAAAAACCATTTCGGGCTACTACCTCTTGAAGCTCAAGAGAATGGAAAGCAGTAATCAGAGCAAACGGTGGCTACTATGAGGAATCTAAAATATAACATGTATTCAGTTATTTCACCCTTTTTGTTTAAATGTTTAAGTACATACAGTAATTTCATACATTAGTGTTCATTCATAGTTTTGATACCCTAAATTGAGAATCTACAATGTAGTCATGAAAAGAAAGGAAACTCATTGGAGTAGGTGTATCCAAACTTTTTGTCTGTACAATATATATATATATATATATACATACATACATACATACATACATAAATACAAACACACATATATATATATATATATATCTATATCCATTCCAATCTCGGGGCCTCTACCAGAGGCCTGGAAGCTTCAGGGTCCTGCGCAAATACTTTCTTTGTTCCAAGTACTGCACTTTTCTGGAAGAATGCCCCTCCAAAAAAGCCAATTATACTATTTGGAATGCACAATTTGATAAAACGAAACATCCAAAAACTGAAATTTATCCATGTGAATATCTTTCTAATACTTTACATGCATTTGTCAAATAGAGTATTCTTATCGAAATAATTATATTATTTTTATACTTAAATTAATAAAATGTTATTGTTTTACCTCATTGCTGAGCGCCAAAGAGACCATTAATTTATTTTATTTATTGATTTTAAAAATCAAAATCTCTAAAGCCTAGTTTATTGGTATTCTCTGTTAACGCAAGGGCTCTTCGTCACACAAGGACAAACGGAATAGAGACCAATTTTACAACCATCACTCTTCTTCAATGGAGAGCGTATGCCTCTGACTGGTCAGCTCAACAACAGCTAGAGATCATTACACTATAACGGTGCTCTATAGTCGCTGTAATCAGTAGTCATTGCAGTGTTTGGGCACTACACATTTTATACTGAATATCTAAAATGGTCTTTTGGCAATTTTGAACACAAAAAGGTGTAAAGAAATGAGTTTTTAGAATATTTAGTGAGCTGCACTTCAAGTAAAAAGCTTTCCAGCTTAATCAAAACATACTTTTTGTCGTCCATTGCTCCTTGAGGGGGGAATGAGTTCACAAGCTGAAGAAAATCAACTCTAGTTAACCAGAAACGACACTACAACGGTGGGCAGACCAACTATGAAAAGTTAGCACCCCCTGATTTGCTTGTGGGGAATTGCTTTGCGACACTAATACAGAAACTGAGAACTATAAACTAAAAACATCTCTTTCAATATGTCTGCATCTGGGTGCAAACTTGCTGACTGAGAAGTATAAACTAGATCGATGAGGTAGTGATGTGCATTGGCAAGAATCTGTCGATATGATGTGTATTGCGATTAGGAATGTCGCCATCTTGATTTTTTTAATTGAAATCGACTGAAATTACGTTACTACCTTGCGCATCAAAATCCAAAAGAGGATTGCGATCACCTCTTCCCATGTTTACATACTGTTAGTCCCACTTGGACTTTTGTAGCAAAAGTTAGCATGCAACGGTCCATTTACTCAGAATTCTTCATTACAAGGAACCACACATTGCATTTTCCCCATTAATCAACTGTCACCATATCCCATACAAACAACAACACCTGGTAACATTTTACCTGCCTGTATCACATACGTCTACAGAGCACATTAGCTGACGCTAGCTAGTAGCTATTAGCTAAGCTACAGCTCGACCATGGCTAGGACAGATTAAGCAGCCGGAGCTGAGCTAAAGCCACTCCTTCTACTCTCAAACCACCGGTGAATAAATTATGAGTTCCCGGCGAGTTAAGCCCACATTTGCATTGTAAACAAGAGGACCACTGTTTGCTGCACATTTGCTCGGTCCTATGAGCCATCCAAGCCATCATGTCTCCAGTTGTTGTGCTGCAGTAACTAAAAAGAGTCACAAGATGGCAGCCACCCTCTCTTACTAATCATTTCTGTTATTTAAACAAGACTGTTACACTTTTTAAAAGATTATTTGCACCACAGTAGTCTTTATTTGACAGATTTGAAAAGGGGACAGATTTTTGAAGGGGGAGAGAAGTGGGGGAAGACCTGCAGCAAAGGTAGCCTTGGACGGGAATCGAATCGGGAACGGCCGGTCGAGGCTTTGGGCCTCAGCACATGGGGCGCCCGCTCTGACCACTATGTCACATGATGCCCCAAGACTGTTACACTTTGTACATTTGACCATTAATGTCTAATGTGATACATTACACAAGAATAATGAAAATTGCATCACTTATGACTTTTGCAATTAGATTTACTGTACAAAATGTAATGAATTAAACCAATGATCACTGTGGAACAGTCTAAAACTGTGTGTTTCAACTATCAGAACTTTAGGGTAATTTGACCTGTAACGTCTTATACCCCAGTGTCTCAACCTCATAGTGCCGGGCTGTTTTCAAATCCATTCCAGGGACCCATGGAGTACCTAAATGGGGGAAATGTACTCAGAAATGGCCCGACTGAGTTAGATCAAAGAAACGTTGCAACACGGCTTCCATGCCGATTCAGTTATTTCTGCTGCTCTATGCACCTTTTCCCCTGATAACTGATGCCATTTGCTGCTGAAATGGTGTGGTTTGCATGCATCTGTAGCTGATTACTTAAGAGGGCCAATTGTGTATGGAGACAATTCAGATGAGAGGAGCAGGCATAGAGATTAACACATCACAAAAAGAGCTGGTCAAATTACCTTGATCACGATTAATGGCTTTCTATTATGGCCCACTGTGGCTTTGTGGAGCTGGGACTACCAGTCTCTTGCTACTCTTGGGGTCGAGTGCTTAGAGGTTACCACTCTCAGCATTGTAACATTTTGCAATTCAAGAGAGAAACTAGCACACACACTTACTACTACACACACTCTTATACCGATTCCAAAAAGTAAACAGAGTGCCACAGGGCTCAATTATTGGGCCCCTGCTTTTTAGTATATTATATATATATATATATATATATATATATATACACACACATCAGGTAACTTAATACAACAACCATTAGACTACTTACTCCAAACGAATTATCAAAGCGGACTCATGCAGCTGTCAGCCACCCCTCTCTCCTTTCAAACCACAAAAAGGATGAAATCATTTGAGCTGAAACAGAATTTCTTGATAGTCCCTAAGCAAACCATCAGCGTAACTTCACCGCGGTCAGCAGCGAAGGAAGTTGTTCTGGATAAATGTTAGTGGCTCAGGTAAAGGTTTCGCCCCGTTTTGAACCAATCCTTGACACACAAACACTAAATGTAGCAATAGTAAACGGAATATAATACTAAGATCAGCTGTCTTAGGCAGTCTTAGGCCCCTCCACAGGCTCGCTGTGCTGCAAATCTGTTAAAGACAGACACAGGAAACTTACCCGGGTTGCGTCGTGCTGCTAACAAAACCTGTGGCTTGCGCTGCTAATAACACCTGTGGCTCGCGCTACTAACAACACCTGTGGCTCGCGCTGCTAACAACACCTGTGGCTTTTAAAATGTCTCCTCGGTTCTGCTCCCTGTCCTCAGAAGCGAAAAACACTAAAGGGTTGGATAGACCAGCCGGCTTCAGCTCTCAGTGACTGGCCTACAGTGTTCTGGGCTCTGTCTAGACTCTGATGACTAGCCGGTTAGCTTTAGCCAACAACTGAAGAGCTGAAGTGAATTAGAATAATCTTTATTGACAAACTAAACCAAAGGTTTCAGCCATTAATATTATCAAGTGTCATAAAATATTTAAAAGATTAAAAAGCATCTAGATAAGCCTTTAATTTAAATTACTAAAATAATCAAATACACATGTATAATATAGTGGTTAATAATTTTACTTTTCTTTGTATTTACTGATGTTACTCCAGTCCCTTGATTGTCTTACATATTTAGTTACGATAAAAGTATTAATTTATTAATTTGATACTTAATTAAAATTAGTTCATTGAAGGATAACAAAATGACTGGGGAGGGACTTAAAATATATATTTTAGATTTTGTGATATTTATCAATATCGATCAACATGATTATATGCTCTTTTTCTATATCGTCCAGCGCTAAGTATGTATATTAATAAACTCCCATCTAGGGATGGGTATCCTTAAGGAATTATCAATACTACCACTCTTAATTGGTGCATTCACACCGCAGGCTTATCAGCGTCAGGCAAAGCCCACAAAGCATCTAGTTTGACGCTTCTATATTGAAGCTTGCAAAGTCTGCCACTTCTGAGCAAAAATGAGCACATGGGCGGGGCTTCTTCTGTTGCCGGACATTCTGAACTATGGCACATAGTATTGAGTGTGGCTTGGCTTTATTTGCTAAATAAAGCTAGACAACGTCGACTTCGGCAACATAAGCGCCGTTTGTGGATACACCCTATTCTACGGATGTGTTCTGAGTTTGGGGAGTTTAACCATTTGCTCCAGGAGCTAGATATGGATGAGGTTCGCTTTCAGCAGTACTTCCGTCTGTCCAGCGCCTAATTTTACGACCTCCTCGGCCGCATCGGAACTTAAATCTCCTACCAGGACACCAACTACAGGTTCTCTATTCCTCCCATAGAGCGCCTGTCCATCTGTCTTCGGTAAGTGTTATTTATGATTTTTAAATCTGCGTTATCTAGACTTAAAATGTAGGTTATTCCTGCTCCCACTACATTCATAATACGTGGCTACAATTATAAGCTCTGATTGGTTAATGCGCCGCTTCAGGGACATGAGCACCGTCAAAAGTTCAACTAGCTGAACTTCTGCGCTGCTGGCTTTATGAGCTTTGAAGCATGAAAAGCAGGAAAAGCTTGAAAAGTTGACGGAGCCAAAGCTCAGTAAGTGCCGCAGAGACTGTGACGCTCCTCCAACGGCTTCGCCATAGACTTAACATGTAATCTTGACGTCGCTGACGCTGACAAAGCCTGCGCAGTGAATGAACCATAACAATGGACACGTTGAAACGTGACGTCACGCACCCGAGCGCCTGCCCCCCAGCCACTCTCTGGAGGGCAGAAAAAGACCTTTCGCTCCCACTGCCTTCCATTGTTATTATATGACAGCTGCCATTAGATTGGTGCTACATAGCGGTTAAGGAAAAATCTATCAGCATGGTTAACATGTGTAGCACTGTAGGCTGCAGAAATAGAGGAAAAAAGGACAATAATAATATTTAATAGGTTTCCAGCGGATGAAATACGCTGCCATCTATGGCTGAGTTAGATGATGATCCATTCAGGGATCCAGTCTGATAAATGAATCTGCTCATCTCACACAATGGAGGTAAGTTGATGTTTACATATGTATGTCTTCTTTACTTATGTTGTGTAAAGTTGTGGCATGATGATCAAATAATGTAGATATCTGTAAACTGAACTGGCGGTGGTCATTTCTGAGGAGTTTCTGCCCGTAGCTTGTCAGCTGTTTGAAACGGTCTGGAAGCTAACTCGGTGGGCTAGCTTTTAGCCATCTCAGTTTTCTCACTTGTTACTGGTTGTAATAACAGCTGTTCCATTACATGTCGGCTTTAAGTTTATTATTTTATTCCTTTATTGGCGCCTGTTAATTGCCGTGGTGCTGCGCTCAGCATGACGGTGATGTCATAATTAGCTAGCTGTTTTCTACTACACAGAGTGCTAACGCAGCCTGCACTGTGTAAGCTGTCGGTTCGCCGTGAAATTGCTTTGTAACTCCATAACGTTTTGTCTCTGGGTTGTGAATATGTCTATGACATGTCAGTAATCTGGTGAAGTTATAACTAGCAGCCTGTTGGGTGTTAAACTGGCTGAATGCTAACTCGGTTGTTGTGACTCATCAAACTGCTGTGTCGATGATCGATCGGTATAAAAATGTGTTAGAAGAATAGAGCACTGGGGGTTTTCCTAATGACTGTATGCCTTCTTGAAAGTAAAGTAAGTAAAGTAAAAGTAAAGTTGAGGCATATTGATCTTATAATTTTATATTTCTCCATACTAAACTGCCGGTGGTCATATCTGATGAGGTTCTTCCTGTAGCTTGTTAGTAAACAGTCATTAACGGGGTCTGGAAGCTTTGTGCTACATGCAGTTAGCTTTATGAGGAGACTTTTTGGATTATCTGCCCAAAGATGGTTTAGGTTTTATTTTGTTTGTCTAACTGTTCAACTGTGACCGCACGGCTTTGCATAGCGGTGTGGAAGCTTTTTGCCCTCCATTGTTGTACGCAAGTGCGAAAATACCCGGATGAAAACAATAACATTCAACGTGCCTATACTCCCTATCGATCTGGTACTTTATCGGTATCCTTATCACAAATAATGACCTCTAATTTTTTTTTTTTTTAATAATTAGAACAGCAAAGCACGGAAAATAAATGACTACACAATAAAAAGTAAGAAATTAGTAACTTAATAAAAACACTAGGCTATATAAACAAATTATTTTATAAATAAAAAACAAAAAATACAAAGTTGTCTATTTAAAAAAGTTTAAGGCATTCAAATTAAAAATATCAAACATAACTTCCCTATAAAACAATGCAATTAAGTGCCAAAATGAAAGATTTCGAATGCTAAAATGTATCGTGCAAAGTTTGAATCGTTTCATTCGCTCTGCCATCGTGTCTGTGTAACTACTGCTAAGTGGAGCTTTAGAGAGAGCACTGCGCAGCAGTCGCCCCTCCCGCAACCGGGCTGCTAATACAGTGTTTGGCTTGTGTTTTTATTTCCCACAAAAGATAAATACAAACTTAATTTTCCTGTTAAAAGGACCAATAAGGCTGAAGTTTATCGGTCCAGGTGGACCGTCAGAATCAGCCCCGGGGCTAATATAGTACCAGGTTTCAGCACCCATCCCTACTCCCCTCAATATGTAGTGTAAAGACTATTATGTATGCTGATTATACTCTTCTGTTTACCCATGGAAAAAATGTGGCAGAGGTGGCCACACACACTCACAATGGAGATGAGTAAAGTATCTGACTTGCTGTGCAGAACATGTCTAACTCTAAATATAGACAAGACTGTTGCTATGTATTTTACGAACAAGCGTGTTTTATCAAAATACCCTGATATTTTACTTGATGGGAATATAATAAAAACAGTTAGTGAATTTACCTATTTAGGGGTGACAATAGACTTGACACTAACTTTTAAGAAATATATAAAAAAGCTGCTTCATTCACTTAAATTTAGTCTGGCGAATTTTAAACATATGCGGAGGTCACTAGCATCATAATGTACCTTACTTCAATGATAATGTCTCACCTTTATTATTGTATGACAAGTTGGTCACAGTCGTGCAAAACATCATCATCATTTTACAAATATGCAGTTAAAATTCATGATAAAAAATCTAAAAAGTATCATCATTGTCCTATCCTACCTATAGTATTATAAACCTTGATAACATAATTTTATATAGAAATCTCTGTGTACTTTTTAAAGTTATTCATAGTACTGCTCCTCCCTTGAGAAGCTTTGTTTCACTGACATCAGAAACAACAACTCGTGTTACATGATCCTTGACTAAAGGGCAGTGCAGTATAATCAAATGCAAAACTGCACTTTTAAAATCAGCATTTTCGTCAACCTCTATAAAGTCTTGGAATACCTTACCATCAGATGTTCTTGCCAGCACAGATTTTATAACGTTTGCTCAACAAACAAAAATAGTTCGTTGTCCAAACAAAAACATACTCATGACTGATGTAAATGTATGAATATATATATGTGTAAATGTGTATTGGAGGTTTTTATATTTCTTTGCACTATAGAATGTTTAATGCTGCATTCAGACCAAGCCCATGCGTCAGCGTGAGTTGCGGGAAGATTACATGTAAAGTCTATGGTAGAGTACGTCAGAGGTCCGTCAAGGGCTCTCCGTTGCATTGAGTACGTTGGCTCCGTCAACGACGCTTGCGTTTCATACGGCAACGTACCAACGCATGCATCACAGAAGTTCAGCAAGCTGAGCATTTGATGGACCCAACGCAGTTAACGCAGTACGGCAACTAATCAGAGCGTCTCACTGTAGTGATGTCACTATACACGTTTCTTGAATGAAGCGCGGGTCCAGTGAAAACATTTTTAACAAACACAGATTTTAAAAATCATAATTAACACTTACTGAAGTCAGATGGACAGGCGCTCCTAAAGAGGAACAGAGAACCTGTAGTTGGTGTCCTGGTAGGATATTTAAGTTCCGATGCGGCCGAGGAGGTCGTAAAATTAGGCGCAGGAAAGACGGAAGTAGCACTTAAAGCGAACCTCATCCATATGCAGCTCCTGGAGCAAATGGTTAAACTCCCCAAACTCAGAACGCATCTGAATAATGGGCGCTGATGCACACGATGTCAACGTTGTCTAGCAAATAAAGCCAAGCCACTCTCGCGATACGGACCACCATAGTTCAGAACGTACGGCAACAGAGGAAGCCCCGCCCATGCGTTGTTTTTTTCCTCAGAAGCAGGCTATGGAAGCCAAAAAGTACATAGATAAACTTCATCCATTGGATGCGTTGCTCGACGTATCCAATGGAGACGGTCTGAATGCAGCATCAGACTGCTGGTATATTGGTCTGTCTAGAATCTATATAGAATCTGATGGGGGGGTGCATGAACACGGTTATTGGGAGCAGATCTTTTACTTCTTGAAATACTTTAATTTTATTTCTACTATGTATGTTTTACTGTGTTGTAAAGTCACATGATCTGTATATTTTATATATTAGTCATGTTTATTTTAAATTCTTGGTCATCACATCTACACAGGGACTGCAGGTGGAAATTAGGAATCTGATAGAACCTGGCACAAAGCATCTGTCTTGACTCTGTTTCGATCAATGTATTATTGTGCTTGTCCCTGTTTTAAATAAAATAAATCAAATCGAATCAAAAGGTTATACACTCAACAGGTTCTTTTTAACAGCTTATTTTAAATAATGCAAACTGTCAACTTTGATGCCAGATGCCACCCTAATTTAATTAAGTCAGTCAAGCAGTTTAGATACCATTTCCAGATAACCTTTTTGTAGAGTAAAGCTCCCCTGGCATGTGTAGACAGTTATAGAATACCTGAAATATCGCGACAGAAAACACAAAAAGGAAAAAAACAAACGAAAAAAAAAAAAAATAATAATTGTGTGCACCAAAACTCATTGTTAATTTGTGGAAATCAATGCAATACTAAAACTGAACATACCTGTCCCTGGGCGTCAGAGAACCTTCCAATGCTATTTTTCAGTTTGTTGAAGAGCATGGGGTAGAGTGCAGGGCTAAGTTCCAGTCCTAACAGGTCTTTGACATTAGTGCGGACATGAAGGCCCACCCTGTCATGGCCGCACACCAACAGAGCCAGCAGCCTGTCCAGGAAGCGGCTCACAGGTGTCTCGATGGAGGTAGATGAAGGGCAGGAAGAGGGCGCTGGGCTGGTCATATCAACAGGCCCAACTGAGATCATGGAGGGTTTACGTTCAATCAATGGGCCCATAGGTGGGCTATAAGTGGCAAGTCCTGGAGTGTTGCGCTGCTGAAGACATACACCCCCCAGAGCACAGAGGAAACCAGTCATGTTTATCCACTCCTGCTGTGGGGACACAGAGAAAGTCTGTAATGATCTGCTCAACCATTCAGTGCTACATAAAATGGTAATTGGTCTGTACTTGTACAGTGATTTACTTGGTCCCTAGCCCCACAATCCGCTTCACGCTACATTCAGTCATTCACCCATTCACGTACACAAACACTGGAGACACGCACACATTCAAACACTGGTGATGGCAAGCTACATTGTAGCCACAGCTGCCCTGGGGCACACTGACAGAGGCGAAGCTGCTAGAAACTGGCGCCACCGAGCCCTCTGAACACCACCGGTAGGCAATGAGTGAAGTGTCTTGACCAAGGACACAGAGAGACGGTCAGATCTGGGGCTCGACCAGCAACCCTCCGATTACAAGACGAACTCCTAAATCCTGAGCCATGGTCGCCCCACTATAAAAAAAAATAATGAAAGAAGCAAAACGAAATAATGCCATAACAAAGCTAACCCTTCACAACCTCACAGATGTTTTTCTTTTATTGTACGGTACAATTTTACATGCTTTCTTTACAGTGTACTAACGGGAATTGTGTGCTGCGTCTTGACTGATTGGAGGCAATTGTCAATCTCCTCTGTGTCGTGTCTCCTGCGCATCATGTCTGGTTATAAGGAACATTCTCGTCCAGAAAAAAAAAAAAAGGTAACAAGTACCCATAACCATATTCCTCACTCAGAAGAAAACACCAAGACCTTCAGTAGAAAAAGACGCAAACAAGCGGCGCGCGGACAGACACACACAGTCATATTAATACTTTTATATTTTTTAATCTACAAAGCTTTGAACTTTTGAGAAGTGTGAGTGAATGTTAGTGTATGACTGAGAAAAGTGTATAAAGTATGTGGCGAGGGGTTTTACAGCCTTAAAATAAAGATGACTTACTTTGCGGATTTTGCCTGTTGTGGGTTAATTTAGAACTTAATCCCGAAAAACGGAGGACCACTATATGTAAACATGTCATCAATGTGTGCGCTGACAGCTTTCCCTGCCCCCTAATCCCCGCCCCACACCCCTCCAGGTTTTCCAGAATCCTACCTGATAATCTGAACATAAACACCCTATTGCGACAAGGCTTTTGTTACTAGGTCTTCAGCTGTATATTTAGTGCTAGATGTTCTCCAGACAGAATTCACAACCTTACTTTCAGACTCAAAAAAAAACCACAGTCGAAGTCCGGAAAATTACAGTTTTTCATGGCCTGTTTGAAAGAGGTAATGGAAAGGATTTTAGCTGAAGAACACTTGGATGAACAGAACTGACCACATGACATTAACAAATGGGTTTCCTAAAAATGTTCAAGATTTTTTACAAGTTATACATTTAACAAAGTTTCTGTCAGAGGTTATGCTGCAGTTTTTTTGTTGCTGATCATTTTGAACGACTGAAGCCAAAAAAATGTGGTCAAATTATTTTTACTAGTCAACGTTTAAAATTATAATGACAGCTTAAAAAAAAAAAAACTTCTCCTTTAAATACAAGTTTTTGTCTAATGGTGGTATTTTCAATTTTTGTTATAAGTTTTAAATGTCCTACATTATTGAACTCACCATACATTTCAAACATTCCTTGGATGTGCCACAAGTGTGCAACTACAGTGTGGACAAGCTTCTGCATTTTTGCCGTTAAAAGTAAAGGTTTAAAAGATGAAGGTGAAGGAAAAGGTTCATGTTTGGCGAAAAAGAGATAAATCAGTGTTCTATGTCTGCTCATTTTTAAGTATTTTTTGAACACGTTTTAATTAATTTTTAAAATAAAGCAATTTTGTTTGTAACTGGGTAAAATCAGAGCCATCACTCTTTATGGTCCTCGGAGAAATGAACAGAGAAAGGTTTATGATCTGTGATCATTTTGCATAAACATGCACAGATACTTGATACAGTTACTGAATGATGGACCGGATGCAGATTTGAGCAAGTCAGGTCTCTAATCTGCAGGGAATATCGGTGACAAAATTTCACAGAAAGTAGATAAAAGTGGTCGGAAATGTCATTGGATTTGTTGCTATGTGCTTTTTTTTTTAGGTACGACAAAGTTGCTAAATTGCTATTTAACTGTATTTTTTCCCCATACAAGATTGGTTATATCCACATTATCTTATAAGTATCAATGATATAAAAAAACGTGCTTTAAATAGCCTATTTTACTGTCATATGGACTGCACTGTGTTTTGTTTTTTCCAGACACAGGTGAATAATATGAAAAGCATTAAAATGATTATGATTCTAATAGACATTCTTGTTGTTATAAGGCTGAAAATATACTTGTTTTTTAACCTCACGTTGACGCAAGCAGCAAATTGCATCTTGTACTGGCTTTGCATGTAGTACTGAAGAATCCCACTAGGGGCAGAGTACAGACTAAGACCAGAAAGAGTGCTGAAGAAGTAGTAAGTATACATGGAGACCATGAGAGATTATTAGCTGGTAAAGATCAAGATAATGTAGATATATGCAAAACATATGTACCTCTATTTTTGATTTCTTTCCTGCTGGTTTTGCCGCAGTTGACCGTGGGTCCCTACAAACGGTCAAATAGTGCTCAACACTCCCCCCTATTGCTTACTCGCATTGGCGCTTGTAAAAGATGTGCAGTTCGGTTCTTATCTGACCTTTTAAAGCCGGTAAACTTCTAAACTACAAACATGAGTAGTCTTTTTCTAATTACTTCAGCATTGTGTGCTTCGCTCTTACAGCTCCTGCCTAACAGCTGTACTTAGTTTTAACTAACTACATACATTACTTAGTTAATACGTTATAAGTTACTTTTCACACTATGATGAAGAGCGTGTGGCAGTGAAATTGGTCCCAGCTGAAAAACGTCCCCACAATAAATGTTCCGGAACTTGTCTGAGTTATTCACCGGTATACCACCCAGGCCTAGTGTCCAGGTCTGAAATGATGCTCTCATCTAAGTATTTTATTTTTTATATTGATTCAGTTACCTGCACTTCATGCATAAACTTGGAAATGTCTGAATTTCTGCACCAAGTGGTCAGGGGTGTAAATTATTGTCAGATTTTTTCGCCATAGTTTAAAATATCTGGTCATAAAGAAAAATATTCAGTTAATGCAACTCCTGGTTTGTATGTAGGTTGTAAAGCTCAATTGCTTTGAAAGACTAATCATTTAGTTTTAATGAAAAAATTAACATGAATGTGCTTACCTGTCCATCATCCCCCTTATTTTTAGGGAAGTTGAGTATCTGTTTTGTGCTCTGGTCCCATTTAGCGTAGGTGTCTTCCCAAGCCTTAAAGAACCAGCAAGGGAAAGCAAAGTGAGTATTGAAAATGCTAAACTGAAACAGCTAATTGGTCAAGTAACGGGTAAAAAAAGACTTAATATTTGTATTCTTTGTTGGAGAACAGTCAGGAAACGTAATCAGCACTGCATTAAATCTGACATTGTATAAAACATTCAACGTCACACCACATGAAAATAAAACCTCAAAACTACCAATCTTACAAAAAACAAAACAAACATTCAATAAAAGTATGTGAAAGCAGAACACCAGTACCTCGATATTTCCTGGTGTGGGGTGCTCTACTCTTCTCAACAAGGCCATCACTCTTTTTTGTAAGGTGGAGCGGCCTGTGGGAAGAAAAAGAACCATGTTGCTCATGCTTGTAGCTGTTCAAGTCCTCAAGAAACTACTGTGGAAATCTGGTCTATTTATTGAATGTCACAGAGCTTTGAGAGTTTTACAGTTGACACAAATTGTTCAAACCCCAGGTTTTTGTGATGGGAAAAAAAAATATACCCTAAATTTGTGATAGTGGAAAAATGACTTATAATGCAATAATTTAGCACTAAAGTACAATATTCCATTTAATTGATTCTAGACATTAATTTCATTGCCTGTATTGGCTTAATATTTAGTATGAAGGAATGTGTTTGAGTAAGGTGCCAAGGTCTCTGAAAGTCCACGCAAACTTTTTCCCAATGGAGAATATAAAGATCAATCAAATGGATCCTATGACAGGGCTTTCCACAAGCGCCGGCTGCCGGCTATATATATATATATATATATATTTTTTTTTTAGCTGTGCAAATCAGTTTTTATTGCAACTTTATATGTTGTATAATTATGATAATAATTAAGTGATAATAGTAGTAGTAAAGTAATATTATATTTTACATATATTGGCATCTTTCTAGATGTGAGAAAGATGCCACCAAAAAGAAAATCCAATCAGCAGACTCTGGAAGGCTACTTAAAGAAGAAAAATGGTCAGTTTAAGTGCTTCAGAGTAGTGTTAAGATTCTGTATTCATCCTAAAAGGGACATTCATTGTTCAAATCAAAACATTTTCAGATTTTTTTATTTTAATGGTGGCATTTTAATGTATACCTACAAGTGTTATATTGTTGCTGCTGCAATATTTTGAGTTGGGCATGGACTCTGATCCTGAATGGGAAGATAGTGACACATTGAAGTTGATTAAGAGCAGAATGGAGATATGAAACCATTAAGTTTATCATTTATGTTGGAAACGTCTTTTACTTAAGAGTATTTTTATTTTATTTGTATACATATTCTGTTGTTTACGACAAAGTTAATAAATGCCCATGAATATCGTGCTGTTACTTACATTTACATTATATGGTCAGCCCCCCCCCAACTGGCTACTTTCATATTATTGCTGGCTAGCCTGTGTCTATGTGGAAAGCCCTGCTATGAATGCGTCAGGAGGTATTTAGCAGTTCCCAGCACATCCCCAAAGACATTGGTCTCTTCAATAGGTTAAGTCTGCTTTGTAGGATTGGGCAATTAATCAAATTGTAATAGAAATCACTATATTAAAAAGCTTGATGTCAATAATCACGTGGTGCGTTTTAATTACGGCTGCAACTAACGATTAATTTTATAAATTAATCTGTTGATTATTTTTACGATTAATCGCTTTTATTAATAATTATATTTGGCTATTACTTTCACCTATATAAATTATTACAAACAAATTTTCATTAACTATGAAAACACAAGAAAATTGTGCAGTTCACCGCAATCTATTATATTGGACCTGAACACAATTAGCAGTGTAAAATGAGCGTAAAAGATCTGGACAAAGATATTTGTCCAGATTAATTTTCAGGCATAAAAATTCCCTTTCGGGAATGGAGGAGGCTGACTTAGTTGGGCAGTATTTTAGGGCAGCATTGGGGCTCTCAGAATGAATAAACCTACTTTCACTAAACAAAATGTTAATGGTCTGTGGGGTGTTGGAGTAAATGTGGCTTTTTAAAATTTGGCTCTTCTGCTTTCAATTAAATTAACGCAAACATTTCAAAGATAAGATTTGTGAGAGACAGCAGGCTGCAAAATGTAAATTGTGCCTAATTCTTCTTCTGGGAGGGAATGGGGGGTGACAAAGAAAACTGTTGTGTTCACAATCATGATTGTGTCCTTTTACCATATATGGTTTAAAAAAACAATACTATTAGCTTTACAATTATATGAAACATATAAATTCATAGAAATTATAAATATTATGGATTAAAAAGTAAAAATGGTGGACGGGCCTGCCCGCGAGCTGTCTGAACATTAAGGGGTTAAGCTAAAACGTGATTATAAAGCAATTAATCGATGACTTAATTAGTTGTCAACCATTTAAATATCGATTATAATCGATTAAATCGATTAGTTGTTTCAGCTATAGTTTTAATCACTATGCCAACTGACCAAACCAGACAAAGCACTGCCTTGTTGTCAGGCTAACTGGCCAATCAAGTCGCAGGAAAAAACATGAGGTATTGAGAAGCAGGAGGCCAGTGCTGGCCAACCGCTCTAAAGAATGGACACAAATCTTTATCTAAAAGTAAATTGGGGCAGGAAATTTTGAGAAAATGTTTTTTTTTGGCAGCTGCTATATTTGACACGTTTTAAATGTATTAACATTAGGGGTGCAACAGTACCGGTAGCCCACGGTACGGTCCGTACCTCGGTACCTGGGCCACGGTCCACGGTACAGTTCGGTAGATGTTTTATGCAGAAAGAGACTGCTTTTTTTTAAAAGCATTATTCACCAAAAGATATATTTTATTTTTTTGGGAACAAAAAAACAGAATGTCACAGTTAACTTAACACCTGTAACTGTGGGCGGGTGAAAGCCGTGAGAATACAACATAAACGAGCTGCACGTCTCTCTGAGATTATGGTTCACACACAGGGTGTAACAGAATGTTTTCTGTATTTTACCGGTTATTTAAACGAGAGCGAATCTGACCACACTGACAAAAGTGGCAGATAAATATTCTTCGTTTGCCCGCTGCTCAAAGGGCATTTGTGTGTGCATCAATGAATAGAGCGCAGCACATCTCCTCTTTGCTTCGCGCTGTGGCGCAGCGCAACGAGGAGATGAACACAGCGCAACCGGCGCCCCTGAATGCCCATCCGGGCAGAAAGCGCTCAAGTCGGGAGAAATTTGAGCTGTGCTTCACACCAGGGCTGATTTCTGAAAAAAGCGCAACCGACCAGTGTACATTTTTTCACTCCTCACGGTGCTCCGTGATGCGCACATTGTGAAGAGGAGGATATGTCTCTATGCCAACCAGCTGCAGGAGCGGGGAACAGCAAGCTGGTTCTTGCACCTGTGTCTGGGAGCGCGGCGCAGTTTGGTAACGTCGGGCCGACGGTAACTAATTACCAGCACAAAATCAATGGCAGTACCGAAGTCCCGTGGTACAGGAGGACAGCTTGTCCCATGCAGGGTGTATCAAACGGTCCGGTACTTTACCCTGTCCCGTTGCATCCCTAATTAACATGTTGTAATATCTGACAGGCTTCACCCATTCTCATCAAAAAATTGCATAGTTCCGTCTTAAATGTCTTACATTTTGATGGTACCTGGCAGTTTTGTCTTCTTTGGGTCATTTGGAGAAAGTCACAGCACTTGTGATTGTTAAGTGTTACTCCTTTTGATTTATAAATTTGTAGTTATCCTACCTAAATTACTTTTTGAAAAAAAATATGATTTTATGAAAAACCTACTACTTTGAGATTTATGTCCCACTGTCTTTTTGCACTATTAAGGAGTGACTGCTGTAAAACAAAATATAAAAAATTTAACTAAGTAACTTTTACTCTCAGTACATTTTGAATAAGCAACCCCCTAGACTGGTAGTTTTACTTGTACTTGAGTAAAATTCCATCATGGTAGTAGTACTTTTACTTTAATAGAATATTTTAGTACTCTTTCCACCTCTGGCAATACAACAGTAGCAGGACGCACAGTCTGTATGTGACATAAATAGCGAAAGCCATATTTAATTGTTTTTAATATTATTGTTTTGATTAGGCAAAAGTCAAATTGAAAATCAAGATCGTTCAATATAGTGAAAATAATTGCAATTATTTTATTTTGATAATCGGCCAGCCCTTCCTGCTTGTATTTGGCTCCACTTCAGTTGTTTTAGTAAATCAGTCAACATCTGTTTTGATTTACTGGCACAGACATGTTTGTAACTGTATCAATAGCAATCCACACTGCTCTTGTAATCAAGAGTATTTGGGAACATCCAACACAGTCGGCAATTATGCATATGACAGGGGATATTTTAACTGAATATTTTCAATATTTGAGTGTTGGGGATTTTAAACACTGACAGAAAAATCTGTAGGCCATCCGTCATTTTGACAGTTTACGATTAACACCCCTGACCAGTTGGCCCAGACATGGAGACATTTTCAAATGGAGAGTGAAGAGTAAAGGCATCTATCAATGTAAAAAGATTTCAAAGAAAGAATCCGAGCATCATCTCCGACTGGAACACCCGCTAATCTTCCGATCAAGCAGCTAACAGCACTCTGAAGAGATATGGAAGTACGGAGCACATCTGTGATTGCAAATATCCAAGTTGAAAGCTGTGTTGAGATTGATAGTAAAAACTCAAATCTATGAGGTCACATATTACTGTAAATTGCATTATTATTGTACCCTGTTAAAAAAAGATTCAGACTGTCAGCATGTACTAATCCTTCAAATTTCAATATTGTCCTATTGCATAGCATTTAACCACAGGCAAGATTCCAGTGTTTACATGTTGACTAACACATCACATAAGCAGAGGAGAGGCTAATTTAATTAAGCATAAAACAAAAGCACTGACCTGTTCCTATCATGTTGCTCACAGAAGCCAGATCACTGAAAGTGGCATAGTTCGGGAGAATTGTCTGTACAGGCACCTCATCAGCTGCACTGCGGATGTCTGCCTCTTCACACAGATGACGAAAACAAGACATGGCCACCAGCACAGCCTCTGTGTCTGGGCTCCAGAGGAAAAGGTAGAGACAGACCTCAAGTTTCGTCTGCGCTTGCCGACAGATGGGAATGCCACCCCCCATAGTGGCACACTCCTAGAAGAATCAAGGACAAACATACCAACATGTATATATAATGTTGATGTATGTGCCATTAAGCTGTCAGAGCAGCATTGTGTCACAGGAAAGAAAACAGACTGTACCTTCTTCTTGAGCAAAAACTTGTTTCTGCAGATAAGGATCTCTCTCAGCCATTTTAGAACTTCTGTTCTATTTACCATTTGCTGGCCAATTAGTTTCCGGCAGATTAGGAAAAGCACCTGTGAACTGAAAACAGAATAAACTATTAAAGACAGACATTGGGAATCTCACCAACCTTTAAGAAAATAGTTTTCCACTATTTTATTATTTGTTACACTACCCAAAAAAGTTACTCTTTATATAAACATATACTAACAATATTGTCCCAGACAGTCTAATTGGTCATTTTAAACACAGGAGTTGACTGTCCCGTGTTTTTGTTCATAGACAGGTCTCTTTACCAATAAAATCTCAAAATCTTTTGTTGGGCGATAAATACAAAGAAACACAGCCACCATCCAATGTCTGTGCAAAAAGATAAGTACATTTTCATGCATGCAGCAGCTGAGATTTCTTACTTTCTTAGTTCAGTGGTTCCCACCTGCAAGAGTTGAAGCAACTGTGCTGCAATCACTCCGACCTAACCTAACTATGTAAAAGGGTGTTGCTCCTGTGTTTGACTACTGCTGCTTCCACTCCAGCTGTTGCTCATTGCTGCACTCTGCTGTGGTTTGTCG
Organism: Apricaphanius iberus; assembly: GCA_028564705.1. NCBI lineage: Eukaryota > Metazoa > Chordata > Actinopteri > Cyprinodontiformes > Aphaniidae > Apricaphanius > Apricaphanius iberus. Next base: position 1,778,157 of record JAPXFQ010002706.1, on the reverse strand, counting down.
GTTTATGGTTGTTCAACTGTTGCAATCAACTAAAAAAACAACTTTACCAGCTTCTTGGTAACCTGTTGTGAGCTTTATAAAGACTTGGCACATTGGTGAGTCGCTCAGACCTAGCATTTTTGTCTAGTTGTTTAGTGTTTTTTAGTGTTATTTTTTTTACCTCACCTGTACTGGTCTGGTTAAACTATTACCGCATATTTCCCATCGTGTTATTTAACATCCCTCCACTCATTGTGGACACATTGATGCAGCAAACTTTGCTGCCCATTAGCTAATTCTAAACTAATTTTAAGCTAGTTAGTAAGGCTTAAAATTAGGGATGTTCGATATTGGCTTTTTTACCGATATCTGATATACCGATATAGCCAAACTCATAATTTCCGATACCAATATAAACCGATACCCACATGTGGGGACCCTCCCTCATAAAAAAAAAAACTACTAAACCCTTTTAGGTAACCACAATGAAATATCTTGTATCATGCATACTTGAGCTTGAAAAATGTAAAAAATTTAATAAGTACTAGAATTTTAGTTAGGCAATTGAAAAAGGTGCCATTTTTATTTTGTCTTCAAAAGTAGCTGGAACATTTGCTAACACAGAGAATACTGACAAAGGCCCACCACTCAGGACAAATTTCTAATTTAAGAAAATGTAAACAACATTATACCTTTGTAGCAGTGAGGTAAAGTGGAAACAACTGAAACAAGAATACAAAATAAAAAACCAGCAAACATTTAAGCAGTGCCAATAATTAAACTACCTTTTGATATATTGAAAGTTGTCTAAAACAAATATCTCAAAAACTAAACCTAAAATCTGTCATATTTTTACATTCTGAGAGAGAAAAAGAAGCAGCTGAAGAGTTTGATATACTGGCTGGCCAGTAAATTAGAATATCATCAAAAAGTTGAATTATTTCAGTAATTCCATTCAAAACGTGAAACTTGTACATTATATTCATGCAATGCACACAGACCAATGTATTTCCAATGTTTATTTCTTTTAATTTTGATATTTATAAGTGACAACTAATGAAAACTCCAAATTTGGTATCTCAAAAAATTAGAATATTTTAAAGGCCAATGAAAAAAATTTGTTTTTTTTAAATCTTGGCCAACTGAAAACAATGAACATGAAAAGAATGTGCATGTATAGCACTCAATACTTAGTCGGGGCTCCTTTTGCCTCAATCACTGCAGTAATGCGGCGTGGCATGGACTCGATCAGTCTGTGGCACTGCTCAGGTGTTATGAGAGCCCAGGTTGCTCTGATAGTCGTCTTCAGCTCCTCTCCATTGTTGGGTCTAGCGTATTGCATCTTCCGCTTCACAATACCCCATAGCTTTTCTATGGGGTTAAGGTCAGGCGAGTTTGCTGGCCAATCAAGGACAGGGATACCATGGTCCTTGAACCAGGTACTAGTGGTTTTGGCACTGTGTGCAGGTGTCAAGTCCTGTTGAAAAGTGAAGTCTGCATCCCCATAAAGTTGGTCAGCAGCAGGAAACATGAAGTGCTCTAAAACTTCCTGGTAGACGGCTGCATTGACCTTGGACCTCAGGAAACATAGTGGGCCAACACCGGCAGATGACATGGCACCCCACACCATCACTGACCGTGGAAACTTTACACTGGACCTCATGCAACGTGGATCCTGTGCTTCTCCGCTCTTCCTCCAGACTCTGGGTCCTTGATTTCCAAAGGAAATGCAAAAATTGCTTTCATCAGAAAACATAACTTTGGACCACTCAGCAGCAGTCCAGTCCTTTTTGTCCTTGGCCCAGGCGAGACGGTTCTTACGCTGTTTCTTGTTCAAGAGTGGCTTGACACACGGAATGCGACACCTGAATCCCATGTCTTTCATGAGTCTCTTCGTGGTGGTTCTTGAAGCGCTGACTCCAGCTGCAGTCCACTCTTTGTGGATCTCCCCCACATTTTTGAATTGGTTTGTCGTCACAATTCTCTGCAGGGTGCGGTTATCCCTAGAGCTTGTACACTTTTTTCTACCACATTTTTTTCGTCCCTTCGCCTGTCTGTTAATGTGCTTGGACACAGAGCTCTGCGAACAGCCAGCTTCTTTAGCAATCACCTTTTGTGTCTTGCCCTCCTTGTACAAGGTGTCAATGGTCGTCTTTTGGACAGCTGTTAAGTCAGAAGTCTTCCCCATGATTGTGGAGCCTTCAGAACAAGACTGAGGGACCTTTTAAAGGCCTTTGCAGGTGTTTTGAGTTAATCAGCTGATTAGAGTGGCACCAGGTGTCTTCTATATTGAGCCTTTTCAGAATATTCAAATTTTCTGAGATACTGAATTTGGTGTTTTCATTAGCTGTCAGTTGTAATAATAAAAATGAAAATTAATAAATACTTGAAATATATCACTATGTGTGGAAGGAAAGTATCCAGTATACAAGTTTCACGTTTTGAATGGAATTACTTAAATAATTCAACTTTTTGATGATATTCTAATTTACTGGCCAGCACCTGTATAATATGAGCATGGTGTGAAAAACGCATCTTATTAAAAAATAAAAACCGATACCGATAATTTCCGATTTTACATTTTAATGCCAATATCGGCCAATAATGACTTTAGGCCGATAATATCGGACATCCCTACTTAAAATGCTTTTATTTCTTTGAAATTTTCTAAGTTGACAATGGAGCTGAAAGGTCTTTAATATAGTATTACCTTGAAGTAATACTTTTGTTATAATGTGAAATCTTCAATATTTGATAGTGTTTTGAATACCCATTTGGTAATTGCGTTTTGGACGAGTTCTAGTTTACTGCCTTTTGCACAACATTAATACTTTTTGTATATTAGATTTCTTAGCTTCAATGCTAATTATTTTGATAAAGCACACTTCATTGCTTTACCTTTTTTCCTTAGAATTGAATGAAGCTTCATGCGAATTTGAACTTTTTTTCCCTCATGTATGTTTTCATTTACTTATAACTTTGATGACATTAATACTGAATGGATTAAATGGATTTTGATTATACCATCCATTGCTCTGTGATTGTAGTCAACTGTTAAATTGATTAGCTTTAACTTTTTCATTTTTTTTTTCAACTAATTGCTGTTTTTTTCCCCCTCTTCACCTTTGTTTAGATACGCGGTTTTTTTTCCCTTTAAAAATTCTCTTTTGTTCCCTCTCTTTGGATTTCAACCCTATTCATCCTCTTGATGGCAAGCTTCCCCAACCACTGCTTCATTTAAACAGGACTAAAATAACTTGGTATTTGACAGGAGTATGTCAGTGTTTCCCAACCCTGGTCCTCAAGGCACACTGTCCTGAGTGTTTTACAAGTTTCCCTGCTTAAACACACCTGATTCAGATGACTGCAGCTCAGCAAAAGCCTGTTAATCAGCCACCAACTGATATCAGCTACCAACTGATATCAGCTGTGCTGAAGCAGGGAAAAACCTCAAACCTGTGGGCCAGTGTACCTTGAGGACCAGGGTTGGAAAACAGTACATGAACATGGAATTTTGGAAATGAATGAAATAAACTCAAATACTACTAACTAGGGCCCGACCGATATGGATTTTTGGGGTCCGATACCAATAAAAAACAATAGCAAAGGCGGATAAACGATATAATGGCTGATAAATTCAAATAAAATAAATTTTAAAAAAAGGTACTTTAAGCTTAAACCCTGCCTTCTCTGCCCATTTTGTTGCTCACAAATGTCTCCCTGGTCTATTCTGCACATTCTGTATATATTTGTAAATATTTTTAATTATTTAGACATCTCTAAGTATCCTGCTCTGTAGCACATTACAACCTGGTTATGCCACCTTATCTGTATTTTTGATCTTAATAATGGTACAGTTCTCTGTTTTTGTAACTATGTCCATAAGGTTGTTTTTTTCCTGGACTCTTAAATTGTGTTCTGTTCTAGCTTTTTCTGCTGTTACAAATGAATTTCTCCTTGTGGGACAATAAAGGATTGTTCTATTCTATTTTACACACCAAATAACAGTCTCAGTAACTCGCTGGATACCAAATAATGTAAATGAGATTTATTTAGCAATGATTTTCAAAAACACAGAACAACATTTCTTCAATGCACCAAGTGTGCATGCAGCTTATAATGCAGACAAACTTCTGCAAACATAAAGAACAAGACAGCTCTCTAACCTGTAGGGAATATCAGCGAAAAATTTTCACAGAAAGTAAATGGTGGACGGAAATGTCACCAGATTTGTCGCTAGGTCATTTTTAGGAAAAAAAAATTGTGCCATCGAAACAGCGCATAACCAGCATGGATGTTGCATTTGTCTAACTTCAGTTAAATCTCGACCATTGAGCGCATAGACCCAACAGCCGCGCTGAAAGAATGTATTTCTATCCCCATCGTGAGCCAGTGGCGGCAATAAATTAGACAGTGGCGGTCGCCGCTGAGCTTCCTATGTATGAAAAACCCTGTTAAAGTAAAACTAAACAGCAGACAGCGACCAACTTCTAAGTATTCTCATTCATGTTAAGTTATGGTTTATGACAGTAGATCTAAAATGGTGACAAAGTCCCTATTGAGGATTTACTGTAGTCACTCATACTTCACGAAACCAAGGAAGAGGGGGAACACGTTTTTGTCATTGCTTATTTCACAGTTCACCACTGACAACAAATAGGGCCTGTGCTCAAGACTTTGTTGTTACTCACCTCTGGCACTTTTTGCTTTACAAAAACGTAATGTAACAGTCTGGTCAGTAAGCTCCACTCCTAACTGAGACGTGCAATTATGAATCTGGCGCCATCTGCTGGAAAAGTAGCTCAATTGCATCTTTTGCTGTCCCCCCTCAAAAAAATTTAAAATAAAATAAATAATAAATTAAATTATCGCCATTTTATTTATTTTATTTTTATTATTATTCTGCCGATAGCCGATATCATCCATGACCCCCATATTGGCCGATAATATCGGCCGGCCGATATATAACGGTCAGGCCCTAGTTTTTTTTCTTCTTCTTACTTTTCACTTGTCACAGATAGTGTATTTACCCTTCTCATCCATCCGTACGCAATTACTGAAAACAGAAAAAAACGCACTTAGGCCAGAGTTTTTTAAAAGATTTGTTTTTTTGTGCCGAAAATCTGCGTTTACGTGTGGATGATGGGCCAAACCGTAGAAAAATCTCTGATTTGTGAGATACCCGGCTACGTGTGGACAAGGATCTCTTGCAATTAAACGTGAATATCCAACATGAAACATCATATCTAGTCAAACGGCATAATGACATTGCTACAAATACAGTATTAAATTTGGACCCTCAAAGTCGATTTACAAATTCCATTATTCATTCACTCTTACAATCACACACTGGTAGAAGCAAGCTATGATTGTAGCCAGCCCTGGGGAAGACTGACAGAAGCAAGGCTGACATATCGCGCCATCGGCCCCTCTGGCCAACACAGTAGGCGGTAGGTGAAGTGTCTTGCATAAAAAACAACCGACTGAGATAGATGGATCTGGGGGCTTGAACCAGCAACCCTCCAGTTGCAAGGCAACCTTCGAACCGCTTGAGCCACAGTCGCCCAGCATTGATTGTAATTAAATTCCTCCATGAACTGAGTTGAAGCAGTTCAAAAATATTCAGAGGAAAGATGTGTCTGTGGTTTATTGGTGGGGGTGGCTGGATAGGTTGGGGTCATGGCTAGGTGGTCAACATAGGCATCTGTAGGAAAATATAATTTTCCAGCAAAGCCTCGTCATAGCTGAATGAATATTGAATATGTAGCACAATTTTTATATGTAATGACCAATTTACTGTTGCATATTGTAATGTCAGCAACTATAAAGCATATTCAGCTATCAAAGCTCATGAACACACAATTTTCAAGCTACAGCATTGGAAAGAAAAAATCCTTTCTACTCAGCCTGATTCCAGCATCTAAGCCCCACCCACTGCACACACACACACACCATCCCACCCTCACACAAACACACTATCCCATTAAGCCCTCTTCTCCTCTGACGGTGCGCTAGCTTGACTCCGTGTTGAGCTCTCCTCGGTCTAGCAGCACCCCAGTCTGTCACATCCAGCAGCAGCTCGCTCATCCTGGGTTTCTTGAAAGAGTCTCTCTCCTTCGGCTTCCATAACGGCCGCTCAGACCGGCTTTTCCTCTCCCGCTTCTCCCTGCTCGCCCCAGGCTTTGTCCCTCTCTTCCCGGTGCTGCTCTGTTTCGGCAGTGGTTCTCCTTTCGCTCTTCCCTCACCTATGCTCTTCCCTCCCCCGGGGCAGAGCCTTGCTTCTTGCATGGTGCTCCGGAGCACAGATTTATTCATAGGGTCTTTGATGTGTTTTCTTAAATAATAATCTGATACTGCACAAAAGATCTCAAAAATAAAATAAAACGTATGCCCATAAGTGGCACTAAGCCCTGACAATTTACCCCCAAAACATGTCATCTAGTCATAACACACACAAATGATTTCATTTTTCATGTATTTTTTGTTGTTGTTTTTTTAAAAATTGATTATTAAAATAAAACCTGGCATTAAAGGAGTTAAATCTCAGAAAAAGACAAATATTATTTTATGATTTGGGAGGACTGAGGTCAAGGAAAAGATTCATGTAAAAATATAAACACTTTTGTTATGTTATAATATTTCTACATTAAGTTTTGTTTGGTCATTTTTTGTTGCCCAGGGTCCTTGATGCTAGTTTTTTATAAAATTTGATGCTACACAAAAAAGTAGGAAGATATCAAATATTTTTATGCCCAGAAGTGACACTCCAAACCCCTTACAATTCAACCCCAAAACAAATCTTCTCGATATAACACAAAAACACAATTATTTTCTTTTTCCTCTTTTTAACAAAATCTGACAAAGTGCTTAAATCTCAAAAACAGATAAATATGTTTTTATATTTTGAGAGGACTGAAGCTAAAGATGGCATGTGTGCAAAAAAAATTTAGAGTAATAAAATATATGATTTTATTCACACCTTTTTGTTCTTGGACATTTTTTGTGCAGAGGATCTCCAGTGTAGCATTTATTTGAGTGACTATTAAGGGTTAATAGTAGGGCCGGGCAAATATGGGGGTCATGGATGATATCGGCTATCGGTAGAACAACTGCCGATAATTTAATTTAGTTTTTTTGTTTGTTTTTTTTAGGGGGGACCGTAAGAAATGCAATTGAGCTACTTATCCAGCAGATTGCACCAGATTCATAATTTCACGTCTAAGTTAGGAGTGGAGCTTACTGACCAGACTGTTACGTTACGTTTTTGTAAGTGGCAGAGGTGAGTAACAACAAAGTCTTGAGCATAGGCCATATTTGTTGTCAGTGGTGAACTTGGAAATACAGACGTGGACAAAATTGTTGGTACCCTTCATTAAATCAAAGAAAAACTCATAATGGTCACATAAATAACTTTAAACTGGCAAAAGTAATTATAAATAAAAATTATATAAATGTTGACCAATGAAAGTCAGACATTGCTTTTCATCCATGCTTCAACGGAATTATTTAAAAAATAAATGCATGAAACAGGCCTGGACAAAAATGATGGTACCCCTAGAAAAGATGAAAATAATGTGACCAAAGGGACATATTAATCCAAGGTATGTCCACTAATCAGCATCCTAGGTGTCTACAATCCTGTAATCACTCAGTGGGCCTATATATAGGACTCCAGGTAGTCACTGTGTTGTTTGGTGACGTGGTGTGTACCACACTCAATATAAACCAGAGGAAGCAAAGGAAAGAGTTGTCTCAGGAGATGAGAAAGAAAATCATAGACAAGCATGTTAACTGTAAAGGCTATAAGACCATCTCCAAGCAGCTAGATGTTTCTGTGACTACAGCTGCACATGTCATTCAGTAATGTACAATCCATGGGACTGTAGCCAACCTCCCTGGACGTGGCTGCAGGAGGAAAATTGATGACAGATCCAAGAGACGGATAATCCAAATGGTAACAAAAGAGCCTAGAAAGACTTCAAAATAGTTCCAAGCTGAACTTTACGCTCAAGGAACATCAGTGTCAGATCGGAACATCCTTCGCTGTTTGAGCCAGAGGACAAATCATTAGAAAAAACAGACTGGAAAATGCCAAACTACATGCTGACGAGCCACAAAGCTTCTGGGAGAATGTCCTGTGGACAGATGAGACAAAAATTTAACTTTTTTCCAAGGCACATCAGCTCTATGTTCACAGACGGAAAAATGAAGCATATCTAGAAAAGAACACGGTCCCTACTGTGAAACATGGGGGAGGCTCGGTTATGTTCTGGGGCTGATTTGCTGCATCTGACACAGGGTGTCTTGAATCTATGCAGGGTACAATGAAATCTCAAGACTATCAGGGGATTCTAGAGAGAAATGTGCTGGCAAGTGTCAGAAAGCATGGTCTCAGTCGCAGGTCACGGGTCTTACAACAGGAAAATGACCCAAAACACACAGCTAAAAACACCCAAGAAGGGCTAAGAGGAAAACACTGGCCTTATATGAGCCCTGATTTCAATCCTATTGAGCATCTTTGGAAGGAGCTGAAACGTGCTGTCTGGAAAAGGCGCCCTTCAAACCGGAAACAACTAGAACAGTTTGCTCATGAGGAGAGGGCCAAAATACCTGCTGAGAGGTGCAGAAGTCTGCACCTCTCAGAAGGTGTTACGGGAGCGCCAGAGAAGCTACACGTGACATGGAGGAAAGGGGCGACACCGGAGCTGCGACGGGAGGGGAGACGCGAGGAGCCACAGGTTGGCAGCGAGTGTCAGGGAAAGAACGGAATCAAAATACAGCGAACCGAAGCGAGAGGAAAACTACAAAACTACCAGTGGAAACCGTAAATAATGTTTTGCTTTATAAAAGCAGTAACGCCAAGGGTCAGAGAAAATACAGGTATGGACAACGACATGTACTAAGATAGAGAAAAACCCTTAATTACAACAAACATTATTTGAATATATCTCTGCGCACTGAAAGGGAATTTGTTCACAGAGTGGGTTGAAATGACTGATTCAAAAATGCACCCAGAGAGGGATAGTCTGATCAGGTTTAATTAATCTCAGTTAAGAATAGACTGGGAGAGGGCGGGTCATTTTAAATTGAGATTCTAGAGACACCACAAGTTGGGTTAGTTCTAGGCCTAGGAAGGGGCCCTCTCCTAGAGATGAGGATTTCCTCTTCACCCACCAACAGGGACTTGGGGAGGGCAGAAAACCAACCAGTGACACTGATCAACATATATGCACCCCTAGAGAGTGATAAAGATTTCTTCAAATCTTTGTTTGATATCATAGCTGTAGAAACGAAGGGAATCCTAGTATGTGGGGGAGACAAAAATGTTGTTATAAAGCACAATATGGATACAACAAGTCTTAAAAGAACTAAAATAAGTTATCGAGATACATAATTATATCATTGGAAGAGATGGGGATGGTGGATATATGGAGAAACTTACACCCTTTGGATAAATATTATACACATTACTCAGCTGCTCATAAAACTCATTCAAGGATTGATTATTTCTTTGTGAACCACAGTGATGGCTTCAGAGTAAAAGAATGCAAGATCGGCGGGGCAGACGTGTCAGACCATAATCCCCTCTACCTACAAATTAATATAAATAACAGAGTAAGACACACAGTGTGGAGACTTAATGTAGGAATATTAAATAATGAACAAAGAAAAGAAAAGGGCAGAAATAAAAGGATACATAGAGGAAAATGATAATGGAGACGTGGACCCGACAATACTTTGTGATGCCATGAAGGCTGTACTAAGGGGAAAACTGATAGCTGAAACTGCCTTTGTAAAAGGATTAAAATTGGAGTCATATAAAAATTATACAGAAGAGTTAAGGGAATTAGAGCAGAAACATCAGAACACAAAAGATTCAAAGGTCTAACAACAACTTAGGACACTGAAAACGAAGATAAATGACTTAATATCAGATGAGGTTGGAAAAAAAAGAGCAAGGTCATAAAACAGAACTATTATGAAACAGGCTCTAGGGCCACTAAACTGTTAGCGAAACGAATACGAAAACAACAAATAATAAATAACGTGCAAAATCAGAAGCCCCCGTACAGGGGACTTAACCCAATACTCAGAAGATAGGGAGAACATATTTCAAAGGTATTATGAGGAATTATACACACAGCCTGAATCTAAATTGGAAGTACTTATATCAAGTGTTAGAACGATTTGGATTTAATAATAAATCAGTACAATTTATAAAAACCCTATACCAACTGCCCACTGCTAGAATCAAGATAAATGGAAATCTGAGAAAAAAAAATAATTTACAGAGGTCAACCAGACAGGGATGTTTCCTGTCACCCACTTTATTCGCCCTTGTTGTGGAACCGATGGCACAGGCAATTCATCAGAATACAGAACTAGTGGGAGTTATGGTAAATGGAATGGAGATTAAAAAGGACTTTTTGCAGACAATGTCATCACCTACTTGTAGCAACCAACTAAATCATTCCCAGTACTGATGAATCTTTTAGAAACCTATAGACATCTCTCGGGATATAAAATTAATATCTCAAAGACACAGGTGCTGTCGCTTAACTACACGCAACCGAGAGAGATACAGGAATCTTGATATTAATTGGAGTTTAAAGAAAATTAAATATCTGGGCGTCTCCATTACTAAAGGATTATCAAAACTATATAAAGAAAACTATGACAAAATAACACAAGAGATACAAAAAGATATTCAAAAATGGTCCACTGTGACATTAGATCTCAGTTCGAGGACTGAAATAATTAAAATTAATGTATTACCCAAACTTCTTTATTTGTTCCATTCTTTACCTATAGAGATCCCGCAAAATCATTTTGAGTCCTGGGACAGGATGATATCAAGATTTATATGGGCAGGCAAGAAACCAAAAATTAGGTATGGGACTCTCCAGCTGCCAAAAGACAGAGGGGGAATTGGACTACCAAAACTCAGGGAATACTTCTAAGCAGCACACTTAGAAATTTGATATGCTGGTGTCAATCAGACTACTCAGCTAAGTGGAAAGACATGGAAAAAGAGTTCAAAGGACATCCAATTCAGAATGTGATTGGGGATAAGGAAGTCTACAACAAAATAAAGAAACAACTAGATCTGATTACATTGTTTACTTTGGAATTTTGGTTTAGAATCGCTAAAAAACACGGTATGAAGAAGGATAGCGACCTGCTGAGGTGGCTAGCACATGATAGTAACTTTAAACCGGCCACATATGACAAGGGATTTAAACAGTGGGAAACTAAGGGAATCACTTCATGGTGTACTCTAGAAAGAGATGGGGAGATGGAGAGTTTCCTAAATATGAGCGACAAATATGACCTGAATAAACACAAATTCTATAGGTACCTACAAGTAAGGGAATACTACAAGAAGAAAATCAGGACGGATCCCTTCATGGAAGTGAATGGTGTGATCCAAATTATAATCAATATGTACAAAGTCACAAAAGTAAGAATAATATCATCACTGTACCAAAAACTGACAATAAGCAGCAAAAATTCAACTAATTATATAAAAGAAAAATTGGAATTTGAGCTCAATACCAAAATTTCAGATAATCAGTGGCAAAATATGTGGAAAATGCATCAAACAACCACCAGTTCGCAGACATGGAGGGAATTCTCCTTGAAAAATCTTATCAGATTCTTTATCACACCTAAGGTCAAGAGTAGACATCTGAAGATAAACTTACCATGTTGGAGAGAGTGTGGAATATTAAATGCAGATCATACGCACGTATTTTGGAAATGCCATGAGATACAGGTGTTTTGGGGAACTGTACATGTAACTATCCAAGAAATACTAAGGTACGACATTCCCATAAGCTGCACAGTACTCTATCTGTGTAATTTCACAGAGGACAATTTACACGCAGGAGATAAGTACCTTGCAAAAATACTATGAGCAGCTAGTAAAAAGATGATAACAAGGAAATGGGGCAAAGTAGATCTTCCGACCAGGGAACAATGGATGGAAATAACAGAGGAAATCTACACAATGGATAAACTGACCCACCGGCTGAGCTTGCAAGAAACACAGCTAGAAGACAAATGGCTGAAGTGGACTAATTACAGGACTCGGACAGCGACAGAGGAAATGAAAAGTGAATTTATTTAGAGGACGAAACTGAGAGAAAAGATGGATAAAGAAGAATGTGGCTCCCAACACTATTAGTATTACTATTTTATGTTATTATTTTATTTTGTTGCTGTTTCTTGTTTGTTCTGTTGTAAATGCCAAAATTGAATAAAAAACAAAGTAAAAAACATTTAAAAAAACTACTATTTCAGTCTCTGATGTTTGCAGAAATACAGGAACAATAAAGTTTTTTTTGGTGATATTTAGGCTTGTTAGGATAATATTTGTTTAGGAGTCAATGGCAGAAATAATGACAGAGGGGCCTCTGTTACTTTGTTGAATATGTAATGTTTTAAACTTAGTAAGATATGTATATATATATATATATATATGTTAAGCTTCTCCAAAAATGCACATCTCTGGAAAAAAAAATTAAGAATTGCATTAGCACTGCAACTGTTAAAAAACACGCCTGCCTGCGCAAAACCCCCCCAGGAACTATTAAGGGTTAAAAGGAGTTTAACTAAATCCTGAGCTGCGAACATAGTACATTTTTTTGTATTATTGGTTTATATTTTGTCTTTGTTTATTAATCATTTATTTTTACTGATAGCTAATTTAACTACCCTGTTAATGTATATATCTGTATATTTATATCTTAATGTACACTACCGTTCAAAAGTTTGGGGTCACATTGAAATGTCCTTATTTTTGAAGGAAAAGCACTGTACTTTTCAATGAAGATAACTTTAAACTAGTCTTAACTTTAAAGAAACACACGCTATACATTGCTAATGTGGTAAATGACTATTCTAGCTGCAAATGTCTGGTTTTTGGTGCAATATCTACATAGGTGTATAGAGGCCCATTTCCAGCAACTATCACTCCAGTGTTCTAATGGTACAATGTGTTTGCTCATTGGCTCAGAAGGCTAATTGATGATTAGAAAACCCTTGTGCAATCATGTTCACACATCTGAAAACAGTTTAGCTCGGTACAGAAGCTACAAAACTGACCTTCCTTTGAGCAGATTGAGTTTCTGGAGCATCACATTTGTGGGGTCAATTAAACGCTCAAAATGGCCAGAAAAAGAGAACTTTCATCTGAAACTCGACAGTCTATTCTTGTTCTTAGAAATGAAGGCTATTCCATGCGAGAAATTGCTAAGAAATTGAAGATTTCCTACAACGGTGTGTACTACTCCCTTCAGAGGACAGCACAAACAGGCTCTAACCAGAGTAGAAAAAGAAGTGGGAGGCCGCGTTGCACAACTGAGCAAGAAGATAAGTACATTAGAGTCTCTAGTTTGAGAAAGAGACGCCTCACAGGTCCCCAACTGGCATCTTCATTAAATAGTACCCGCAAAACACCAGTGTCAACATCTACAGTGAAGAGGCAGCTGCGGGATTCTGGGCTTCAGGGCAGAGTGGCAAAGAAAAAGCCATATCTTAGACTGGCCAATAAAAGAAAAAGATTAAGATAGGCAAAAGAACACAGACATTGGACAGAGGAAGACTGGAAAAAAGTGCTGTGGACGGATGAATCCACATGAATCCAGTTTGAGGTGTTTGGATCACAAAGAAGAACGTTTGTGAGACGTAGAACAACTGAAAAGATGCTGGAAGAATGCCTGACGCCATCTGTTAAGCATGGTGGAGGTAATGTGATGGTCTGGGGTTGCTTTGGTGCTGGTAAGGTGGGAGATTTGTACAGGGTAAAAGGGATTCTGAATAAGGAAGGCTATCACTCCATTTTGCAACGCCATGCCATACCCAGTGGACAGCGCTTGATTGGAGCCAATTTCATCCTACAACAGGACAATGACCCAAAACACACCTCGAAATTGTGCAAGAACTATTTAGAGAAGAAGCAGGCAGCTGGTATTCTATCGGTAATGGAGTGGCCAGCGCAGTCACCAGATTTGAACCCCGTTGAGCTGTTGTGGGAGCAGCTTGACTGTATGGTACGCAAGAAGTGCCCATCCAACCAATCCAAATTGTGGGAGCTGCTTCTAGAAGCGTGGGGTGCAATTTCTCCAGATTACCTCAACAAATTAACAGCTAGAATGCCAAAGGTCTGCAATGCTGTAATTTCTGCAAATGGAGGATTATTTGATGAAAGCAAAGTTTGATGTTAAAACAATCTTATTTCAAATAAAAATCATTATTTCTAACCTTGTCAATGTCTTGACTCTATTTTTTATTCATTTCACAACGTATGGTGGTGAATAAGTGTGACTTTTCATGGAAAACACAAAATTGTTTGGGTGACCCCAAACTTTTGAACGGTAGTGTATATGCATATTGCTTTCTAAAAAGAAAATCTTAATTAACATTCTTGAACTATAATTTTTGTGTATGTGTTCTTATTCACACTTTGGCTCTGTGGCTGGACCGGTTTCTGAGTGCCTAATATTCTATCCATCTTGGCAGTAGTCAGATATGTTTACCTACCCTAAACAGCGTTACAAATGCCAATTTACAACATATAATCTTAAAGTTGTACCATACCATACCATACCAATTTATTTATAAAGCACGTTTATACACAGCCGAGGCCGACCAAAGTGCTGTACATCAAAACAACAGTAGAAAACACAACCAAGCAATAAAATAGAGAAACACATTAAGATAAGGCAAAACTATGCCACATTAAAAGCCAGAGAATAAAAATGAGCCTTCAGGCGGGATTTAAAAACAGAAAGTGAGGGGGCCAACCTCACTGCCATGGGGAGTTGGTTCCAGAGGCGAGGTGCACAGATCGAGAATGCACGTTCCCCTCGCATCCTCGTTCGAACCCGTGGGACCTGCAGGAGGCGGTGCTCTGCTGACCGAAGTGACCGGCCTGGTAGATATGGCTGAACCAGCTGAGACAAATACGGGGGCGCGTACAAGTAAAGTGACTTAAAAACAAAAAGTAAAATTTTAAAACGAATACGGAAACGTACCGGGAGCCAGTGGAGCCGGGCCAAGACGGGGGTGACATGCTCCCTTCGTCTAGTGCCAGTCAAAAGGCGAGCAGCCGCGTTTTGTACCAGCTGTAAGCGTGCAGTTGCAGCAGTAGTCGACCCATAAAAAAGAGAGTTTGCGTAATCCAGGCGTGAAATCACAAATGCATGAATTACAGTATGCAAATCACGTTTAGTCAGGATGGGCTTCAATTTTGACAGCGGGCGGAGCTGAAAGAAGCAGGATCTCACCACCTGGCTAATGTGAGAGTCCATCCTTAATTCAGGGTCCAGAATCACACCAAGGTTTGTGATAGTGGGTTTCACTAAGCTCGAGAAGCAGGGCGGCAGGACAGGGCTCAATGCAGCGGGCGAGGGGGGAACAAATAAAAGAGCCTCTAACTTAGACAGATTCAAATGTAAGAAGTTGTTAGAGAGCCAGTCCTTGGCTTCATTCAGGCAATCCACGGCTGATTGTAGCGACTCTTGAGGTTTAAAAGAAACATAAAATTGGCAGTCGTCGGCATACAAATGATAAAAGAGGCCATATCGCCTAAAAATAGCTGCCAAAGGAAGGATGTAAAGATTAAAAATTAAAATTAAAATTGTAGTCCATACCTTTACGTGTTCAAGGAGAGGAGGAGGAGATTTTGAAGTGTGAATGGCTACAGCTCCCGCCCCTCCCCCTCCTTTTATGGAAGGAGCTGAAAGACACGCCTCATAACGCAAACATGCAGGGTAAGCCTAGTAAGAGAGCATCACTGCATTGACTCGACCTTTTCCAATGGAGTTAAGGATTTTTTTTAACCTAAACATGAGCTATTTACTGTTTACAACAGGCAATTCATCTCGTAGTGCACAATGGGTTCTAGGGTGCATTCTCGCTTATTGACAGCTCCCACCTCTGGATACTCAATTCTGTTGGTCAATGCTCTTGGCTCGGGTAAATGATTCGTTTGGTAGAAACCAGGGGAGGGACTTAAAGGGAATACAAATTCTGAAAGATTACCTATCATAGAACAGGGTCAATTGATCAGTTATTTGAAGCTATCCTTTTGAGAGCATGTCTTGAAAAAAATTCTCAGAAAAAAGTAACATCCACGGGGCTTTTAGAGGGATAGAGAATAAATAAAAACTTTTACTTAAATTATATTTGAATTAAAGCATATTAAAAGGTACATTTAGAACGGGCACTACAATGACGTTATGTTTACATCTACCAGCCAGTAGCAGCTAAGGGTTGCAGGTTGACAGATACAGTCTACGATCGAACCACTGTTTTTTCGGCGCAGTTCGGCTGATACTGTGAAGAATGGTGGAGTCAGTAGTTCAAGTAGCTGCTTAGAGACCCGGAGATATTGTTATCCGTATCAGGAGAGGAGTGACCACAGAAGAACCAAAACCAGATTAGTTTTAGGTGAAGTCTACTCTAGATAGATCCACATAACACATCTCCATAACATCAAAAGCACGCGGAAATGGCGACTTTCCTCCTGGATCGGTAAGCTAGCTCACATGCTAATTTGACTAATATTAGCTGTTAAACTCGTAAAATATATTCCTAACTGGACACAGTTCAGGTTGTTTACCGAGCGTATCAACAGTGAACCAGGCAACCCAAGGGCATTCTCAAGCACAGAGAAGGGTATAATTTTGAAGTCTGTGTTTTGGGGTATGTGTATTCTAATTTTGCGCATCCAGAGATCATCATGCTTGCTTATTACTCTTCTCAAACTGAACGGAGAGCAATTGAGCTATAACAAGTTTCCCCACAGGTTTTAAAATAGACTTCAATAGGCCTGTTTCAACTACTGAAATGTTTGGGTAAGTATACCAGAACTTCTCGGTATCCACGTGTCTCCGCCCCAATTGGCCAGACCAACTAACAAAGTATCAGAGTTGTGTTACGCGATGGGAAATGGCCTGGTAGAGTTGTGGGGCAGGAGCTGTGGTTAAGTCACGCTGATTGATTGTAACTCAGAGGGAAATGAGGAGACGTCACCAATCTCCGGGCTTTGTAAAATTAGAAGTGTTGCTGGTTTTATAACATTATAGGAAACAGAAACAAGACAACCATCCTTGCTCCTTCAATACTGATTTATTTTCTTTATTTCTGCTGATGCGGGCGCTGATACAGTGGGTGATACTACTTGTTTCGAAAATAGACATGATAATGTTATTGATAATTTATGACTAGGGGTGCACCGATCTGACTTTTTCAGTCCCGATACCGATAGCTGGATATTGTGTATCTGTCGATACCAATCCGATACCATTTGTGACAGTGTGGAGGTCCTGTCACTATGGCTCTGATAGATCATGTGCCCTGGCTGCCTGGCCACAGGGATATCCCTCTGGCTGACTGGTTAGCACACATGACCTTCACCTGGGAGTTGTGGGATCGAATCCCACCTGGGCCCTCGTTGTGTACCTTGCAACATATTGTTGATTTAATAAACTGTATAACTTCTGGTGCCTTTCTTGAAGAGACTAAAGGCACCAGACTTTACAAACTAAACATAACTGAGACAAAATAACAGATGTAAAGTATAAAATTACCCCAAAAATAAAATTTCAAGTGAAAAATTAATCTTTTTTGGTGAATTTGTTGCAGATTTTCCCCATTTTGAGTATCGGTTCATGGTATCGGTTAAGTTTAACCGATACCGATACCAGTACATTAGGCAGTATCGGAGCCGATACCCTATACCAGTATTGGTATCGGTGCATTCCTATTTATGACTGTTACCAATGTAATCTTGCCCATTTGTGTGAAATGTGAGACGCTCCAGTGGAGTATGCTAGTCTGAAAAGTAGGGCTGGGTGGTATACTGAAAATTTACAGATACCAAAATTTAAGACCGTTACCAGCGTCACTATGCCCGTTTCGGTTAATTCCGTATTTTAAAAAAACAAACAAAATAAAAGATGTTTTTGTATAGTGGTGCTTGTGCCTCTTTAAGAAATGAGCACTACCTTGAAGACTTCCAGAAGGGAACGTACAACCAGCGCAGCGACTGTGTTCCTATATTTAACGAGTGTTTAGACTCCGCCAGCGACTGTTTTTCAAAAAAAGCAACTAGTGACAAATGTAGTGACTTTTTATGGTGTTAGTGGATACTTTAAGACTAACGTGGACTCCCACTGACCTAAATGGACCACACCGATTGCTTGATAAAAAAAAAACAAAAAAAAAACAGGGATGTATAATGAAGGCAAATATCCAGTAAGGTCATGCCTTTTACCAGTAAATATTGTTGGTAGTTCATCTATATGATAGATCCTTCGAATACCAAGTCTAGGACGGTCATCTGAAAACTTTTTCAAACAAACTTTATATTGTGCTAAATTACAAAATGTGTGAATCAGTGTTCAGTACCTGATGTCCCAAAATGTCTCAATGGGGGCATCAGGGTTCCACAGCTCTATGGTCTCTGGCTGGTGCAGAACTAACAGAGCCTGTAAATTAAACAGGACATGAAGGTAGGAGAAACAAGAAAAAACAAAAACAAAATGAGTTTCACAATTCAGAGGGATAAAAAAAATAGTGCATTCCTGTCTGCTCATAAAAAATGTGTCAATGCTTATCACAAAATCTTTGCTTTACTTCATGCAAATGATTTATAACTCTTTATCTCTGGTCTGCTCTAAGATGGAAAAAAACTGATTTGTATTTATTCACAGACGTCTGTGACTCAGAAGAGTAGTCACATCTGACTGCAGTTTTTGGGGTAATAACTATTTCCCCTTTTCCAATAGGGTTGACTCTGCCCCGACCAGGTCAGCCTGTATTTAGCGCATTTCCCCTACCATTGTTTAGGTCAAGGCGACCGAACACGTCCACCTATAGACTGATTGGTCCAGTAAAGTGCTGTCACTCTTAATCCTACCAAGCAATGGTGACCATTGATTGGGCTGATGGTGTTTGTTCGAAGTGATGACACACAGAATAAGAAGCATGGCTTATAGTGAGTTCAAAACATGATTGTTGGAGGAAACTAAAGAAATCAAAGTGCAATTATCATGCCATGAAGGACAACAACAGCTGTAGTGGGGCGGACACGAAGACTGGAAGTGTTTTGCAAAAATGGATGCCATTTATGGTGAAGCGTCGGCGAGCAACAGGAGTGAGAGTGGGCTAGACACAGTCTCCAGCATAAGCATCTGTAATGTCTGAAAATGGTGAGTGATTTTTGCTGGAACTTTCGCTACACTAAGCCCATTCATGTCCTCGCCCACTGCCACGTTCCTGAGATGGCAATGGAACATAACCCGGCCATTCTGGTCTGGGCTGACCTGGTCCCAGCCGAACCAACCCTAGTGGAAAAGGCGAATATATTAACATTATAACCACAGTTTTCCATTGTTATGATATTTATCCATTGTTATGATTTAGAGCCACAAATGTTACTTAAATAAAAAATAAAAAACTTGATTTTTTTAATAAATAAAATGTGTTGTCACTTAAAGAGCCAACATTATATTTCTGTTTTAAGGTTTTAAAAGAAAATACAACTTTAGCAAAAATTGGCTGGAGTCATTTTCTTCTCTAAGTTTTTGAAATTTGTAGCAAATTATGTAAAAATGCAGTTTCAAACCTAATGAACAGAAAAAAAATTCTAAAAATATTGTTACTTTGAGTGTTAAAACTGAAATCTGAATTAGTTATTGAAAAAAAACATTAATGGGCTTGTTATTATTCTTTGCCAAAGTTCCAGAGAGCCTTTGTGGAAGAACCTTAATTTAAAGAAAACAGACAAAAGCATAATCTCATTCACTCCACTACTAGCTCACAGGAGGATACTTCTACAATGGAAGTGATTTGATTCAGTTCATTCAACTGGAGAAGATAAAATAAGGCCTCAGTCCCCGTCCACACTACTGCGTTTTTGGTTAGAAACGGAGAGTTAAAACGAAAACCATCTCCGTCCACACTAGCGTTTTCCCTGCATATTAGAATTGATCTCCGTCCACCTTAAAACGACTGACCATTCTCCAACACTGGGCAAGCGCAGGCCGGTATAAACAGGAAACAGATTGACCATTCCTCAGATTTGATGAAAGTAGCCAAGCTAACGTACCTGCTTAACATGTCGAAGGCCAGAGATGTAATTCGTTATCCATGTTGCAGTTTCTAACGTAATGTACTCCAGGCTGTTTTTGTATGTTATCTTCCGGGGACGGGTCATGTGACGAGTGGCTGACGAATCAGGTGAGGATACGCCATGACCGATGACACCCAATCATAGAGCCGAGGGTGGTCTGCGTCGTCATCGTTTCTAAAGTCCTCCGTTTTGAGACGTCGACACCAAAACGCCCTCCGGACTTTCAAAACGAAAAACGAGGTCGGCAGCGTTTCTAAACTTCTCCGTTTAGGGTCTCCGTTTTAGCGGTTTTAGTGTGGCTGGGAGGTGCAAACGTAGCAAAAGGTCTCCGTTTTTAAACGAAAACGCAACAGTGTGGACGGGGCCTCAGAGGGTCCAGGGATGACTTCAGTTTGGAACCCAGTTCTTGCGTGGTTGAGCAGTCTAAATGTTTTTACTGTATCAATTTAAATGTTTTTCTTTCTCCGGGTGGTAATGTGTTAAAGCACAGTCTCAACTTTTTGCATTAGTTCTGTGTGTCCCTTAAGTTCAATTGGAGTAAGGGGGAAGATATCAGTAAAGAATTTGTATAAATGCATCCATTGCTTTAAATTCAAGCAAAGCTGTTATGCACCATACTAAACATGTCATATGTATATCATTTTTCTCAGGTCAAATTAATCCTTAAGGATCATGAAGTTGCACTGCTGTGTTTGTACCCACAAAACCACAAACACATGCTGCCATGTATGCATGTAGCTGTGGGTCAACTGTATGGGGAGGTACTTTTGTAAAAATCGGTGCGAATTGTCAGCTAATATAGCCAATCTCCGATCACAGAAAAATGTGAAAATATTGGCCTGATCCTATCTCGAGGTCGGGACGTCCCTAGTTCTTATATATCAGGTTGTTGGCAGTACATCGTCATTTGTGGCACATACAGGCCGATGGAAATTTGCAACCAAAGTCTGCTACCTCCTTTGATTTCATGTTTTCAGACAACGCCAAAAGTTGATCAACTTCAGCATTTTATCATAGAAACTTATAACTAAAAACACAGAAGCCTTCTTAGAACAGAACAAACAATAGTTAGAAAAAGACAGGGTTTGGTTCTGACCTCCATGGCTTCTTGTGAGAGCTGAGTAGTGGTGTTTAAAGGAACCAGTTGCACCAAACCAGTGATGAGTTCTGCTGTGCTGCTTTGGATTTCTGATGCTTGCTTCACTGGATTCTACCCCATAAACAAAGCATAAATCAAACTGAAATAACTTCTACTTTAATAGGTTATGTTATTGTAGCCACGCAATTAGTTGAATTCCATTTAAATCAACATAAGATCACCAAAAGTCTGGTCGAGCAGAAGAAAATCATTAGCAAAGGATTTCCTACTGTTAAACTAACCACAAAACCAGGTTGAGGGGACTTACATGCAACATCAGCTTTGGATCTGCGTGGATGAGCTTGACAAGAGCGAGAAGAAGGCACTTATAACTGCGGGTGTCTTGCTCTGTGGCTTTCTCTTTGAACTTAAGGCTTGTGGTCTTTTTCCCAATGAATGTGAGACTCTGTATGAAGACAAAAAGGCACACTGGTTGCAATTACTACAACTACAAACAGCACATCCAAACGTCATATCTGAGAATGATAGACAAATGATTCAAAATTAACAAGTACTTTAAATTATTGCAATCTGTCAGTCATGTAGCTTGCTGTTATCAGCTCACCGGTGTCATGCGTAGTGAAGCGTGAGTGCCAGTGCCCTGAATCACCCTGTTGAGGGTGTCTGAGAACATAAAGCGAAGCTCTCCGGAGTAACAGTACACTGCATCAATCTTCGGCCACCAGTCTAGATGAGACTGAAAGGAGAAAACAAAATACAGGAATAACATCTCAAGAAAAAAAAAAGACGAGTAAATAAGTAAATCTGCCCTTTAAACTTACATTTGTAATGATTCTGTGCAATGAGTTGACTAAGACAAAATGGAAAGTTGAGGGGGAAGAGGAGGCCAAACAGACCTAAAGGGTAGAGAAGAAAGAATGAGATCAATTCAATTCAGTTTATTTATTTGGTGAGCCTAAGTCTCCTACCCTTACGGTCAGCCCCCGGGTCCCCTGGCTGAAAAAATAATGAATGGAAGTCAATGGAGCCATACAAGTTATTTTCTGGTCCACTTTGTCTTACGTCCTGAACCATGCATATGATTACCTGAATATAAATGATAACTAATTATGTACATTTCGACTTGGTCAAGTGATTTGGGATTTATTTGATTGTAAAAATTTGTAATTAAAGTGTTTAATTACAAATGTAATACTAACTCCTTTGTCCTGGAGGCATTGGCCATTTGTCTCCTCCTTAAGCAATTGTAGTGTTTTTAAACAAAACCTATAGTAACCTATAGTGTTCTAAATTCAGCGTTTTCTCTGCAACAAAATGTGTCTTTAAAATTGACTGACGACATATGTTCAATCCATGGCGCATTTCAAATGGGATCAGAAAATAACTTCTCGTTCGACTGATTCTCATTCATTTTTTTGGGCAGCAGGGGACCCATAGACCGGAAGTAGATTCATGACAGATGGCACCGATTCACAACAGATGTTATCTCAAGGCAGTTTACAAGAAAAGTCATTTCAATCTAATCATAAATATCCCATTCAGTTTAAAAGTTTTATATTTAAGAAAGCCCAGCAGATTCCACCAAGTCATTGACTGGCAGTTGTGGCCAGCAGGAGCAGATTTACTACAGACGTTGTGTATCGACTTTAATATAACATCTATACAATGAGTTCTACTTCCTCTAAATCTACCTTAAAGTGCTGGTTGTTGTGGGGATTGATGCGAAAACATGAAACAAAGCAATCCACCATGAGCTCCACGTCAGCATTCTGACTGTTGGTCCCCCTCAAGAAAGGTTTGGCTGGGTTAAACAGCAGAGCCTGAAGGAACAAGAAAACCTCATTCAGTAACACTTGTGAGCAAAGCAACTTCCGCTAGAAAATGTCTTCCGATTTGGGATTTGCGGTTAGGTCTAACTTTGAAGGTCATGAAGGACAAAGGTCTTCACATAGGCCTAACTGAAACACTAACATTTTGTTAAGGTCAGACTAAGTCTGGATGATTCAGCTGGATGAGGAATGGTTCTTAACCACATCTGTGGTTTGTTCCAAAAAAAAAAAAAATGAAGCATAAAAAGGGCAACTGTTGGGCCTTTAGGACTCTCCTTCAGTTTTACTTTTATACAACTGGTTCTTCAATTATCAAATACTAAAATTGCCTATTTAAGCATATAACAAAAAAGAAATAAGTCCCAATTGCTATGCCTTTACCATCAGTGTTAAGTCCAGCAGACAAACTGGTCAAGCTTTGGGCTGCTTTTCTTCCTTTAACTGTTCTAATCTTAGGGCATATTCATGTGAGTTTCAGGAAAGTATGTTAGTTTGTTTGCTTTGGTATGGACCAAATGTTTTTTTTCCTTTTTATTTTTTTGCATCAGTTCCAATTCATAAATGAAGCAGGACCAGAGTTGCTCAACGAAAAGAAATTGGACAGTTAAGTGTAAGCAGTGTAAAACCAGGAAGCCATGTGAAAATAGCTCAACATATTTTCGTATTTGACCAGTTTTAAAACTTTTAAAACTTTCCAAATGAGAAAACGTGGTATTTCAACTTATAACAATAAATGAATTATTCTATATAAGTTAAAAGCTCAACATTTAACTAGAAACCAAAACTATCAATTGCATGTAAAAAATGCTTCACTGATTCAACTGCTTTGCTTATCCTAGATGGGAAACCAAAGCTTTCGTATATGTTAAATAAAACATATTTTAATACCCAACACAAGATGGCTACAAAGCAAAGGGAAAAAAGCATTCCAGCATTATCCTTTTTTTAAGCAAAAAGTCAGACCTTGAGATCCATGACAATAGACTGGACCAGAAGAAAAATGGTAGAATGATCCTCCCAGTTGATGTAAGTAGAAGCTTTACAAAGCTTGACACAGGCAATTGCAGCACTCTCCATCAGCTGTTTGCCCCCACCCTGGCCGGCTAAAGCTTTCCGCAAATTATCCAAAAAGAGTTTCTGCAGACAACATATCAGTAAAGTATGTGATTGATGGCAGCAACTATCAATTTAAATGTGATTTTTGTGTGTGTGTGTGTTTGTAGAAGTTCTTCCAATCCACCTTGTTGGCCTTGCTATCTTCAACTGTGTCTTTAGAGATTGTATGTGTAATCTCTGGACAAAGTATGAGAAGGATGATAAGGAGTGGCCATACAGCTGCCTTCCTCTTGGCACTCTCTGCAAAACTGTCTACCAGATCAAAAAGCTTCTCCGCAGCTTCTGTGCGCAAGACAAGACATATATTAGTGCCAACAAACAAATGCATTATTTCACAACAAATTTCCCCTCAAGACATTTTACATGAGGATCAGATCAGTCTTTTGTTTTTTTTCTGATGATAGGTATATTTTTTTCTCTGCTTTACAACAAAAGATGATCAATTCAATAAAAAGATAAAATATTAATAAAATTTACCACAAAAAAAATATCAAGTGAAAAATGAAAAATATCAGTTCATTTTTTTTAAACACAAAATTTAAAGACAGAAAACTCTATTTTTTGTCTCTTGAGATATTTAAAATAAAGACTGGACAATTATAGTAATTTCAGTTAAAATTCAGAAAGAACTGTGAAAACTTAGCTCTTCAGAACAACAGTTGAATCCAAAATTAACTCAATAAAGTCTCCACATACCCGCCATATCTGTCTGAGGACGTTGGTATAACATTGTAAATTCATCTGGATAATTTTCTACCCAGTTCCAAAATGCCTGCAGTGAAAGAGCAGGATCATTATTTTTTTTCACTATTTAATAGAAGTAAAGGACTTTATACATTTTTTTATGCTGGGGACACACCTTCTCTAAACTGTTGATGACAGCTAGCTGTGCTGGTTTCTTCAGAGCCCGGAACTTCAACACCGTTTCTGGAGAAAGAAAGAAAAAAAGCATCAAATCCAACCACGTATCCCATCTTGATTGTCAATGTGAGATCTTTAGTAAACAAACTAGGTGAGCTTCAAGAAGGGATATACTTCTGTTCAGTACACATTACACGCAAAATGTTTGATTAATTGAATTGTATTTATTTCCTTCCAAAAATCTTTTTTGTGTCTAACCAATTTCTTGGCTCTGCAGCTGGCAAACATAGCTGTGAATTATCAATATTTTGTCCTGTCGGATTTCTGTCTCTGTGTTGCTATTGGCAATTTAATCTACCTAGGGCCTTCAGAATCAGTAGAGCAGGCCTACAATAAAATAAAAGAAAAGAAAAGAAAAGAAAAGAAAAAGAAGAAGAGAAATGCTTTAGGTCAGGGCTGGGTAACTCCAGTCCTCAAGGGCCACTATCCTGCAGGTCTTAGATGTTTCCCTGCTTCAACACACCTGATTCATTGTGCAGAGCTTGGCAACATGCCGTTTGATCTGTTTAATTTGAATCAGGTGTTGAAGCAGGGGAACATCTCAGACCTGCAGGATAGTGCCCCTTGAGGACTGGAGTTGCCCATCCCTGCTTTAGGTGCACATGATTATGCATAACAGATGTTGACAAATGTTTGATATATATATATATATATATATATATATATATATATATATATATATATATATATATATATATATAGGCAACTGTGGCTCAGTGGTAGAGTAGAGTTGGCTTGTAATCGGAGGGTCATAGGTTCGATTCTAGCTTCCTCCAGTTACATGTCGATGTGCCCCTGGGCAAGGCACCTAACCCCAAAAAACATTGTCCTACGGAGCCATGTTGGGTGTCGGTGTATGAATGTGAGTGTGAATTGGAGAATGTGGCTTCAATGTAAAGCGCTTTGAGTGGTCAGTATGACTAGAAAAGCGCTATATAAGTTCGGTCCATTTACCATCTCTGCCTCTGCAGTCTGCAAAAGAAAGAGTGACTTAAATGTACCAAAATAACTCCCACAACTACAAAAGCCTTGTTTTAACCTTTTTAACCGAAAGTTAATTGTGTTAACAGCCTATTGTCTAAATTACCGTCCTAACAGAACTATGTAGCGGACAGACACGGAGCTGACATGAGAGCACCAACTGTACAGTCATGGCCAAAAGTTTTGAGACTGACACAAATATTAGTTATCAGAAGGTATGCTGCTAAGCTGCTTATATACATTTGTTTCAGTTGTTTCTGTGATGTACTGAAATATAATTACAACACTTCATATGTTTCAAAGGCTTTTATTGACAATTACATGACATTTATGCAAAGAGTCCGTACTTGCAGTGTTGGCCCTTCTTTTTCAGGACCTCTGCAATTCTACTGGGCATGGTCTCAATCAACATCTGGGCCAAATCCTGACTGATACCAACGCATTCTTTTATGATCACTTCTTGGAGTTTGTCAGAATCTGTGGGTTTTTGTTTGTCCACCCGCCTCTTGAGGACTGACCAGAAGTTCTCAATGGGATTAAGATCTGGGGAGTTTCCAGGCCATGGACCCAAAATTTCAATGTTTTGGTCCCCGAGCCACTTAGTTATCACTTTTGCCTTATGACACAATGCTCCATCGTGCTGGAAAATGCATTGTTCTTCACCAAAATATTGTTGGATTGTTGGAAGAAGTTGCTGTTGGAGGGTGTTTTGGTACCATTCGTTATTCACGGCTGTGTTTTGGGGCAAAATTTTAAGTGAGCCCACTCCCTTAAATGAGAAGCACCCCACACATGAATGGTCTCAGGAGGCTTTTCTGTTGACACGACAGAGGACTGATGGTGGCGCTCACCTTTACTTTTACGGACAAGCCTTTTTCCAGATGCCCCGAACAATCGTTAAGAGGCTTCATCGGAGAATATGACTTTGCCCCAGTGCTCAGCAGTCCCTTCACCATACTTTTTGCAGAAGAACTAATCTGTCCCTGATGTTTTTTTGGAGAGATGTGGCTTCTTTGTTGCCCTTCCTGATACCAGGCCATCTTCCAAAAGTCTTCGCCTCACTGTGCGTGCAGATGCGCTCAAACCTGCCAGCTGCCATTCCCGAGCAAGCTCTGAACTGGTGGCACTCCGATCCCACAGTTGAATCCTCTTTAGGAGACGATCCAGGCGCTTGCTGGACTTTCTTGGATGCACTGAAGCCTTCTTAACAAGAATTTAACTTCTTTCCTTGAAGTTTGCGATAATCCTATAAATTTTTGATTTAGGTGTTATCTTAGTAGCCACAATATCCTTGCCTGTGAAGCCATTTTTATGCAACGCAATGATAGCTGCATGCGTTTCTTTGCAGGTCACCATGGTTAACAATGGAAGAACAATGACTTCAAGCATCACCCACCTTTTAACATGTCAGGTCTGCCATTCTAACCAAATCAGCCTGACATAATGATCTCAGTACATCACCGAAACACTTGAAGCAAAGATCTGAAAGCAGTTTAGCAGTAGGGCTGGACGATAATTCGATCGATAGACGTGTGGTGCGATAGAAAAAAAAGGGGTAGATAAAAAAGTTTGATAGAAAAAAAAAAAGATAATTTTTTCATTATACCCTATCAGCCAGCTTAATACAACAATCATTACTTACTCCAAACGAATCATTAACAATGACCCACGCAGCTCTGTCAGCCACCCTCTCTCCTTTCAAACCACAAAAAGGATTAAATTATTTGAGCAGAAATATAATTTTTTAATAGTCCATAACCGAACCTTCACCGTAGCTTCGCTGCGGTCAGAAATCACAAAAAGGTAGGAGCGGAGGATGTTGTTCTGGATAAATGTTTCAGAGGTTCAGGTAAATTTACGTCCCGTTTTGAGCCGATCCTCCACGCACTAAAACACTAAAAACGTAGCAATAATGAACGAAATATAAAACTACAATTAGCTGTTTTAAGCAGGACACCCGTCCGGTCAGGTCGCGTTGCTAAAATTTGTGGCTGTCAAAATCTCCCCTCAGTTCTGCTCCTGGTCTTCAGAAGTGAAAAAAAAGCTTTAAAAAACACAACAGGGGTTGAATAGACCTGCCGGCTTCCGCTCTAAGTGACTGAGCTCCAGTGTTGGAACCCATCAATACTGTAGTGAGTAGCTAGTTAGCTTTAGCCTACAACTGAAAAGCTGAAGTGAATATGAATAAGCTAATATTACTTTTCTTTGTATTTACTGATGTTACTCAGGTCTCTTGGTTTGTTTCTGTGTCTTACAATTTTACTAATGATAAAAAGAAGTGTTTGAAAAATTAATAAATTTAATTCTTAGTTAAAATTAGTTCATTCAAGAATAACAAAATGACATGGGAGGCACTTAAAAATGTATTTTTTACATTGTGATTTTTTTATCGATAATTATCGATAGCGATCAATATGACAATTTTTTTTATCAATATGCTTTTTTTCTATATCGTCCAGCCCTATTTAGCAGCAAACTTTGTGAAAACAAATTTTTGTGTCATTCTCAAAACTTTTGGCCACGACTGTGAACGTTAATACTAATGCTGCGTAATGGAATAATCTCCCGATCAAGCTCTGCTTCCCAAAAGTTAAAAACAGCCTCCGGAGCCCAGTTACGATAAAAAAACAGTCATGCAATACAAGTCTTTTTTCGCACAGCCGAGCCCATCTGTTGCTGTGTAGAGCAGCTGTGACAGACACGTACCTCCCCCTCCCCACTTTTAAACGTCACTCCCTTCTGATCCAGGGTGCATGCACTGCGGTCTCATGAGGAAACGCAGCTTTTTGATAGAAAGTATTCATTGTTCCTGAATATAAATATTTGTCCAAAATAAGTATTCGCAAAAATAATACTTGTGCCTTTCCCAATACCGTATTTGGGTCCGGCTCCACCCCTAATGTGTTTGTGTATGTATGTTATAGTTTATTTATATACATTTATATATCTATATATATCTATATACATACTGTATATATATATAGTTCAGGTTATTTTACCCTTACAGACCATCTTTCAATTATAACATTATATCAGCAAGTTCCAACCTTGCAAAAGCCTCTTCAGTTTGCAACAGTCCACATTGATGTACTGCATAAGCTCGATGTCATGAACATCCACATTGTCTTCTGAGCACACCGTCAACTCCTGCAGCCTGTAAAACAAAAACTTTATTTAGGCCACTTCACTGGATTTAATCCAAGGCAAGTGATGCAGAGCACTGCACACACAGTACACTTGAACCTATTTTGCCCTAAAAATGGCATTTCCATTGTTTTGTATTGCTGGGTGAAAAGAGATTACAAAGCTAAATTATTAGCCATTCAAAAAGTAAGCATGTTGAACAGTTTATCATAATCAAACGTCTTCCTTAGTAAAACAATAACTAGGTGATACATTTATTAATAACTGCTTCGATGTCTCCCACTTAAACACGATACAATCTGTACAACAGCGATACTTAATTTAATAAGTTTGTAGACATTCTTGTTTGTAAGATAATGGTCTAATGGTGCGTTAATACCAAAGTGTCAGAAACACGCTGCATGCCCGTACTTGGACGCTTGAACATTCGCACCTCAACGCAGGTACAAAGAAAACTGGATGCGCGTGCCCTGCATGTGCTGGCGCAGCTGCCGGTGGACTATGATCTCCAAGCTGAATGCGTAGGTTCAAGCTTCACCCGCCAAGACACCAACTACTATGCTGAGCGGCTGTCCATCTGTCTGGTTAATAAAAGTGTATTACAGTAGGGATGGGTATAGTTTATGTTTTATCCAATTTTTTAAAGTTTTAACCGCCAAACCAGTACTGTTGAAATGGTGCGGGTGCTTAAACGGTGCTTAACACATTCCTTCAAGTATAGAAAACAGACAAACTTCGTCCAAAATCCCTTTTATTTTTAGTAGGGCTGTCAAACAATAAAAAAAATTGTGATCTAATTAATCACAGGGTGGGTGTAAATTAATCACCATTCCTAAATATGTCCAAAAAAACTACAGTATTCAGTGTAAATAAAAAGGACAAATCTAGATGCAGTTGCTCTTTTAAAAAATTAAATATAGGAGAAATCAATTAAGTTTTTGTTTTGAAATCCACAGTCACATTCACAATGTATGTGTGGTCTCATATGAAAAATAATAACAAATAGAGGTAGAACTAACCAAAATATATGTATAAACTAACATTTGGATATCAGAAGACTATTAAATATCAGACAAATCAAATGTAATATAGACTAATCTATTGTCACAAGGCAAGTTTACTTGTAGAGCACAATTCATATACAAGACAATTCAAAGTGCTTCACAGTTGCATAAATTAAGTAAACAGATACACAGAAAAAAAACATCAACTTAAAAAATAATTAATTACAATAAAAAGCAAGAGTGCAGATAACATACTTTCAATTGTCATATGTACGGGTAAAAAGAACTGTTTTCAGCCTGGATTTAAACATTGTAAGAGTTAGGGCCTGTCTCACATCCTCATGAAGATTGTTCCAGATTTTAGCTGCCTGAAACTGAAATGCAGCCTCACCGTGTTTATTGTAGACTCTGGGAACCACCGGGAGACCCCTCCCTGAAGTTCTCAGGGCCCGAGATGGTTCATATGTCTCTAACATGTCAGAGATGTACTTTGGTGCCAAACCATGAAAAGACTTGTACATAAGCAAAGCGGTTTTAAATTCTATTCTCTAAACGACAGGAAGCCAGTGCAGAGACCGGAGCATTGGACTAATATGGTCGTATTTCCTGGTTCTTGTCAGGACTTGAGCAGCAGCATTCTGGATGTACTGCAGCTGTCTAACAGCTCGTTTAAAGAGGCCAGTGAGCAGGCCGTTACAGAAGTCTAACCTGCTGTAGACAAATGCATAAATAAGTCTCTCTAAGTCTGGTTTAGATCAAGGGGCAAACTCTGCCCGCAGAATGTGAAGCCAACCCGGAAGTGTAAAAAATTGCAGTTCAGTCCTCATCCGCTGGGGGCTGGATCCAAAAAGGAGCAATTTCCCATTGACTCCCATGTTAAAAAGGCCAACTTTACAGCAAAAATAAACATGTTTACAGCCTGGTTCAAAAAAACATTTTAGGTTAGATAGTTCAGGTTTACCATCATGAACACTCTGAGGGGACTGAATTTTTTCCAAGTTCTCCGTTTATTTGTAATTTCATCTTGAAATTATGAATAATTAGGGGCGTGTCATTTTGATTGACAGGTCCGTCTAGGCTAACAATGGTGGCTAATGTTGGCTAACTGTAACAGCGGGGAAGCTGTTCACAGCCTGGGACTAACGTAAAGACTTCAGTCATTTGGTGTTTCTGAAATCCACTATCAGTTGCCTCTGCAGTTTTTATTCGGTTTTGGATGTTAATCTGCAATTATTGGACAAAGATGGCTTGCTGTGGTGTTGATTACAGTAACAGACCGTCCAAGAAGTTTCTGCTTTGGGGGGAGGCTTCATACCCGCTGATGCTTTACCAGCTGTTGGGGGGTTCTTGTCAGGTGGCCGAGAGGAATGCTGTTCTGGTCGGAGCTTTTATTTATTTCTACACGCGAGTTGGAGCAGGCGATCGGTTGGGTAGCAGCAGAGCAGCAAAGTTGGCAGGACCGATAAACCGCAGCATCCAGAGCGGGAGATGGCTAGATCAGGCTGAAAGACTACAGAGTTGGATTCTAGACAGACTGGATGATTGCTAGTTAGATCAGTACTGGTGTGAGGAACACAGCTGGAGGCATGAATTAATGGATGTCTGAGATGTGAGGTGAGTCAAAAGCCTTTTATTTTTTGAGAGGATCTGAGTTTTCATGATGACTTCGTGACTGCTTTTTGCTGGATGTTTTGTTAAGATGAGCCCATCTGTGTCCTCACCCTCCACCGATGGTAATGGAAATAACACCATATTAAGCAGTATTGACCCAACCAATTCGGGTCTTATTATATCGATATGTTTTCTCTACCCGACATGTTTCTGGGTGTAAAGTGATCGTTGTTGAAAAACGGGATGAAAGTCTCTTAACCGCGGTCTTCTAGCTGAAACCGGCTGCAGCCTACGTTAGCTTCAGTTAGCTCCCGACTAGCTTCTGACTAGCTTCTAGCTATGTCGGCTTGGAGCGTTAACCCTCCACCCCCAGCCTCACAGCGCCACTCTCAGCTCCACCTCTTTGTCCATTTTTGGAGTTTCTGAGAGTGACGTGGACAAGATGGCGGCGGTGGGAACCACCCAGTTGGCTTCATTTTTGCTATTCAGAAACCTATGGGTGAAGTCAAGAAGGGTTTGTCTAATATATATACAGTCTATGGTTTCGACATTATTCCTCTGATCTTAGCAATGTTTTTCAGATGGTAAAAAGCTGTTGATGTTATTGCTTTGATGTGGCTGTTTAAGTTCAGGTCCGAGTAGATGATTACCCCTAGATTTCTTACCGGATTTTTTGGTTAAAGACAGAGAGTCTCAAGATGACTGATAGCACTTTCTCTTTGTGTCTGTGGGCCAAAAACAATGATCTCAGTTTTGTCTGAGAAAGTGGTTTTGCATCCACACACTGATCTGTTCAATACAGTGACAGAGTGTATCTATAGGCCCATGTTCACCTGCCGTCAGTGACACGTAGATCTGAG
This sequence comes from Apricaphanius iberus, assembly GCA_028564705.1. NCBI lineage: Eukaryota > Metazoa > Chordata > Actinopteri > Cyprinodontiformes > Aphaniidae > Apricaphanius > Apricaphanius iberus. Next base: position 1,745,470 of record JAPXFQ010002706.1, on the reverse strand, counting down.
TGTCATCTGCATCGTTATGGTAAGACACATTATTGCTGTTAATTAGCTGACCCAACGGAAGCATGTACAAGTTGAATAAAAGTGGTCCCAAGATTGAGCCCTGGGGGACTCCACAGGTCTTGGGAATTTTGTCTGAGACACAGTTACCAATTTCGACATGGTACGTCATAGTACATAGTACAGGGCGACTGTGGCTCAGTGGTAGAGTAGTTGGCTTGCAATCGGAGGGTTGTAGGTTCGATTCCAGCTTCCTGCCACATGTCGATGTGCCCCTAGGCAAGGCACTTAACCCCCAAATTCTACATTGTCCTACCAACCCATGTTGGGTGTCGTTGTATGAATGCGAGTGTGAATGGGTGAATGTGGCTTCAATGTAAAGCGCTTTGAGTGGTCAGTATGACTAGAAAAGCGCTATATAAGTTCAGTCCATTTACCATTTTACGTCCCGTCACTTAACATAGGACATGAACCAGTTTAGAGCAGTACCGGAGATTCCCACCCAGTTTTCTAACCTGTCAAGTAAGATCCTATGGTCCTCTGTGTCAAAGGCAGCGCTCAGGTCTAGCAGAACTAAAACTGAGACTTTGCCTGCATTGGTGTTCATGCGGAAATTATTTGTCACCTTGATCAGAGCTGTCTCAGTGCTGTGGTGGGGCCTAAAGTCTGATTGGAAAGTATCAAAGACATTGTTAGACAGGAGAAAGTTAGTGAGCTGTTGATATACTACTTTCTCTAGGACTTTTCCTAAGAATGGACCGTTTGATATGGGCCGGTAGTTTCTCAGTATTTTGGCATCAAGGCTGCTCTTCTTTAGAAGAGGCTTAATGACCGCAATTTTTAAGGCATTTGGGAATGTTCCAGTCTCAAGTGAGATGTTAACTAACTGACCAAGTTGTGGTAATAAGCTGCTCAGCACAGACTTTAGAAATCGATTGGGTAATTCATCAAGGCAGCATGTGCATGAACTCAGACCAAAGATAACCTCTTCGATTGTTTTGTCCCTGACAGATGTAAAATGTGTCAGCTCAAGGTGTTTATCTGGAAACAGTCTTGCTATTTGTTTTTGTGGTAACTATGCCATTTTTAATGCCTTGGTCATTAAAAAATATTGCAAACTCATTGCACTTAGATGTATGAATTAGTTCTAAGGGCAGTGAAACTTGAGGATTAGTTAATCTGTTCACTGTAGCAAACAGAATACAATAATTGTTTTTGCAGTTTGCGATTATTTCAGAGAAATACTTCTCCCTTGCTCCACGTAAAATCTGGTTAAACACACAAAGCACTTCTTTTTAAACCACATAATGAACCAGGAGCTTTGACTTGCGCCATTTGCGTTTGTCTTACCGGCACTCCCTTTTTTGTGCCCTGACCGAAACTTCATTTCTCCAGGGTGCGTTTTGCTTAGTGTTAACCATTTTAACCTTAACAGGAGCAATAGTATCCAAAACATTTACAACCCTTGACGTGTAAGAGTCCAATAGATTATCAACATCTGAGCATGGGGGATTTTCAAATCATGCCTGATGAGTGCAAATGACTAAATAGAGTGCACCTGTGTGTTATCTAATGTCAGTACAAATACAGCTGCACTGTGACGCCTCAGAGGTTGTTTAAGAGAATCTTGGGAGCAACAACACCATGAAGTCCAAAGAACACACCAGACAGATCAGGGATAAAGTTATTGAGAAATTTAAAGCAGGCTTAGGCTACAAAAAGATTTCCCAAGCCTTAAACATCCCACGGAGCACTGTTCAAACAATCATTCAGAAATGGAAGGAATATGGCACAACTGTAAACCTACCAAGACAAGGCCGTCCACCTAAACTCACAGGCCGAGCAAGGAGAGCGCTGATCAGAAATGCAGCCAAGAGGCCCATGGTGACTCTGGAAGAGCTGCAGAGATCTGCAGTTTAAGTGGGGGAATCTGTCCATAAGACAACTGTTAGTCGTGCACTGCACAAAGTTGGCCTTTATGGAAGAGTGGCAAGAAAAAAGCCATTGTTAAAAGAAAACCATAAGAAGTCCCGTTTGCAGTTTGCCACAAGCCATGTGGGGGACAGAGCAAACATGTGGAAGAAGGTGCTCTGGTCAGATGAGACCAAAATAGAACTTTTTGGCCAAATTGCAAAACGCTATGTGTGGCGGAAAACTAACAGTGCACATCCCTCTGAACACACTATCCCCACTGTCAAATATGGTGGTGGCAGCATCATGCTCTGGGGGAGATTCTGTTCAGCAGGGACAGGGAAACTGGTCAGAGTTCATGGGAAGATGGATGGAGCCAAATACAGTGCAATCTTGGAAGAAAACCTCTTGGGAGTCTGCAAAAGACTTGAGACTGGGGCAGAGGTTCACCTTCCAGCAGGAAAACAACCCTCAACATAAAGCCAGGGCAACAATGGAATGGTTTAAAACTAAATATATCCATGTGTTAGAATGGCCCAGTCAAAGTCCAGATCTAAATCAAATCGAGAATCTGTGGCAAGATCTGAAAACTGCTGTTCACAAATGCTGTCCATCTAATGTGACTGAGCTGGAGCTGTTTTGCAAAGTAGAATGGGCAAGAATTTCAGTCTCTAGATGTGCAAAGCTGGTAGAGACATACCCTAAAAGAATGGCAGCTGTAATTGCAGCAAAAGGTGGTTCTACAAAGTATTGACTCAGGGGGATGAATAATTACGCACACCCCACTTTTCAGTTATTTATTTGTAAAAAAAATTTGGAATCATGTATGATTTTCTTTCCACTACTCACGTGTACCCCACTTTGTATTGGTCTTTCAAGTGAAATTCTAATAAAATTGATTCATGTTTGTGGCTGTAATGTCACAAAATGTGGAAAAGTTCAAGGGGGCCGAATACTTTTGCAACCCACTTTTTTATCACCTTTTGTAATGACTAGATCTAGAGTGTGGCCTTTGTTGTGAGTCGCATCACTCACGTGTTGAGTTAAACCAAACATTTCAAGTACAGCACTAAGGTCTTTGGCACGCCTAGCATTGGTTGCATCCACTTACATGTTAAAATCACCTCAAATTACTAAACAATCAAATTCCGTTCAAACAAATGTAAGTAATTCAGTAAAATCTTTGTTTAAACAATACTGTGGTGGTTTGTAAATTGTCATATAAATAATGGAAGATTGTTTAATCTCCATTTTGAATGACACATACTCAAACGATGGTGTAGATGTAGCAGTTGGGTTCCAGGACGGTGGTGGAATAGATGAGTGCTCCTGTGGTTGAATTATTTTATGTTGACGCAGGTGGTGCTGCAGCTGAGTTTATCCCCGGAGATTCAGATGCAGGTGGTGTTGCTACTGTGGCTGAATCATTTCCTGTTGATGCAGACAGTGCTAAGTTTTTCCCCAGAGATACAGGTGGTGCTGCAGGTGAGTTTTTTTTCTGTGATGCAGGGGCAGGTAATGCACCTGTTGCCGGGTCCATTAATTTTGGTGCAAATGGTGCACCTGTGGCTGAATCTTTAACTGTGGCGGAGTCCTTTGCTGTAGATGCTGATGACTCTGCTCCGACTGGAACTTTTGTCTGGGATGCAGGCCAAGCCTTTCCTGGCGAGCGTGGAGCTCTTCTCTCGCTCCTCTCTGCTCTCTCCTGCAGCTTTGGCGTTCCCTGATTCCGTAGAACATGGAGGAGGTTATCTGTCAGTCGTCTCACCCCACCTCTGCTCAAATGTGGGCCATTTGCTTTAAACAGATCATCGCGTTGCCAGAACAGATTAAAGTTCTCTATAAAATACAGTCCTCTTGACTCACAGACTTTGGACAGCCATGTATTCAATTGAAACAGCCGTGAGAATTTCGTTATTCTCCCGTTGATGTTTGGAATAGGTCTACTGATAAAAATTTGTATTGCCTTTTTGTCCTTTATTAAAGTTTTCTTTCAAGATTTCAGACTGTTTATTTGTTACGTCCACTGCACCAACATGTATTACCATTTGTTTAATCAAAGTGCTATTTGTAATTTCCTTGTTTAGAACATCTGTGATGTCAGAAAATGTGCCACTCAGATAGCTGCTTGTAACAATTCTGTCCATGTTTATATTACATATGGCTCCCTCTCCAAGCACCAGGATATCTCTATCCTTGACACTTTGCACAGTTTTTCTCTCCATCTTTGTTTTGACTTCTTGTTCTGTATTTCTCTCTGATTCTCTTTGTTCATTATTCTCAGCTTCTGAGAGAGGTAAATATCTGTTTGTTAACTTTATTCCATGTCCAGTTTTACCAGCATGTTTTTGCTTTTGTGTAGTACGTAATACTTACGTTTTAAGTATAATTTTTTTTTAGTCTTCTGACCGGATTCCATTGGGGGCATGTCATTAAGTCCTATTTCTGTCTCCAAGGCACAAATTTTGTCCAGGAGTAAGCGTAATTCTTGTTGATAAATCCCACAGTTTTCACAAGGCGATGTCTGTGTTACTCCCTCAGCCATATTGACAAGATTGTCGCAGCTGGCTCGTCAGATGAGTTGTAAAAAAATAATAATAAAAAAAGGCATAAAAGTAATCAAAAAAGTCTTTGTTTACTTGAAAGAAGAGAATCAAATCATATTCAAGACTTGTCAAAAAAGAAAGGAATGATTAAAAATTATTAGAAATGTATAAAAAATTTATTAAAGAGGCAAGCAGCAAGAGCAAGCTGAAAACACGTCTGCATGTCACAAGTGACAATTTTCCAAAAGTAAACACTCAGCAGATTCTCTAGCTCACCACAATAGGAAATGAATCCTCTTATTGTGAAGATGTACACAGCTACTTCCGCTAATGGTTGGTACTAATTTAAGTCAGAAAACATCACTTTAACTGAATAATTTCGTATTTTTAATGCAGCGGTAGCTCACTATGAAATTTACTGAAGCTATACAGTAAGCCAACAGGCATAAATGAACTTAAATACAGAGCATTTAAACTCTGCACCGCACACACCGTAGCTGATATCCGAAGCGGACGGATAATTCTGACCGATAATTTATGAACTTATCATTTTACCACAAAGCCAAAATGCCAATAAAAATATACTCATGTCATTTAGGATCACAAACACATGCTGCTGCACAACAACCCGCAGTTTGGTTGGTGTATTATGTTATAGTCCATTACGGTGGGATCCTGCCGCAATCCAGCATCATTTGTGTCCGCACGGCAATGCATTGATTAAAATAGTAATTTCAACAGCTTAAAATTGACGCCGCAGTTCATATTTTTCAACTTCAGCGGCAGACACAAAAATGCTGATCATGCAAAAATGCACCACATAAAATGACGCGCACATTTTCTGAAGCGAGTTAAACATCTCAGTGAGGCAGAAAGTGTTCTTGCGGCGCAAATCCGCTTCTGATATGACACGGGACCCCCCGACGCGCATTAGTGCGCTTCTCAATTGTTGTTATTGGATCAAGTAAGTTATGAGTCATAAGCTAAGCCCTTTGGGCATGCGCAGTGCGATTTGTAGCGGGAAATCCACATGATATAAGAAGCTGTAAATAAAAAACATCGAGCAATGTACTCCTGTGGAGGAAAATTTGTTGAGTTTTCAGAGCAAATTATGTTAGACTGTGGATGTAGGACTTTTTGAGAAGCAACAATGTTGTTGGAGAAGATCAAACGGACCCTTGTGGATGAAAAAACACTGTTCAAGATGGATCGGATTTGTGACAGACAGGCTGCAAAATGGGAGTTTTGCATTCTTTCGGAATGGAATGGGGGGTGACAAAGACTGCTGTGTTCACTTATGATTGTGTCCTTTATTGGCATATATGGATAAAAAATACTATTAGCTTCCCAATGATAAAGAAAATTAATTCATGGAAATTATGAATCAGAATATCATGGATTAAAAAGTAAAAATGGCGGGGGGCTCGTCGGCGGAACATTAAGGGGTTAACAGGTCAACTTCACTGTCATGACAACAATGTGTTGGTAATTTTTTTTAATAACTTATTCATTAAGATGTTATTTTAACTGAAATTATTAATAATTAGGGGCATGTCCTTTTCATTGACAGGTCTCATATGAGTCAGTGCTAGTTCTAGTGGGTAGCAGACCGCTCCCCTCTACTTGGTCCATGGAAATCCACAGTTTCTGAGCCATTTTAACATGCATTTCATTTCTCTGCATCTGTAATGTTTACTTATGTTCGGATAGTAATCGTACACTTACTGGGCAAAGAGGGCTTGGTATGGTATGGATTGAACTAACAGACCATCCAAGGAATGTCTGCCCTTTTTTTTTTCACTAAGTAAAATTTCTGCTGTGCATTTAAAATAGCTGCTTGAAATAGGTTCAAATGGGTTGAAATGATCATAAATGTTACTTACATATTGATTATACATTTTTTTATTAAATTAAATTGAATTAAATAGTAAATTTAAATTTACATTATTTTGGTATGCATTATGGACAAACAAGCTTCATTATTGTATTTGACAAAATAACCAAAAATAAACATTTAAAAATGTAAAGTTTCTTCCTCATATGTGTTCCAGCAATGCCTTGGTCAGGAGAATGAGACCTGGACTTATCGCTGTGGTGGAGAAATTGAGTGTTTTGATTTATCTGTACTTTGTAATCAACTGTGACGCAAATTTACTTACAGTAATGTTGTAATATTAGCTTGAATGTTAGTCTTATTGAATGACGCTTTTACTCAAGTCATGGTCAAAGTGTTCAAATTTCATAATAAGTGGCAACAATTTATACAATTTTTCCAGGCTAACTAGGCCTAATCCCAACACACACCCTTTTTGTTTTTTGCTTGTTTATTTTTTTTTATTTGTTTTATTGTTGTTATTATTTTTGGAAGGTAAAGTTTTATACTAGTGCAATATACAGTGAGTTCATTATGTTGAATACGTGTATGTGTTTGTGAAGGCACATATATATACATTTATTTAAATAACATACCAATTACTATATTTTATTTTTTATTGCACAGACTTTAAATATTTCCATTTATATCGGAACTATTTTTATTTATTTTTTATTTTTGTATATAAAAATTGAAAAGTTGTATGCAAATATGTTTGTTATTGTTACCCAAGTGTCTTTACGGTTTTGTTGTATGCATACCAATAAACATATGAAACTGAAATTAATAAACCGTATAACTTCCACCTTATACCTTTTGTGAAGAAACTGAAGGCACCAGACTTTACTAACTAAACATAACTAAGACAAAATAACTGATTAAAATATAAAATTATCACTATAAATTATCATTTATAAAACAAAATTTCAAGTTAAAAATTAATCTTTTTTGGGGAATTTATTGCAGATTTTCTACATTTTCAGTATCGGTTCAAGGTATCTGTTAAGTTTAACCGATACCAATACATGTACATTAGACAGTATCAGGGCCGATACCCGATGCCAGTATCGGTGCATCCCTATTTCTGATGCGTACAAAGCCTTACCTATCACTGTCTCAGGTACAACTGTGCAGTTCATGGTTGACTCTGGAGAGACACACTCAGTTCTGAAACACACAGCTCTACATCTACAACCTAAATTCAGTGGAAACCATGTCTACTCAATTTCAGCATCTGGTCAGATTGTAAAAGAACTAGTCAGTTACCCTCTCCGTTGTAAATTGGGAGATGGGCCAGTTTTTAAACATGGATTCTTAATCTCTCAGCAATGTCCTGTGAATTTGTTAGGCAGAGACCTGATGTGCAAACTTAACATTTCTCTTTTCTCATGATCTCAAGGCATTGAAGTTGTTCCTGCCCAGGAGACACCAATCCTGACAGCAGTGAAACTCATGCCTCATGATCTCACACTTGAATACCAGTGGAAACTGGTAACAGGTACTACAACCAAAACCCTCCTCCAGACGGCTCAGAACCTGGTATGTCCAGCTTCTGTTTTTATGCCAGAGGAGGATCTACATTGTACATCACACGTTTTTGCAGGGCCAGACATAGAATATGCACAGGCATGGTTGACCTCTGACACAGACACTTTGAACATAACTTCTATTTTGTGGGACACACATTCTTCAGCAGTGAACGTCTGTCTCACACCTGAACAAAAAAACGCTCTACTGATTCCAAGAATGTGATCCATACATTTCTCTCTCTAAACCTGAGGGTGAAGAGGGGGAAATGGTGTCAAAACTTGTTCATCACGCTTGGTCAGCTTCTGATTGGGAGCGAACTGAGAATGATCGTGTTTTTCTACATGATGAAGTTGAGACGGATGTCTCGGTAATGCCTCTTTTGCTCAAAGAGGTTCCGACTGATTTGTGGGCAAAAAATCTATATGATGTGGGATTAATTAAGGGTTGTACCCCTGTTAAAATCTCACCAAAATCGTCTTTTCGACCCGTACAACACCAGTAACCATTGAAACCAGAAGCCGCGCGTGGGATTAAACCAGTGTTTGAATCCCTGCTAAAAGCTGGCATCACTGTCGAATGCAACGATTCCCCTATCCGCAGTCCGATTTTTCCAGTGAAAAAGATCAGAGACAAAGGGTAAGAGTGGCGTTTTGTGCAGGATTTGAAGGGTGTAAATGCTGCTGTGATGCCTAGAGCATCTGTTGTTACAAACCCATGCACCGTTTTGTCTCAGGTTCCACCTTCTGCCACTCGTTTTTCAGTTGTTGATCTGAGTAATGCATTCTTTAGTGTATCAGTAGACAAAGAGAGTCCGATTAGGTTTGCTTTTGAGGGAAAACTGTATAGCTTCAGTAGACTTCCCCAGGTGTACGTGGAATCACCCACCATTTTTAACATGGCATTGAAAGAGAGCTTGGATGGGCTGGAGCTGTCTCCTGGCTCCACCTTAATCAGTTAGGTCGAAGGCCTGATTTGTTCACCGTCAGAAGAACAGTGTGAGGATGACACTGTTAAATTGCTGGACACAAAGCTAGCTTTTCAAAGCTGCAGTTTGCAAAATCAGAGGTTACCTTTCTTGGTCATGTCATTTCCAAAGGTTCAAAGTCTGTCTTTTCCAAGAGAGTTGCTGCCATTCAGCAGATCCTGAGACCAGTCACTAAGAAACAGATGTCGTTCTTAGGTTTGACGTCTTATTGTCAGTTACAAAGTATAATAGACTATGCGATTTTGGAGAAGCCTCTTTCTGAGCTAATTCATGGCAGAGATATGATGGTCTCTGACGCCATCCAGGGGTCTCCTGAGACATTGCAATCATTTGAGGAGCTGAAAAAAGCTCTGCAAAGCCCTCCCTTTCTGGCTTTGCCAAACACAGAGAAACTATTTTTTCAGATGGTAGATGAAAAGAACGGTTGCATGACGTCTGTTATCCTTCAAAATCATTGTGGTTTGAAGCGACCTGTAGCTTATTACTCTGCAAAACTTGATCCAGTTGCGGCTGGACTCCCCGACTGTCTGAGAGTGGTCGCTGCTGCAGAGAAAGCAGTTTTGGCTTTGAGGGACATTGTAATGTATTGCCCACTCTGTGTTTGTGCCACCTAATGTGGCCATAATTTTGTTGGAGCAGAGGACTTCACATTTGTCAGCGGCTAGATGTCTTGTTGGATTTGCCTAACATAACCTGGGCTTTTCACTGGATGTGTCAGCAGCATGTTACAGGAGCAGCACGTTTTACTCACGTATTCTGCTGCTTGGCCCTTTCCACGGGGGGCGTCAGCCGCATGTAGCAGCAGTTGCCGAGAGAGGCCGAAATCATGTGAGATCAGCAAAATCACGCATGGTTTCGTCAGTAAACGCAACAACAAGCAGGAAAAAGACTACTCCTAAAGGTCTGTGTTTTATGTTCTGTCCGTTTTACATTCGCCATTAAGTTTATGTTACGTCAGGCAATATACAAAATCCCTCGAAGTGCAAAAGAATAATGTTAGTGGCGATCCAAGGTAGTATAGACCCTCCCGTAACCTACTGATTTCTCACGGGGCCGCACAGGTAGTAAAAGTAAAGCTACCAGAAAGAAGCACCTTTATTTTATTTTGAAAATTTCCAGATGCCGAGCAGTCTGATTTCCTGTCTTCCCCTATCCAAAATGTCGAAATTTACACGTTTCACAGGCGTAGCGCGTAGAAAATAGGACTACCGCATATATTTAGAAAAGTGCTGCAACATGATGCTCCTGTGAGGGGGCAAACTCGTGCTGCCTTCGCCTCCGGTGGAAAGGATTATATTGATTACAAGGGTGGCTAACAGCCGTGTATGACGTGCTGCTGCTGTAACATGCTGCGGACGCGTCCGGTGGAAAGGAGGGGGTAACAGTTAAGAGGTGCAATGTTCTTGATCCTGCCAGCTTGCTGCCCACTGAGGACGACGGGGCCCCCCATGATTGCCAGACAGATTTAGAGGCATATCAGTCAAGATTTGACTGATATGCCCTTGCAGAATCCGGACATGGTTTTATATGTGGATGGATCATCTTTCAGAGATTCATGGGGGGAAAATAGAGTGGGCTATTCTGTTTGCTCTGATCATTGTACTTTGTCTGCAGGTAGCCGACCGTCTCATTTCTCTGCGCAGACAGCAGAACTGATTGCATTGACAAAGGCTTGTGAGCTGGCTAAAGATAAAGCAGCTACCATACACAGTGACAGCAGCTATGCAGTGGACGTGGTCCACCGTTTTGGTGCTCTGTGGAGACACAGAAGATTCTTCAAGTATGGTGGTAAGCCGATTCTGAATGCAACACAGGTTGCTGACCTACTGGAGGATATTCTGCTGCACTCCAAGATTGCAGTGGTAAAGTGTGCATCACACACCACGTCCAGGGACGCAGTTTCACTCGGGAACGCCAGGGCTGATGCAGCTGCTAAAGCAGCCGCAACTCACCCACCGACGATTACCTGTGCTGTTATTGAGCAAGCAGAAGAACCACTTGACGTGCATGATTTCCATGCTTTACAGAGTTTTGCCACCTCTTCTGAGATAGAAGCATGGAAAAAGGCAGGTTGTACAAAAGAAGAAGGTGTGTGGGTTTCTGTTGAAAACAAACCGTGTCTACCTAAAGAAAATTTCTCAGTTTTTGCAAACCTTAGTCATGGGCTGGATCAGTGTTCCAAAACTGGAATGTTTGATCTTGTTGCTACACATCAGTTCACAAAAGCTTTCACCTCTTTTGCTGAGAAATATTGTCATTCATGCATGGTTTGTGCCACCAACAATGCAGGTCGAGCAGAGTCCATTCAACCTGCTGGTCATCCGGCTCCACAGAAACCTTTTGAACATCAAATAATGGTCTTCATCGAACTTGAACCTGCTGAAGGTAAAAAATATTGTTTGGTGATCGTTGACATGTTTTCAAAAGCAAGAGCCTTGCCCACAAACATTTTGTGGGCAAGAGATTGGTGAGTTTTTGGGGATGAAATTATCCACACATTGCGCGTACTACCCGCAGTCGGAGGGTGCTATTGAACAAGAGAATGAGACTTTGAAAGCTAAGCTTGCTAAGTTTTGTGAGGAAACAGAACTGTCTTGGGTCAAAGCTTTGCCTTTGTTTTACATGAGTATATGAAAAAGATCTAAAAACTACCTCAGTACTTTTTAGGGTCTTTATGGCAGACCTCCTGCGGTGGGGTTAAACCCACCTTCAAAGCCGCATCTCTCTACCTCTGTGAGGATGCTATGATTTCTTATCATTTCCTCTGATTACCTGCAGGTGCACCAGCAGGTAAAGGACGCCCTCCCTAAAGCAGCTGCAGGACCACTTCATCCAATCAGACCTGGAAACTGGGTTCTGATTAAGGAGCTGAGAAGGTGACACTGGAAGTCCAAGTGTTGGCAGGGACCTTACCAGGTTCTGCTTGTAACCTTCACAGCTGTAAAAGTCGCAGAGAGAACAATTTGGGTGCACGCCAGTCATTGCAAGAGAGTGACGGGACCTATTGTGGACAAGCCTACCACTGCTGAAGCAGAAAAACAGAGAAGTAGACTCTGAAACAAACACTTGACTTTTATAACTGTGCTTGGATAATTTATTTTCATCATTCATCTAATCATCACACTTGAAGAACTGGAGGAGATGACACATTCTTCAAAGCTCTTGGGCTACAGAGCAAAAAAGACAGACATTTATACGGTTTGTGTTTTATTTCTTTTTAGGGGGTGTCTTTTGGACTCTGCATGAGGAACGGGAGAGCGCCTGGACAGGACTTCATCCGAGATCGTTCACACGTATTGTCTTACAGGAGAGCTGGGTTCAAGGAAAATTGTGGTACAAGTTAGCTAGTTATTCTGCCAGATCAGTCACTAACAAGTCTTGTGTTGTTTGCATGGGTACAGCACTCCCCAAGTATTATGTTCCTATACCATTCGAGGAGCAGTTAGATCAATGTGTGAGTTACTGTGAGACCCCAGGTAGTTTTCCTGATCAGTGGGACACAGTAAAAGTTCCCAGAGTTAATTTCACCCTTAAAGGTAAAAACTGCAGTATTTGTGCCTCTCATTTTATTTTAGCAGTAACAGCAGGATTAGATCAAACCTGTGCGAAACATTGTAGTTTGGAAAAATCTGTTGAGGCTCCTGGGTTAATTGACCTCTTAAAACCAGTACCAGATGCGTCTTATGCTTTTTTTAATGTGACAAGATCAGGAAAGCACGTTGACATGAGTGAGTTTTCAGGAAAGTGTTCAAAAATATTTCATCTTAATGATAAAGAAGATTCTTTTTCTGAGTGTTGAAAGTCTAACAAGCTTAGGGATGATACAAAACTTGATTACTGGACTTGCTCTTCTAGAAATCACATGCGTAGGTGGATTCTAAATCAGGAACGGGCTGGCCCAGACAGGCCTTCCAAAGCTGCTCTACCCCAGAACTGGAGAGGTATGTGTGCTCATGTGATGTTAGCTAATGATGTCTCAAATAGCGAGTGCAGATTTCCTCAGTGCTTAACTAGCGCAGTGTAATGGATTCAAGCATTTTCACACTCAGCTGTAACGTTCAGCATCTCCATCATAAAAAACTGTGGAGCGAGAGGTAACTAAAAAATGGATTCAGTAAAAGAAAAAAGCAGCATCTACCACCAGAAAAACTCCAGTTTATACCCCAACTACAGTAAAAAAAAATATTTTTACCTCAGTTGAAGTCATGCTTGCAAATCTGTAAATATTCCAGGATGGGACTGACTCAGCTGTTGTTTCTGTTTGTTCTAGAGTGTTCATACAGCATGCGCACCTCATGCACGAACTTACCATTGAGGCTGCAGTTACGCGTTTGGCCCGAGAGGGCAATCGTAAGCACAAAACTTTTAAACTTCACATAGTCCATTTCATCACCTGTCGACACAAAAAAACTCCAACCTCTCCACAATGGCCAAGACCAGAGAGCTGGGCAAAGAAATCAGGGATAAACATGTAGAGCTGCACAATGCTGTGATTGGCTACAGGACAATAGGTAAGCAGCTTGGTGAAAAGGCAAAAACTTTTGGTGCAATAATTAGAAAATGTAAGCAGTTCAAGACGACTGTCCATCTCCCTCAGTGTGGAGTGCCATGCAAGATCTTTCCTCGTGGGGCATCAATGATCATGAGGACAATGAAGTATGAGCCCAGAACTACACAGCAGGACCTGGTCAATGGCCTGAATAGAGCAGGCACCACAGTCTCAAAGAAAACCATAAGTAACACACTCCGCTGTCATGAATTAAAATCCTGGGGTGCACGCAAGGTACCCCTGTTTAGCCTACGCATGTCAAGGTCCATCTGAAGTTAGCCAATGACCTTCTGGATGATTGAAATGAGGAATGGGAAAAGGTCATGTTGTCTGATGAGACAAAAGTGAAGCTACAAACTCGCCATGTTTGGAGAAAGAAGGAGGATGAACACCAACCGAACTGTAAAGCAGGAAGGTGGAAACATCATTCTTTGGGGATACTTGTCTGCAAAGGGGACGGGACGACTGCACCTTATTGAGGGAAGGATGGATGGGACCATGTATAATGAGATCTTGGCCAATAATCTCCTTTCAACAGTAAGAGCACTGAAGATGGGTCGTGGCTAGGTCTTCCAGCATGACAACGACCCGAAACACACAGCCCGGGCATCTAAGGATGGTTCCGTAGGAAGCATGTCAAGGTCCTGGATTGGCCTAGCCAGTCTCCAAACCTGAATCCAATCTTTGGAGAGAGCTGAAAGCCTGTTGTCCATCGACAGCCCTGAAACCTGAACGCTCTGACGAAGACCTGTATAGAGGAGTGGGCCAAAAATCTTGCCGCAGTGTGAACTACTGAAGAACTACAGAAAACGTCTGATCTCTGTAATTGCAAACAAAACTTTCAGTACCAAATATTGAATTCTGTTTGTCTTATGTATCGAAACTATTATTTTAAATTAAATGATTTAAAATCATCCACTGTGTTTTTCTGCCTTTTGTTTTAGATTCAGTCCCTCATTGTTGAAGAGTACTTTACAAATTACAGACCTCTACATGCTTTTAAAGTGGGAAAACCTAAAAAATCAGCAGTGGATCAAATACTTGTTCTCCCCACCGTAATTTCCATCACGTAAAGCCTAACTGTAATGTCAATATCTGGATGGATGGTTTGTAGTTTTTTCTTTGAGAGTTTAAAGATGAAACAGAGACCCAAAAGGCAACAGAAAATAAATGGAAAACTTGAATATTTCCCCTTTAAATATGCACAATGTACATTTCCCAGTTGTAATATGCTGTTGCTTTATAAAACATTATCATCAACTTGGTTACTATGGTTATGGTGGAATGACAACTGCTTTCTCTTTTATTTTTCTTTACGTGTCCTATAGTACTCCACTTAAAATATATGTATGAGAAATCTTTATTAATAATTATTGTGGGTTTAATCTCTTGAAGTTATGGACACGAAAATAGGGGGGAGAAAGAAAGAACACGAAGAAGAGAAACAGGACAAGTAGTGGTGTGAACCGACAATACAAGATAGGGAGGTAAACAAAGAACACAAGAAAACATCAGTCGTCCACCTCTGTTGAACGGCGGATAAGTGGGAAAAACAAAACAGACAAAAACAAACGATAGATCAAAACAACATTAACAAAACAGATCCAGTAATATGAACTAAGAACTACACATTCACAACACACCAAAATGGATTAACAAATCTGTTGACAATAACCTCAGCCCAAGGATATATCCCCACACCTATGTGTGAGCATGCAGGTGTAAATAAGGTTTTCCCATGCAAGTGATTGATAGCTGGTGTATAGAGCCGTCGATCCATCCTAAAGGAGTCCACACAGACATGAAGGAGGTTGGAGACATATATATACGTCCAGAGCTCCCCAAACAACTGCTTTAATAACATTTCTTGGTTTAAAGAACAATGTGAATGTGGTGTACTGGTAAGTGGCTCACCTGGTTGAGATGCGGCTAAAGACAGCATTGAAGTTGTTGCAGCTCAAAGAGAAGAGGACAGCTGAGGCTGAGGCACGTAGCTCTGCAGAGTGCTGGTTAGCATCACGACACGTGTGGATGAAATGGCAGATCTCTGGCAGTAACTGTTTCACCAACATAGTCTCATCCAGACGCAAGCAGTCTTTAGATTGCTAATTAAAGAGCAGAAAAGAAAAAAATATCAGCATTTTTCCACTTTGAAACAGTGGAATAGCTCAGTTTATGACTGCCAAATAATTAGCATCACATTCTCAGTCAGTGGGTTTACATGCAGTAACAGAAAACCAAATTATTGCCTTAGTCCAGCTGAATTCAGACTTTTGAAATCCATGTACAGTGGGTAGAACAAGTATTTGATACACTGCTGATTTCTGAAGTTGTCCCACTTACAAAGCATATAGAGGTATTTGTATTAAAGTTCTCCTTCATTCGTGTTTTTATTAATTTTTCAGTGTTCTCTGGTATGAAAGAATGCCGTCTGAGTCAGTTTCTGTAAAAATAAAAATTATAATTCCCTGTCTATTTCAGTTTATGTCAGTTCAGTGTGGGAGTGGGCATTGAGACTCAACAAGATGTGGGGGGCTTGCTCAGTAAGATTAATGACATTCAAGTTTCTGTCCTCTGATTGGCTAACAGCAACACTACTCCTACACTGTCTGGGTTTACTAAAATCCTGGTCCTTATCAAACAAGGCCTTTATTATTAAGGATTTCTTCACCACGAACTCTCTGAATTTTCTCAGTATCGTGAAGACCTGGATACATCCTGGTGAGTCAAGTGTTTTTCTGAACTGTTCCTGCCAGACTGCCACTATTTTAACTTTCCTCGTAAGTCCAGACGAGGAGGTGGAACTGACACTGTTTTCAGGGATGCGTATAAGTGCAAGCTCCCTTCTCTGTCGTCATATTTTACCAGCTTTGAACTTCATTTATTTGAGCTGGGTCGTTCCAACCCTGTCTTGTGTGCAGTCGTCTATCGTCCATCCAAATACAAGGACTTTTTTAATTAATTTTCTGAACTGTTAGCTGAAGCCATGCCTAAATATGGCAGAGTTCTTAATGTTGGAGATTTTAATAAACATGTTTGCTGCCCAGACAAACCTCAGGTTAGAGATTTTTTAAGTCTTGTGAACTCTTAATTTTACCCATACTATGTTTCTGGGCCTACACAGGAACATGGTCACACTTTGGATCTAGTTCTGTGCTCTGAATTGTCTGTTGCAGATGTGGAAATCTGTGATTTTGTGTTTTTGGAATCATATGCCTGTATTATTCAACATTGGCCTTTCTGGTAATCCATTTAAATCACATGCTCCTCTTCAGCCCGTTCAGATTCTCAACTTTTTTTTTTAATCAGATCTCGGTCGTTCCTGAGAAAGTGTCCCGTGACATAATTGAGCTCAGTTACTAGTTCCACCGTGGCTCAATGAAACAACCCGCGCTATTAGACAACAGTGTCGAAGAGCAGGAAGGAAATGGAAGGACAGACTTCAAGTTGTCTTTCAGATTTTAAAGAACTGTTGGCATCAGTATCAGGATGCCGTGAAAGATGTTACAAGTAAATATTTGTCGGACTTTATTCTTTTAAACTGTCATAAACCTCAAGTACTCTTTAGTACAATTGACAATATTCTTAACACTCAGCAATATGCCTGTTTAGAACCGTCCTCTCAGACATGTGAAAACTTTTTATCCTTTTTTATTGACACGGTGTCTGGTATCAGGGCTCAGATATCTCCTTTAGCATCTGGTCCAAATGTTCCAGTTTCCTGCTCAGCTGTCTTCCATCAGTTTGAGCTTTTGACATTAAGATTATTGCATGACACGGGTCATCTGAAGCCCTCAGGTTCTCCCTCTGATGTTCTGCCACTTCGGTTTTTTAGAGAGGTCTTTCCCAGTATGTAATCACTTGTTCTTTTACTTATTAATAGTAGCCTTTCAACTGGGTTGGTTCCAAAGGACTTAAAGCATGCAATAGTACAGCTATTACTAAAAAATCCTAACCTTGATCCAAGCATTCTCTCAAACTACAGACCAATTTCTAAACTTCCCTTTTTCTCAAAGATTCTGGAGAAGGTTGTTTTTAATCAGGTGACTGAATTTCTGCAAGAGAATGCCATTTTTGATAAGTTTCAGTCTGGTTTTAAATCTTTTCAAAGCACTGAAACTGCTTTGTTGAAGGTTCTTAATGATGTCCTTTTAGCAACTGATTCCGGGGATCATGTGATTCCACTTCTGTTAGATTGATCAGCTGCATTTGACACTGTGGACCACAACATACTGTTGTCTCGTTTGGAGGAATGCATAGTGATCCAAGGCACTGCGTTGAGCTGTGTTAGTTTGATTTCATTTTTATGCTGATGACATCCAGGTGTGTGTATCTTTTAAACGTGAGCACTCCTCTCAATTGGAAGTGTTATTGGAGTGTCAGGAGGAAGTGAGAGCCTGGATGGCTAGCAATTTTCCTCATTTTCAAGATAGTAAAACAGAGATTATTGTTTTTAGTTCCAGTGCTGCTACAGGGCTCTGTCCTCCTGACCTTGGCCTCTCTGAGCTTTTACTTTTGCACTCCCCCACACGGTCCCTCAGGTCAGCTGACCAGCTACTCCTGGATGTACCACAAGTAAAGAATAAACTCAGATTTTTCTGTGGCAGGCCCAAGACTGTGGAATTCCCTGCCACTGCAGATTAGGCAGGCAACTTCACTGTCCATTTTTAAATCTCTTCTTAAAACCCATTTATTTCGCCTGGCTTTTAACTCAGCATGAGAGGTTTTTTATGATTTTATTGTTTTTAGATTGTTTTATTTCACGTTATTTTACTTTTAATTTTTTTATTTTATATTGTGCTTAATGTACAGCACTTTGGTGAGCTTCGGCTGTTTTTTTAAGTGCTATACAAATAAAGTTGGCTTGGCTTGGCTTCCATATCCTTCTGTTGTCAAGGTCCTTAGATGTTATTTACCAATTTTCACACTGCTGCAGCTTATTATGTGGGTGGAGTTATAAAAAATATATTCTTTTTTTTTTTTTTTTTCAATATAGCAAAACAAAATAAAAATAAAATAAACTTAGGCAGATGTGGGCAAGGCCAATGTGGCAAAATATGCAGAATCATTCAGGGATTAAGCTGAAGTTTTTCAATGTGGGACTTAGGGTTTTTAAATGTGGGACTTAGGGTTAACAAGTCATCAGCTTCTTCGTACATCAAAAGTGTTGTTAATTTGCCGGATAGTGTTAACTTCTAATATACTATTTCCATCAATTCCATCTCTACCCCCTCCCAGCTCTCTGTCAGAACAAAAAACATAATTATGTAAAGAAGTTGAAAAGCTGTGGTTCTATCTTCATGCTTAGTAGACAACATTTTCACCAGGGACATCTAACATCATCCAACATAAATACTTCTGTTATGACCAGTAAACATATTTTCCTACACTTTAAACACTGTAAAAGCAACACTACCTACATTCAGACCTTAACCTTATTAGGAGCTGTAATAGAGACTGCTACTTGAGATGATTCCTGCCCCATTCTTGAGGATTTGCAACACCTATGAAGAAACTTGAATAACAGGAGTTACAACACTTTTTTTACCTCTAGAATGTAAGTATTTCTTAATTGAATTTTGACCGAATTCATTGTGTGCTTCATTTCAACATCCCAAAGTCCTGTGCTTCAATATGGAACACCAAAGTGCTCAAAAAAAAACAAAACAGTTTTGATAGATTTTATTTTTCAGTCATGTTTATTTAATTTCATTAGTTTTTATTCCAAAATGTCTTTTTTGTCAAAAACAGCTTTTATTCCATAATGATATTTTCCCCAATGGCTTATATATTTCAAGGTTTAAAATGCTAGTTGTGGTGGCCCAAATTATCTATTATAAGTGTTATGTTTACTCTTACCATTGCAAATAATGTTAAATGTTTATGGGCACTGTATTTGACAGCAAATTTACAAAACTATAACTATTACTAAAATCGCTGGTCACATTTAAGATGGCCGATTATCTTGGGAATGGAAACTAGTTCTAAAAAAATACACTTGCATTTTGATCACAGAGTATTTAAACCCAAACAAATGAATTTATTGTCTTTAAGCTTGTCCACAACAAAAACTCTGCCTCTGTTTTTTTTATTACCATAAATTGTGGTATTTTTAGTAAAAAAGCAACCATGTGCCACTCACACGATTGCAGATTTTGGGCCCTTAAAATGGTAGTTTTGTGTCCTAAATTACCAAATGTAAGTCTTATGTTTACTCTAAACAACTTGAAATAATCTTAAATGTTTATGGGCACCATATCAGCCAGCACATTTAAAAAAACTATGACAAAGGTGATTAAACAAAATAGTTCTTAATGAAAGGTTTTTGAATAAAAAAATTTTAATAGTTTGGTGTTATTGTTTAATGTGTACACTGTTCTGAGCAGCATGATCCAAATCTCATATAGTACGTTTTTGAGTTTTTTGATCATGTTACACTACCGTTCAAAAGTTTGGGGTCACCCAAACAATTTTGTGTTTTCCATGAAAAGTCACACTTATTCACCACCATACGTTGTGAAATGAATAAAAAATAGAGTCAAGACATTGACAAGGTTAGAAATAATGATTTTTATTTGAAATAAGATTGTTTTTACATCAAACTTTGCTTTCATCAAAGAATCCTCCATTTGCAGCAATTACAGCATTGCAGACCTTTGGCATTCTAGCTGTTAATTTGTTGAGGTAATCTGGAGAAATTGCACCCCACGCTTCTAGAAGCAGCTCCCACAATTTGGATTGGTTGGATGGGCACTTCTTGCGTACCATACGGTCAAGCTGCTCCCACAACAGCTCAACGGGGTTCAAATCTGGTGACTGCGCTGGCCACTCCATTACCGATAGAATACCAGCTGCCTGCTTCTTCTCTAAATAGTTCTTGCACAATTTCGAGGTGTGTTTTGGGTCATTGTCCTGTTGTAGGATGAAATTGGCTCCAATCAAGCGCTGTCCACTGGGTATGGCATGGCGTTGCAAAATGGAGTGATAGCCTTCCTTATTCAGAATCCCTTTTACCCTGTACAAATCTCCCACCTTACCAGCACCAAAGTAACCCCAGACCATCACATTACCTCCACCATGCTTAACAGATGGCGTCAGGCATTCTTCCAGCATCTTTTCAGTTGTTCTGCGTCTCACAAACGTTCTTCTTTGTGATCCAAACACCTCAAACTTGGATTCATCCGTCCACAGCACTTTTTTCCAGTCTTCCTCTGTCCAATGTCTGTGTTCTTTTGCCCATCTTAATCTTTTTCTTTTATTGGCCAGTCTCAGATATGGCTTTTTCTTTGCCACTCTGCCCTGAAGCCCAGAATCCCGCAGCCGCCTCTTCACTGTAGATGTTGACACTGGTGTTTTGCGGGT
This sequence comes from Apricaphanius iberus, assembly GCA_028564705.1. Classification (NCBI taxonomy): domain Eukaryota; kingdom Metazoa; phylum Chordata; class Actinopteri; order Cyprinodontiformes; family Aphaniidae; genus Apricaphanius; species Apricaphanius iberus. The sequence continues at coordinate 1,724,717 of JAPXFQ010002706.1, read as the reverse complement.
ACTATTTAATGAAGATGCCAGTTGGGGACCTGTGAGGCGTCTGTTTCTCAAACTAGAGACTCTAATGTACTTATCTTCTTGCTCAGTTGTGCAACGCGGCCTCCCACTTCTTTTTCTACTCTGGTTAGAGCCTGTTTGTGCTGTCCTCTGAAGGGAGTAGTACACACCGTTGTAGGAAATCTTCAATTTCTTAGCAATTTCTCGCATGGAATAGCCTTCATTTCTAAGAACAAGAATAGACTGTCGAGTTTCAGATGAAAGTTCTCTTTTTCTGGCCATTTTGAGCGTTTAATTGACCCCACAAATGTGATGCTCCAGAAACTCAATCTGCTCAAAGGAAGGTCAGTTTTGTAGCTTCTGTACCGAGCTAAACTGTTTTCAGATGTGTGAACATGATTGCACAAGGGTTTTCTAATCATCAATTAGCCTTCTGAGCCAATGAGCAAACACATTGTACCATTAGAACACTGGAGTGATAGTTGCTGGAAATGGGCCTCTATACACCTATGTAGATATTGCACCAAAAACCAGACATTTGCAGCTAGAATAGTCATTTACCACATTAGCAATGTATAGCGTGTGTTTCTTTAAAGTTAAGACTAGTTTAAAGTTATCTTCATTGAAAAGTACAGTGCTTTTCCTTCAAAAATAAGGACATTTCAATGTGACCCCCAAACTTTTGAACGGTAGTGTATATTTAAGCTATCTGCTATGAGTTAATCAATGTTATTGCAGCGCTTCTCCCCTAATTTCTGTATGTTCAAAAGGAGAAGTTTACGTAAAGTCACAAAAATGTTGGGTAGCCTAATTTCAATTTTCTGTTTTTCAAAACCCAAAAAAATCCACCTCTCTGTAGCCTACCTTACTGTTGCTGAGAAGTCTTATTAAAACAAGACTTTACTAAAGTTATTTTTGCATGCCAAGCTATCTGTCTGTTTTGACTTAAGTTTATGCTTGCCTTGAATAGATTCCTGCCATGGCTGGAGGAGATACATGTCTCTCAAAGCAATTGTTGTAAAGAAACCGTTACTTGTACATCATTCAGTATCCCTGAATTGTTTCTATTTCTTAATATTTTATTTTCTTAATATTTTTGAAAACTGCTGTTCCATCTCTGCATCTGCTGCCTGTAGAATAGGGATAAAGGCAAAATTATACATATTTCCCCATAATGTAGCCTATAACGTTACAGGCAATGTATCCTAGAAATTACAGTAATATACAATAAATCTGTTTCATAGTAATTATTAAATACCTTTTGTGTGCAGCTATCTAATTAATAATTATGAAATGATCATGGTTTAAACTGTACATTGAGTATGCAGGAACATAGACCACATCTCTAAGCATAAAACGATCATTTATTATCATTAGGTCTAAGGGAGACTGATGGGATAAAGCAAGACGACGGGAAAGGAGTTACACAACGACAGTTTTCCGACCAAAACCAATATATATTACAAATTACATCTATGCTGTTTATAACAAATCAAACCAGTTTAAAATTGAGCAAGTTAGACTTATATAAATAGTCTAGGCTATATGCACCATTGACGGCAATGTTACGAAAGGGGGCAGCTGATTGCAGTACGATGGCCGTCGTGTTGCTACGTCTCAGTCCATTGCCGAACAGCGCAAGCCATCTTGTGTTTATATTAAGTGCAGCCGTCTCCATATCTGAGTGTCATCACGTGGGTTAAATTCTGCCACTGCATTGGTCTATATCTTTGCAACTGCAAAGATGTCAAAAAACTAGGGATGCACCGATCCGACTTTTTCAGTCCCGATACCGATACCTTTGGCTGGATTCTGTGTATCTGTCGATACCCGATACCGATCCGATACTATTTGTGACAGTGTGGAGGTACTGTCACTATGGCTCTGATAGATCATGTGTCCTTGCTGCTTGGCCACAGGGATATCCCTTTGGCTGTCTAGTTACCGCACATGACCTTCACCTGGGAGTCGTGGGATCGAATCCCGCCTGGGCCCTCGTCGTGTACCTTGCCACATATTGTTGAATTAATAAATTGTATGGTGCCTTTCTTGAAGAGACTAAAGGCACCAGACTTTACAAACTAAACATATCAGACAAAATAACAGATGTAAAATATAAAATTACCACATTTTTTTTCACCATTGTAATTTCCCATTGCAGATATAAGGTTGAAAAATGAATAGAAAATCACCTGTTTGCCTTAAAATAAACCAAAAATATACTTGATGACTGTTTTTAATACACCACACTCATCAGTCTCAAAGTTTAATTGCTGTTATATGCAGACATTGACCCTTCTAATGCATTACTATTTACAAAATAGTCAACCAGTTTGGGCAAAAAATCATTGAGATTGTCAAAGGGTTGTAGGAGATAAACTGACTTTGTTCACACACATACCTGTGAAAAAGTAGAGTACTGGAGTTCAAAATAGAGCAAAAGTGAGTGTACGGCTTGTTCAGCATGATGTAGGGACTTCTATTTTCAAAACAAAACATCAGTACAAACTTGATTTTGGGGGCTTTTTTTTTTTAGGCGGTCAAATTGCAAAATGTTCACACTTTTATGAATCATTACCATATAAAAAATATCATAAAAGAGATATGTCCTGGACGTCTATCTTGCATATCCTCAAAATCCGATAAGCTGCTTTTGCCTAACAAATTTTTCACTTTTACAGCACCCTCTACTGAATGACTATTATTGGTATCTACCCTAACTAGACAAATTGCATTTCCTGCGAAAATGCAGTGAATGCTGTAAGCTGAATTTGTTTTGCTGAAAATTGCTGAAGAATTTGAAGACAACTGCAGGATATTGGCTTAATTGTAAAAAAGCAGAATAAGCCAAAAAAATTAAATTTGCAAAATTGAGTTATGTAGAAAAAGATCAATACTAGCTGAAATGCACAAGTTGTCAATTTTTTATACCGAGCTCCAGCTAGCAGGTTGTGTAACTATAAAAAGTAAATCCTTGTGGTACTATGTTGCTGAATTATATTGCGCCGAATAAGCTGAAAAACAGTCTTCAAGCTCTTATGCGTATAACTGTAAATTAGCTAAAATTACGAAAAACTGTAATATTTGCTAAAATGTTGTAAAAGTTGTAGCATGTTCGAAATTGCTAATGTTAGCTAAAATGCTCCTGTTATCTTAAATGACACATACAGTGTGTGGGCAAATACTAACATGTTAAAAACCATTCAATCCATTCAGTATGTTAAAATATACCCAAAACCCAAAAATTTTGTGTTAGCTTAAATGCTAGTGTTAGCTTAAATGACACCAACAGCATGTAGGAAAACCCTAATATGTAGCTTAAGAATGACATAAACCATTCCTTGTTAAAATATACCTCAAAAGCATATGCTATCTTAAATGAGCTAAGGTGGTAATGCTAGCTTAAATGATAGTGTTATCTTAAATGACACCAACAGCATGTAGGAAAACACTAACCTGTTGGTTAAAAATGACACAAAGCATTCAGTAAGTTAAAATAACCTAAAAAGCATATGTTAGCTTAAATGAGCTAAAGTGCTAATGCTATCTTAAATGCGAGTGTTAGCTTAAATGCCAGCAAAAGCACATAGCCCATAGTATGGATATCACCAATGCACCGTTTTTATTGGAATGGATATAGGAACGCTCTCGACCCACTCAATCTGTTCGAAATACAATATTATATGTTTAAATTGATGTCAAACAGGAGGATATTTTAGGTGTAATCAGAAATCCGACTTTACTTGGTCTAGAACAACCTCATGTAACATGGAAACTATAAGGGCTATCAAAATCAGGCTTTCACTTTAGGCATTGGGAAGCTTTTGTGAATAATACTTATTTGTTTGGTGTGTGTACCTGAATCTGTCTCCACGCAGTGATTTTGTAAAAATCAGCATAATTTTGACATGCGGAAATCTGAGCCGGATCCACTCAGGGGTGTTTTTTCATGGCTTTGGGGACAATTGCAGGAAATTGGTAAATGTCACATTAATGGTTACATTTCCTAAATCCAAAATATTTTTCCTACGTTTTGATGTATCATATGTGTAGATAGTGTGAAATTTGTATGACCAGCAGTAATTTGTTTGCTAAAAATCAGAGAAAGGGCAAAAACGGAAAGAATTCCGTCATTGAAATACATTGTAAATTTGAAAATCTGAAAAAATTTGCATAAAACTTAAATTGCGATTTTAGAAAAACTATAGCAGATAGCACAAAGCTGATTTATTCGAAGATAGCTGAAAGCCTTGTGACCTGTTTAAAGTTTGAATGGCGACTCTAGCTGAAGGAATGCTGAAGTAGTTAAATGGCAAATAGCAATAACAACGTTTTTGCGGAACTTTCATGATTTTCCATTCATTTCAATGGCAGAAAAAATCTAAATATTTTAAAAAGTATAAATAGCAAAAGATATAGCCTAAATGACCTGAATTGGCTGAATATTCTAAAAGGCGCAAATAGCACAAAGTATGCAGAAGCTAACTCTGTGAGCTAGCTTTTAGCTATCTCAGCTTTCTCACTTGTTACTGGTTGTACAAACGGCTGTTCCATTACATGTTGGCTGTAAGTTCATTATTTTATTTCTTTACGCACGCCGGTTTAAAGCCGTAGTGCTGCGCTTAGCCTGATGGTGATGGCATTAGCTAGCTGTTTTCTACTACACAGAGAGCTAAGGCAGCCTGTACAGTGTAAGCTGTCTGTTCGCCGTGAAATTGCCTAATAACTCTGTAACGTGTTATTGTCTCTGGGTTGTGAATATGTCTATGACATGTCAGTAATCTGGTGAAGTTATAAATAGTGGCCTGTTGGGTGTTAAACTTGCTGAATGGTAACTAAGTTGTTGTGACTCAAACTGCAGTGTTGATGATCGATCGCTATAAAAATGTGTTAGCAGAGTCGAGCACTGAGTGTTTTCCTACTGACTGTATGCCTTCTTGGTTCTGCTGTGTAGCTTGTTAGTAATGAGTCATTAACAGTCTGGAAGCTTTGTGCTAGATGCAGTTAGCTTTATGAGGAGACTTTTTTGATTATCTGCGCAAAGATAGTTTAGGTTTTATTTTTTTTGTCTAACTGTTCAACTGCAACCGCATGGCTTTGCATAGCGGTCTTAAAGCTTTTTGCCCTCCATTGTTGTAAGCATGCGCGAAAATACCCGGATGAAAACAATAACATTAAACATGTCTAGAGTATGAATGCCTACATTCACACAATAATAAGAATAATAAAGAATAAAGAGAAACAGGAACACTATATTGTGAATGCCTACAGCATTCACACAGTTATTTTTCTGTAAAAGAAATTTTGAAATTTTTGATGCCTTCAGAATTACGGTCAAATCCAAAATTCTAGAATTGCGCTGCTCTGGGTGGCTTCATGTTGGAGTGGCTCTGTTTGTTACATATTGACTTTTGTTTTTTTGGACATTGCTTCCCCCTTTTTCTTATTGAAGAATTGCATTTTTTGGACCTGTGTTCTTTGTTGGTTTTTGTCCTTTGAAGTCGGAGGGGTAGCAGTTGATTTTTCACTTTTTCCTAATTTGTTATGATGTGCAACCATGGCAACAAGGTGGTTTACAGCCGAGAGCAGCTGATTAATATTGCAAAAGCTGAAATAATACCTCAAAGCCGCAAATCTCTGATGGATTGAGAAGGAGGATTTGATGCAGAGCAGGAGTGCAAAAGAGACAGAGGAAAGGGAAATTCAAACCATCTCTTCCATCAATCATAATGGGAAACGTGAGATCACTAGCTAACAAGCTGGATGAACTCCAAGACCTGACAAGAATTCAGCCTGAGTATCGGGTATGCAGTTTTAAGTGCTTCACTAAGACGTGGCTAAAGGAGTATATCCTCGACAACATCGTAACATCTCTCTACCAGGCTTTCTGACTGTATGAGCAGACAGTGATCTGAAGAAGAGCAGGAAATGAAAAGGTGGAGGAGTAGCAGTGCTTGTTAACAACAGATGGTGTCATCCAGGACATGTTACTGTGAAGGGTCTTCTCTGCAGCCCAGATATTGAACTCTTGGCTGTAAGCTTACATCCATATTATTTACCAAGAGAGTTCACCAATATTATTTTGGCAGTTGTTTACATTTATCAGTTCTGTTGACGCTAAGCTACAGACCAAGCACCCCAATGCATTTGTGGCAATATCTCTTCTACACTTCCAACATTTCAATAGTTTGTCAGCTGCTCCACAAGAGAAAACAAGACCTTGGATTTGTTTTATGCAAATGTAAAGGATGCTTATATGTCCAAACTACAGCCTCCACTGGGACAATCAGATCATAATCTTGTCTTTCTCTGCTATGATTATCAACTACTTGTTCAGAGGCAAATTCCAACAAAGAGAACTGTTAGAAAATGGTCACATGAAGCTGAAGAAGCCCTGCAGGGTTGCATTGAGTCCACAAACTGGTCGACTCTTTGCCAGCCACATGGAGAGGACATCAATACCATGACTGAGAGTGTGACTGACTACATAAACTTCTGTGTGGGCAACATCATCCCCTCCATAACAGTGGGATGCTTCCCTAATAACAAACCCTGGATCACCAGTGGGCTAAAGGAACTGCTGAACAAGAAAAAAGAGCCTTCAAGGAGGGATATGGGGAGTTATTATAGATGATACAGAAGCAACTAAAAGTCGAGATCAGAGACAGCAAAGAGGCTTACAGGAAGAAGCTGTAGAAAAAAAAATCTACAGAAGAACAATATCAGAGATGTCTTATCTAGAATGAAAAAGATCAGAGGCTTTACGCACAGGAAGGACTGGATAGATGAAAGTCTTGATAGAGCCAATGAACTGAACAGATTATTCAATAGGTTCAGTTCAGGAACAAGCGCAGGATCCTCCTGTTTCCAGCCAAAGACACATTCCCCTCTCCTCTGACCCACACCTTTCCTCTCACACCTCAGAAGTTTTATCTTACATCTCAGTCATGAACTCTGCTACTTCCAAAACTTTGTCTTCAACCAAGTCAGGAGAAGCTGCTACCCCCTTTATCTCACTCTCCCACCTGTCTGTCTCTAGAAGTCAAGTGAAGAGGCAGTTAGAGAAACTGAACTAGAACAAGGCTGCATGTCCAGATGGTGTCAGCCCCAGGGTCCTGAAGACCTGTGCAGAGCAGCTTTGTGGGATTCTGCAGCATATCTTCAACCTTAGCCTGACCCAGGAGAAGGTTCCAGTGTTGTGGAAGACATCCTGCCTTGTTCCAGTTCCAAACAAAACTCACCCATCAGTCATCAATGACTATAGACCTGTCGCCCTGACATGCCACATCATGAAGGTCCTGGAGAGACCCCTGTTGCCCCACCTTAGTAAGCAAACTAAAACCTATCAGGACCCCCTGCAGTTTGCTTATCGCCATGGAGTTTTTGTTGAAGATGCCATCATCAACCTGCTCCAACTAACTCACTGTCATCTGGACAAAGCAGGCAGTACTGTGAGAATCATGTTCTTTGATTTATCCAGTGCACAATTCAGCCTGATTTGCTTTGTCAGAAACTCCTGAAGACACAGGTGGAGGCCTTTACAATAATCTGCTGGATCAATGACTACCTGACAAAAAGACCACAGTTTGTGAGACAGCTGGTCAGCAGCACAGTAGCACCACTAGGGACTGTACTCTCACCATTCCTTTTCTCCTTTTAAGACGGAGACCTGTCATCTGTAGAAATACTCAGACGACTCTGCAATTGTCGGGTGTATAAGAGATGGAGAAGAAGCCGAATACAGAAAGCTGGTGGACCGCTTTGTGGCATGGTGTGGAAACAATCATCTTACCTTGAAGGTGAACAACACAAATGAGATAGTTGTAGATATCAGAAGAAACAGGGATAAGTCAAAGACTGTATCAGGGGAGAAGTGGAAGTGGTTGAGGAGTACATATACCTCGGAGTTCACCTGGACAACAGACTGGACTGGAGAATCAACAGTGAAGCAGTCTACAAAAAGGGACAGAGCAGACTGTACTTTTTGAGGAAGCTGAGGTCCTTCAAGGTTTGCAGCAAGATGCTGCAAATCTTCTACAAGTCTGTGGTGGAGAGTATCATCTCTTTGTCCATCATCTGTTGGGGTAGCAGCAGAGCCAGAGCCAGGGGTTTAAAACGAGATTTCTAACATTAACGTAATGTATATGCGCAGCGTTTAACAGCACTCTATTATCTGCCTATTATTTGTTACAGTTTATCGCTCAAACAAATGATTAATTCAATAAACTACTATAGGTATTGTTGTATCTATTTTTTGGGGCTAATATCTTTAGTTAGCATTCAGAAGATAAAAGTCTGTTTTTCTATTATGCATGGTTGTAAAACATATCCTTGACCAGTATTTAACTGGGACAAGCTTTTAAGTCATAAAACTCTTGGGTAAGTTTATTGCAGGCTGTAAAAACAGGATGTCTTTAGATAAGAATGGAAGTCAGGTGTAGGGAGGAAGGGCCAGAAAAGCCTACTCCATGGTACGGCCATAAATTAGGTCAGGAGGAAACCTTGGGACTAACGTGTGGTCTGATAAAGTTCCTGTGGGAGTATGTGTGACCTTTGAGGATCTCTGAGACAAAGAGTTTTGCTTAAGAAGGACCATAAACCATAAAACTCAGAATGAACTTTTGACTTGGATCCAGGAGAAAAGACACGTCCCTTATGACTGCATGATTTCTTGACATCCAATCATTGTTAAGACACTGTTTAAAACGTTCTGATTGGAGCAGATTAATCCTGGGAGGTTTTGGACGTTTATAAAAGTTATGACACGGAAACCATTCTTCGTCAGAAATCTTTGTCTGGCCCAGAGAAAATAGGGCATGTTTTCTCTGTAAACTGCAATTTATTAATCTGTTTAGAATAAAAGTGAGAACTGGAAATTGGTTCCTTGTCTCTGTTTTGAACATGCACTGAATTATTTTTGATAAAATTAAATTCTACAGTATTCATTAAATAAGGCTTTATCAGTTATCTGAGGCCCCTGTCTAAAATGATCAGTCCAGGTATACATCAAGCTGTCACTGTAGAGGGTCATTTTACAATCACTGCATAATGTCATCGTACCAATTGCGGCGCCGCAAGATGGTGGCCTACACAAAACGATCACTGAACTGGTTCATCAAGCTCCGCTCTGCTGAAATGATATTGGGCTGACCAATCAGAGAAATGTCTTAACCCTTTCTGTGCATTATATTGTTAGCGAGTTCTTTTTGTTTATAAACAGGAGGTGGTCAAGGGCTATCCTGGCAGTTTCCACCAACTGGGAATAAAGGATCATACTACAATAAAATAAAATTTCTCTCAAAACAAGCATTGCGTTTACAAGGCCTTTTTTTATTTTTTTTTTACAATTTTAACAAGGATCTGGTCTGTGCGAATATCTTCAGCCGCAGCGCAGATAAGTTTCTGTATTTCTGTAATTCTGCGTAATACTTTCTCAAACATCAACTACATCACTACCTCGCAATAATTCATACCACAGTAAAATCAGAATGTTGCATGGTTAGAACAGAGCATTGTGCATCTTAATGGGGAAGCTCAGGCAGACCATTGTAGGGCTTTCCGTGTCCCTGAAGCTAATATTTTAACAGCTAGACTTATCTTATGTCAATTGGAAGATTTATTATTTCACTGTTGCAGATGCAAGACTTTTACTGATCTTTTTATGTTGCTCTTAAACATCATACATGAGCCTGCATTGTTAGCCCTGCTAGTATGTGGCATTATTCGGAATTTTGTTTTACCGTTAGCCTCATAACCACTATCAAACAGGCCATGAAAAACTGTAATTGTCCAGACTTCGTCTGTTTTACTTTTGAGTCTGAAAGCACCTTCCGGACTTAGTCTGGATAACCTTTACCGGTATTTTAGCGGCTGAATACCTAGTAACGAGAGCGGACTATTCATGTATGGAGGTTTGCAGCTTATCAAGTAAAATTCCGGAAAGCTGGAGGGTTTGGGGCAGGGGGCTGATGACATGTATAGGTATGACGTGGTCCATATTATTGCGGAATTACGTTCTAAAAATAACCCACAACAGCCAAAATCTGCAAAGTAGTCTTTTTTTTTTACAATTATATATGTTTTGAGGGTGTAAACCCCCCTCCCCACACACTTTATACACTTTTCTTAGACATACATTAACATCTACTCACATTCCTTACTAGTTAAAATGCTCTCAAAGTTCAAACCTTCCTAGATTTTAAAACATAAAACTATATGATGCGGTAGGGCTGGACGATATAGAAAAAGAGCATATCGATAGATATCACAAAATGTAAAAAATGTATTTGAAGTGCCTCCCCGGTCATTTGTTAAGCTTCAATGAACTAATTTTAACTAAGAATTAAAGTATTTCCTTTTTCAAACACTTCTTTTTATCATAGCTAAGTTTGTAAGACACAGAAACAAATCCAGATACCCGAGTAAATCATCTGTAAATACAAAGAAAAGTAATATTATTAAACATTACATAATATATATTTTTTAATTATGTTAATAATTTGAATTAAAGGCTTATCTTGATGCTTTTAAATATTTTAAACATTTTATGACACTTTATTGACAAACTAAACCAAAGGTTTCAGACATTAATAATATAAAGTTTATTCTAATTCAGTTCAGCTCTGGTTCAGCTGTTGGCTAAAGCTAACCAGATACTCACCAGAGTGTAAACAGAGCCCAGAACACTGCAGCCTAGTCCAGTCGCAGAGCTGAAGCCAGCAGGTCTCTCCACCCCTGTAGTGTTTTTTAAAACGTTTTTCGCTTCTGAGGACCAGGAGCAGAACCGAGGTTACATTTTAAAAGCCACAGGTGTTGTTAGCAGCGAGACCTGGGTAAATTTCCTGTGTCTCTCTGTAACAGATTCACAGCACAGCGAGCCAGAGGAGGGGAGTTCTGCTTAAGATAGCTGATCGTCGTATTATATTTAGTTTATTATTGCTACATTTAGTGTTTTAGTGCGTCAAGGATCGCTTCAAAACAGGGCGCAACCTTTACCTGAGCCACTAACATTTATCCAGAACAACTTCCTCTGCTGCTCCCTTGCTGTGACATCTGACCACAGCGAAGTTACGGCAATGGCTCGCTTAGGAACCATAAAAAAATTAAGTCCCAGCTCTGATAATTTCATCCTTTTTGTGGTTTGAAAGGAGAGAGAGGTGGTTAACGGATTCGTTTGGAGTAAGTAACCTAATGGTTATATTAAGCTATGTGATAGCTTAATGAAAAAAATGAGGGGAAACATTTTTTCTATCGAACTTTGTTTATCGACCCCTTTTTTTTGTATCGCATCACATGTCGATTGATCGATATGCTAATTATCGTCCAGCCCTATGATGCGGTTTCTTTGTCCGCGCCCACTCAGGTGTGTCTTTCTCCACTGAAGCTCCCAGTGCAGGTATCTTTTTCCGAGTGAGGGACAAATTTATGGGTAGTTGTTTGTGCCGGGTTTTTTTTTGAACGAGAAGATTCTTATAACCAGACATGACACTGAGGAGATTGACAATTGCCTCGATTCAATCAGACACAGAACACAGTGCGTGTTAGAACACTATAAAGAAAGCATTTAAAATTGTACATATAAAAAAAGTGAAAGCGAGGAAGCGAAGGGTCAACCACGTTATAGCGAGGGACCACTGTACATCAAAGGCTGTTTCACACTTCTTTCGTTTTGCTTCTGTTTTCTGTTCAGCGTCGTCTTTTAAGCTTATGTGTCTATAATTGCACACAATAGACGAACACTGTGAGTTCTGCTGTGTCGTCAGCCCTCTTGCAAAAATTATTTTGTTGGGGGAATTACATGTACATCCGCTGTACTGTTTACGTCTTATCCCACCACTCACACAGGACACAAGCTGTGCGTAGAGATAAGTACAAGTGTATTAAGCAGGCATCGTACAACCTCACAACAGCTCCATACCTGGCAGCACTGTCACATTCCATATCCCTAGATTAAGACTATCGTCAAGACATAGTGCACCAGGGCACTAGGAGAACTTTTTGACTGGACTTGTGGCAGGATCAGTTGAAAGTGAACCCAAAATCAACAAATAATCCTATTCCAGTTTTTAAAGAATGCTTTCTTCAAGAAGTGGGGAAAGAAATGTGTCCATACTGAAAGAAGATCGTGAATCTTCTTTCTCTTTTTTTTTTATGCTGGTCAATGCTCTGTTGAAGGTGTACCTGCATAGCTCGTCAGTAAAAGAATTTAAAGAATAATATAATAAAATAAGCCACATCCTTTATCTGACTTAATCCAATAGGGAATTTGTCAGCCACGCATAAATTACTAATTAACAGTGAAGGAAAAAAGCACAGCTCTCTGAACAGTGCAAGGGAGACTGTGGATGCTGTTTCACAAAAAAGTTAATCAACATATCAAGAACCTGATATAGAAACTGAAAATCTTACACCATTATTTTCTACATATTGGGTTTTTTAAAGTAACTGAGAAATGAAAGAATCAGTGAAAACTCACCCCAGCCAGGCATTTCTCCAGTGTGTCAAGGATGATGAGCTGAGAAAGGTAAAGATTCTTCTCAGAGGCTTCTCCAAATATCCGCTGTTAGGAAAAATCAAAAGCCAATCATTTAATGCAATGCATAATTTAATGTGAAACTTTAAAGGTTAATTGAATTCAGGTACTGGCATTGGACTGAGGACAAAAATCTCCCATACATATTAGAATGTGTTTTAATGAGGATAATTTGTCAGATTGAAGGTACCTTTTGAAATGAACTTTTAAATCAGGTTATTTAACGTATGCATTAAGCCCAAATTATTTTTGTCTGTAGTATTCCAATCTTTTATGTAATTTTTTCATTAGCTGTAAGCACAAAAAAACAAGCCTAAATAACAGAAATAAAGTGTGGAACATAAGTCTGCTCATCAAAAAATGTCTAACATGTAAAGATGTCTTGAGCGTTCATTACAGCTTGACATCAATGTCTTATGCTGTTCACAGGTAAAAATAATGTCTGCTGTGGCAGGGGATCCTGATCTTCTTGAAGGGCAACCTTTAGGTCATTGAGGTCCTGGGTTAAGTTACGAGCCACTACATGACAACTCAGCTAGACTCATAGGTTGTCTATAGTGTTTTTCCATTGAAGAAGAACTGGCTTAGCTGATTGTTTGCTGGTTCTTTCAAACACCCGGAGCCTAGTTGGTGCTGCATCACAACCTCATCTAAAGTGTTGCAAGGCAACTATATACGTCCATCATTTTTACAGATTAGTATTCACACCTCTTAACACTTTGTGTGTAAAGTTGAAAATATCTTTACATTTGCACAAAATCAAAGTAAGCAAATCAATTAAAGAAAAGATTTACAGACACGGTATCAATGACTGCTCATCGAAAAGTTAATGAAGCCGGTGTGTGCCAAACATTGGCACCTGCAGCTTTTCACCGAAGCTTTTCTGACAATAGTTTACAGGTAAAGAAACGGCTTGCTCTTTCCGAGTTCTTATCCCTTCAGTTGGAGTAATGTTTCCTGATTTTAAAACTTTGGCTTAAGTTGTACTTAGTTCCAGTCTCCAGTGAAGCAGCAGAGTGCAGATTCAGCCTCCAGATAAACATCTGAAGCCCCATGAGAAATCATCTGTCCAAGCCAAAAATTAGGGATGCACCGATCCGACTTTTCGAGTCCCGATACCGATAGCTGGATTTTCTGTATCTGTCGATACCCGATACCGATCCGATACCATTTGTGACAGTGTGGAGGTCCTGTCACTATGGCTCCGATAGATCATGTGCCCTGGCTTCTTGGCCAGAGGGATATCCCTTTGGCTGACTGGTTAGCGTACATAACCTTTACCTGGGAGTCATGGGATTGAATCCAGCCTGGGCCCTCATTGTGTAACTTGCCACATATTGTTGAATTAATAAACTGTATAACTTCTGGTGCCTTTCTTGAAGAGACTAAAGGCACCAGACTTTACAAACTAAACATAACAGAAAAAATAACAGATGTAAAATATAAAATTACCACAAAAATAAAATTTCAAGTGAAAATGTAAATTTTTTTGGGTGAATTTGTTGCAGATTTTCCCCATTTTGAGTATACCACTACATTAGGAAGTATTGGGGCCTATACCCGAACCCAATATCGGTATCGGTGCATCCCTACCAAAAATCCAAAACCTCATGGTAAATGGCTTGTACTTTATAGCGCTTTAGTTCCTACGGATCCCAAAGCCCTTTACACCACAGTCAGACCTTCACACACTGGGGCGACTGTGGCTCAGTGGTAGAGTAGTTGGCTTGCAATCGGAGGGTCGTAGGTTCGATTCCAGCTTCCTCCAGTCACATGTCGATGTGCCCCTGGGCAAGGCACTTAACCCCCAGATCTACATTGTCCTACCGAGCCATGTTGGGTGTCGGTGTATGAATGCGAGTGTGATTGGGTGAATGCGGCTTCAATGTAAAGCGCTTTGAGTGGTCAGTAAGACTAGAAAAGCGCTATATAAGTTCAGTCCATTTACCATTTACACTGGTGATGGCAAACTACGTTGTAGCCACAGTTGTCCTGGGGCACACCAACAGAGGCGAGGCTGCCAGACACGCTGAACACCACCAGCAGGCAACGGGTGGACACAACGACAGAGACAGTCGGAGCTGGGCTTAAAGCGGCAACTCTTCGATTAATAGAAGAACTCAAAGCTCCTGAGCCATGGTCATGACAATAACCTCTGCAGCAATCCCACGATTTGATTATGCACAAATGGGTGCGCATTTCTTTTCCATGCAGAGCCGGACCTGTATTGTATTTTAGGTTAAATCGTTTTCAAATCATACTTTATTTAGAAAGCTCTACAAGATACAAGGATTGTATCTCAAAGTGCCTTAAAAATGTAAATGATCCCGCATAAACCACCTCTCCATCCCTCCCCTGCAAATTCTAAATATGATCCCAGTTATACCTACCTGCCCCCAATCCAGCTCCCATGTACGCACACGGTTAAAAGAAACTGTAAAAAAGAACAATGAGCTGAGTAAGGATGAGCCAGGCTCAGGAAATGCCATCATAGGAGCCCTCTGCACTGGCAGAAGCAGATGATTTTTATATGCAGTTCTCTATTCAGGTTATTTGGACTGAATATTGTTTTTAATGAATAAAAAAATACTATTAAATACGCATTAACTTGTTATAAAACCTTTTATACCTCCACATGAAGCCGACTTTGACTCTGTTTTATACTCTGTGTTAGAGTAATTGCAATATTGTAATCACAGGTTTCTACATTCAATTCAATCTTCTTGCAATTAGTCGTCTATGTGCCCTTGGACAAGGTAATTCACCTCAAGTTGCCTGTCCAGGTCACTGTGTAAATGGGTTCACTATGGTCAATTCACTTGAGTTGTTGCATGAACCCCACAAGGCAGCCTCTTTGTCTCCTCCTTCTGGCACACAGACGATAGTAGGAAAAACACTGAGGTAACCTTAATTACCAGACATGTGTGGGTAGAAAGGCAGAAAAGGCAACAAAAGGTACAGTGAGAAAAAACTGAAAAAACAAAGCGTAAAAAAAGGCGTCTATGATTAAGTCTGTTGCCTACAGTTTTGGTTGTTGACGTAGTCATGACTAATCGACTAATGGTGCGTTCACACCGCACACTTTGTCAGCATCAAGCAACGCTCACAAAGCAACCATTTCGACACATATACACAGCAGACACTATAGGTGCAGCAGCTTTCTCTGTCGGATGTTTTAAGCTCTAGGGGATCATGGTTGACTAGGCAAAGTCGACGTCATGCAACGTCACTACAGTGAGACGCTCTGATTGGTTGTCCTACTGCATCAAGAGCATTAGGACTTTCAAAAGTTCAGCTAGCTCATTTTCTGTGTTACTTGCGTTTGGCGCTTTGAAGCTTAAAACGCAGGACAAGCTTGAAAAGTTGACGGAGCCAACGCAAACAAATCACAGCAGAGACTGCAACTCTCCTCTGACAGCCTCAAACATAGACTTGACATGTAATCTTGCTGCTGCTGACACAGTCGTGTCAGGCGATGTGAATGCACCATAATTGTGGCAACAGCCATATACAGTGGGGCAAAAAAGTATTATGTCAGCCACCGATTGTACAAGTTCTCCCACTTAAAATGATGACAGAGGTCAGTAATTTTCATCATAGGTACACGTCAACTGTGAGAGACCGAATGTGAAAAAAAATATCCAGGAATACACATTGTAGGATTTTAAAGAATTTATTTGTAAATTATGGTGGAAAATAAGTATTTGGTCAATAACAAAAATTCAACTCAATACTTTGTAATATAACCTTTGTTGGCAATAACAGAGGTCAAACGATTACTATAGGTCTTTACCAGGTTTGCACACACAGTAGCTGGTATTTTGGCCCATTCCTCCATGCAGATCTTCTCGAGAGCAGTGATGTTTTGGGGCTGTCGCCGAGCAACACGGACTTTCAACTCCCTCCACAGATTTTCTATGGGGTTGAGGTCTGGAGACTGGCTAGGCCACTCCAGGACTTTCAAATGCTTCTTATGGAGCCACTCCTTCGTTGCCCGGGCGGTGTGTTTGGGATCATTGTCATGTTGGAAGACCCAGCCACGTTTCATCTTCAAAGCTCTCACTGATGGAAGGAGGTTTTGGCTCAAAATCTCCCAATACATGGCCCCATTCATTCTTTCCTTAACACGGATCAGTCGTCCTGTCCCCTTAGCAGACAAACAGCCCCAAAGCATGATGTTTCCACCCCCATTCTTCACAGTAGGTATGGTGTTCTTGGGATGCAACTCAGTATTCTTCTTCCTCCAAACACGACAAGTTGAGTTTATACCAAAAAGTTCTACTTTGGTTTCATCTGTCCACATGACATTCTCCCAATCCTCTGCTGTATCATCCATGTGCTCTGTGGCAAACTTCAGACAGGCCTGGACATGCACTGGCTTAAGCAGGGGGACATGTCTGGCACTGCAGGATTTGCTTCCCTGTCGTTGTAGTGTGTTACTGATGGTAACCTTTGTTACTTTGGTCCCAGCTCTCTGCAGGTCATTCACCAGGTCCCCCCGTGTTGTTCTGGGATTTTTGCTCATCCGTTCTCATGATCATTTTGACCCCACGGGATGAGATCTTGCGTGGAGCCCCAGATCGAGGGAGATTATCAGTGGTCTTGTATGTCTTCCATTTTCTGATAATTGCTCCCACAGTTGATTTTTTCACACCAAGCTGCTTGCCGATTGTAGATTCACTCTTCCCAGTCAGGTGCAGATCTACAATTCTTTTCCTGGTGTCCTTCGAAAGCTCTTTGGTCTTGGCCATAGTGGAGTTTGGAGTCTGACTGTTTGAGGCTGTGGACAGGTGTCTTTTATACAGATAACGAGTTCAAACAGGTGCCATTAATACAGGTAACGAGTGGAGGACAGAAGAGCTTCTTAAAAAAGAAGTTACAGGTCTGTGAGAGCCAAAGAACTTCCTTGTTTGAAGTGACCAAATACTTGTTTTCCACCATAATTTACAAATAAATTCTTTAAAAATCCTACAATGTGAATTCCTGGATATTTTTTTTCACATTCTGTCTCTCACAGTTGAAGTTTACCTATGATGAAAATTACTGACCTCTGTCATCATTTTAAGTGGGAGAACTTGCACAATCGGTGACTGACTAAATACTTTTTTGACCCACTGTAAATCTTAATGGAAGAACAGACGACTATATCAATGAGTTTTATAAAACGTTTAAATCAATAAGTTAATTAAACTTTATTTATAAAGTACATTTCATACAAAAATTGTAACTCAAAGTGCCTTAGAGATTAAAAAAGGACCCCACATATACCACCTTCAGACCACCACTTCCGAAACAGAGGGCTACCAGATTAATACTGGAAGGAAATATTGGAAATACTGGAAGAATAAAATAACAGATAAAAATATAAAAATAACAGCGGATAAATATGACAAGACTATGTCATAAAACACTTGTGAAATATAAGCAAGTAAAACAAGACTTGCTTGTTGTTATAAACAAATCATGCATTAGAAACCAAAATGATGGCATCATAGTGGACAGAGGCAACTATAGTAGTAATTCACAGGAGTAAGGCAAAAGATAAAACAGTAGAGTTAAAATAAATTAAAAGCAGCAGAGAGAAAAAAAAAAAGACTTAAGCCGTTTCCTAAAATTGGACAGGGAATCAGACTAGGTGCAGGGAATTCCACAGGCACGGGCAGTAGCCGAGAAGGCCTCATGACCTGCAACGGGTTACAAGGACGATCAAAAGGACCAAATCCACTGATTGAAGCGATGAGATGTAAGGTGGTGTCACGCCATGCAGAGCTTTAAAGGTGAACGTGAGGATCTTACAGTTTATTCGGTATAAAACTGGGAGCAAATGAAGGTTCTTTAAAAGGTTATATGATCTCGTTTGTGTGCACCGGTCATGAGAATTGCTGCTACTTCTGAACCAACTGCAAACGAGAGATAGTAGAGGCAGAGACACCAGCCAGCAAGGAGTTGGAGAAAACGAGCCTTGAGATAACAAAGGCATGTGGAACAGAGTATAGGTGGTTCCTCTTAAGGTTGGGCTTTAACTTGGCCAGGTGTCTCAGATGGAAGAAGCAAGATCTCACAACCTGATTGACATGACTGTCAAATTTTAACGCCGGATCTAGAATTACCACTAAGTTCCTTATGGAGTCTTTGGGTGTACCCGGGAGAGTGAAGGGATCTGGAAACTGACGCTGAGGGAGGAGTGAAAACAATGGTCTCAGTTTTGGATTCATAAAGAAGGAGACTGTTAGCTTACAGCCACCTCTTAATAATCTACGGCATATGTTAAATATAACTTATCACCCAAAAAATAAGAAATCAGAAATAAGCTTTTAATCTCTGGATGCTCAAAAGGCTTTTGACATGGTTTTATGGCAATACTGAATTTTTTAAAATATCAAGGAGCTTAAAGTGGACATCCAGTTTGTTCATATCAATGATACATCTTCACACCCAAGGGTTACATGTGGAGTACCACAAGGTTCTGTGCTTGGACCGATTCTCTTTGAAATATATATGCTTCCTATTGGTAAAATAATTAGACAACATGGAATGAATTTCCACAGTTATGCTGATGATACACAATTATATTTATCCATAAAACCTGATGAAACCAATCAGTTAGGTAGATTACAAGCATGTCTGGAAGACATAAAAACCTGGATAACTCTGAATTTTCTACTTTTAAATTCAGACAAGAAAGAAGTTGTTGTCTTGGGACAAGAAACCTTTAAAAAGGAAATTGCTAAATCAATCACTTCATCTGGATGGCATTGATTTGGTCTCTGGTAATAATGTAAAGAACCTCTGGGTAATTTTTGACCAAGACATGACATTTAAATCCCATATTAAACAGGTTTCTAAGATTTCTTTCTTTCACCTCCGGAATATTGCTAAAATCAGAAACATCCTGTCCAGGAGTGATGCAGAGAAAACTAGTCCATGCATTTGTTACTTCAAGGCTGGACTATTGTAATTCCTTATTATCAGGAAGTCCACAAAATGCAATTAAAAGCCTTCAGTTGATCCAAAATGATGCAGCAAGAGTTCTGATTAATATTAAAAAGAGAGATCACATTTCTCCTGTTTTGGCTTCTCTCCACTGGCTTCCTGTTAAATCCAGCCCTTAATAATCAAGCTCCATCGTACATCAGAGATCTGTTTATCCCATATGTTCCTAACAGAGCACTTCGTTCTCAGAATGCAAGTCTACTGGTAGTTCCTAGGGTTTCTACAAGTAGAATGGGAGGCAGATCTTTTAGTTATCAGGCTCCTCTACTGTGGAACCAGCTCCCAGTTTTAGTCCGAGAGGCAGATAATTCCCTTCCTTTTTACAAGACTAGGCTTAAAACCTTCCTTTTTGATAAAGCTTATGGTTAGCTTAGGTTATTCTGAGCTATTTTTGCAGTTATGCTGCTATAGGCTTATCCCTCAATTCCACTACATGCACTCCGCCCTGCCACGCACGCCGCAGCGGTTCTCTGCCGTCGCTAAAATATACTGCATCCACCCCACCTCCGCTCCTCTCCGCTTAAGATACATGGGATGGCAAGCTACATTGTGGTAGACATTACACTAACCATATACCTACCAGTCACTCCCAAAACTTTGGCAATTTTGGCCCAGGTTTCATCTTTTCTTTTTGTGTCTTTGTAGAAAGGATGAGTTGTATCATACAGTATTTTATGTTTTTCCACTTCAACGATGAGTTTCTCTTCATCCATGTTGTAAGCTTTCTCCCGTATCTGAAGACGTATTTGTTGACCGACACACCTTGCTCTGGCGTCCGACAAAATTCGATTCAATCGTATTTTTGCTGGATGGGGAACATCGGTCCAGATGATGCTCAAAGTCAACGAGCATCCTCAATGCTGTCTCTTCTCAGTCTTCTCAGACCCCCCAGACGATCGTGGCAGATGACCACTTGTACTGAGCCAGGTTCTGCCGGAGGTTTCTTCCTGTTAAAGGGGAGTTTTTCCTCTCCACTGTCACTACATGCTTGCTCGGTATGAGGGATTGCTGAGGAATTGCTGTGGTTGGAGACTGCAAGGTCGATGACTCATCGCAATCTACTGGGATTCCTTACATAGAAAACTTTTAACTGATTTGAATGTTTGTGTAATTGTATTGAAATGACTTTTGTTGTAATGTGCGTTGAGATGCCTTGAGTGAAAGTACTGTGAGGTAATAGTTCAAAAAATGTACGTTTATGTAGACTAAATGCACAAAACACTCCGTTTAAGAGCTGGAAAAGTGGAATTTTCATGATATGCCCCCTCTGACTTTAGAGCAAGGGTGCAAACAAGACTGCTTTTCATCCCCCCGTTTTTTTGCTATCAGCATTGAGCCATTAGTTAAACTAGTTTATGCATCTCCTAAAGCAAATTTGCACCCAGACACAGAAGATTGACAGAGACATTTCTCGTTTATAGTACTCCATTTCTTTCTCTCCGTTCTCCATTGATTTTTCTATGTTGTAAAGCAATTCTTAACCAGGACAGCAGGGAGTACTAACTGTCCATGGTGTTTTCTGCCTACCATTGCAGCATAGTTTCTGTTTTTTTCTTCAGCCTGTGAACGCATTTCCCCCCTCAAGGAGCAATGGATGACAGAAAGTAAGTTTTGATTTCGCTGTAAATCTTTTTACTATTTACTAGTATTCTACGCAACACATAGAATACTCTATGTAGTGCCCAAACACTGCATTGACTACTGATTACAGCAACTATAGAGCCCCGTTTAGGTGAAGTGATCTCTGGCTGCTGTTGAGCTGACCAATCACAGGAATCAACGGTACACAAACACACAAAAAACAAAACACTGTTTGGTACGTATTTGGGGTAGTAAAGTCAGAGCTCGGTTCATTTTTGGAACATTTTAATAAAAACCGTGGTTTTCGCTAATATATTGATTTTTGTAACTTACTAACGGCCTCCAGGGGCACGATAGTAGGAAGCAGCAAAGTAAGACAGACGTGGGTAAAGATTATGCGCCGGAGAAGAAATTTTAATACAAAGACTGTCATAATGGAAAGACAAAAAGACATGCATATAATCCAGCTCTAAAGTTAAAGGAAATCAAGCTTCTTGTCAAAAAATGAAGTAGACATATTGTACATAAGCTCTGACTCATTGATTCGATGAGATGTTGGAGGAGACTGGGCTATTTATTATAATGAATTAACTTGAATTAATATTAACTCATTTTGTCTTTTTTTATTTGACACAGGTGTGCAGAGGCAGGATGCTGAACTGGAATATCTGCAAAAGTGAGCGGAAAGGCTGGAGCAACACCTTGAAACAGAGTGACTAACATCAATATTTTTGTTAAGTTTCTAAAGAAATTTGGAATAGGGAACAATAATAATAATTGCTCAACATATCTTCATATATATATATATTTTTACCATAAATAATTTCCATGTTGAGAACAGCATTTTTATTTCCATTTCAAAAGGTTTGCATTCTGCACTGCAACGCATAGTAATATTCTACTGGAAAATATAGATGCCACCATATGTAGATAACCAATACTCAGTTAAATTTTATCAGTAACTTTAAGTTCAAGTTCAAGTTCCTTTATTTATACCCGAAGGTAGATTTTGTTTGCAGTAGAGTGCTCATACATAATCACACATCATGTAAAACATCAACAAGAGTAGGGATAAAGTTCCTGCTGGTCCAGACTGAAATAAAACATAGGCTACATAGAATAAAATTAGTTACAGTAGAGTCCTCATACTTCAAATACAAAGTAAAATGCATAAAGACTAGGGCCACCATAAAACTATAACTTATTTCTAAAACTAATGGCTGCAGGAACGAAACTATTTTTGTGTCTTTTTGTTCTACACCTGGGGGCTATAAACCTACGCCCGGAGGGTAGAAGCTGAAACTCTGTGTGCAATGGATGAGAATTATCGTTTAAAATTGAGCTAGTTGTTCGCTGTAGCTGTTTTGTGTACAAGGTCTCCACATTAGGCTGTGGATCACCTATCAGCCGGCTAGACCACTTTACTATTTTATTGAGCGAGGTTTTATTTTTCAAGGTGAGATTCCCAAACCAGGCTGCTAGCGCAAATGATAAAATTGACTCAATGAAAGCATGATAAAAAAGGTTCATGATGGACTTATCAATGTGAAATTGATTCCGTTTCCTCAAACAGAACAAACGATGCCATTTTTTACAGACTTGTTCACAATT
This sequence comes from Apricaphanius iberus, assembly GCA_028564705.1. Classification (NCBI taxonomy): domain Eukaryota; kingdom Metazoa; phylum Chordata; class Actinopteri; order Cyprinodontiformes; family Aphaniidae; genus Apricaphanius; species Apricaphanius iberus. Next base: position 1,702,003 of record JAPXFQ010002706.1, on the reverse strand, counting down.
AGTTTCAAATGTAAGTTTGGAGTCTATTACCATCCCCAGTTATTTATACAATTCAACACATTCAATATTTGACCCTTGATCGATGTAATTTCTTGTGTTTGGGTTGTTTGTCTCCTAAAATCGATAATCATGTCCTTCGTTTTAACTGCATTTAGTTGAAGGTGAGAGGCCTCACACCATTCAACAAAGTCATTAATGACTGGGCCATGACCAGTTTCACTACTTTGGAGCAGGCTAACAAGTACTGAGTCATCTGCATATTTAATTATAGTCCTGTTTTCCCACCTGCTCTGGCACATATTTGTGTACAGGATAAAAAGAAAAGGTGAGAGTACGCATCCTTGTGGAGAGCCTGTTGATGAACAGACTTTTTCCGAGAGACTGCCATTCACTCTCACTCTTTGTGTCCTGTCTGTTAAAAAGTTAAGGATCCAGCCAACCAGGTTTTTACTTAGATCAAACTGTTCCAGCAGCCTTGTGGTTAAGATATGAGGTTGTATTGTATTAAAAGCAGAGGAGAAATCAATAAATAAAAGTCTCGGCGTGAGAGCCATTGTTATCTAAATGCTTAAAAAGTAAATTAAGTAACTTAAGTAACTGACTGTGGCGTCTTCTACCCCCCCACGGGGTCTATAAGCAAATTGCAGAGGGTCAAGTGAATGCTCTGTTTTTCTCAATATTTCAGACCTCACAAATTTTTCAAAAACTTTCATTACTATTGATGTGAGTGCTACAGGTCTGAAATCATTAAGAGTTTTGGTGTTGTTATATTTGGGAACAGAGATAACTACAGCATCTTTCCAGACCTCTGGTACTAATTGTGCCTCTAAAGATTTATTAAAAATATAATGAAAGGGAACACTCAATTGCTTTGCACAAGTTTTGAGTGTGCGCCCACAGATGTTATCTGGGCCATGGCTTTTATTATTTTTTATAGAGAGGAATGCTTTGTGCACTTCTGTTTGTGTTATGTTAAAATGTTGAATGTCTTTTATATTACATTTTTGCTTTAAGGCAGAAATGTAATATAAAAGCTTCAGCATATGTATACTTCAGTATAATATTGAAGAATTAACTTATTCATCATTTGTTGTTGTTGCTAATTTGTACTTACGTGGTCAAAAAATAATCTAATTGGTTATTTTACACATATTTTTAAATAATGACATCAAGTATTATTTATTTTCTTTCTTGATTCATGCTCAATCCAAAGTCAGCAGAGAACATATCGTGCCATCACAGATCAATAAGCTACGGCTGCTGCGAACGTTGAGCTCTGCTTTGTCAGCTCCCGGTGCAGCGCGATGTCCAGGTCGGAGATGCTTTTATTAGAATCCGTTTCTAAAGGATTCATTTACCTGTAGTCAATGCGTAAATCCGTGTGTGAAGTTAAAAGCATTTGCACATTTTCAACAAGGGGTCAGTGTGAATACTAATCTGTAACTCTGGGATATTCTATCCCATTAATTAAATTTAGAATTTTTTAGATTTTTTAGAAGTTATGTCCCCACCTCCCCACACCCCGAAGTTTGCAATTCACATGATCTCCATTCATATATATATATATAATTATTTGTTTCAGACAAAGAGGAAGGTCCATATAAAAGTCGTACAAAAATACATAAATAGTTAAAAAAGAAATCACCCCCAAATGCATAATTTATTCCATAGGAAATTTCTAACATTTCCTGAAAGCTAAAGCCACACCTCTTGTCAGTGCACCCCAGTGCATCTGTGGCTACATCGTAGCTTGCCATCACCAGTGTGTGAAAGTGTGCGTGAATGGGTGCAAATGTAGTGTGAAGCGCTTTGGGGTGCATAGGGACTAAATAAAGTGCCATACAAGTACTGGCAATTTACCATTTAATCCAAATATGTCCTTCAATGTACATGTGTCATACTACATGCGCTGGGAGCGTTGCTTGACGCAGACGAAGTGTGTGGTGTGAACGCAGCTTAACTGTTTCCGTCTTGCAGTTCCTCTGTTCTACCACTAGATGCTGCGCATATGCAAGGTCAGAGCTATTCATATATTTTGGAACATTCCTATACACAAGTACAAAATGTTAAAATACCACCCAATGCATAACACTGTTCATACAAACAGATCTGTGTGTAAGTATGTAAGTAATGTAAGATTTTCTAGATTTTTTAAGAATTTATTGATTTAGTTACCTGACTTCGTGCACAGAATTGAAAATGTTTACACATCTGCAACAAGTGGTAGCGAGTGTGAATAATGTGTTATAATCTGTCAAAATGACTGATGGCATTTAGATGTTAGATAAACGGTCAAAGACAGCAATATTCTGTTAACACAACCACTGACCAAAATTTTACATTTTGTTATCCTAGAATTTATGCATGAGATTAACAAGAACAATCAAGTTCACTATGCCGCAAGTAAGATACAGAACAATGGTAATAATGACAGCATAGGTAAAATTTTTTGTTGCCACTACTGCCTGCTCTACAAAGAGGACTAAGAAGTTCACTTACCATGTTGTTGACATTTTTTAGAATAGTGGTGAGGCCGCTTATAACAAGGGAGAACTTGTACTTTGAGATGTTGATCAAGCATTCCTTGTTGTGGTCTATGCTGACTTTGCTGTGTGTGTTCTGATGTCCAACCTTAATAGGAAGCTGGAGGAAAATAAGAAAACATTAGAAAAGCTACTTTCACAATGCTTTTATCCACCCCATTTTTAGCCACTGATCGTTTCAAAATATTTTGCTTCCAAATGACAAATATTTTTTTATTATGAAACATATTTACATTAAATGTCATAAATATATAGTAGATAGCATGGTCAAGCAATGCTATAGAAGAACAAATGATAAAAAAAAACAAAAAATAACGTACTGAATGAAACGGGCACAATTATAGCTTGAATAAGCTGACCTGCGAGTAATTAAAGCATAGTTTACTCCATTATGCTTTGCATTACTGTTGGCAATCTAAGGTGTGTATGCAGCTGCTTGGGTCATAGGATCCCATTCCATGAAGTTATCCAAGCACTGCTTATCAGCTAATCTGAAAAACCAAATGAAATTTAAAGGTCTGAAGTTGTTGGGTCTCCAGAAACTTGCTACTGGGATCCACTAACCTCATTCTGTGATTTTGTGTGACCTCATGGCTGAGCTGCTGTTGCCCTTAATTGCCCCAACTTTGATATATTCAGTACCTGCATGATTTTGAGGCAGCTTTTCTGAGAAGTTGCAGCAAAAGTTTCCAAAAGTTTTGGCATAGTTGCTTGAAAGTTGTTTGAATTCATCTTTAAAAATGTTATTACAAAACAAATTTTTGACATTTCAGAACATAAGTGCTCTGGAAGAAAATTTAACTATCCAGCAAAACATTCTTCAAGCTGTTGCTTATTGGAATGAACAATTGTTTCAGGTTCATAGAACTTTGGAATAACATGAAGGATAACAACCATGATCTGCTCACTATTTTAAATGCCTTACACTAATGGTTCCCAAACATTCCAACTTCTAATTTTTTTGGGAATAGAAAGGGAGAACAAATTCTATTCATATGAAGTATGGCATCAAAATAATTTAAGGTTTTATTTTTTATTCCATAATAGGGCTGGAACTAACGATTATTTTCATAATCGATTAAACCTATCAATTATTTTCTACGATTAATCAATTGATTAATCGCTTTTATTAATAACTATATTTGGCTATTACTTTCACCTATTACAAACACATTATCATTAAGAAGAAGGAAAACACAAGAGAATTGTGCAGTTCTCTGCAATCTATTTAAGTGGACCTGAACACAGTCAACAGTAGGGCTGAACGATAAATTGCATATGCAATTAAATCGCGATATGGTAAAATGCGATTTCCTAATCGCAAAGGCTGCGATTTGACTTGATGTAAACATCTGCTAAAGTCACGTGACTTGCAAACAATGCAGGGAGAGAAGGAAACGCTGCACTTTAACCAGTTATAAAATGACCAAAAGCTTAACAGAATCCAACAATGCACAATATTTGGTACCAAAGAGGAACAGTACATCAGTTGTGAGAAATTATATCTGCTATGAAAACGTTGATGCTGCGCAACCCCAGGTATTATGCAGAAACCGTCTTGTTATTGTTGCTGCCTCACGAAGTAGGCTACAGTACGAACCTTTATCAACACCTAAAAACATCACACCACCATATATGAGAGTTGCACGGCTAAACTGACCGCCACCAGTGTTTAAATTTCCAGTAAACAAACTTCGAGGCGACAGGGATCGCTGACCGAGCTGTTTGAAAGAATCGCTCCTTACGAACATAAAAAACAGCACACTGAAATAATTCGTGCTATAACGGGTTTTATAGCCAAAAGTTTGCTTTGTTAACCATGATGAATACGCTAGGATTCAATCTCACACACACATTTTAGCCACATTTTACCTGCGCTGTATAAAAAATGCAGACAGAAAGGTAAAGCCGCACAGAAAACAGCGGAGCATTTTGCAATAACTGACATGAGATCAAACCGCTCTACGGAGCCATACCAGAGTCTGAAAGTGCATTAGATCGATGGAGAATTAAAAATCAGCGCTTGTTCCTTCAAGCATCCTACTTCCTGGATAACAACACGGAGGAAAACACTGCAGCCGGAGGGAATTATTAGCTGGGATCAAAAGGAAGAAAACCTTGATTGCAGAGCGACACCGATGACCATCGAGTGTGATGATTAAAAGAAGATAAAGTTGTTAATATTTGCCTTTGTCTTAAAATAAGTAAATAATCTTATGTAATAGAATAAATTATGTATCAAAATCTGTTTATAATACACAATATTTGTGCTTGCATTAATTAAAAAATGCATGACAAAAGCCCCACAAAAATAATTGCATATTAAATCGCAATCGCAATATTGAAGGAAAAAAAAAAATTCGCAATTAGATTATTTTCCAAAATCGTTCAGCCCTAGTCAACAGTGTAAAATTTGATTTGATTGATTTGATTTGAACAGTGTAAAATGAGCGTAACAGTGCAAAATATTTGTCCAGAATAATTTTTAGGCATCTAAATATAAAATGAGGTAGACTTCGATACAAATTAATGTACAGCATATTAACAAAAATATCTCGGCCTATAATGAAGGAAGCTGACTTAGTTGGGCAGCATTCTGGGGGCAACATTGGGGCTCTCAGAATTAAGTAACCTACTTTGAATGAACACAATGTTTTCATGGTCTGTGGGGTGTTGGCGTAAATGTGGCTTTTTAAATTTGGATCTTCTGCCTTCATTTAAATGAACCCAAACATTTCACAGAAATGACTTGAAATAAACACCAAGGGACCATTTACCTCTCCACATTCATTTAAATCAGTTTAGAGATTTTCAGCATCACTTTAAAGATTTCATCTTCAGGACTTCCGGTTGATGGCGTGCTAGAGCAGACGTGCAGAGGAGAGCTCCCGAGCAAAATCTGTTTAATTGATAAATTTACGCCTATAAAGTGACCAAGGGGCAGATCTAGAAAAATAATTCTGGGGTGGCAGGAGGGTGGCAAATATGCTATATATATATATATATATATATATATATATATATATATATATATATATATATACATACGCTTCTGTTTTGCAGCTGTACTTTCTTATCCTGATATGCTGAGAACAAAGGAGATAGCTGTCACACAAAGAGCACAAGTATTTGTTAGAAATCAAATTCCTATACGTTTGAGTGTTTTTTGGCAAAATTCTTATTTTTAAATTTCCTAAATGAAAAATTAAGAATTTTTTTTTACTATGATTTCATATTCTAAAAAAAATGCCAATAAAGTGGTAGTTTAAAGTCTGATGCTGTCTCAGACTCTGTCATGTTATCACTGGTTGAGCCTTCCATGTTGCCCTGCCTTTCTCTTTCTCCCTCTTCATCTCAGTAATTCTCTCCCTCCTCCATCTCCTGTCCGGTGTGTCATTCAAGCACCGTCTCCTGTCCCTGATCATCTCGTCCTTTCCCTCCTTTTCTGTCGCTCCGCTCTCTCTTCTTCCACGTCGTCCCCTCCGTCCACTTTACTCACCAGGTTACTCTCCGTGTTTCTCACCTTTGTCTTTGGTGAAAAAAGAAAAATAAATACAGAGGCTTTGTTGTTGCTTCATTTCTGTAGAATTTAAAGTAATTTAACTTTTTCTGTTCTGGACAAACGTAAAGATTTCACCTTCTCTGACTTAGTTTACATGTTCCAAAAATTACGACTTTTAATTTGTATCGCCTCAAATAGTTATTAAACTATCAGCATTGAGCTAGAAATTATATTCTATTTTGTAAGATGGCATAGTTTCCTCTTTCCTGGTGTGGTCCTGCCTTCTGTGCAGGTCGGCTTCTCTCTCACTTCCCGCCTCTCAGAAGCGTCTAGAGTTGGTGTACGGTTACGTCGTGCTGCATTCAATGTCGTTGGAAAAATTAGCTTCATGCACTTAACGTTCAACTTTAGACAACTATTTGTTGATTTCATAGCCGCTGGCTTGAGTGGCAGCTGGGGTGGCAAGGCTTTCTTTTAGGGTGGCAACTGCCACCCTATGCCACCCCAGTAGATCCGCCCCTGAAAGTGACTATAACCTTTCTCCGATGGTTTTCCTTTACTGAACTCTCGTTTTGGGATGTCAGAGAAGGACAGAAAGGACAGCGTTTCGAACAAAAGTTTGGAAGAGGCGGCTGAGCAGCTAATGCTAGCCATGTTGGTGGCTGGACTTGAAAAGAACCGAAATAACATCACGGAAGAGCTGACAAAATTAATCAAGACCTCACTCTCGCCGATTCAAACTACACTGGAAGCTGTTAAACAACAAGTTGAGTCGTACGAAGTTAGTTTTAACGAGGCGGAGGACGTGCTTACAGACCACAGTGACCGGATCTCCCCACTGGAATCATCCGTGACGGAGCTGGGGTCCACAGTGCGGGTCCTCACGAAAGAAAACAACGGTTTGAGGGACATGTTGGACGGGTATGAAAACAGGCAAAGGCGTACGAATATCCGGGTCCTCGGCGTTGCGGAGGACAGAGAGCGCGGAAAGTGTCCATTGAAGTTCATGTCTGAACTCTTGGTCAAAGTGTTGAATGACGACAGCTTGTCAAAAGCCCCAGAGCTGGAAAGATGTCACAGAGCGCTGATGCCTAAACCGAGCCCTGACGCAAACCAACGGCCGTTCATCCTCTGCTTCCACCGCTACAATGAACACTTCGGCTCAAACAAGCACTGAGTTGGCAATGCCAGAACGGGAGGTAAACCGTGTCTCCTAATGGCAGGGGTGATGTTATGGACCACAGGGGGTCACTCTTGGAATGACTTTAACCCTTCGGACTACACTCAGCTTGAATGTGACACCCAATCACCGGTCTCCTGCCGCTTCGGGGACAGAGTGCTGATAACTGAGCTCTGTAAGTGCTCTTGGAGCCTTTTTCTTTGAACTGACTTATCCACAGGTATGGCACCTTAATGCACTAGAATATTTTGATTTGCATCGGCTGTCCTCAGTTATTTTTATATTTTATTAGTATTATTACCATTATCATTTTTGCCTTGTTATTATTGTATTACTAAATTTTATTTTATGTAGACTTTCCAAGTGCCCTTCTCTCAGAAGTGATTTATTTACAATCAATGTAATTAGTGTACTCACTAAGTGGGATGCTGCCTACCATGTGGGCTTATTGGTATTTTACCTTATTCTTCAATTTGAAGAGACTTTCTAAAGCGCAACATTAGGCTGGTTTAATATTATTGGCAACTTATCTTAACTTCATTGTATTTTCCTTTGTGGTTCAGAGTATTCTCTCCTTTACATTGACCGGTTATCTCTTGTGCTTTAGATGATAATTAGTTTGTCTCCTAATGGCGACAGTGGTGTTTTTTTGTGCCAAATTTGTTTTACCTGATTATATTACTCTACGGCCGTTCTCTTCTTCTGTTTAAGGTATGTGTTTACATCACATTGCTCTCACCATGTATTAATGGATTATATTGATTTTGGCGTTATATGTTAAGATTTAATGCTCGTATAGCTCTCCCAGGGAGAGGAGATAAGTCCAGGATAGTACCAAGGAAGTCAAGTGTTTATCACAAGACAGTGAGGGGTTGGGGGTTCACACAGAATACTTATGTCCTTCATTTCATACCAGGATCAAAATGCATTTTGATTAGAGGTTACCAGGATGACTAATTACATTATATTGTCCCTCAATGTTAGAGGGTTAAACTCACCATTTAAGCAAACAAAAGTCCTAGATTTCCTGAAAAGTAAAAATGTTAATGTGGCTCTCCTATCTGAAACGCATTTACAACCAGCTGATGTCCGTCTTATGCAGAACAAACATTACAAAGTGATGGCGTCATCAGGGGATGGTTCTAAGACTAAAGGGGTTATGATCTTAATGAAACGCAAACTTAATTTGGTAATTGATAAAATCAACTCTAACAACTCAGGGAGATTGGCTTACTGTGTGGTCTCTATCCAGGGTAAAAAAAATAGCTTTTGCAAGCATTTATGCCCCCACGAATTTTGAATCGTACTATTTTCCTTGACTGACCAAAGAGTTGCTGAGTTTCTCTAACTACTCACTTATTATAGGATCGGATATGAATACGTTCTTTGACTGCAATTTAGATAGGTTTAATCTATCCATTACTCGTGCACAAGCTTTATCCTCTGAGGCTTTAAAGAACTTTGTCAACGATGTAAACTTGGTTGATATTTGGAGGCTTCAGAACCCCACAGCCAGAGATTACACTTATTTCTCCCCTCATCATAAATTGTTATTAAGAATAGATTACATTTTATCCACGCCAGACTTGATTACAACAGTAGATAATATGGTTTTCTTTCCTCGTATTATCTCTGACCATAATGCAATTTTCACAACACTGACAGTAGTAAACCAAGTCGTCTCCTTGCATTAACATTAAAACAGCAAGAAAACGTATTTAACATTTCTTCTATAAATTGTCCAGTGAATGGACTGGTCACCAAAACAATTGATATTAATAATTAATTTAAATCATTTTTTGAGAACCTCTACTCTTCGGAAGACCGATTCACACAGGATTTATTCGATTCATTCTTTGACAACCTGAATTTACCTGTCCTATCAGACGATGAATCTAAGGACCTGGACCGTAACATTAGAGGAATTACACACAGCAGTAAAATTAACCAAAAGGGGACGCTCACCAGGAATTGATGGAATCCCTACCGAGTTGTACCTAGAACTATGGAATATTATAGGACCTATTTGGCTAGATACTATTAATTCAGCTATAGAAAATGGCTTTTTCCACAGGGATTGCAATACAGCACTTGTTTCAGTACTCCATAAGCCAGGGAAGGATCCCCAAAATTGTTCAAGCTATCGCCCAATTTCCCTAATTAATGCAGATATAAAAATTTAGTCCAAAGTTATTGCCATGCGCCTAGATAGAGTTAGTGGGAAGTTAATCAATCCAGATCAGACTGGTTTCCTTAAAGGGCGGTTGGCATCAGATAATGTCCACCGGCTCCTGCATATTATCTCTGAAACCAAAAAGACAGAACTACCCTGTGGACTTCTATTTCTTGATGCAGAAAAGGCGTTTGATTGCTTGGAATGGAGATATTTGTGGAATGTCCTGGAAAAATTCAAATTTGGCCCAAATTTTATTAAAATGATACATGTATTATATTCTAACCCCTCTGCAAGGGTTGTTACAGCTGGGCACCTTTCTGATCTTTTTAGTATATGTCATGGTTCTAGACAGGGGTGCCCAGAATTTCAGAGTATATTAGTAGCTCCAATTAGAATAGTGTCCACATCACACTCAGTTTCTCTGTACGCGGACGATACACTTATTTACCTCTCGGACTTACAGCGATCCCTTCCGAATATTCTAAAAATCATAGAACACTATGGTACGTTTTCTGGCTACAAGCTCAACTACTCCAAATCAATTTTAATGTTGTTGAATACGCATCTGAAGAAACTAAATATTCAATCCCGTAAACCAGTTGCGCAAAAGGCCACATATTTAGGTGTTGAAATCAGTCCCAGGATCCAGGCAATAGCTAGAAATAATTATTCATCTATTTTGAAAAAGTCGAGGATGACCTAGTGAGGTGGGCAGCATTCCCATCGTCCATGCCTGCCCGCATGGCTACAATCAAAATGAATATTCTTCCACATATAAACTTTATTTGCTCTATGCTTCCAATATCACCCCCAACAGGGTACTGACAAAAACTTGAATCTGTGCTTAAAAAGTTTACATGGAATGGAAAGAAACCGCGCATCAAATGGTCAACAATGCAACGAGATAAATTTCGGGGTGGATGGGCGTGCCCAAATTTCAAGTTGCATCATTGGGCATTTATATTACGATCTTTAAAATACTGGTTTGATGCTGACTTAGTGTCATCTTGGAAAACGCTAGAACAGGAGCTGGTGCATCCCCTGAGGCTTCAGGATGTGATCTTCTATGATCTTAAATATAAGAAGTGTTCAGAATTTGGACCAATAATTTCTAATACTGTACAAACTGTGATGAATCTAGAGAAATATGTAGACTTCAAACTGAAATGGCATAATCACTCTTCTATTTGGTACAATACCAATTTATTAACAGGTGGTAAGCCATTCATTTCTCAACTTTTTAGATTTTCCTGATCTAATTTCCAACTTTGGTATCCCAAGAAATTCAAAATTCCTCTACTTTAGGGTAAGTTTAGCTCTTAATTCACTCAACGTTCCCTGGGGGTCTTCATTAAAGACTCATCCTATACTGTCTCTCATGGAAAGAGCACCCCGAAAGAAAACTGTCTCCTTCATTTATAACAATCTCATTTCATACAACTCTATATAATTGCCTGGGTATAGATCTTGGAACAGAGAGCATTACTTGGGAGGTGGTGTGGAATAATGTATTCGGGTCTTCTAAAAACCCAAATCACCAATAAATCCACTACAAAATCTGCGACAGGACTTACTTGACACCCCGCAAAAGACATTTATTAGGTCTAGTGCCCAACCCCTACTGTAAATTTTGTAGTCAGGACAGGGCATGACTGCAGCGACGGAATGTGTGCTAGTAATGTAACTTCACAACTTATTGTTGTTATTGTATCTTTTCAAAATTTAAAATAAATAAAAAGTTAATTACAAAAAAAAGATTTTGTCTTCTAATGCTAGCAATTTGGCTGCTGTTGGTACATTTGAATGAGAAAACTGTTCTTAGAAAAGTAGTATTTATTAATAATAATTGTGCGGTTCACTTAAAATAACCCGCAACGTAAGAAATCCTTAAAGAAGTCATCTTTATTTTTTACAATTAAATGTTTTAAGGTTGTAAAACCTCGCATCACACTTTAAGCATGTTTTTTTAGACTAAATAAAGTTTCTCATTTCTCTCGCTAGTTTAAAATACTTTCAGTTAAAACCTTTGTCGATTTTTAAGCATAAAAGTACTGAAATGCAGCACCCCACTCGCCTACATCTTTTTTCATGCAGTTGTCTTTTTTCGATTGAGTAACATAGTTATGGGTTTGTGCTGTTTTTCTCTGGATGAGAACATTCTTATAAACAGACGTGCCAAATTTAAGCAAGCACAGAATGCACAACACGGAGGATATTCACAATTAATAATCAATCAGCAGCAGAACACAATGACCGTTAGTACGCTATAAAGAAACTATGTAAAATTGTGCTATAAAAAACTCAGCAAAACAGCAAAGTCATAAGTTACAGTTATAGTGAGGGACCACAGTATTTAGCGTGTATTTTATTAGGTGTAAGTTACTTACCGAGCTGGCTCAGTCTCTGCCGCATTAACTCAGACATGTCTCAGATATTCATTTAGAGAAGTCGCGCCTCTGTGCCATGCTAGATAGTCTTTTCACAGCATCTAGAGTAAAGTGCTCCCATAATTTTGATATCTTTGTTCGGGTGTTTTCTTCAGTTTTATCGTTTCTCTTTTTCTTGCTACGCCCTCTTGCTCAGTGTGAGCATGCGCATCAGCCATTGGTGTTGTAGGTTATAAAAAAACAAGGGTACTTATTGGTTGATTTCTTCTATTACTCCACTGGTAAATGGTGGCTCATTACTGCCACACACTGGTCGCAAATATAATAGATTGTAACCAACTTAACAGATTGTGTTAAAAATAGACCGCTTAAGGTAAAACGTGATTATAAAGCAACTAATCGATGACTTAATTAGTTGTCAACCATTTTAAAAATCAAGTATAATCGATTGGTTGTTTAAGCCCTTATCCACCGGTGTCAAACTAATTTCCATCTTGGGCCACATCAAACTGATGAATATCCTTAAAGGGCCAGTTGTGGCAGAAGGTATTGATAAAACTATAACAAACTGTTAAAATCACCCTCCACATTCTAAAAGTACATCTTTAAATTAAATAATCCTGAACAACTTTACATAATGATGTGATTAAAGACTGTTTAAATAAACAGATTTTATTTTACCAATAAAATTGTATTGGGGTGCACAAAAATTGAAGTTAAATTTTCTATCTATAGGGTTCTCTAAAGTTAAGAGGGCCACATAAATGACCATGGAGGGCCGGATTTGGCCCCGGGCCTTGAGTTTGACATGTGTGCTCTAATCCATAATGCCCAGCTCCAATTCGCTTCCATTTAATACAGTTTATTTGTATAGCGCCATTTCGTGAAAGATATCATTGAACACTTTATAAGAAAAGTCATTTCTATCCAATCATCCATGCATACATTCCAATCAGTTTAAAGTTTTCAATTCCAGGAATCGCAGCAGATTACATCCAGTCTGGTTTGGGAATTGAGAACCAGTTCTGATTTAGAACTGGTCCCAAGAGACCAATTTCATGAAAATTATATGCCTCCAATGTTATTAATTCTTCTTACACCTTTGAGGATTACGATTTTTTTCCAAGATTTTCCTTCGTGTTACAATTACATCACATCCTCAACAAATCAAGCCTTCATCTGAGCTTTACAAAAGAAAGGAGGAATCTATCAAACGCCTTGCTCCATTTGCCCAACGAGATAAATACCGTGTGTAGTCCTAATCGGCCAAATAAAAATGCTATTTTTTTCTGTTCACATGGGGCGAGTCTCTAGTACGGTGGCCGGGAAGTGCAAATCAAAATTACATTATCCTGAAACACTTTTACATTTTTACCGAAACAAAATTACATTTTTACCAAAACAAAATTACATTAACCTGAAACACTTTTACATTTTTACCAAAACAAAATTACATTTTTACCGAAACAAAATTACATTTTTACCAAAACTAAATTACATTTTTACCAAAAGAAAATTACATTTTTACCGAAACACATGTACAAGTCTACCGAAACACTTTTACAAAGGCATGACCCAGAAGTGATAATGCGGGGAACGGAATCAGTTGCCAAAGTTTTTTTTTTTTTTTTTTTAATCAGCTGCCAAAGTTAACGCAATCTTATCAGCTCAACCTGTGGAGATGTTTTGCCCATTTTGTGGTTGTTCGCTCATTAAAAAAAACAGCTTTTTATGAGTTTTGTGGACGGTCCCTTCATGTCCTAAAAGACATTGACGAGGAGATGGCGGCACCGAGTAATCAGGGGGCATGTGCTAAACCACGTGAGTGATGCATTTTCGATAACAATGTGTTTGCATGTGGCTAAAGTTATGTACAGTATGCAGGACAACTCTACATAATGGTTAAACAATGTCCAGTGTCTCTGAGGTCAGCAAATAAGTCCATACAGAACTGCGACCTACAGGACTGTATAGGTATCACTAAGAGGGTTTATTTATCCAACAAATGCAATACCTGCCCACAAATAAAAATACACCAGAGTACACTACTGAGATAGCCCATTTACCTAGATTCTCTGAAGATGGACCACCAGGACTCGATGCGTTGATTTTCAGTTGATGTCCCATACATGTGGCTGGAGGCTCCAGAGAAGTAGTCACTGTGAGAATCACGCAGGGTACTCTGAATAGCAGCAAGGATACCGTTCTCTGTACCGCAACTAGTCCGCAGTCTCATTGGAACAACACCAAGCTTTCTCACACATTCCAGATATTTGTGTGCGATGACCTTTGGATTGTTATTACTGGATTCACATTGGAGCCCTAAAACCTTCCTGGAAAAGCCATCAATGCAACCTGAAATGGCAAGGCCAAACTGCTTCAGCTTATCATAGGCATCCGCATGCCACATAAGTTTGGTCCCAAAGAGTGATATGTCCGTCTAACAAATCTTCTCCAAGACCTCCTCTCCCAACCTCGAGGGTTAAGCTCACTAAGAAGATTCATTATTGTCTCTCCTCACTCGAAGTTTGTAGTTCTGCCTAAGCACCTGAGTCATTGCCCTGTAACCAGACAGCTGTCCTGGTCCACGAAGTTCCAGTCTGATAGCATGTCTGATGTCTACTTCAGATTAATAGTTTTTTCTGTGGTAGAATCCGGCATTATTTAATTTAGTTTTCACGGTCCGCAAAGACAGGTGGACACTGTGAAGCCGTTCCATAATGTCAACAATCACATTGTATGTGTGGCCTTCATTGAAATACTTAACGAGCCAGTCAATAAAATCGACATCTTCTCCCTCTGCATCAGCGAGAAAGTCCAAATTATGTCCACAATCACCACAAAATGTCCTTAAAACTTGAAAATAGATTCCGCAAAACGGGCAAAACATCTCAACAAGTTGAGCTGATAAGAAAATTGTGTTAACTTTTTCATTATCACTTCCGGGTCATGTCTTTGTAAAAATGTTTTGGTAAACTTGTAAATGTGTTTTGGTAAAAATTTAATTTTGTTTCGGTAAAAATGTAAAAGTGTTTTAGGTTAATGTAATTTTGTTTTGGTAAAAATGTAATTTTGTTTTGGTAAAAATGTAATTTTGTTTCGGTAAAAATGTCATTTTGTTTTGCTAAAAATGCAAAAGTGTTTCGGTAAAAATTTAATTTTGTTTCGGTAAAAATGTAATTTTGTTTCGGTAAAAATGTAATTTTGTTTCAGTAAAAATTTAATTTTGTTTCAGGATAATGTCATTTTGATTTGCACTTCCCGGCCACCGTACTGTACCCATATTTGAGTCCAGTGTTTTACATGACTGACTACACCAAAACAGTCAGTCATGTAAAACGAGTGAGAAGTAGCGATGTCATAAAAGGAGCGACAGCCTAGAATGTCAACAAACTGGTCTACTGTTCAAATACTACCTGAACCCATCTACTACTACAGGGTGAGTGTTGTAGTAAACCTGCCGCTTTGTAACCTGGTGTGTTGCTGTAGGATGCTTGAACAGCATTGTTTTTATCCCTTTATGGTCGCGTGGCGATTCGGCAACTTCGGTTGGCAGTGTCGTCACTTCCGTGTGGAGCGTGTTTATTGTCTCAGATACAGCCAGAGTACAACTTGTGTTCACATGATCCATATCCACTCGTACCTGGACTGCGATACTACTTCCAAGGCAGGTCTCTTGGGCCTGTTCCTGGCACGGTCCAGGCTGTGTTCACATGGTACGAAATAAGTGGATTTTGACTAAATACGGTATCCAAATACGGACTCGAATCCCATGTGAAAACGTCCCAAGTACATTGAGTGTCACATTTGAATGCCTGCATACAACTACTAATGCAGATAATCAAACGAGCTCCTCTGAGCTCTGTGGGTGATGTTAATGTTGACATTATAAACCTTAACAAAAGGTCTGAGAAGGCAAATTATACCAAAGTCCAACAGAGTTTCACTTAAAACTAAAAAAATCAGCAAAACAATACATTTAAGTTCAGCTTATTAAATTAGGCTAAAAGTTTTCCATTTCAGGGAACCCAGCAAATCGCATCAATCACTCCTCATGGACGAACATGTAGCAGTAGGTGATGTCTGGGACAGACAGAAGGTCCTGATCACTTTTAAAGTGAGCACAAGGATTTACAGTTTGCAGTTTCTTTATGAGATACGTTTAGGTGCACAGTTCAACCGCAGCATTTTTAAAGGAAGAGTTCATTATATAAAATGGGAAAAGCATGAGATTCTTTGTTTTGCACATAATGTTGTAGTTCATTAAAAATGACAGAAATGCTTGAACCACAGCATTGTTAAATTTGTCAAAATATTTATGAACAACAGTGAATGTAGGTCTATCTGGTTATTGATTTGATAAGTCTATTTCATTCACTTCATAATTACACATTTAAAATAATAAATGTGGCCAGGATGGCAAAGTAGAATTCAGAGAATAAAGTGAAAAAATAGAATTTTGAATTTATATTTTTAAATAATTAAACTGATTTAATAGGGTACAGGTTTGTGACAGTGAAAAAAACAATAAGTTATAGGTTATTCAAAAGAAATAAGCTAATGAAGCTCACAAGCAAGCAATGTTAACAGTTTTCTGTAGTGTTAAGTTTAACAACTCCCATCCCAGAGGATCATTTGCACTTCTGAGAATCTGACTAGGCCAGAGGTGGGTAGTAACCAGTTACACTTATTCAGTTACATTTCCTTAAGTTTAAAAAAAAAAAAAAAAAACTTTTAAGTTGTACTATGCCAAACTTTATATTTTACTTGAGTAATATTATTAAGTATGCCTACTCCTAATGAAGTAAGGCAAGGCAAGGCAAGGCAATTTTATTTCTATAGCACACTTTCAACACAAGGTAATTCAAGGTGCTTTACATGATTCAGTGATAATGAAACCACATGATTACAAAGCATATAAGTTTAACAGTAATCAATCAGTAAGAAAAGATATTGTAAGGAACAAATCCACGTAATTAATACACAATCACTTAAAAATAAAGCTAAAAGATAGAATAAAATATAGAAATTAAAACGACAACAATAAAATAATATAAAGATCAAATGTTTACAATAAAAAAAAAAAAAAAAGCAGTTACTCATAAGCAAGTTTAAATAGATACGTTTTAATTTTAGACTTAAAAGAGTTCAGTGTCTCTGCAGCTTTACATTCTCCTGGTAGTTTGTTCCAGAGATGAGGAGCATAGAAACTGAAAGCTGCTTCTCCATGTTTGGTTCTGGTTCTAGGGACGATCAGTAAATTAGAGCTGGAGGACCTGAGTGATCTGGATGGTTTGTACCATGATAGCAGATCTCTAATGTACTCAGGTGCTAAACCATTCAATGATTTATATACCAATAAAAGCACTTTGAAGTCTATTCTCTGAGCTACAGGGAGCCAGTGTAAGGACTTTAGAACTGGGGTGATGTGTTCTACTTTCCTGGTTCTAGTGAGAACACGAGCAGCAGCGTTCTGGATCAGCTGCAGCTGTCTGATTGATTTTTTAGGTAGACCTGTGAGGATACTGTTACAGTAATCAAGGCGGCTAGAGATAAATGCATGGATGAGTTTTTCTAGGTCTCCTTGTGTCATCATTCCTTTAATCCTAGAAATGTTCCTCAGGTGATAGAAAGCTGACCTTGTTATTGCCTTTATGTGACCCTGGAGGTTCTGGTCTGAGTCCATTATTACACCTAGATTTCTGGCCTGGTCAGTAGTTTCTAGTTGGACCAACTGAAGCTGTTTACTGATATTTAATCGATCTTTTTTGGGTCCAAAGAGAAGCACTTCAGTTTTGTTTTTGTTCAGTTGTAGGAAATTATGGGACATCCAGCTGTTAATTTGCTCAATGCATTTATTGAGGATTTGGATGGGTTCAACATCATCTGGTGACACTGAGATATAAAGCTGAGTGTCGTCAGCATAGTTGTGGTATTTAACATGGTTGGCGGTTATAATCTGGCTAAGCGGAAGCATATAGATGCTAAATAGGAGGGGCCCCAGGATGGAGCCCTGGGGGACCCCACATGTTATTTCTGTGTTTTGTGATGAGAACTGGCTAACTGATACAAAGAAGTTCCTGTTCTTGAGGTAGGATGTGAACCAGTCGAGTACTGTACCAGAGAGTCCGACCCAGCTCTCTAGACGTTCCAGTAATATATCATGATCAACAGTGTCAAACGCCGCACTGAGGTCTAACAGTACCAGCACTGTTGTTTTTCCATGGTCAGTATTTGTACGGATGTCATTAAAAACTTTGACGAGGGCTGTCTCTGTGCTGTGGTATCTACGAAAACCAGACTGATAAACATCAAGGCGTTTGTTCATTGCTAGGAAGCTGTTTAGCTGCTGGAACACAACTTTTTCAATAATTTTACCGATAAATGGGAGATTAGAGATTGGTCTGTAGTTTTGCATCAAAGTGCTGTCTAGGTTCTTCTTCTTTAGTATTGGTTTGATAACTGCTGTTTTTAGGGCTTTGGGGAAAACACCTGATAGGAGCGATGAGTTAACTATTTTGATAAGATCCATTCTGATGGATGGGAGGACCTTTTTTAGAAAATTTGTTGGTAAGATATCTAAGCAGCAGGTGGCAGAGCTTAGTTTGTCAATAATTTCATCAAAGCTTGATTGATTTATTGTTTGGAAGTGAGTCATTTTCTCTGGGTGAGTGTTAGTTGGGCTCATAGTTGGTACTGGGGTTTGAACTGATGTACTGATTGATCTTCTGATGTTCAAGATCTTTTGAGTGAAGAAGGTGGCAAAATCATTACAGGCCCTGGTGGAGTTTAGTTCAGGGGGTATTGTCACTGGAGGGTTAGTTAGTCTCTCCACTGTAGCAAATAATGTCCTAGCGTTATTGCTGTTTCTGTGAATAATCTCAGAAAAGAATGAATCCCTTGCACCCTTTAAGGTTACTTGATACTTGTTCAGTCTCTCTTTATAAATCTCATAATGAACCTGGAGTCGAGTTTTCCGCCAGTAAAATTTCTGTAGACTCTACTCACTGAGTAAATTCGCTGAATGAAGAGCAAACATATTCTAACCAAAAATACACCAAACACAGACACACGTCTACTTTTTATTTAAGGAGAGCACCTCTTTACTACACAAGCTTTGGTATTCTAATGTAATATTCGGTCAGTTGAGCTTGTTTGGGGTCAGGTGATTTAGGGCTGCACGATTATGATCAAAATAATAATCACGATTATTTTGATCAATATTGTAATCACAATTATTAATCACGATCATTCATCCATTCCTGTAAAATATATATAAAAAATTTGCACCAATTATAAACATACAATGTTGCAACATTTTTTGTGAAAAATAAAACTTTAGATTAGAATAGATAAATAATGCAAAAAAACTAACTAAAACAAACTCCAATACTTATATATGTTATTGAAGAGTGCAATCTCAAAGTGCAATTTAACGGAAACAATTACAGCTTATAAAGAAAAGGCCTTCAGTGTACAGGCTGTGTACAGGCTGTGTAAAGGCTTTCGACATTCTCGGCATCCAAATCCTTAGTATTTACTATATGCTATGTAGCAACTATTACTCGCCCGTTAAGTAGTAAATACTGCATAGCAAACAATCGCATAATAGGTATGAAATAAGACGTACTGCTCCACCATTTCCTTTAGCCCGTATGACTGGAGCATGACTGTTCTGTTGACCCAGATGTTTACGTTACAGTCGCCTGTGGTTCCGCCATCCTCTAGCCGTTATTTTGTCTGGTATGACATGACTTAAATGTTTAATCAGTCAAAACAATTACAGTAATCATTAACATTGCTTCACGTACACTTATCCGCCGAAACTGCGGAGGTGTTGACAGTTCGTCTGTAGCCATTTTTAGCTAGGTCCTTCTTCTTCTATGATTTCGGGGCGTCCACTGCATTGTGGAATAGCGTAGCATCCACCAGCTGCTTACTGTGGCGTTAGTACACTTTCTGCTTACTAGTCAGATCCATAATGGAGATTTGGATCTACAACATTGCTCAAATACTCCGTAGTGCAGTCATTATGAGTGGTGAGTGGCGTGTGCGCAGTTTTTATTTGGGCAGCGTAATGAAGCTTGAGCCATGCGCTTGTTTGCCCCCTGGTGGCTTGTTAACTATTGATTGAGTCGGTGTGTGATAAAGAAGAAAGCAGAAGAGCTTGCATTTTGAATGTAAATATTGTTGACGATCAGGTTCATTAAATTGTGGCCACCAAAATCATGATCGGGATCAAAATCCGAATAATTGTGCAGCCCTAATGTGATTATATAGTAAACACCAAAAATGTCACAGGAAGTAATTTTTACTACAAGTATGGGTTTTATCTATGTATTGTATTTTCCATTTTAGTCTATAAAATACCCGAATTTGCCCATAAGTGTAAATGTCTGTCTGATTACATATTTTTAAAAATATTAGATAAGATGTTACTCAGTCATCCAGAGGGGGCTACAAGTAAAGCCACTGCTCCTCCACATTGAGAGGAGCCTGTTAAGGTGGCTCTGATATCTGGTCAGGATGCCTCCTGCGAACCTCCCTGGTGAGGTGTTCTGGGCATCTCCTACCAAGAGGAGGCCAAGCGGAAGACACAGGACATGCTGGAGGGAATATGTCTCTCAGCTGGCCTGGGAATGCCTTTGGATTCCTCCCAAGGAGCTGGCCCAAGTGGCTGGGGAGAAGGAACTCTGCTTAAGCTTTTTTAAGATGACCACTTTTTACCTTTGAGTAAACTTATGTTGAAGTAGTTCTACTCTTACTTGTCTAATTTGTGGGATACTTTACCAAAATCTGGACTGAGCAGTAGGTCCAGACAATAATTCAACAACATTTACAAATTGATATAAGTGTGGTGTGATGGAAAGAAAAAAGGTTAATACATTTTTTTTAAAGTGTTCCTTCCTTTTACATTACAGTTTATAACACAGCTTAATACCACACCCTGTACATACTCCAATCACGTTTGCATTCTGCAATATCTGGATAACAGGTAGGGGCAGTGTAGACCGCCATTTGACTGCAAATGGCGCTCTACACTGCAGTACACGGGATCAACGGCGGCAAAAGCAGTAGAACAGGGAACAATACCAGTAAATATGGTCTTGCATACTTTGACTCTGCTGCCATCTTTTTCTTTTGTAATCTGAAAACTAACCAGCTGATGATCTCCTCTGTGGTCAACATGTTTATTTTGTTCCTTCCCTACAAATCCCACACTATCCAGTCCAAGTTCCGTACTCTGCCCCCTAGCATGCATTGCATGTGCAGTGCAAGACGCAACCTGCTGCTAGCATAGCTGTAAGATTAAAGCAAGGTTAAGAACAATGGCGGCTGGTCTATTACGGGCGCTGGGACGCCGCCCCTCCTAACAATTTTATTTAAAAAAAGTTTAAGTTTGACCAAAACATGACTTTCTTCGGTACAGGTGTAGTGTTTTACACACTAGATGGAGGGGAGGGGGGAAGAGTGGGGTTTCTTTTTGTCTGCCAGCTTCATCGTGTGCTGCAACCACATGATAAATGTGCAGTTTTATACTTGGGGCGGCAAGGAACAGCGCCCTTGCTATCTAACCAATGGCGCTCTAATAGGGTATAAAAACGTCACTACATATCATTAATTCAACCAATCAGAGACGCGCAATGTTAAATCTCCGATGGGCGCTTGGCATCAGACTTGTTGGTGTGGTCAAGTGTCTGTGAGACCCGCCGGGCGGAGCCAGTCTTTCTTGACAAGTTGACAATGGCGGCGGCATATGAGACAGAGACCATGCAATCTCTTCTTCAAAATCCCTTTGAAAGAAGACCACTGGCTGAAAAGCTTAAAATAAAAGAAACGGGACCGGACCAGCCACAAATTAACATCAGACAGCAGGTGAAAGACAAGGAAGCGTCTTATAAAGAGAGTAGAAAGCGCCGTATTTATAGGCATATTGAATTATGCATTTTGGGTCTCTGTATAGCTTGAGTACATTTCATACTAAGGTATCGCTGCGTTACAAATGCGCATTATTCAGTAAAAGTGATGTTTTCTGACTTAAATTAATGCTAACTGATTAGCGGATGTAGCTTTGTAGTCTAGACAACGCCACTTCACAATAAGAGCATGTACTCCTGTTTATACTGATGACTTGGATAGTTTGTCTACTTAGTGTTTACGTTTTGGAAAACAGTGAATTGTGACATTTTATTACTAAGTCTATATTACATTTGATTTATTTAATACTTAACACAGCTGCTGATATTGAAATATTAAGTTTATTCATATATTTTGGTTATTTCTACCTTGCATTTGTTCTTATTTTTCATCTGAGATCACACAGATCATCTCCCTCCTCACATTTATATCAGCCAAACCTGTATCAGCAGCTGTGTGGAAATAATAAAGAACAGCAGAAATATAACAGCCTTTTCTCCACCATATCTTCTCATATAATGGCTTTAAGTGGAGCTCTGGCAGGTTCTCACAGTATCAACAGAGTGATCCCAGTCTGAACCAGAACCTCTATATACAGCTCAGTGTTTCCTCCTCTACAGTAGCAGTCTATTCTACCAAAACTGTTGAAGCCTCTGACTGAAATCATTCTGTTGTTGTAGGATAGTCCTATTAAGAGGATGATCAGGGTTGTCCAACATTAATAAGAAACAGCTTTACATACAGAAAATGTTAGCTGGTTAGTTTGTGTTGGCAACTGGCTAAAAGATCAATATGTCAATGTATGATGATGTAGTTAATGTGTGAATATGATTGTGGAGTTAAAAAATAAATTCTACTAATCTCTATAAAAAAAGAGCTATGGTAATTGGATTTCTCCTTTTACTCTAAAAAGTGTAGTGTTTTTTTTTCATATTTAGGAATGCTAATAAGTCTTAATTAATTCACAGCAATCCCTTAATTAATTGAGTTAAAAAAAAAAAATCGTTTGACAACCCTAATATCTAGCCATCATCATAGCCCCCCCTGGAGAAAATTCCACCAGCCACCACTGGTAAAAAAAGCAACTGTATATTCTCAGCCTAAGAGTAACAATAGGCAGTTTTCCACTATCGGAATTTCAGGATAATTTAATCAGATTTTTTTTTCTAATGGGATGATATGTTGTCCGCTCTGCTCAGCCGGAACTCAGTACAGGAACTACGTTGGTTCCTGAAACTGCCTGTTGGCCCATCACAATTAAATGAAGACACGTACATATCAGGTATGTCCTGTCAACTTACCCTGAAGTTCCGATAGTGAAAACGAGCATATCGATGAACCAAACTAAACAAGGAAAATACTACATCAGCAAAGGGCCACGCTGCTATTCAGCCATCCGGTTGGTTACCTTAACCACGTCCTTAGTAGTGAAAACGTTTACAAAAATACAAACTGAAGTGAACCAATTTGCTGGCTTCGACACTCAGCCACTGGGATGGGCTCCAGTGTTTTGCATCCAACACGTCCATCTAACATTCTGCTCCTGTCTTAATCACCACAAGATTATCAATACATTTCGGTATGACATTCATCTCACCCTAGTTGTTGGTTTTCCACAATAAAACATCAGTCATCTGTAACAGGCAATTAATTATATATTTAAAAAGATAATAGTATTTGATTACACATATACAACATCCAAATCTGCTGGTTGTATCTGCCCTTCCAGGGTACTGATTGGGTAAAATGCCCTAAAATCTAGCGGCTGAGCACTTTTAAGACTGCCTTTTGACAATACAATATTCATAAAACATCACTCACTTTTTTAATGCAATTGTATGTTACGATTCACAGCGCATTAGGGTGTTATGTTATGACATCACTGTCCACGACAAAAAAAAATTCCAACATCACTGTCAGCGTCAAGAAACACTCATAAAGCGACTAGTTCGACACATATCCACAGAAGATACATTTTTAGGCTGAAGCTTGCAAAGCCCGTCTTGATAAATTTGGTATTTTAAAAATAATGAAAGGATGTGTTTTCGTTTAGCGGTGCTCATACCCCTTTAAGAGCGCTCTGCTTGAGTCACGTGACCAGAGTCCGAAATTAACACTTGCAAGGAAATTTTCAGTTTGGCGAGTAAAATTTGGAGTTTTATCTGCCACATGGTGACTTGAACGCCAACATATGCAAGTTTCCTCATTCCGGACATTAAAATACTTCACCTGTTGGTGAGCTTTTGGCAAAAGTTACATCATAAATCAACAGACTTTGATTTTGGACCGTAGCACTAAAATAAAAGCAAAGACGTTCGTGTTTGTTTAGTGGGGACCCAATCTGACCTGGTCGCACTTGACTGTTTACATCTGTACATGACATTTAAAGTAATATTATTTTTGCTAAGGTTTATTTGAGAATGTAAATCACAAATAAAAACATTAAAACTTTTTCACAAAAAAGTGGAGGGACTGTTTAATTTGTTAAGTTAGCTATGTTATGGACTGTTACGTCAAATAAACACATTCTGTAGAATTCATAAAAGCATTTTTTCTTTTTGAAAAATATATTTCTAAATAAATAAATAAAATGTTTTTCTTAACTATTTTTGAAGTTGTCACTCCTTTATGTTTGGCTCAAACATATCATAAAATAGAATAATATGTTTTGGTATATCTGTGTAAAAATAATTTAGTATTTCGGCCAGTAAAAAATATGCCTGGTCGGTAAATATTTATCATCTATTTCAGACCCTGCACATGACTACTTACCGCCATGTGACTTTATCTCATCCAGAAGAGAACAGTGCTACCAATGTAGCAGTTGTGTTGCTATATTCAGCAAGTGTTTAGACTCCTCTAGCGACGTTATTATTTTTTAAAGCGACTATCAAATAGAGAGTGTTATTGGATGCTTTGAGACTAACGTGGAGCACACTATTGCTTTCACTGAGCGGCAGTGGACCCACAGCGCTCCCAGCCCAGCAGCTCCGTCTACACTGGTCCTGCCAGTCGGAGCAGATACCCTCTGAGTCCAGAATCTTGACAGAGCGCTTGAAGCCACTGTTGGCTGATCATCTGCTCCGATGTAAATCAAAATATTTTCGGTATAAAATACAACTGCACACTAAAATCACAGATATCGCCCTCAGCCCAAGTCGCTTTCTCATCTGTTCTATGTAATCACTTCTCTAAATCTAAACTGGACTCTAAAGGAGTGGGAATCAAACCCTGAATTAAAGGCTACAACCTATCATGTTTTCAAGCTCATTAGGCCACTACCGGACCTTGAATACAGAAAGGGAGGGGGTCTGTCGTTATCTTCGTCCACTTACAGTTACCGTGGTGAATGGATCAATATACCATGGTATTGATTTTAGGTCATACCACCCAGCCTTAGTAAGGAGAAATTAAAACTTTATGAGGAAAAAAGATACATTGCTGGGAGAAACCAGGGAGGTACCAGGACTGGATTTCACAGATATTTTAACATTATTATCATTCCCACTCCAAAATATATTTTGTCAAAATTTTAATAGGTACTTTAATATCACTTTATCATATAAATGGCTCCGATTTTCTGTTTTGGTTTGTGTGCAAAACCAGCCAATAAAGCTGATTCTAATTCAGTTCAGCTACTAACCAACTATCGATAGAAGTGTGGTGCGACAGAAAAAAAAAAAAGGGGTCGATAAAAATGTTCGAACCAAAAAAAAACAACGTTTCCCCTCATTTTTTTTATTATAGCCCATCAGATAGCTTACTACAACAATCATTACTTACTCCAAACAAATCATTAACGCTGACCCACCCAGCTCTGTCAGGCACCCCTCTCGCATTTCAAACCACAAAAAGGATGAAATGATTTGGAATTAAAAATAATTTTTTATGGTCCGTAAGCGAACCATTGCCTTAATTTCGCCGTGGTCAGATGTCACAGCAAGGGAGCAGCGGAGGAAGTTGTTCCGGATAAATGTTTCGTGGCTCAGGTAAAGGTTACGTCCTGTTTTGAACCGATCCTCGACGCAATAAAACATTAAACATAGTAATAATAAAACAACGAACAGCTGTCGAACAGCAGGACTCCCCTCTCCCGGCTCGCCGCAAATCTGTTACAGAGAGACACAGGAAATTTACCCTGGTGCTAACAACACCTGTGGCTCACGTTGCTAACAACACCTGTGGCTTTTAAAATTCCCCTTCCGTTCTGCTCCAGGTCCTCAGTTTCGAAAAACACTTTAAAAAACCCTACAGGGTTGGATAGAATTGCCGGCTTCCAGCTCTGACTGATCTGGGCTCCAGTTTTCTGGGCTCCATCTACACTCTGAAGAGTAGCTGGTTAGCTTTAGCCATAGGGTTGGGTCATGTCCACCAAATTGAGAGTTAACGATGTTGACAGTAAAACATTATGATGGACGATGACATCGTTCGGGGGGGGTTGGAGGGTTACTTTTTTTTTTTCCCATTTATCTCTTCACACCAGCAACTTAATTTTTTTAACTGAACTTCAGTTACTTTACTACACTTACACAAGCAGTTTGTGAGTTGCTGGGAGTATGGATTTGAAATCCATACTCACACTTATTTGCGCATGGATTTCGGCATCGTGCCGGACCTTTTCAGAGCTTTAAAGGGAAAAACTGAAATAATTCCTTTACTTTGTAAAAAAGATGACCAAGTTATACTTAATAAAGTCACACCAGGTTGTTCTCCTTCCAGGTAAAAGTCTTAATATAAATTCTTCCAATCGAGCATACACCACTACATCAGCTGACAGGTGAACAGCTGATCTCCTTTGAAGCTCTCATTCCCCATTTCAGCCAAAAGCAGCTGGAAAACAAAGGGCAGGCACTGACATCTGCGCAGCCTTGTCTCATAGTGCGCATAGTGCAACGTTTGTGGCCATCTTTGCTCGTTTCTCAAAACAGGTGAAACGGTAATTATCTGCCTCGCCCTGACTGTCTGCCGCCGGAGACTTGCTAGAGCCTTAAAAGTTGGCCCCGAACCGACCTGAACCAGAGAGAGTTCAAGAGTTTATCTGGATTTGCAGCTTATAGCGCAAACCGATTAAATCCCACATTTTCCGCTAGAATAGTGCATTTATACTTCAGCATTTTCTGTGAGTTTATCTGAGAGGAGTAAGTCTTTACCATCATGACATGCTGTGTGCCGGTAACATCTTGACAGGTAGATTGGGAATAATGCAGCGCTTTAATATAAATTATCGTGCTAAAGAGGCGGACGGGTTCGGGTAAAGATCTTCAGCTCTAGTGCACGGTAATCGCTCGTGGTGTTCGGCCATTGGGGTCAGTCTTTGCCGTCCTGCCTCGGCTCTTTCTATGTTTGGCTTAACAAGTTTTGCGCAGCTGTAACAAAGCAGCTGGTTGCTGCGCTCCTTGTCCTGAATCATCCAGATCAATTGTTTTTTCTTTTCTTTTTTTTTGAGCTTCACAGAGGGAAACAAATGCAAACAAAAAACACCAAATCCGCACACTCAAACTACGGAAAAATAAATAAAAAAATATATACAAATATTTTCCACTGTGCTAAACTCATTAGTTAGTTATATTCTCAATGTTTACAGAGCGGTCCATGCAAAGGTTTTAGTTAAACTATAGAAGAGACTAAAGGATTAGTGCGTGTCTGACAGGGTGGGGGGCATGGCATCACGATCGTGGCTTTCCATCGTGATGTTGGTCAACTATCACAATGGACAATGACATCGTTCATCGGCACAACCCTATTTAGCCAACAGCTGAACCAGAACTGAACTAGAATAAGCTTTATTGACAAACTAAACCAAAAGCTTCATAACATTTTTAAAATATTAAAAAGCATAAAAATAAGACTTTAAATTTAAATTACTAACATAATTAAAAATATATATATAATGGTTAATAATATTAATTTTCTTTGTATTTACTGATGTTAATCAGGTCTTTATTTGTTTCAGTGTCTTACAAACTTAGTCATAATAAAAAGAAGGGTTTGAAAAATGTATTAATGTAATTCTTAGTTAAAATTAGTTCATTGAAGAATAACAAAATGAGCAGGAAGGCACTTAAAACATATTTTTTACATTTTGTGAAATTTATCGATAATTATCGATATCAATCAATATGACTATTCTTTTATCGATTTGCTCTTTCTAAATCGTCCAGCGCTGCTATCCATTGACTCAGCGCTGAAGCCAGTAGGGTGTCCCTCCCCGGTTTGTATTTTTGAAAGCATTTTCCCCTCTGAGGAAGTGGTGGGATACTGGGTAGACGTTTTAAAATCTGCCAGTGTTGTAAGCAGCATAGTCTGAGTGTGTTGTTCTGGTCTATGCGTAAACCGTGACAGCAGTACTGGTTTGCAGCAGACAGAGTGGTTCGGGGTCCTGCTTGGGTCCTTTGTTTATTACTGTTATTAGGGCTGTAACAACTAATCAATAACATCGATAAAATTCTATGATAAAAAGCATAGGCAACGAATTTCGTCACCGATTCATTGTGTAGCGTGATTATGAGGTCTAATTTGGTCGCCAGTCGCGCAACTTTTTTTTACGTAACCTTTATTTAACAGTCAACGCAAGCAATCTGTCATGAAGGTTGTAGGCTGCAGCGGAGCATTGCAATAAAAACGACAATAAAAACTTCCAAAATTTTCGATTACTTTATCTTAAACAATGCAAAGGTGTTTGTTCCCTGCAACATTTTTAAGTCCAACCTTGCATGACACGGGAGTAAAACGGTGCTGATGCAGCTTTATAAACACAAGCATTTCGGAGTCATCAATGAGGAAGGGGAGAGTTCAGGGTCTGCGTAAGTTGCAAAAAACTATGTCACTTTTTAAGTCATGAACTGTAACGTCTCGGCAAGACAAGTTTGTAACAGTTTGGTACATTTCTACTCTCCATCCAGCTCGTCAGACATGGCTAGACAAACAAACAGTGAGCAACATGCGTTAACTATATTGATTGACAGTACAGAAGTTGTTGCTGTTTATTTTAGCAGTTCCACTTGCAAACTAAGATATGATTAGGGATGGGTATCGTTAACAAACTCTTAACGATACTCTTTATCGATTCGGTACTTTATCGGTATCCTTATTGGTACTTTTTTTGAAAGACTAAAACAAAAGTGAAAAACTCATAACTATAATTGTTTTATTTTTTTACTAATTGGAACAGAAAAGCACAGAAAATAAACAACAACAAAAATAAAAAATAAGAAATTAATAACTTAATAAAAACACTATATAAACAAATTATTTTATATATAAAAAACTAAAAATACTATGTTGTCTATTTAAAAAAGTTTAAGGTATTCAAGTAAAAAATATCAAACATAGCTTACCTATAAAACAATGCAAGTGAGCCAAAATGAAATATTTTGAATGCTAAAGTGTATAGTACAAAATAAGCCCCGAGAACATTGAGAACAATATAACATATACCCATCCATTTTCTGTACTGCTGCATTCTGCTGCAGCACTCAGGCGGTCAAAAAAAACCTCTGTTTTGGTGTATTTTAGCAAAGGGTTTGGTCAAATTACTCGTGTTCTAGCGATGGAGAATGTGTTTAGGCCTATTGTGCTACTTTTTTTATGTTGATTTATGCCAAATTTTTCCTTATAGAACTTTGATAAAACAATTAAAAATATTTTTAATTCATAATCATTTAATATTTCAACAGCTGTAGGATATCTGAGGTGGAAGAATGTTATGTATTGAATAGCTCAGGTCACTTTTAAGCAACAAAAATACCTCTTTTTATGTTGGTAATAAGGCATATTTGTCCTTACAGCACTTTTATGAAGCATAGCCATTAAAAACTATTTTTCATTTATTGTTTAATATTTCAACCGCTGTAAGACATTTGAGGTGATTGCATGTTGCTTTGCAAGCTATTGAACTGTTTTATAATAATATATAATGTTGTTAATTAAAGTAAAAGAAGGAGAGAAATAACTTTTCCATAGCACTTTTTACGATTTTCCCTGCTAATCCGATTCATCGATAAATCGAGTTGAGACCCCATCCGATTCATAGATGATCCAAATAATTGTTTGTTACAGCGTTAGTTTTGATATGCGTCGCATATAGGTTCAAAACAGGATATATGTACCTGCTGGTGAGCTACTGACAACTTTTTTGAGGACTATTTCTTGCATCGCTCCTTGCTTTTAAATCTTTTGCAGTTTAAGTCATTTGCTTTCTTTGTTCTTCAAAAGGAGCAGGGCTTGGTGACAGAGCATGCCTGGGTCAGTATTTGTGATTAGTTTGGACTAAGTAACGACTGTAGTTTTAAGCTACCCAATAGGCTATAATTAAAAAAGAAAAATATTTTTATTCTTCTGACAAACTTTATGGAGATACCGTTTTCATTTTCCAGGAGGCTTAGCATCTCCCCACAAAGGTACCAAAAGCTGGTGCAATAACCATGGTGCTATTGTTCTTGATTGGCCAGCAAACTCACTTGACCTCAACCCCACAGAGAATCTGTGCAGTACTGTCAAGAGGAAGATGACACATCAGACCCAAGAATGCAGATGAAGTGAAGGACAGTATGAAAGTAATCAGGGCTTACATTGCACCTCAGCAGAACCCCAGGCTCATCACCTCCAAGCCACACTGAAAATAGTATGTTAACACGAACATCTAAATCAAGCTTTTGGTAAATATCAGACTAATGGCTTAGCTAAAGTAGAGCCCCAGTTTACATGTCACACAGAAAATCTCATTATTGAATGAAGTGCGTTCTACTCTGCAACGTTAGGTGGTGATATGGACCATGTAGCGATTACATTTTTCCATTGGACTAGAGTCACACAGATAGTAAACAAATGCTAAAGTCAGTGAAGCAGATCAAGTAAAAGCAGAATATGCACAATGAGCAAAGAAATGGACATCGACAATGCAGCAAAGTACATTCTGTAATTAACGTACTGCTCGTTCTGTTGTTATTCCTGCTTCTGCAATTTCCCAAAGAGGGAGTGCCCAGGCTCCCAATAGGTGAGAGAGAAGTTTGATTTTTCCAATCGCATTATCTGGGTACCTTACTCCAATTCCTCCAACCTCCAGGTTGGTTTGACTTAAATCAAGCTAAGGTATATACATGCATTTCAAAAGTGCGATTTCAGTAGGACTAAGGCAATAATTCAACCTTCTCTTGCTGCATGTAAACGCTCTTCTGCATACCTCGGTTGTAACGAGTGATTATTTGAGTTACTGTTGCCTTTCTATCAGTTTGAACCAGTCTGGCCATTCTCCTCTGACATCAACATGGTGTTTTCGTTCACAGAACTGCAGTTCACTGGATATTTTCCCTTTTTCGGACCATTCCCTGTAAACCCTAGAGTTGGTTTAGCATTAAACTCCCAGTAGATCAGCAGTTTTTGAAATACTCAGAACAGCCTGTCTGGCACCAACAACAATGCCATGTTTAAAGTCACTTAAATCACTTTTCTTCCCCATTCTAATGTTCAGTTCGAACTGCAGCAGATCGTCTTGACCATGTCTAAATACATTGAGTTGCTGCAATGTGACTGGCTGACTAAAAAATTCCGTTAAGAGCAGCTGGGTGGATGTGCCTAATAAAGTGGCCAGTGAGTGTATGTTGCACAGAACGCATACAAGATTGTGTAACAAAAAAGAACTGACAGGTTACACAAAAATGTCATACTGTTAATATTCTGCATGTAGTTAGCCATTTTCACAACAACAAAAAAGTAGAGGGAAACACTGTTCAACTCACTAACAGTGTTGCCAAGATTAAACAAAATATCAAAGATTTTAACTGGAGTCTATGGTAATAATGCCTCTTAACTGCAGTAATCCGAGTTGAGCCTCTAAATCTCTACTACAAATCGTAATCTCTTGCAATTAACGGTTTAAGAAAAGCCTTTCACAAGCTTTGAAAGAAAAGTCAAGACAATAGTTGATATCTGAAAACAGTCTTCATAAAGTAAACCGTTTCCCTAAAGCAAAATTATGAACACTTCAAAACTAATAATTTGATCATAAGTAGAACGCTTCATTGTTTCACCTGCAATCAGGAATCACAAAAAGTTCATGTCGACGCTCATATCTAAACACTAAGCCCTTCAGATATGAGCTGAAAGGAAACAAAGCTAGCTCCGACTTCACAGCAGGAACTTTAGCAGGGCATTTGTTTACGACCGGGTACATTAGGCCTGCTATGTAATTCCTATCCGGAATTAAAATAAAATAAGTAAAGTAGCTTCACACGTCTCGTGCATGTTTAAACTTCCGTAAGAAAGATTTACTAACTACTCTACCTTGTCTAATCGCTTGTTCCGAACACGGCTGAACTGCGGTAAATATTAGAGCTGGGTAGAAACGACGTTAGCAGCATCGAGCTCATTTCTAGTGTTTTAAAACACAAGTTGATTCTGCTATTGCTAGGAAAACTTCTTCCTTACTCAACCTGTACATAACATCTGAATAAAGAACGACTCGTCAAAATGATTTCGACGCCGCTATAACAAAGACCTAAATTATCCCATTTTACCTGCTCATCAAATCGGGTAATCACGGCCTGGACCCATTCCACTGGTTTGTGAGCCGCCATGGCCGGTCGTGGGGACACGCACAGCGCTGGAGGCAAGTCCGAGGGTTTGGAGTCCGCGTGGACAGCCTTGTTTCCCCACGAAATTCTGAATTCGATGGGTTCGCAAGGACAAAGCGGCCGAATATTTTCCCCTTTCTGTTCGATTCACCATGCCACCGCCATGACAAGTCACCGGAAGTCTTCTTCGTTAAACTGATGGGAGGCGTTGGATCGGATCAAGTTAGCAAAAACCACAAAATGAATGGCTTCCATGCGAATGTTTGACCCTCCTGTTTATAGAATTATTGCATTTGAATACACTTTTTAAAAAATTGAATAAAAAATACAGCATTTTAAGGGGAACAGATACAATTCCGACTCTGTTTGGTTTTCTTATTTTATTCCATTATGTTTTTCACGAAACGCTTTTATTCTGTTTCAAGGCTCTTAAAATGTATGGATGAAATAACCACGGCTGTTCAATTACTGTTAACAAATATTGCAAACACTAGCATTAACCATTATAACGCCAGTGTTTGCAACATGAACCATGTTTCATTTCTTTACTTTACTTTGGAGAGCTACTTTACATTACTTCCGCTCTAAATGTATGAAACACATTAATAAAGAGGTCATTAGTATTATTTATGCAATATTTTTTAATGTCTATAGTAGGAACCGGCGAATGTTGCTGCGTGTTTGGAACACCCTTTAAAATGTCTTCATTAATAAAATAGCTACAGAAGTCGGTTTAGTAAAATACTGACAGAATCTTGCTTAAAAGAGATAGCTGGCAGTGTCGCTTGGTGGTCGTGAGTTATACTATCAGTAGAAATGTGTGGTTCGCAAACAAATAGGGTCTTGGGACAGGCAGAGAACGGAAGGCAATGGTCTCTTTTGCCTCCTCTTTTTTCTGTTAAGCTCTCACTTGAACGGTGTCTGTGTCTGCAGGGGAAGGGGAGGGGAGAGCAGACAACACGGGAGAGAATAGAATAAAAAAGAATGGAATTGAAACATCCTTTATTGTGCCAGAGAGGGGAAATTCATCTGCAACAGCGGCAAAGTAGCAAGTCATTTAAGCATTTAGATTCACACAAATATATATATATATTTAAATATATTTAAAAACAAAGCAGTTACAATAAGAAAACAATCAAGAAAATACAACAATGTAGGGACAAGTGAGTAAAAACCACTGTTTTAGTTCATTAACTGATCTTGCTGAAAAAAGCTGTGTTTTTAACACAAGAAAGCATTTACAGTAATTAAGACAATAATTCGTGTGACAATTAAAAACACGCAAGTAAAAACAGTTACTCATAAGCAAGTCTAAACAGGTAAGTATTAATTTTAGATTTAAAAGAGTTCAGTGTCTCTGCACCTTTGCATTCTCATGGTAGTTTGTTCCAGATATGAGGAGCATACAAACTGAAAGCTGCTTCCCCATGTTTGGTTCTGGTTCTAGGGACGATCAGTAAACTAGAGCTGGAGGACCTGAGTGATCTGGATGGTTTGTACCGTGATAGCAGATCTCTAAA
This sequence comes from Apricaphanius iberus, assembly GCA_028564705.1. Lineage (NCBI taxonomy): Eukaryota > Metazoa > Chordata > Actinopteri > Cyprinodontiformes > Aphaniidae > Apricaphanius > Apricaphanius iberus. The sequence goes on along the minus strand of JAPXFQ010002706.1, from coordinate 1,668,206 downwards.
GCCTGCTTTATGCTTCTGCGTTTTGACAGAGACGGATTGACGCAATGCCATTATGCGTCAACGCAAGGGCTCTATGTCACATATGCAAGAATGCACGGAGTAGAGGCCTAAATTTTAACTATCCGTCGACGGAGAGCATATGCATCTGATTGGTCAGTTTCAGTAACAGCAAGAGATCATTTCACCGGAACGGGGCTCTATAGTCGCTTTAATCAGTAGTTAATGGAGCGTTTGGCCACTATATTCTTTATATTGAAAGGATAACTTATCTAATCTGTTCCTTTGTTGATTTTGAACACAAGGAGGTGTAGGAAAACAACAAAAAACAGCTGCTGTGTTTTGTTTCCATGTGTTTCTAGAGTGTTCTATAATCCGCACTTCTAGTAAAAAGCTTTACAGCTTAATCAAAACGTACTTTCTGTTGTTCATTGCTCCTTGAGGAAGAAATGCCAAGAAAAAAACAGCGCTGTGTGATAGTAGGCAGAGAGGTTATGAAAAGTTAGCACCCCCTGCTGTCCTGGTGGAGCAAAACAATAGCACATGGAGTGGAAGAGCGGATTACTATAAACAGAAAACGTCTCCGTCAATACGTCTGCATCTGAGTGCAAATTTGCGGTCAGAGAAGCATAAACTAGGCTTAATGTACTCTGGTGCTAACCCATTCAATAATTTATAACTAACAAAAGCAATTTGAAGTCTATTCTCTGAGCTACAGGGAGCCAGTGGAAGAACTTTAGAACTGGAGTGATGTGTTCTACTTACTCGGTTCAGAACACGAGCAGCAGGGTTCTGGATCAGCTGCAGCTGTCTGATTGATTTTTTAGGTAGACCTGTGAAGATACTGTTACAGTAATCAAGGCGGCTAGAGATAAATGCATGGATGAGTTTTTCTAGGTCTCCTAGTGTCATCATTCGTTTAATCCTAGAAATGTTTCTCAGGTGATAGAAAGCTGACCTTGTTATTGCCTTTATGTGACCCTGGAGGTTCATGTCTGAGTCCATTATTACACCTAGATATCTGGCTTGTTTGTAGTTTCTAGATGGAACAACTGAAGCTGTGTACTAATATTTAATCAATCTTTTTTGGGTCGGAAGTGAAGCACTTCCGTTTTGTTTTTGTTTAGTTGGAGGAAATTATGGGACATCCAGCTGTTAATTTGCTCAATTTATTGAGGATTTGGATGGGTTCAACATCACGTGGTGACATTGAGATATAAAACTGAGTGTCGTCAGCATAGTTGTGGTAGTTAACATTGTTGGTGGTTATAATCTGTCTTAGTGGGAGCATGTAGATGCTAAATAGGAGGGCCCCTAGGATGGAGCCCTGGGGGACCCCACATGTGATTTCTGTGTTTTGTGATGAGAACTGGCTAATCGACACAGAGAAGTTCCTCTTTTTAAGGTAAGATTTGAACCAGTCGAGTATTGTAACAGAGAGTCCGACCCAGCTCTCTAGACGTTCTTAGTAATATATCATGGTCAGTGGTGTCAAACGCCACACTGAGGTCTAATAGTACCAGTACTTTGGTTTTACCACGGTCAGTATTTGTATGCATATCATTGAAAACTTTGATGAGGGCTGTCTCTGTACTGTGGTACCTACAAAAACCAGACTGATAAATATCAAAGCGGTTGTTCATTGCTAGGAAGCTATTTAATTGTTGGAATACAGCTTTTTCAATAATTTTCATAATAAATGGGAGATTAGACATTGGTCTGTAGTTTTGCATTAACGTGCTGTCTAGGGTCTTCTTCTTTAGTATTGGTTTGATAACTGCTGTTTTTAAGGTTTGGGGGAAAACATCTGATAGGAGGGTTCCGTTTAGTATTTTGATCAGATCCGTTCTGATGGCTGGGAGGACCTTTTTTAGAAAATCGGTAAATATCTAGGCAGCAGGTGGCAGACCTTAGTTTGTCAATAATTTCATCAAAGCTTGTTTGATTTATTGTTTGGAAGTGAGTTATTTTCTCTGCATGGGTGCTCATAGTTGGTATTGGGGTTGGAACTGATTTTCAGTAAAGAAGCTGGCAAATTCATTACAGGCACTGGTGGAGTTTAGTTCAGGGGGGATTGTCACTAGAGGTGTAGTAAGTCTCTTCACTTTAGCAAATAATGTTCTAGCATTATTGTTGTTTCTGTGAATAATCTCCGAAAAGAATGATCCCCTTGCACCCTTTAAGGTTGCTTGATACTTTTTCAGTCTCTTTTTATATACCTCATAATGAACCTGGAGTCGAGTTTTCCGCCATTTTCTCTCAGCGCTCCGGCACTCCCTTTTTTCATTACCTACCAGTGGATTGTTTCTCCACAGAGACTTATTTTTACTAGAGATGGTTTTAACCTTTAGAGGCGCAATCTTATCCATCATGTCTGAGATTTTGGAAAGAAAATGATCTTTCAGTTTATTTACTGAGTGTGTGTTGGTGAATGTTGGTGATTTAGATAAGATTGGAGTTTACATCAGTTTAAAGTTTTCAGCTGAGTTTTCTTTAAGGAAGCCTTTTTTTAAAGTGGATTTACTCTGATTAGGTATGTTAGCTTGGATGGTGCTTTCAAATGAGATGCAGAAATGGTCACATAATGCGATATCAGTTACGGCAACGCTAGAGATATTTAAGTCTTTGCTAATAAGTAGGTCCAGAGTGTGTCCTCGGTTGTGCGTTGGTTCATTAATGTGTTTGATTAGGTCAAAGCTATGAAGGGCGTCATTTAGTGCTTTTGTTCCGCTGTCTTGGGGTTTGTCAGTATGAATGTGGAAGTCCCCCACAATTGCTATATGGTCATAGTCTAGGCCTATTGCAGAGCAAAGGTCATTGAAGTCGTTATAAAAGTTTGTGTTAAGTTTTAGTGGTCTGTATATGTTTACAAATATGACTTTGTTTGGTTCATTTGTTTCAGTAGCTAGTATTCAAAGGTGCTAAATTCACCTAGCGATACCTTTTTGAAGTTTAATAATTGATGAAAAATTGTGGCCAGAACACCCCCCTTCACTAATGAAGTGATAATTAGTTGGACAAGTCTCTTTTAATACATTTTGTTCTTTATTTTCATCTAACCACGTTTCTGAGAGAAATAGTGCATGTATATCATGTGTGATAATGTAGTCATTGATTAGCAGTGATTTTTCTGATAGTGATCTTATGTTTTGTATAGCTGCATTAATATTTCTTTCCGAGATCAAGAAATTCTGTTTGCAATTAATTTTTAAATTCTGTACTGCTCGGTTATTTGTAGTTTTAGTGTGTGAACATTAGAGGATGACACGGGAATCAATTGTCGCTCCCATCCCGTTCCGATCCCAAAAAAATACTCCCGTCACGTCCCGATCACGTGACAGCCCCGCAAAAAAAATCTTGTCCCGAAAAAATCCCGAGAGAAAGACTCCCGTTCCGACCCGAATCCCGTAGATTAGTAATTTGGTAATTTAGTAAATTTAGTGAGATTAGTAATTTCAACATAGCAGTTTCAGTTTTGCTGCGTGCAGTGTAGTAGACCCAATGGAATTGCATTTTGCAGCGGAGTTAATAACCACACACATTGGCACCGCATCGCAGCATTTTAAAGCTAATTCCCTGATATCTTACAAGATAAATCTAAAAAAAAAAAGTTTTTTAATTATACTTTCCGGTTTCCCATCCGATCCTGTGGATTATTTCCTGTCCCGTCCCGATCACGTTACCAACAGTGAAATGGAATCCCGTCCGGTGGGAATCCCGCAGGAATCACGTGACCCGTGGGAATCCCGAAAAATAGTCACCCTCTAGTGAACATTTCTTTTTTATAAGAACCGGGATTTTGCTTTCAAGGTGAGAATGAGAGCATGAATGACCGAACACCACCTCCTGGCAGGAAGTTTGTCTGACAGTGTTCGGTCGGTATCAGATGTCTGATATGGTGAGTTGAATTGGAGAGGAATGTTTATAGTTCCTGTTTGGGCATGGAGTTAAAAGCAGTATTCCTTTTTTTTCTTGAGTCTGAAGGTTTGGAAAAAATTTCCGGAATGGTGAGCCCGTCACAGAGTCAGGAGTTGACGATGAGTTAGATCTGCTGCCGATCCCCCTGTCAGCCGGTGTGTTGATTGGATCTGCCGTCTCAGGGAGCATCCTCTGCACAGTAGAATTTGCATATTCGCCACGTAGAGATGCTTGAACTCTGTGTTTCTTTCGAAGGTAATCTGACTGCGTTGTTGCACAGTTAGCTGGCATGACTGTGGAAGGCTTATCACTGAAGGGTGCAAGGATGTCATCTTCTATGTGTGTTACAGCAGGTTGGCGTTCACTATGTATCTCAGTTCAAGGACAGTTTACATTAGATAACACATTCCAGAGGTAGAGCTTCTGACCTCTCTTATTGATGTGACATCCATCTTTTTTGAATAGCTGCCTTTGTTCACTGAAGATCTTAAAATTATTCAGGAATGGAATAGACCTTTCAGCACAGACAGTTTTAATAAATCTAGTAAATGCTTCCGGCTAAATTTCTCGTCTGAGGGTGTTGGTGGAATTGGTCCAGATATGTGAAGTTCTATCTTGTTGGTGTTAAAGTTCTAGAGTAAATCGAAGAAGTCCTTTAAAATTTCAGATTTCTTCAGGGAGATGTCGACTGTTCCTGCATGGACAACAATTTTTTGTAATTCTGTGTTGCTCTCATCAATTGATGGAATCATCTCAGAAAGTTGTTTTACTGTTATTTGTGGGCAATTAAAGACACTTGTATTGATGCATAGTTGTTTAATACCTTTGATCGATCTGTCATGCATAATAGAAAGCATTTTCATTTTCTTGGTGTGTTCTGTTCTCTTTTGCTTTCTGTCAGTGCTGGTTTCTTGCTGCTGTTTTTTGTTGTTTGGTTTATCTTTGTTTGGTTTTAGGTGGCTTTGGCAAAGGTCTGTTAGTTCCAGGGAATTGTTTGCGTCTCGCTGGCTTTGCTGTGCGTCTTTTAGACTCAGATAGCCGAGAGAGGCCAGCGCTGTGAATCTGTTCTTTAAAGGGATAATTGAAGTTGTTGTTTGTTGGAGTTTCTTTTGACATTCCTTGTTTTTCTTTTTGGGTGTCTCTCGCCTGAGTGCTGGCCACTCTTCTGATGAGTGAGGGGTTCTTCCTGATAGAAGTCTGTTCGGAGGGATACTCTGTGTTGTTGGCATCGACCTGCAAGGTTGTTGAATATCGCATGCCATACTCAGAATAGTAGGAGTGGAGCCGGATGAGAGGAAAGGAAAACGCATCCTGCTCCTTCGACAGTCACAGAGGGAAAATTACTTTTAAAATACGTCTAGACTACAGATCTCGAAAAATAAATGCCATACCTCACTCAATAAAATCAGGTCTAATAAAGTTATGTACCACAAGAAACCCTAAACCAGAGTAATATCTAGTTTAAAGCTCTTTGTTTTCTGAATGCTAGCATGATAATGCTATACTTTGTCCTTCTGTAGCCTACACTTAAACATGCCAGTGGCTAAGACCTCTGCTTACCTTCAGATCATCTTTCAAAGCATGAAATATTACTGTTCCCATGATTTACTTCTAAAAACACCCCATTGTCTAATAGACAACATTCAATCTTTGTTGTCTGCCTGGTGTCAGATGGAAACTTAGCTGAATGGCAGAGCTGATCTAAGATACACGCTGAGGAAAATATGCAGCCATCTGTGTTCACTTTTTTATGATGGAAGATATCATTTCATAATTATTTTTCATGTAAACACGTCATGTATCTATAACCCTGTTGATTTAGCTTCTACTCTGACTACTGTTAAATAGAGATTCATTGATAAAAATTGACATTTTAATTCAACTGTATGGTCAAAATCAGGTAGAAAAATGTGTCTTAATTGTGGAAAAACAAGCAAACTTTTTATTCAATATTCTGTGAAAGCAAGCTTTAATAAAGTATTTTTATTACCATTCACACTGTCTAGTCATTACATTCTCCATCAATAAATTACATGTAATCAAAATTTAGTAATGTGCTAAAATCCTGATGAAGGTTCATCCTTGGTATTAACAGCAGCTCCCCTTGATATCATCTGGTGACCTCTGAAATCAGAGAAAAAGTTAATTGACAAAATGTGTTGCTTTTAATGACTTAATAGGTGAAAATCTTAAATTACAAATGAAGATGTTTAAGGTGGAACAACTGAAAAGTTCAAAAATGAATTGTACATGTTACTGTATTTTTTTAACCACATTTCATATGTATAAAATGTGTTTTGAAATCATACTTTTATAGGGTGATTACTTTACCATGGTTGGCTGTGCTGCATTTGGGTGCAGCAATCCGAGTCCGAGAAAGGGATCAGAATGTATGGCTTCCCTAAAGACATAGAGAGTAGAAGAAAATGGTTGGCTCAAGTCAGCAGGTACAATCTCACAGTCACCAGTGATTATAATAACAAAAAACTGTGTGCAGTAAGTTTCGTCTGCACTCTCAAATGATTTCAATCAGGGCTCTACATGTTTTACTGTCAAAAAGAAAAGGCTGCAATGTAATTGTTAAATGTGGCAGGAAATAAACTAATACTACACTCTGCAGGTACATTTTGAGGGAGGACAGTTTAGAAAGACTGAGAGAGGCCAGATGAGACTTAAGGCTGATGCTGTCCCCACCCTTGTTGTCCATCGGCCAGAACCGAGGAGGAGGAAGGATCCTGCAATCAGAAGTACAGCAGAACTTCCACTGCATGTTGATCCACTGACCAGTGACCACACATACTATAGTACAGTAAAATGTGGCGTGAAACATGTTAATTTGTATATTTTCTTGTTCATGTTATTTGAAAATTATTCTTCATGCTAACAGTGACATAATTTCAGAGAATGAGGAAGGAAGCAACAGCAGTGAGGGAAATTAAATAAGGGAAAGTGAGGGGGAAAATGAACTGGCAGCATCAGAAGAGAGGGACATACCAGGAACATGTGAGTAGCCATGGTCAACAGAACCAGGAGCATCATTAAGGCTACACAGGCTATGCAATCAGGGAACTGAGCTTAAGGGAGGAATTAGGCAGTCAAAAAGAATACATTAGAAGGATAGAAGGAGTATTTAAAAGGCAGAAAAAAATATTCAGCCCTGCGATAGAAAGTTTTAAATATGAAAAAAATGGGTAATATTTTCACAAAAGATCAAATGAAGGCAATTGGCATGAAAAACAAAAGAGGCATTTAATGGAGCAAACTTACCATTAAAAAGCCCATACAACTCAGTTTTTCAGTGGGCTCAACGGGCTACAGGTTTCTTCAGGACATGAACATACCTCTACCTGATATCAGAACCCTGCAAGGAAGAATGGAACACATTAAGCTGGAACCAGGGGTATTGGGAGAGGTGGTTGACATGCTCAGACTAAAGATTAATAATCTGACTGAGATAGAAATAGAATGTGTGTTTACTGTGGATGAGATGGCAATCCCTCCTAGCGTGAAGCTGCACCTAGGATCAGGAAAGCTTTTTGGGAATGTGACTTTGCCTGGCCATGCAGGAGCAGCATCACATGCATGTGTTTTTATGTTGGCAGGAAGCAGAAGCAAGTAGTAGCTTATCATTTTAGTGGCAATTCCAAAGATGGGGTAAATTACAAGCCAATCATCCTTGAAATAGTTGAAAAAGCAGTTTCCATAGGACTTCTTCTGGTAAACATCACCACTGATATGGGCAGTGCTATACGAGCAATGTCCTCCATCTGGTGAAGAATTTGAAGAGTACCCTTATTCATGGACAGACATTTAGAATTCCACCCGAGATTTCATAAAAAGAGAGACTCACACACAATGAAGTTTATGTTGGTCCCCTGAAAGATTTGGTGGATTTCCAGGAAGGAATGGAATTGAGGGTTGCTCCAAACCTGTCAGAAAAAAAGCCTTCAGCCAAGCCATTTTGACAAAATGAAGGTGGGGCCAGCAATAAATGTCTTCAGTAAGTCAGCAAGTTTAGGTCTAAAATACTTGGTGGAGAAGGAGCAGCGACCCACGTCTAACCTGACAGCCTGGTTTCTGGAGCAGGTTAACCACTGGTTTAATCTGATGTCATCACAGCACCCTGTGATTGCACTAAACAAGCACAAGATGGAAGAATACAACCAAGCCATCACATTCCCTCAAGACATGATAAAACTGTTCAGTGGACCTAGGATTGGTCAAAAAGGTAGCTGGAAACCAGTACAAACAGGAATTGTGATGGCAACATCTACAAATCTATCAATCCAATAAAACATGCTTGACCATGGACATCTGTTTGTGTTAACAAGCTGGTTTACCCAAGAGTGTCTTTAAAACCATTTCAGCGGCATACGGCAAAGGAATCCTTTTCCAACACCCGTGGAGTTTCACCAGGCACTGCGAACAATCACTGTTGGGCAGTTTCTTACGGCAGTCAAATCGGGAAGCTATCAGGAGGATGACGGCAGTCTTCTGGCAGACTTCCTTAACATTCAGGAGACATATCCCAGTCCTGGCTTAAGTGTGGACCAGCTGATTGGAAACACAGCTACTCCTGATCTCACCATTAGTTAAACCTGTATTCTCTACCATCTTACAGGATACATTGTAAACAAAGTCATCAAACATTCCAACATATGTGATAAATGCTCTAGTTCAATAATGAAAAATGATGACAGTCCCGAGCAAGAGCATGGTACCCTACTGATATTGAAGGAATTCAAACGAGGAGTGCTGTGTCGACCATCACATGAGGCCTTCAGTCTGGTCCAGAAAGTTAAGGAACTTTTCTGAACAAGGTCTTCTACATCTTTCATGCAGCTCCCAAATGCCATGGACACTCTAGCGAGAGAAGCAAGTGTGTTACAAAGTATGCTCCCTGCATGTCATGTCATGATGTGCATCTGGTAACACAGCAAGCAAGCCGCCACCAAATACCTTAATCGTTGCCATGGAGGAACTTCGTCTCTCTTTTGTAAACAACCCCCCACCCACGCCAGCTTCAACACCAATATATATATATATGGTATGTTTGGAGGGATGTCTTTGGTCCCTTTAAATACATTTCATTTAACTGATTCTACATACGTTTAAAAAAAAAAAATCATAATCAGTCTTTACACATTCAGGAAATTTAAAACAAATATTCCAATGCTTGCATTAGCTTTTGGTATGTGTAAGTAATTTCTGATCATTTTGATTTTATTTTGACAGCCTCCTCATCAACCAGCCAGCTCCAGCCCTCCATCATTTCACCAACAAATTTGTGGATCACCCTTGCACAGACAGAACTGGGAAGTTCCACCAACCTGGGGCCGTATTCAAAAAGAATCTTAGGACTAAAAGTAGGTCCTAACTGCCGAATTTAGGAGTAACTCCTAAAAAATGTGGGCGTGTCACTCTGAAATTTAGGACTCCTAGTTTCTTAAGATAAAAGTAATTCACAACCACTTTTAGGCCTAAAAATAGCTGCTAAGTCTGTGAGTACTTAAAAGAAGTCAAGAGGACTCCTAACTCCCTAAGACCTATCCACAAAGACTCCCAAGATGGCTGCAGCCAGACGCAATGTGATGGACACTAGATGATTCAGAAATAACCAAACGATACAGACTAAATTGTTTATTGCAGATGTGGTGCGAGATGCAATCACATCTCCAACTAAACGTAACAACCCGATCAGTCCAGAAATTATGTTTAGCGAAACTAAGATATTTAGCCACATGGAAAATGCAACTTTGCAACGCGGACGACTTGGGAATATCACAACCATCTATCAGCCAATCAATGCACCAAACTCTTAAAGCGCTCTGTCGACCACACATTATCCAACAATTCATCCGTTTCCCATTAGACATCCAGCAACTGCATCAAATTAAAGCCAGAAGGGGGAATAGATCGCTCAACAGAGCTATGACTCTAAGTTTGGCAACTGTACTAAAAAGAAACCTAGGATTGTTTTTTATTTACCTCTATTATTGACGAGAAATATGCTGTTCTAGCTTGTTGAAGGGCATTTTTATATTAGCCTATTTTTCCAGGTTAGAAAGGAATCATTTAAGTATGTAGAGCACCATTTTCTCTCCAGTTTCCTAGATTTCTGCTTTAAGGTACACAACTCTGCATTAAACCAGGGAGCCAACCTCCTATGGCTGATTACCTTTTTTAAGGGGGCTACACTGTCTAGTGCCAAACACATTGAGGAAGTATTACTTTGAACCAGACTATCAATTTCTGAAGGGTTAGTGTTGGAATTACTGCCGTCCACTGTGGTATTCTTAGACGGATAGGGAAGATAGAATGGAACAGATTCTTTAAAACTTGTTACAACGCTGTCTGATAAAGTTTTACTGTAATGACATTTTCTTTCAGATTTTGGAACTTTGGGTAAAGTAAATTGAAAGGTTATCAAAAATGGTCAGATAGGACTGGGTTATGTGGGAGGACTATTAGTTCAACACACTCAATGCCATGTGTCAGTACAATGTCTAAAGTGTGTTGACCAGATCGGTGGGTCCCTTCACTTTCTGAGTAAAGCCAATTGAGTCGAAGATAATATTAAAGGCTGCAGTTGGCTATTACTTTCAATGTCCATGTGAATATTGAAATCTCATATTATAATTACCTGACCAGTATTTAAAACTAAACCAGATAAAAAATCTGAGATCTGATCCAACAGAGTAAGTGCCTGGTGGGTGATACAAAACCACAAACAAAAGTGGTTTTAATGTTTTGCAGCTTGGATGGGGAAAACTAAGGATTAGATGTTCAAAAGAGCTGTAGTAATAAATTTGTCTAGGGTGAATTTGCAAATCTGAATGAAAGATGGCTGCAACTCTTCCTCCTCGCCCAGTACTTCTAAGAATGTGAAAATTTTGATAATTGGAAGGAGTTGACTCCTTTATAATTACAAAATCCTCCTGCTGCAACCAGGTTTCTGATAGGCAAAATAGATACATTTTATTATCACATAAAGTCATTTACTAATAAAGTCTTTGAGGAGAGGGATTGTATGTTTAGTAAATCACATCTAATTGCCACATTTCCTTGTTTGGTCCGAGTGGTATTTATTTTGAAATTTGATTCATTTGCTTTTGTCAGGTTAACTTTTAGTCTATTTGATTTTGGCCATGGCTAAGACACTGTCTCAATGGGGTATTGAGTGGGTAACAGTACTGTGACATAAAATGTTATTAATGCTGGGACATTTATAAAAGTTTAAGTCTCTTACTCAGCTCTTAGATAGCTGTTCTGATTCCAAGGTACAAACAGGAACCAATTGTATGTAAATCTCTCATCTTGACTTATGACAACTCTTATTGTCTGAGGTTAACTTATGACAGAACCTGTGACTGTCTTTTCCAGCATTATACAAAGTGTCCCTTATTGTTATCTATGTTCTGATTGTCCACTGAAACTATCTACTGAGTGTTAGATGACATATTTTGTTTACTGCTGACTACTGAAGTGACACTTCCTCTTCTGTTTGATTATGTATGAAGTCATCTATTTCCCCAAAGTGAGAAATTAATCAATCAGCAACATATATGATAGGGTGTGGCTGATTACTATATATACCCATGGATCTGTGCTGGAGCTTCAGGGTTCTAAGCAGGAGGCATTCCGTGCACGTAAAATAAACTATGTACGAATATAGCTGACACTTTGTTTTATTCTCTCATCCAAGGCCTCTCAGACACCCAGATTTCTACCACAGTACAGAAGCTGAAGAGAGGTGGGTTAAACTACAACTCTGCTTCCTGGACCCTGGTTTGTCAGTGTCTTGAAGGACTAATAAATCTGTCCAGATTCCTAGAAAGAAAAGCTGCTCCATCCAAAGTGGGATGGATGCCATCTCTCCGGATCAGACCAGGTTTTCCCCAAAAGGAGAAACTGGACATAGTGAGTATGGTGACACTTCCTGTTGCCACTGCTGAGCTCCTTGGAGCTGCTTGGTGTTTGGTGCTCAGATTCTCTTTGATGGATCTTTTTTTCTCTTTTTTGAGGTCTTTCTAAGTTATTTTAACATACAAGCACACTACTGCACTTGTGTTTGACACGGTTGTTCTCGGTGTGCTAAGATCTTGCTAGCTCGTTAGCTTAGCTTCATAGTAACTATGGCTACATCTCTTCCGTCTAGCTCTCTTTCTCCCTCTGTGGCTTCTCTCTCCTGTTCTCTGTGTCACAGTATGCTCCTCCTCGGCAGGGCTCTCCTTGCACCTAGAAAATAAATGGCAAATGGCCTGCATTTGTATAGCGCTTTACTCAGTCCCTACAGACCCCAAAGCGCTTTACACTACATTCAGTCATCCACCCATTCATGCACACATTCACACACTGATGATGGCAAGCTACGTTGTAGCCACAGCTGCCCTGGGGCACACTGACAGAGGCGAGGCTGCCGGACAATGGCGCCACCGGGCCCTCTGACCACCACCAGTAGGCAACGGGTGAAGTGTCTTGCCCAAGGACACAACGACTGAGACCGTCAGAGCCGGGGCTTGAACTGGCAACCTTCCGATTACAAGGCAAACACCCAACTCCTGAGCCACAGTCGCTCCCTAAAGAACTTCCACCAGCTCACTGTTGCCAAACATCATAGCTGTCACACTTCTTGGTGTCAGGCACTTCACAGCTCCACAGTACACTACTCACACACCGGGCAGAGCTCCTTGCTCTGTGTCAACAGTGTCATGCTGCTGTCAATGCCAGCGCAGCGTTGCTCCTCTGGCTTCTCTTCTGGTGATTGAGTCTGCCGCCCGTGCAGATCAGAGCTGCTCCTCTTATAACCTGGATCTAATCAGTTATACCCTCATGCACAGGTGCTGCTAATTACCCCAATCCAGCATAGGTAGAAGGACTCACATTTACATGCATCACTTTTCCAAAGGCAAACCACTGCACACATTTACTAATAAACATCAATGAAAAAAGACATGCATAAACAAATAGATACACAAAAAAACATTACCCATGATTGCTCCAACCCCTGTGACATCTGCACTTATTGGACAAAGATGGCTTGCTGTGGTATGGGTTACATTAACAGACCGTCCAAGAAGTCTCTGCTTGGGGGAGGGTTTATACAGGCTGATGCATCGCCAGCAGTGGGGGGAGATTTTCTGTCAGGTTGCCAAGAGGAATGGAGCTCTGACTGGAGCTGTTATGTATTTCTGCACGCGGGTTGGAGCAGGCAACCGGTCGGGTAGCTGCAGAGCAGCAAAGTTGGCAGGACCGAGGAGCTGCAGCAGGGAGTCAGCTAGATCAGACTGGAAGACTACAAAGTCGGACTCTAGACAGACTGGATGATTGCTGGTTGGATCAGTACTGGTGTGAGGAACACAGTTGGAGGCATCAGCTAACGGATGTTTGAGATGGACTTTGGGCGAAGGGGAGAGTCTTCTTTAGTTCAGAGAGAGAGAGACGGTGACTTTCGCAGTGGGGGGACCTCCCAAATCTCAGCTGTTCTTTTGTCCACTCAGATATGTAGAACTTCCAGGATGGGCTGGCGGGTCGGTCTGGTTGGCAACCAACGTGTTGAGATTTCCCGAACGCCAGCCCTCCAGGAGTGAGGTCAGAGCGAGACAGAGATGGTTCTTGAGCTTCCAAAGTGCATGTGTGTTGCACTGATTTTCATCCGTGGTGTAGGTAGTGTTCCTGCCCTGGGCAAAAGGCGGGGGGAGGTTGGGGGGGTGTAGCACAATTGGGGAAATGCTTCCGTCATCCGTAATTAGGACCCTTTTATTCTTTCATATATTCATGGGTCAGACCCAACAAAGCACAAAAAAGCACGGAAAATCTAAACTGTGAACAAGACTTTGCTTCTGGTAATGGATAAGCTGAAAAGAGGGAAGTTAAATTAACAGCTAAAGCTACGATAATGAAGATTGGTAACTTAGAATAGGAAAGGAAGAGAAAGCTTAATAAGCTCAGCAAAGACAATCAACTTACTGAAAATTGAACAGTCTTTAAATGAAGTTGAGTCAGAGTTTAAAAAGTTCTTGAGTTTGCATGAAGAGACATTGGAGATTAATAAAAAACTGCTAACTTTATTGCCTGCTGAAGAAACACAAAGGCATGAAACATGGTACAGAGCAAAGATGTTAAATGTTAAAGATTTTGTGTTTGCTACTGAAAGCTCAATGTCAAACCTCTCTGGGTTCTGTAGCAATCAATCTAGAACAAGGTGAAGATGATCTGGTTGGGGCTGGAAAAGGTGTAGAGCAAGATGGGCCGCATATTGAACCACATGATAGCATTTCTAATGTTTATTCAAGAGGATCACGGACTATTAAGGGTTCTATAGTGACTGCAATTAGTAAATCTTCCACATCTTCTGCAAAACTAAAAGCTGAAGCAGAAAATGCTGCATTGTTAGCATGTGCTGCAGCTTTAAAGGAGAAGCATGGTCTTGAGGTACAAGAGTATTTGTTGAAGGAACAAGAGTATTTGCTGAAAAGAAAAAAGGAACAATTAGAGTTGAACACCAAAATTTCTCCTGCAAACGCTAGACTTTCTGTGCTAGAGAGTAGTACTAGAAGTAGTGCATCATTATCAAAGTGTTGAGATGGCATGGAGTCATACATTAGAAAAGGTGCAAAACACAAGGTAAAAGATCTTCAAACGCAAGAAACAGATGTGGCATTCAAACAAAATGAAATCTGTACCAGCATTAAGCTCAGATAATAAACATGTCTCTAGTTTCTTTAATCCAACAGTAAAGTCCCTCACTTTGCAAAGCTCAAACCCTTCAGCTAAAGCAGCAAAGGTTACACTTACAGCTCAAAGCACCAAGAGTTTATCACATGGGGAGTCGGATGTTGGAAACCTGTATAGTTTATTAAAACAACAAAATGAAATTACATCAGTTTTGGTCCAAATGCAAGCAACTCAACTACTGCCAAGTAGAGAAATCCCAATCTATGATGGTAATCCATTGCAGTTCAATTCCTTTATAAAGGCTTTTGAACATTGCATAGAAGCAGAACTAGCAGTAACGGAGACTGTTTGTATTACTTGGAACAGTACACCAGGGGGCAGTCGAGAGACTTGGTACGTAGCTGTCTTCATTTAACACCAGACAGAGGGTATGTGTTTGCCAAGCAGCTACTCAATGAGCACTTTGGGAACGAGCACAACATAACCCTAGCTTATATGGACAAGGTCTGGCCAAACATCAGGGCAGAAGACACTACTGCTCTAAAGAAGTATAGTCTTTTCTTAAGAGAATGTTGAAATACAATCGAATAGTTGCAATATTTAGAAGAGTTGAACATACCGAGCACTCTAAAAATGTTGTGTCAATGCTTCCATACAAGCTTAGAGAAAAATGGCGAGTTAAAGCAAATTAAATTCTTGAAAGAAGGTGGCAAAGTGCACGTTTTCTGGACATTGTCATGTTCATAGAACATCAAATAATAATAACTACTGATCCCAGTGTTTGGCACAGCTAGAAAATGGTCATTACAAACTTCAACTGCCTTTTAAAAGGGAAAACATTGATATTCCAAACCACATCAGTGTGGCTCTGCAGTGAGTATTAGGTCTAAAAAGAAAGCTAAAGGCAAACAAGGCTTTTTATAAAGATTACACCAGTTTTATTGCAGAGACCATAGTCGATGGGCATGCAGAAAAGGTGCCGCAATATCAATTGGAGCCAACAGACGCTGCGTGTGGTATTCAATTGAGGAGCACAATTACAAAGGCATCTCTCTAAATAACCCGCTTCTGCAGGGTCCAAATTTGACTAGCTCACTGGTTGGAGTATTAACTAGTTTTCGCCAAGAACCTGTGGCACTAATGGCAGACATAGCAGCAATTTTCCAACAAGTTAACGTGGCTGAAGAGCACATATACTTTTTGCCTTTCCTTTGGTGGCCTCAGGGTGATTTAGAACAGATTCCAGAAGAGTAAAGATTGAATATTCACTTATTTGGAGCCATTTCATCCCCGAGCTGTGCCTGTTTTGCCCTTAGGAGGACAGCTAAGGACAATTAAACTAATTATGCAGCAGATGTTGTAGAAACTGTCCACCAAAACATACATGGATGATGTTCTTCAGCGTTTCAACAGAAAAGGATGCCAGCACCATGGCAAATGACCTTATTTCCATCTGTAGCAATGGAGGTTTTACCTTAACTCAGTGGACTAGCAATAAGAGAAATGCGCTTCAAAACATTTCAGAAAGCCGCAGAGTACAAACCTCTGTGACTTAGACTTGGATAAAGACAATCTACCTGTGAGTAGAGCATCAGGCATGTGTTGGGATTTATTCTCTCTTTATATCATGTATTTCAGGATAAACCTCACTGCCCAATCTGGACTGCTGACTGCTAATCTTTAAAGGACCCCAACTGTCATCAGCGAGATCTTTGAAGGGCCTTTACCCAGAACAGAGAGAAGACAACACACAACAGAATTCGGTTTTAAAGCACGCACCTGATTCAGATGAAGCCAGTGACAGTAAACTGTACTGACTGCCTTCTCGACAGGGGAGCACTTTTTTATTGAAGCACAACACAAAAGGATCACATGATGAACAACTCAGTAGTTTCCCACAGTTTTTTACACTCATTGACCTGTCCTTCTACACGACACATGAATTGTCAGCAGAAGAATCATAGTTTCTCACACCTTTTGCTTCCCCGAGACCTTGAACAGTCCATTTGTGAGTTATGTTTCTCATTATCCCAGCACAGCGTTCGCAACTCCCTTTCACTCCCTGTTTCTGCTTCCAAACTATGTTTAGTAGACTCAGCTTTGTTCTCCCAGATGACCACCTGCCATATCTCAGAACAACTACAAACACCGAGTTTCCCCCAATCACAAGTTCACACAATTCTACTTGAGTATATGACCCTAATGACTTACGTATGTGACTTACTTATGTATATATTCTTACTACTTCACTAAATATAAAAATGTTTACCCAAATATATGTAGAGCAGGTTATACAAAAATGCATATAAAGGTGTTCATAAAGATATGATATTCTTCAATTGTTATGGTGTGTTGAAACCGATAACTTCAAGTTCAAACCAAAGGTTAAAGAAAAGCCTTCTACCAAAAGAGGGATGCTGTCTATAATCAGCTCAGTGAACAATCCATTAGGATTCCTAGTTCCTATCAGTTTACCTACCAAGCTACTTTTGCAGGAATTATGTAGACTGAAGTTTCAGTTTGGATGATCCTGTACCTGACATGTTCCAGAAGCAAAAGGAGAAATGGATGAGGAATTTGGAAAACTTAATAGATTTCCAAGTCGGCAGATGCCTTAAGCCAGAAGCGTTTGGAAACGTAATCAGCACCCAAATGAATCACTTTTCCGATGCTAGCGAAAGTGGGTATGGTACAGGTACTTACATAAGACTCAAAAACAGCAATGGGGAGATACATGTTTAATTTCTATTTGGCAAGGCTAGGGTAGCTCCATTGAAGCCTGTTACCATCCCTCGCTTGGAGCTTACAGCTGCAGTGGTAGCAGTTAAGCTAGATAAGATACTGCATGCAGAACCTGTTTTTGAACAGACAGTACAGCAGTTCTAAGATACATTCAAAATGAAAACAAGCGGTTCAAATGCGTCACTCAATAAGAACAATCATTCAAACTGATACTACAACATTAAGTAAACCAGGTCACAGTTGATTACAAAGTACAAATAAATCATAACATTAAATTCTTTCCACCACAGTCTCCCCCCTTTTTATCTAATCTCAAAGATACATCAAAATATAAAGGAGAATCAATAATCAATAAACAATAACAATCAGTAACTAACCAAAGAGACAGTCAGTATTCAAAAAAGAAAGACAATAAAACAGTGGTTCAAATGTTCTCAATCAGTGATGTCGCATTGAATCATTTCAATCACTAACAGACTCATCTAATCTAAGCATCCATCTTAATGACGTTATCTGAACTCGAACAACATCTCAAACAAAAAATCCTGCTTGTGGCCTAAGATAAGAAACCTCCATCCTAGGGTCGTGTCACTTGTTGTTTCTCTTAATGACTCGGCAGGCAAAAGTTTGAGACAGCCCCTAGCCCCAGTAGGTGGCCCTCTTGTTCAGTTCTTCATTAATCAGGATGAGTGAACGCAACTGCAAAACAAAGAAAAGGGGCACAATGTTAGGCAGTATCAATCAGGTACACACTAAATAGATCTAATCTCTCAACACAACTTGGAGACTGTACTCTTCCCTTAAATAAGTCAGGCATCCACAGCGTGAACCTCAACATCAAGATCGTCAGTCACTCTTTGCTCAGCAACACAGTGACCCTTTAAGAGGTTACACAATGAAAACAAATCAATGGTAATCAAAAATAACAACGAAACATTCAGAAAAAAAAGAAAAAAAATTTTTTTCTAATAAAATCTCTAACTTCTGTAATGATTATGTATTCTTCATAAATCATAAAAATCTATAAAATCTATTTAAACATCTGTAAAATCTGTAATCCTCCTTTGCATTAGTTATCCCCAAACAATGAAAACCAAGAAAGAGAAAAAACAATCAAAATGAAATAATAAATGAACAATCAATGATCTAAAATAAAAATCACTGCAAATGACCTTGATTTGAATAAATGAGATGAAATAATGAATGAATAAAAAATACAAATAAATTGAAGAAAAATGTAAAATCCTTTAAAAAGAAACAAAAAATAATCAAATGAAAAATCAAATCAAACCCCTCTTTCTGCCATTGTCATCCCTGGAATGAGACTGCTAAACTCCCAAGGAAAAACACAAGACATTAGTCACAGGGAAAAACATCAGACAACCTAAGTCACAAAGTGATTTAAAGGAAGTCGTCATACACCTGTAAACTAATCACTCATATAATTCGAGGTCATCAAGCAAGTCCATACCTATTTCATCTCCATACAGCTCTTCTCTTCCATCTACATCTCGTCGAATCGAGTCTGCATCAGGCCCCTAGTTGCACTCTGCATCAGTCCAGCTCAGGTGACCTCTCGTCCCTGCTGCAGAGTTGAACGACGCCCCCTAACAAGAAATAAAACACAAACAATATAAATGTCTCAGTCTTTTTTGCTCTGGATCCCTAGAGCTTTGAAGAATGTGTCATCTTCTCCATTTCTTCACGTGTGATGATTAGATGAATGAAAAAGCTATAAAAGTCAAGTGTTTGTTTCAGCAGTAGACTTGTCCAGAATCGGTCCTGTCACTCTCTTGCAATGACTGGTGTGCAACCAAGTTGCTCTCTCAGCGACTTTCACAGCAGTGTAAGTTGCAAGCAACACCCGAAAAAAGGCCCTTACCATCGTTTCGGTCTCCAATTTTGTCTCCTCAGTTCTTTAATCAGAACCCAGTCTCCAGGTCTGATTGGATGAAAGGGTCCCACAGCTGCTTTTAGGAAGGGCGTCCTTCACCTGCTGGTGCACCTGTGCAAGAGTCTTAGAAAGATGTTGACAGTAAGAAATCATAGCATCCTCACAGAGGTCTGTAGAGAGATGCGTTTTTGCAGGTGGGTTTAACCCAACCGCAGGAAGTCTGCCAAAAAGAACCTCAAAAGGACTCAGGTTATTTTTGGCTCTTTTTCTCATCGTCATGTAAAACAAAGCCAAAGGCAAAGCGTTGACCCAAGAGAGACCCGTTTCCTCACAACACTTAGCAAGCTAAGCTTTCAAAGTGCCATTTTCTCGTTCTACAGCCCCCCCGACTGCGGGTGGTACGCACAATGGGTGGATAATTACCCCACAAGAACTCACAGATCTTTTCAAGAGCCTTGCCCACAAAATGTCTGCCATTGTCACTGGAAATCCTGTCTGGAATTCCCCATCTTGGAAAAACGTCTCCCAGCAAAGCTTTCACTACCACAGCAGTGTCAGCATGTTTTGAGGGGAATGCTTCTGTCCATTTGGAAAACATGTCAACAATTACCAAATAATATTTTTTACCTTCAGCAGGTTCAATTTCGATGAAGTCCATCATCAGATGTTCAAACGGTCTCGTGGAGCCGGATGACCAGCAGGTTGAGTGGACACTACTCGACCTGCATTATTTGTGGCACAAACCATGCATGCATGACTATATTTTTCAGCAAAAGATGTGAAACCTTTTGTGAACCAATGTGTAGCACAAGATCAAACATTCCAGTTTTGGAACAATGATCCAGCCCATGACTGAGTTTTGCAAAAACTGGGAAAAAATTTTACTGCAGACACGGCTTCTTTTCAACAGAAACCACACACCTTCATCTTTGACACAACCTGCCTTTGTCCATGCTTTTACCCCAGAAGAGGTGGCAAAACTCTGCATAGCTGTCAGATCAGACACATCAAGGGGCTCCTCTGCCTGCTCAATAACAGCACAGGTAGTTGTCATTGGCTGAACCGCTGCAGCTTTGGTGGCAGCATCTGCTCTGGCGTTTCCAAGAGAAACAGTATCTCTGGAGGCCGTGTGTGCAGCACATTTCACTACTGCAATTTTGGATGGCAGCAAAATCACATCAAGGAGGTCAGCAACCTGTGATGCATTCAAAATTGGCTTACCATCATACTTCAAGACAGTTCTTGAAGTATGATGGTAAGCCAATTTTGTGTCTCCACAGAGCTCCAAAATGGTGAACCACGCTCACTGCATAGCTGCTGTCACTGTATATGGTAGCTGCTTTATCTTTAGCCAGATCACAGGCCTTCGTCAATGCAACCAGTTCTGTGGTCTGCGCAGAGAAATTAGACGGAAGGCTTCCTGCAGACAAAGTACAATGATCAGAGCAAACAGAATAGCCCACTCTATTTTTCCCCCATGAGTCTTTGTACGATGAGCCATCCACATACAACACCATGTCTGGATTCTGCAAGGGCGTGTAAGTCAAATCTGGACGGGGTGTACACAGTACCTCTAATTCTGATTGACAGTCATGCTGGGTCCCGTCGTCTTCAGTGGGTAGAAAGCTGGCAGGATTAAGAACATTGCACCTCTTAACAGTGATGTTAGGCAAATCCAGCAAGACAGAAGTGTACCTCAACCATCTAGCTGCTGACAAGTGTGAAGTCCTCTGCTCCAACAAAATGATGGCCACATTGTGGCGAACAAACACAGTTAGTGGGCTATACATCACAATGTCTCTCGAAGCCAAAACTGCTTTTTTTTGCTGCTGCTACAGCTCTCGGGCAGCCAGGAAGGCCGGCTGCAACTGAAACAAGTTTTGCAGAGTAACAAGCCACAGGTCGTTTCAAACAGTGTTCTTGAAGGAGAACAGACGTCATGCATCCTTTCTTTTCATCAACCTGAATAAATGTTTTTTCTGCGTCTGGCAAAGCCAGAGCTGGAGGGCACTGCAGAGCTTTTTTCAGCTCCTCAAATGATTGAAATGCCTCAGAAGTCCACTGGATGCCGTCAGAGGCCATCATCTCTCTGCCATTAATCAACTCAGAAAGTGGCTTCTCCAAAATCGCATAGTCGATTATGAAATTCCGACAATACGATGTCAAACCTAAGAAAGACAAAATCTGTTTCTGGCTTGGGAATCTGTTATATGGCCGAAACTCTCTTGGAGGACAGTGACCTTGCTCCTCTGGATATCAAATGACCAGGAAAAATCACCTCTGGTTTTGCAAATTGCAGCTTTGAAAAGCTAGCTTTTTGTCCATCTGCATGCACATGCTTCAGCAATTTAACAGTGTCCTCATCACACTGTTCTTTTGATGGAGAAAGAAACCATCAGGTCGTCAACGTAACTGATTAAGGTGGCACCAGGGGACAGCTCCAGCCCATCCAAGCTCTCTGTCAAAGCCATGTTAACAATGATAGGTGATTCTATATAGCCTTGTGGAAGTCTGCTGAAAGAGAACACTTTTCCCTCAAACTCAAAAGCAAACCAAAACGGACTCTCTCTCTACTGGTACACTGAAGAATGCATTACTCAGATCAACAACTGAAAAATAAGTGGCTGATGGGGGAACCTGAGACAAAATAGTGCTCGGATTTGGAAAAACAGATGCCCTAGGCATCACAGCAGAATTTACTCTCTTCAAATCCTGCAAAAAACGCCACTCTTCTCTATTTACCCTGATTTTTTTCACAGGAAAAAGAAAATCGGGCTGTGGACAGGGGAATCGTTGCATTCGACAATGATGCCAGCTTTTAGTAGAGATTCAAACACTGGTTTGATCCCATGCACGGCTTTTGGTTTCAACGGGTACTGGCGTTGTACCGGTCAAAAAGACGATTTTGGTGTGATTTTAACAGGGGTACAACCCTTAATTAATCCCACATCATACAAATTTTTTGCCCACAAATCATTCAGAACCTCTTTGAGAAAAAGAGGCATTTCTGAGCCGTCGGTCGAAACTCCATCATGTAGAAAAACATGAGAAAGCACCTCATCAGGGTCCTCAGTTAAATTAATCACCCTGGTGACATGCACGGTGGAGATCAGTGAACGTTTGTAAAGTTTAGCAGATCTGGAGTAGAAGATCGAACGGTCATTTTCAGTTCGCTCCCAATCAGAAGCTAACTGACCACGATGAACGACGTTTGACACCATTTCCCACTCTTCACCCTCAGGTTTAGAGAGAGAAATGTATGGATCACATTCTTTGAATCGGTAGAGCGGTTTTTGTTCAGGTTTGACACAAATGGTCACTGCTGATGAATGTGTATCTCACAAAATAGAAGTTATGTTCAAAGTCTCTGTGTCAGGGGTGAACCATGCCTGCTCATATTCAATGTCTGGTCCTGCAAAAACGTGTGATGTGCAATGTAGTTCCTCCTCAGGCATAAAAACAGAAGCTGGACTTACCAGGTTCTGAGCCATCTCAAGGAGGATTTTGGTCGTGGTACCTGTTAACAGCTTCCACTGGTATTCAAGTGTGAGATCAGGAGGCGTGTGTTTCACTGCTGTCAGGATTGGGTTCTCCTGGGCAGGAACAACCTCAATGCCTTGGGGCGATGAAAAAAGAGAAATGTTAAGCTTGCACATTAAATCTCTGCCTAATAAATTCACAGGACATTGCTCAGAGATTAAGATTCCATGTGTAAAGGCTGGCCCATCTCCCAATTGACAACGGAGTGGGTAACTGAATTGTTCTTTCACAACCTGACCAGATGCCGAAATTGAGAAGACATGGTTCCCGCTGAGTTTTGGCGGTGGACACAAGGCTGTGTGCTTCAACACTGAGTGTGTTGCGCCACTATAGACCATGAATTTCACAGGTGTACCTGGGAGAGTGTGAGACAGGATAGGTAAGGCTTTGTACGCATCGGAAGTAAGTTGTGCGTACGTACCAGTTAGTGGCGTTTGTTGGTGTTCTAAATTTGCAATGGCTTCTGTAATCAAAGTGTGAGGGTAAGAACTCTGATCTGAATGGTTATAGCAGGAAGCAAGTTCTTCATTGCCAGCAGTCACATTTTAAATTGCAGCATTTTCATTGCTGGCATCAGGATTTGCATCACAAAAAACAACTCTTCCATCATCAACAGGTTGTTCATTACAAAAACATTTTCATCAACTAAATCATCACAGAAATCAGATTGATTGTCACTTTCACTAAGTGTTTGATCACTAAAATCAGACTGATTGTCGTTCTCAGAATGTGTATCCTCACTAAAATCAGATTTATTATCACTTTCAAAGTGAACATGTGTGTCTGTGTGTGTTTGTGTGTGCGTCAGACCTCCAACTCCATCTGCTGGTGAAATGGAGAAATCTCCTTCTATCTCAGAACTGGAGGTCCGCACCCCTGATCAGTCAGCTTGTTGACGTCCTCTGCGTGGGCCACGACTCCGCCTCCTGGTACATTGGTCACTCCAGTGGCCACGCCTCCTGCAGGAAAAACAGCGGTCATCATCACCTGATTGTCTGTTATTGTCTTTGTTGCGCCGGTCTGGGGAAAAATGGCATTGGCGTTGGTTTGCAGTCTGCTTTTGTTGTCTGCCTCCTCTTCGGTACTCACGAGGGCCTGTAGCCTGACGTCGGGGTGGTCCACTCATGTGATTATTTGCGACTACAGAATACATTAATGCTGCTTGGTGCATGTCTGTTTCTCTCTTAGACTGCAGCTCGCTTTGTTTTCTTTTCAACTGACTCTCACATTGAATCACATATTTGCGTAGATCAATAAAATTCATTCCAGCATCCAAACCCATGTATTTGTCCATTACCTCTGCTCCAAGTTCTGGCAATAAAGAACCAAGGATTCTATTACACAGCATCATCTCGTAGGCAGAACCCACGAAGTCACCTTGTTTGGGTTTCTGAAGTCCACTAAACTGCTCAAAAGCTTCTCCTAATCTGTGAATAAAGTCATCTGCATCCTCTCCTTGTCTTTGTTTCACGGAATGCAGCTTAGTCAAGTTCGGCATTGTCGGAAATTCTTTTTCAATGGCTTTAAGCTTAGTAATAGCTGCGGAATATTCAGAGCTTACCTCTGCTTCATCGCCATCACTGGACACAAGCTTTGCACGCAAGTCCGCTGCAGGCAAACTGTCTTTCAGCTTCGCAGCGTCGGCGGCTTTGAGTTTGCGTCTCAGAATCCGACAGAGATCCGTACCGGTGGGCTAGTAGGACAGACAAATCTCTTCGAATTCCCTCGCGAAGCAACGCCCGTTGCCAGTGATCGGCGGCAGGCCTGAGACAGCCTGGTTCCAGTCCGAATTGCTCCATTCTCGGAAAACAAGAGTTGTTCCACTAACTCCAGGTACCTCAACCGTCGGGAGAGTTTAAAAAACATCATTATTATCAATTTCAGTGTCTTTTACCGTACTGCTGTTGCACGCGGCTGCATTCCGTGTTCTAGATGCAGATGGAGATGATGGCTGCTGGGGCGTTTTCTTCACCCGCTGATCTGAGTTGCGATAGGTCAGTTTGGCTGGCTCTCTCACTATGTCCTCCAATGTCAGCGGAGGCAACAGTCGTTCTACAGACTCTGCTAGTCTGCTTGTTGTCGTTTCCGAATCATCCAACAGCCGCTTCAGACGTTCAATGTGGTGTCTGGCCTTCTCGAGAGCAGGGCTAGCTAATTCCTTTGTCCTTTGAATCTCTGCTTTCGGCAGAGTCTCTGCACATACTTTTTGCTCATCACTGGGGCCCGCCTCTGCTTGTTTGGGATAGGCTGCTGCTCCCGTCTGTTCTGGCATAGCCATCGCCTGTTGGCTCCTCAGGGGGGTGGAGTCCAGGTCCGGGTTGGGATTGGATAATTTTAAAGCCTGACAAATCTGACAATAACTGTTTGGCAGAGTCATATGGCGGTGGGCCTAGCATATGTTTTGTAGTTCTACACTTTTGCTCAGCGCTAGGAAGAGGAGGTTTGACGTCCGTGTCGTGTGGAGTGACGTCTCTACGTGAAATGTCTAAGAGTGGAGCTGACGGCTGAGTGTCTGTGTGTGTAGGAAACTTAATAGAACAAATCTTAATCTTTTTGCGTTTGGGTTCTAGCGATGCATCATCACAGTGCCTAGAAACATCAGCAGAAATATCTAAACCACTGCCCAACTTCTTAAAGCTGGCTTTCCGCTCAGAGCAAACCGCTTCATCTCGCCACACCTTCAACACCTTTTTTGTTTTTCAATCTGTTTATATGAAGCTCCCCGCAAAAAAACCTTAGATTGTAATTTCTCCCCCTCTGAGATTAAAAATTTCTGCAAGCTTTCAGTTACGAGCAGATGACCCAGAAATAAAACAAGCTACCCTTTGTGCGGTTTCTGAGGCCATGGCCACACGTAGCCCGAGTTTTTTATTAAATTAAGATTTTCCTCTTCTCCTTGAAAAAAATAACTCTCCATCCACACATAACCAGATAAATTTGTTTTTCAGCACATTCTTAGACATGGCAAACCTGTAGGGGGCAGTAGTTCTCCCAAATCTTATCCGCTCAGAGTAACTTTCTGTCCTCTATCTTCAGCACGTAGCAGTCATATAGCTTGTAAAAGCAAACAAACAAAACCCGCTTTAACAATGGATGATACCAATACAGCTGAGGGCATAAATGCTGTTTTTGAGGATAGTGACGTTTCCTCGGCCTCTGTGACACCACTCTGCTGCACCTGAGCCCACTCAACTCGGCGCTGGATCTTCTGGATTATACTGGTGGACTCTGTTCCTAAAGCTCAGTTTTCGGTCATCCACACGCAGATGCTGAAAATGGACAAAACGCAAATTTCCATTCTGTCTGGAGTTTTTTAAAAGATTAGTTTTTGGTGCCGAAAATGTCCAGTTACGTGTGGATGACAGGCCAAACCGTAGAAAAATATCTCTGTTTTGTGAGATACCCGGCTATATGTGGACAGGGCCTTAAAGTGAAGGAAGTCCTGCTAAAGTTGAGCAAAGGAAGGAAACAAATTGAGATTCAAAACGCATCTACAGTAGTTTAGATGGCAGCTTCAAATGTAACTAAAAGGTTACAAGAGTTCAAATAAGAACATTAAATATAAAGTTTCAATTATAGCTATAATTATCTCTTGTAGCGACAGTAAGACTGGAATCAAAGAAAATTAAAACAAATAATTGACATTTATGTTTTTCAAGAATCCATGACAGGACACAACAAAACGCAGGATTACGTTTTAAAATAAGTTTTCTTATTTTGCACAAGTCTCTGGTCGCTTTGGGAAAAACCAGGAAGTGGAAGCCGGAAGCCAAGAACCCAGGACCGGAGAGAGACAAGAATGGTTATTATGGGATTGGAGAATAATATGTATGACTTGTAATAATGCTTACAGGTAAGGAGCGGTCGCGGAGCCTGAGGAGGAGGTAAGTAAGATTCTGTAGACTGATTGTCTCTGTGAGTGAATACTGACGTTTGATGAATCCATTGCAGGTAATTTCATTTAGAGGTATTTTTGGTTTGTTTTTCTTTTTGACTTGTATACATTAACTTGTAAACAGGATTCTGTACAAAATTGCAGTTCTTTCTAACTGATGCAAATATATATAGATTGATATTTGATTGTCAAAATGGGGTAAAGAGAAAATCATTAAGATTGAAATATTGGACAACCACAATACCCTTTCTAAGTGATTTGCATGGATTACATTGAATTGAACCAGAGTCGTCCCTACATATACTGTTTGGTGATGATAGATGTTTTTTTCAAAATGGGTATAAATACTCCCTTCAAAAATGCTGCAAAATATGGCTGACCATCTAAAAATAACCTTAAAAAACATTTTGTCTACCATCCATAGAATGCAGGTGTAGTGACTATCCAAGTCTTCTTTTAGTCACCATTTGGGTGAGGGTGGAGGAAATAACTCGCTTCAAAGATATTGTCCAGGCGAAATTAGTGTTTGGGTTTGACTTCCCATTTATTGAAGATGTCAGCTTTGATACAAAGTCCAGAGGGGTATTTATGGCTAAACCTTTGCTAATAATGAAAATAATAACAGCAAATGTGTAATGAGATGAAACTAAATGAAGCGGTAAAAACCGTGTGACCTCCCTTGACCCAAAACATCCATGCACTGCCAGCTGTCATTTATATAGGCTCTGCAGTGCCACCAGTGGTTGAAAGAAATATAGGTCACAGTGCAATAAACTAAAATATACATAAGGCATTACCAAAACAAATGTAAACCAAGTGCTAATAAAAAAAATACAATGTTGGCTCCTACAGCAGCTTTAGTGGAAAGACCAAATGGCACCATAAAAAAGCAGGTTAAAAAAAATGCTAGAAAGAAACCAAAACTCTCTGGCCAGAGTGTCTAGACCTCGTGAAGCTATAAATGCGAATCACACCTACAGGGACAGGTTTGACACCATTTGAGATAATACATGGAAGACCATACAGACTCTCACTATTCTCAGCTGATACCAAGTGCTCCTGACCACACCCACTGCAGTGAAGATCGCTGAAAGACCAAGTTGGATACATCTCAGAGAGTGCTAGACCCTTGAAACTAAAGTCAGTACGTTTACATGCAGCAAGAGAAATTCGAATTATTGTCTTAGTCAGACTGAAATCAGATTTTTAAAATGCATGTATATACCTTAGTCCGGCTGAAGTCGAACTGAACTGGAGTTTCAGAAGCTCGACTAATGCAGCTTGATAATGCAGTTAGAAATTCGAATTTCTCTCCATGTGTACTCTCGTCTTGAGAAGCCGAGCTATCAGGAGCTTTGCCCTGCCCCTCCAGAAAATGAAGAGCTCAGAAGCCCCGTAATCAACAAAAAAGCTAGTAGAAGAAGAAGACAACGAGGAAGATAGCGGCTAAGTCAAACACAAGCAGAAGATCGGTGCATTTTTGGACAGACGAAGAGACCGAGTTCATGTTGGTTTAGCTGAACGAGCTAAACATATTAAAGTATATGGATGGAAGGAAAACCCGGAATGCGGAGCTCTTCAAAAAAGTGCAGCAACAGCTGCCAGCGTCGGTTACATGAGGACGCCAGAGCAAATCACCATACGATGGATGCACCTTAAACAAGCATTTTTAAAAGCAAAGGAAAGTAACCAGGTTAGTGGCCATGCTCCCGTGTCATGCACTTTTTGAGGACTTTTGGAAGAACACCTGGCACACCGACCTTTGTCTCAATCCAGTCAGCATGGCGTAGACATTGGGTTTACACCTCCACTCTCAGGTGAGTTGTTGCAAAGTTTTACCTGGTAAAGCTGATTAATCTGTGTTTTATATACTTAGATTAGCATGTAACGTAGACAATTAAGCCAACATTAAATATGAAAAAATTGTGATGTGTACCTATAGTAAGGCTATATTATTATGCCCGTTTATAGAGAGTAGGCTACATCGGGGGGAGGGGACGTATTGGCGGAGACAATGGAGGCACCGTCCCCATAGCATTCATCATCATTCAGCACAGAACCTTTAGATTGTGAGACAACCCCCACTGCACTAGAGCCAGAAAGAACCAGCACCCCTACTTTCCTGGAGACGAGCTGTACTCCTGGTGAGTTTCTCAGTTATCTGTCCGCAGTTGTCTTTTGCAATAGCGTGCTTATGTCTTCTATATGGTTAATACAAAGTTGTGTTCTGTACAGTGGTGTGGACACAAACAAGGGGGCGAAGGTGTGCTGCAGCAGAGCTGACAAAAGTTGTAGATAGACTGGAGGACCTGCAAAAAAGCTGGATGACCGCCCTATAACAAAGCTAGGATTGTGAGTAACGTCTGGTTAAAAGCATTGTTGAGAGCAATGCTGCAGTTATGGCAACTCTTATGGAAAGCATTTGCTATTTCCAGCCTTCCATGCCACCACCACGCAGACAGGCAGAAGGTCCAGAGACTTACCCAAATTATAACTACTCATTTACGAGTACGGATGAACAGCATATCTATCACCACTTGTAAGGACTACACAAAATAGCTTTTCATCTTCCTTGTTGGTTTTACAACATTCTGTTCTGCTATTATTATGTAGCATATATTTTGCACCAACTCTTGTTTTCAAAGCAAATTCTAAAAAGGTTGTATATATTGTCTTAAACATGTAACAAGAGGCTGCCGACGTTCTCTCTTATAAAGATTACCTTTGCGCATAGATCATGCATTACGGTAATAGATCATAGGGAGTTCACGCCGCCTTGCAGACGAAAACAATGGAATGATGAAGTGGGAGGCTTTAACCATACAAGTTTTTATTTATTACCTACCCACTACTTTTCCATACCATTTCCGGAATTAATATAATGTTACTGTCAATCTTTGGAAAATTCAAAAGTTAAATACTTCATATGTTTGGGTCACTCAGGAATTTATTTCTGAGAGGCGATCACAAACCTCCATCACAAAGGGCCATCTATAGGCTACTGTGACAATAAAAAAATGTATTGATTTTACTGTAAACTTTTTGGAGAATCTAGATATATTCGGTCTTTCATCATATGGCATTTAGAAATAATTTAAATAATTCTAAATTATCTCAAGTTTGTTCTGATTTAACACCATGTTACGACAGTGGGCAAAAAGAATTTTTGTGTGTACATAAACTTCCTTGACTACAGTAAATTAAGTCGGTTTGCAATTCTAATATATAGGGTACCAATCACAAATCCTGCATGCAAAGATGCCACTAGCGTGTTGGGCTCGCCGTCTGCTACTCTCCCTCTATCTGCTGTTTCTGACCGCCTCCTGCCTGATTCCTGCACCTGGATCTGCGCTTCACTTATGACCGATGTTCCCTTCTGGAGCTCCGAAATCCACCACACGACCCGTGGGCTACTATCTGAAACAGAGGGAATCACTCTACTGGCATTTCCCCTGTGTTCCACGGGAGTTGTGGAGGAGCTCCTGTCACCCGCGGCCGGGAAGCCACCGGCATTGCCGGCATGGATGCCACGGTGGCTGCCTGGTCCGCCTTCGGGCGGCCCTGGCCTCTTTGGGGAGGATTAAATGGGAAGCCCGTTGCCGCTCTATCCGGTGCTTGGTGCCTAGTGCTGAAGGCTGTCGTCGGCCCTGCGCCCGCTGTCAACGGAGCGTTTCCCGGCCTCTGTGACACCACTCTGCTGCACCTGAGCCCACTCAACTCGGCGCTGGATCTTCTGGATTATACTGGTGGACTCTGATCAATGCACGATCTATTGGTAACAAATCTTTTATTCTTAAGGACTATTTTATTGTGCACGTACTGGATGTCCTGTGTATTACTGAATCCTGGGTGCGCCCGGATGACTTGTCGGCTATTACTGAGCTCCTTCCAGCTGACTGTGCTTACCTGAACACCCCGAGACCCGGAGGCCGGGGTGGGGGGTTATTGACTATATTCAGAGCATCCATTTCCTGCAAACCCGTTACCGGACTTTGGGGGTTCCCTTCCTTTGAACTCTCTGCGTTTGAACTTAGGCACTTGCCCTCAATATTGTGTGCGGTAGTGTACTGCCCCCCCCCCATCACCTAACAAGGATTTTTTGTCTCAGTTTTTGGACTTTTTAGCTGATATTTTCTTGAAATATGACAAAGTGGCCTTTTTTATCAATTGTACGCTGACGACTGCCAGTTTTATGTTTCTTTTAAACCCCAAGAGTCGCTGCAGTCAGCCGTGGATTGCTTGAATAAAGTCAAGGTCTAAGTTAGATGCTATTTTATTTGTTTCTTCCTCGCCCGCTGCAGTGAGCCCTGTCCTGCCACCCTGCTTCTCGAGCTTAGTGAAGCCCACTATCACAAACCTTGGTGTGATTCTGGACCCTGAATTAAGGATGGACTCTCACATTAGCCAAGTGGTGAGATCCTGTTTCTTTCAGCTCCGCCGGCTGTCAAAATTGAAGCCCATACTGACTAAACGTGATTTGCAAACTGTGATTCATGCATTTGTGACTTCTTGCCTGAATTACGCTAATTCTCTTTTTATGGGTCCATTTCTGCTGCGATTGCGCGCTTACAGCTAGTGCAAAACACGGCTGCTTGCCTTTTGACTGGCACTAGACGTAGGGAGCATATTACCCCCGTTTTGGCCTGGCTCCACTGGCTCCCGGTGAGTTACAGTAGTCGTTTTAAAATTTTACTTTTCGTTTTTAAGTCAGTTTACTTGTATGCCCCCCTGTATTTGTCTCAGCTGGTTCAGCCATATCTACCAGGCCGGTCTCTTCACTCAGCAGAGCACCGCCTCCTGCAGCTCCCAGGGGTTCGCACGAGGATGCGAGGGGAACGTTCGTTCTCGATCTGTGCACCTCGTCTTTGGAAACAACTCCCCGTGGCAGTGAGGTTGCCCCCTCCCTGAAGGCTCATTTTTATTCTCTGGCTTTTAATGTGGCTTAGTTTTGCCTTATTTTAATGTCTTTCTTTATTTTTGCTTGGTTGTGTTTTCTATTGTTGTTCTTCTGTACAGCACTTTGGTCGGCCTTGGCTGTGTTTAAACGTGCTATATATGTGGTATGGTATAACAAATGGTCACATACTAGTGACTACTTTGTTATGTTTATGATTTTAGATTCATTTTTGTGGGCAACAGATACAATATGAAAGCTGTAATCGGTTTTAACATTTGGAACGTCAGCAGATTAATCCAGCTGAGCTGACAGATCTAAAGAGAAAATAGTGGGACTACACGGTGTGTCACTGTTAGCTTTATGAAGTAATCCAAAGGGTTTAACATTAGAACTACCAGAGACCGGTCATTTGACTGGATCCCCACCACTCTACCACAGAGCCGTCATTTGACAAGGCTGTTGTCATCTAGGACTGTTAATCACTTGTGAATAGGTGCCTTTGTTCTGTAAATGTGGCAATTAGGAAAGACTGGGGATTGTTGCGACACGTTTTGCATTTGGCTCCACTACTCAAAAACCTTGTGGATGAGAAAAACTAGATTTTTATACAATATACTTTTATCCCTCTGTTAACAGTTAAAACTATTTAAAGATGACTACAGGGAACAGATTCTTCTAAATTTGTGTTAAAATGTAAGCTGTCCAGTGTTGCAATTGTCCCTGGGCCCGGCTGCAGTTGTAACACTGTTCGGGGATGGTTGTAAAATGTTACAAATACAATATATTTTAATTTTGATAAAAAATAATATAAAATACACAATATATATTGATATTAAAATAACACAATCAACAATTTTTGCAACTGTCCGCCTACTTTTGAATCAGTGCAGTGTAGTGACTATTCATTCAAAGAATCAAACATTTCATGATCCAAAAATGTTTATTTTCATATTAAGGTAAAAAGATTAAAAATAAAGTATACAAACAATAGAAAAATATACAAATATCAATTGTGTGTGTGTGTGCTAGACGGAGTGACCCATGTTTCACTGTTTTAGTTGACTGATTCGATGGCACATCTCTGGCACTCCCACTCAAAGTCCTTTCTGCATCTTCTACAAGTATGCTTATAGCAGTGTACACAGCGTGAAGTTGCGCAATTGCTTTTGCATTGCAAGGTCACCTGACACACGGCTCTTTTCCCTGGGGGTGGTGTGGCAGGTTGTTGCCGAAGAAGCTGCTCTTTCTAAGCCATCTTTCCTTGCATTAACTGCTAAGAAAGCTCATCTGCAAGATTTGCCAGGAAGTCCACCCTTCTCTCCTTCACTCAAGTGCATGCCTGATTAAGCACATGAGCATTTATTGCTGCCATGTCCACCATATTATATAGCTTGGTTTATGCTTGATGCATCCGCGTGGTCAGCATGGCTTCGTGCGGCCAAATTACGTAATTTCAGCAACCATGCCTCTCCGCGCGGCCACCCCGGAGACCCAAATTTCCACACCGCGCACCTAGGAAATTTTGTAACAATGCGGACGGTCCCGTGCGGAAAAACATGGCGGACTGGCAAGAACTCCTATTGCCGGAGGTTCGTAAATACAGACATCTTTATGATTCGGCCGATAGAGATCACTGTCATCAACTGTGTTTTAATGGACGAGTGGACAGTCTCCTTTTTCGTCCTTTTTCCTAAGTAAACAGCATAAAAGTTCTGCTTTGTTTAAGCTGATGGGTGTCACCATCTTGTAAACAACAGTGATTACTACTACTATGGTGTAGTGTTGTATGCATGCTGTAGAGCCCTACGCCACCCCCTACAGTCTTCAAGAATATTGGTTCTCAGCAGGGACAAGCCGCAAAAAGTATAAACGCTACTAGAAGGCTTCTCGGCTGGTTCTGCACGTCTCATTTCCGCGCAGAATGTACATGCGTAAAGCATAAACCAAGCTTTAACAGTGTGAGACGTGCCAGTTGTTGAAAACACCTAAAAAGTAAAGCTTGATTATACTATTGTCATTGCAAGTTATACATACTATAATAGTGCAACAAAACTGCAGCTCTTTGTGCAAAAAAGGGAAAATAAACACTGCACTATCAACAGGGGTAAAAGTGCTGCAACATACCTGCGTGGTGAATTTGTTGCGCTCCATTGGTTGTTTGGCTGATGGTGGAACCTCCCGACGAATCTTGTTTATGGTTCCAACAACTGAAGTTTTGCGGCTGAGGAGTCATTTAGCCAATGATAATGACATACAGTAGTTGTCAGTTGTAACAATTCTGCCCATAAACGGTTCCGTCAGCTTCACCACTATATTCTCAGAAAGTCTCTCCCCTGAGGGACGACTGAGGTCCTTGCCAAGGTAAGGGATTGCATTACACATGTATTTGGAGTTCAAATCACATGCAGTTGGAAACAATCTTCTGCCAAACTTCGGAGACTGCCGCAAACTTGTCAGTTTGTAATCCCTGAGGGTGCCTTCTCTGTATTTTGTTTACAAGAATCATTCAGAAGTAGAATTGTAAAATTATCACCTCTGTGTTTTGGAGAAATAAATTCCTGAAAAACAACATAAAATGAGAGAAACGCATGTTTCTCAAGTCGCTATACTACTTTGACCTATTTTTCCTCAACAAATCTACAGTAGAATTATGAGATATTTATTCTGGCTGTGCTATAGTTGCCCCACTACTAGAATTTGACAAGACTTTGGCATCACCTCTAGCATTTTGGAGATACAGTGGGGCAAAAAAGTCAGCCACCGATTGTGCAAGTTCTCCCACTTAAAATGATGACAGAGGTCAGTAATTTTCATCATAGATACACTTCAACTGTGAGAGACAGAATATGAAAAAAAATCCAGGAATTCACATTGTAGGATTTTTTAAAGAATTTATTTGTAAATTATGGTGGAAAATAAGTATTTGGTCAATAACAAAAATTCTACTCAATACTTTGTAATATAACCTTTGTTGGCAATAACAGAGGTCAAACGATTACTATAGGTCTTTAGCAGGTTTGCACACACAGTAGCTGGTATTTTGGCCCATTCCCCCATGCAGATCTTCTCGAGAGCAGTGATGTTTTGGGGCTGTCGCAGAGCAACACAGATTTTCAACTCCCTCCACAGATTTTCTATGGGGTTGAGGTCTGGAGACTGGCTAAATACGTTTTTGCCCAACTGTATAAAAGTCTAAAAGTGACACAAACACAGATTTTGGAAAGACTGTGCACTGTATTTTGACGTATTTTTCCAAAAATCCACAGTAAAATTATTAAATATTTATTATGGGTGTAGTATAGATAGCCCTGTACTAGAATCTGACAAGACATTAGAAAACTAATGAGAAGTAAAAAGTGAAAATAACAGGGGCTAGGGCTGGGATTTCCCTCTGGGATCAATAAACTGTTCTTTTTTTATTGAATTGAATGGCTGGACTGGCACTGTAAGAAGGGTGTGAGTATGAAAGCTGAAAGATAATAAACAGACGGGCAGGAAACACAAATCCAGTTGCATGGATAAGTTCAGTTGACCAGATTAAAGACAGAGGAGAGAGAAAAGTAGAGGCCAGCCTTAAAGGCTGACAACCCCCAACACTCAAGCTCATTTCACTGGCTAGCTACATTTACAAATGAAAGACAGCTAATTGTCAGTGATTGTTTTCAAACCAACCATTTGACCGGGCTCTGGTAGAGGAGCTGGGGATCAGAAAATACGGGGATTCCAGTGTTTTTTTGTTTTGTTTCCTGAAGACGTTTCACTTCTCATCCGAGGAGCTCTCTCAATTCTAAGTGGACTATGGGAGAAATCAAGCTTACAAGCTGTGGCTCTCTATAGTTATTTAAATGAGCCGATACTACTTTTGTCACCCACCTCCCCATCCCCTGGTGGGTCGTTGGCCTCCATTGAGAGGGAGTCTTCTTGTTAATTAGATGCAGGCCTGTGCGACCTAAGCTGAAACTATTGCTGGGTTTCATATGACGTAGCGCTGACGTCACGAAATGCAGATGGGGGGCAGGAAGTAAACGCAGCTATCTGTACCCCATTCACTCTAGCGTCAACATGCCTAAATGCTGTGCGGTTTACGGTTGTAGCAACCGTTCGAACCGTGAGAAAGATAAACGGTTTTTTCGTGTCCCAAAAATAGTAAGTCACAAAGGACCGAGTTTTTAAAAAACTCACAGACAGAAGACGCCAAGAGTGGATACACAATCTCCGGCTAAAAACAGGAGGAGCAGAAACGGACAACGCTCGAGTTTGCAGTGACCACTTTCTAACAGGTAAGAACGTTATGGTTTAGTAACTCTTATTTTCTATCAATGTTTTTGAGTAGATACTTAGAAAAAAGCCACAGTGGCAGGTAAATGGTTTATTTTACATATCCTAACGTACCACAAAAAAAACATGGAGTGCTAATGTTTTTAGCAGTTAGCGTAGAGCTCTAATTCGGGGTTGCATACCGTGTTTTACTTTTTTTAGGTTGTCCTAGTGCAGCCACTGATACTGATTCCCAAGACTGGGGATGCTTGAAAGGGCTACAATCTGAGACCAGCAGGCCTGAGGCAAAAGCTTTTCAGACACCAAATTTCACTCCTCAGAAACCTTCCAGAACAATGAGAAAACAAAGTTCTATACGGGATTGCCCAATTTTTTGTTTTGATGCACATTTTTCAGCTCTGTGAGCCATATATCTCCAAAAACATCTTTGTCAGCTCTTCAAATTTGAACATTTTAATTATGGTTTTTAATCCACTTGACATCAAATTCCAGTCCAAGATCTTGCCTACCGTTTTAATGTATCAAAAGCTACTGTATCTCGAATTTGGCTAAAGATGATTCATCTACTCCATGAAAGGGTAGAATTCTTAGTAGAGTGGCCTGAGCGAGAAGTAATACAATCAACAATGCCAATGTCATACAGAAAAGCCTTTGGACTTAATGTTGCAGTGATACTGGACTGTTTTGAAGTGTTTATTGAAAAACCTACCAATTATTTGGCAAGAGCACAAACCTGGTCCAATTATAAGCCCCACAATACAATCAAATTTCTTATTGGTATTGCTCCTCAGGACTATGTTATTTATATTTCAAAAGCTTTGGGAGGGAGAACTACTGACAAACAAAAAACAGAAGAGTCTGGTATCTTGAACAACCTGATACCCGGAGATGTTGTCCTTGCAGATAGAGGCTTCACTGTTGAAGACAGTGTAGGGTTTTTCTGTTCTTCTTTAAAGACACCTGCTTTCACAAAGGGAAAAAAACAGCTGTCTGCTTATGAGGTTGAAAAAAAAAGGAAACTTGCAAGTGTCCATATTCATGTATAGAGAGTAATAGGTTTAGTTAGGAGAAAATATCAGATTTTGCAGAGCAGGGCTATGCCTATTGAACACATGGCAGTCAAATCAAATGATGCATTAGTTGACAAAATTGTATAATCTGCTGTGCATTGTCCGACCTCTCTGAGTCGATTGTACCTCTGGAGTGATTCATGTTCATGGAATCCTTTTTTTGTGTGGAACACATGTTTAAAGTTTTAATTTTTGTACATGTGTTGCGAATCTTCTAAAACTTTTTTGAGCTGATACTGACCATCATTGTATATATGCATTGTTTGTCAACATTTGTCATTAGTTATCCTGACATTATTTGCATTACTTGCTGTTAACTTAAATAAATCCAAGTACTTTTTTGAAGTTGACTCATCTTGTAACATTTATTTCTTTACTACAAAAAAGTTTATACACTTTCTTTATACACACTCTTATTTGAAACGTCTTAGAATACATTTAAAATGCACAACAAAATACAGATCAATTCTAACAAATAACTTCAGTTTATAAGTTTATGTACAACAAAAACAAATATTAGGTGTATATTTAAAAAAACAAACATCTGGTTAGATTACATTTGATCAAAAACTGATTTCAAGAACTTTCTACATATTAAGCCTTTTTTTTCATTTTTTGATTTTCTGGAATAATTAATCACTAGTAACTTTCTGTCCCAAGACTTCAGGTAGCATGCAATGCGAAAAGTACTGCTGAGCTTTGGGAACTGCAATATCCCACAGCTGAGCATCAGGCAAAATTCTCTCAACATAGATGTCATTTTCATTCCAAATCACAAAATCACAATATCGTACATCCACAATGTGAAGCTGGGCCTGAACCTGATAATAATAAGGATGGTTCCTATCCAGCTGCACAGCATCTCTATCCTTGATGAGACAAAAGCCAGGTTGCCCAGCACACCTCCTCAGACTGAGTTCATGCTGTTTGCTCTGTGGCCACTGAAGAAAAAGACAATGAAAAACCGACATTGGAAAATTTATTATTTCCTAAAGGATGCAATGTAACAATGTTTCGTTAAAGATTGTGTACCACAAATTCCAATATATAATCAGAATGAGAGCACATGTTTGTCTCAGTAAACTACATGTACTCCAAAGTGAGAAAGCATTCATCTGTTCTAGGTCTTAAGGATCTGAGGTCTCAGTCACACCCTTGAGATCTAATCCAAATTAATGTTTTGTAATGTAACCAAAGCAGGAATAACCCAACAAAAAAGGCATTCCAAATCTTAAACCACATGTGAAGTATGCAACCAATATAGTCTATAAAACTTTGAAGATAAAATCATTTTAAAATTCAAACTGAAGGGATAAAGAAATGCACTGTGGCAGTAAAAATCTAATCTTTACCTTGATTTCACACACCCTGGTTCCATGGCACTCACACAAAACAACTCCATCTGGTGAGGCTCCCATGTATGGCCACTTTGAGTTTAACCACAGCCCACTATCCATACAGGAAAACCCTTCATGGGCCATACTTTGCAGTTGTTAGTTTTGTTTGTGGGCTTTTGCTTCAAATTTAGTACCATATCTGCAAGACTAAAAAGGAAATAAGAAACTGATATAATGCGACAAATTATTCCTGGTGCACAACATTTATTATTGAGTTGAATTATACCCCTGCCTGAAAAAAACTCCCAGTGAATGTAAATATTGCTCTTCCCCTACGCTTCCCTAATAAATACCTCATTGCTGCTGTAGTTACTTTTTGAGTCCCTGGGTAGCATATTGACTTGATCAGAGCCTTGGATGGTATTTCATGATTGCTCTGTAAAACTTGCTTTAGTTTAGAGGCTGTTATCCTTCCTGCTCTTTGGCCATACTAGATAGTGGATGATCTGTGGGCCCTGGTCTCCTCCTCAACTACTTTTATCTGGGATTCACCAAGTTCCTCGAAATCCCTGCATCCTGCCTGTAGCTGTGCTGGAGATAGCTGTACAGTCTCTGGTGTCCGGTAAGCAAGAAGACATTTTGGTAACAAGGAGAGAGACTTGGGGACAAACTTTCTGTAATATCGTGCCCTAGACATCAAAGCAGCACTTCCTGGCAAGTTTTTTGTGCAGTGTCTCAAAAAAATGCACGTATGTCTCAGAATCTTTCCCTACTTTTGGACAATTCTGGAGTTCTGTCTGTTGACTTCAACGTGTCCCCTCCCCCCCCCCCCCGCCCTGCCAGAGGCTGGGATCCAGAAGAAATAAATAATTTTTATCTAATGTTTGTAGGATCTCAAGTTTCTAACATAACTGTAAATCTTTCGTTTATACAGCTTTCATTTAAGGGAATAAAACTGATTTACAAAAATGCTACCTGTCCTCCCTGCAATAGCATCATCTAATTTCCTCTTCCGTGACCTTGCTGATGCAAAATCAATCTTGGCAACGGGTGCAGCTGGTATCTGAAGCTATGAAAAATAAGATATACTCACCCTAATATTATGTACAAAATAAAACCATATTACAGAAAGTATATCAATATACCTTTTTGATGTGTGATGGCATTACATTTACACTTTTCTGAGGTGCACGAGTCGCTCTTCTTCATATTCACCCCAGCCTCTGTTGCAAAGAGAATCGCTCCAACATGGGAGCAAGATTATGACAATCTGAAAATAATAAAGCAACAAAATCAAAAACCATACGATCTAATAAACAAATTCTCACTAACATCTATTTTATGTCCAGGATTCCAGATGAAGATACCCATCTTCATCCGCAATTCCCGGACGAAAAATATCGTTACTCAGAAAAGAAAAAGAAATAAAATATTGCTCACCCAGCCATACAGTCACAATGTGCTGTGATAATTTCCCCATCTCTCTGGCCACAAAACACCGTCTTGTGGCCAGAGAGAGGGGGGGAAATTTTCACAGCCATTGTGACTGTATGCTGGGTGGAAAAATTCGTTACTCTGAAAAGAAACAGAAATAAATATTGATCACCAGCCATACAGTCCAATGTGCTGTGATAAATCCCCACTCTCTCTGGCCTCAAAACCACGGTTTTAATGCGGGTTCTGGGACTGAACTGAATGGTTGACCTATATTGGAGAAATGACTTATCAACATAGGCTAAAAATGAACAATCTAAAATATGGGTTAACGTAGCCAAAATACATTATTCACGAGTAGATCAGAGCACAAAAATACTTGTTGCTAGCATTAGCGTTAGCATTAAAACTATTAAATAAATAAATAAAACCGAATAAATCACAACTTACCCGAGCAAAAACCAGGCGAGCCATTTAGAGCTTCTTTGGATCCTAAATGGTTGACCCAACCGGAGACAAAATAATTGTAGGCTTCCAGGCTTTTGAACGCTTTCATTTGGCTAGCAGTATAATAAGACGTCTGTAGCACCAGATAGTTTGTAATGTCGATGGCCTCGACACCGGGTAAATCCTCCAGATTATAAGATAACTGTGATTTATTTAATTTATATGGATCGTATCCTAATGTATTACCAATTTTTTCGCGATATCGCGTCCTTGCCGGCTCATTCAAAGCCTTAGCGTACTCGCTGTCATCCATTGTGCTGTGTTTTGAAGCGGAGCAAAACTCTTCCTGCCCCCCATCTGGAATTCGGGCGTCATCATGGTCACGTGACTGAAACCCACCTATTTGGGTATGCGATTTAGGCCGTTTTCACATGTGTGGCCGTACCAGAAAACGGCCAGAGAAAATGCTAATTTTTTCTGTTCACATGTCACGGATCTCTGACCGTATTGGGATCCAGTCTTTTACTACAAATAAACAGCAGGTGGCGGTATACAAATAAGTCTTAGTTCTCCAACAAACAAGGGAGTGAGAAGTACCGACGTCATAAAACGAGCGACAGCCTAGAATGTAAACAAACTGGTCTACTGGTCAGCTGCTACCTGAAGCCATCTACAGGGTGAGTGTTGTAGTAAACCCGCCGTTTTGTAACCTGCTGTGTTGCTGTGGGATGCTTGAATCGCGTTGTTTTGGTATTTGTATGGTCGCGAGGTGATTCTGTAATTTCGGCCGGCGATGTCGTCATTTCCGCATGGAGCGCGTCTATTGTCTTGAGTACGGCCAGAGTACGCGTTGTGTTCACATGGTACGTGGCCGCTCGTACCTGGACTCGGATACTACCTCCAAGGCAGGTCTCTCTGGCCGTATTCTGGCACGGTACAGTCTGTGTTCACATGGTACGAAATAAGTGGATTTTGACCAAATACCGTACCCGAGTACGGACTCCCGTACCATGTGAAAGCGCCCATCAAGCTGCACTATATGTATTTGACAACTGAAACCTAAGACCCCCACCCTTATTTAAAGTGGGCTTTATGAAGTAGTTTAAGAAGATTTGCATAATTATAAGTAAAGAAGTGTTTTAATTTATAATTGCCTCATTCAAATAAAATTTTTGTTGAATAATGAAAAAATAGAATTAATAAAAAAAGGGGAGTACACCCTAAATGAGCTACAATTAATAACTGCACAAATTGTGTTTTATCTTGCCAGTAGGCCAGGACATGAAACCGGTGTCTTAAAGAGCAACAGATTGGGAGGGGGGGGGTTGATGATTATGGATCATGATTATATATATATATATATATATATGTAGTTACTGCCTCTCACCTCGTTTCACTGAAACCTTAATGTGATTTGTGAAACCTCAATACAGACAGATTTCAGCACTTTTTCTGCATCTGGACCACACTATCTTAGCTCTAATTTAGCTCTAAACTACAATACTCAGACATTTCAAACCTGGATTAGATTATTCTACACTAATAGCAGAACAATTAACACCAGAGAAAATCACTATAAACCTGACCATGTGGAAAGTGGCAGCTATGTCGGGGATAAAGCAGTCGGTGTAGTGCGAGCCAGCATGGAGGAGAAGCTCTACAAGCTCTAGGTGAGTGTTTTACGTACTATAGCTAGTACTAGTTCCCAATAGCCAAATGGCGTCAAATATGTGACTTCTGATTTGTAGGCATTTTAAATGCAAATTTTTTACAATCAAATACATCCCAAATCACTGGACAAACACATTTAGATCGAACTAAAACATTTGTGTGATTCAGGACGCAAGACAAAGCGGACCAGAAAATAACTTTTATCGCTCCATTGACTTCCATTCATTATTTTTTCGGTTTGGGGACCCATGGGCCGATCGGAAGGGGAGGAGACTTACGGTATGTCCACACTGAACGCGATAGGAGCGAATATAAAGCGCGATACACGCCGAGCAGTTCGCATGCACATTCGCACCTTGAAGCGTGTACAACGCGAACTGGTCGCGTTTCAAATATGGTATTTTCACGGGCGAACTGGCCTTCAGCAGAGCTGGGGCCAGAGTGCATCTGCGGTGGATTATGGACAGAGCTGACGGAGGACAGGGTGTTCGGCCCGGGCTTCAGCGGAGCTGGGGCTACAGTGCAGCTGGCGGAGGACAGCGTGTTCGGTCTGGGCTTCAGTAGCTGGGGCTACAGTGCAGCTGGCGGAGGACAGCGTGTTCGGCCTGGGCTTCAGTAGCTGGGGCTACAGTCCAGCTGGCGGAGGATAGCGTGTTCGGCCCGGGCTTCTGCGGAGCTGGGGCTACAGTGCAGCTGGCGATGGATTATGGACCGAGTTGACGGAGGACAGAGTGGATTACGTGTTCGGTCTGGCCTCTGGTAGACCGGGGACCACTGCACTGGGGATTTGGTGAACTACAGATACAGTCTAGCTACGGCAGAGGGAACCATAAACAGCAGCGAGCCTCTCATAAACACCGGCTCCTCGCCGCCTGGAGAACGTGAACTGCTCACCCAGTTTGTGCCGTGCAGGTCCAAGCTTCGCCTGCCGAAACGCCAACTACATTTCTGAGCAGCTGTCCATCTGTCTGCGGTTCGTAAAAATTTTACAATATTTGAGCAGCGTAGGACTTGGTGTGGGAGCTGCTACCAGGAAACCAGGTGAGGAGGCCGTTTCAAGGCTCACTTCTAGGCTGAGAGGTGCTTTTACAG
Source organism: Apricaphanius iberus (assembly GCA_028564705.1). NCBI lineage: Eukaryota > Metazoa > Chordata > Actinopteri > Cyprinodontiformes > Aphaniidae > Apricaphanius > Apricaphanius iberus. The sequence goes on along the minus strand of JAPXFQ010002706.1, from coordinate 1,625,317 downwards.
CAACAACGGCTCTTTTAAGAGCCACCCACAAAGCTCTTAAGAGCATTCCTGTCTAAATAGTTTATTTTTTTATTTCTGTCTCTGTATTGAAAACTGCTTGTGTCATGTAGCTTGGGGTGATTAGCCACGGTGTTTATCAGTATTTCCTCCATGTCCTGCTGAGGCTGTGACTCCATGACAGTCACAGAATCACTGAAACTCTGTCCCCTGATTGGTTGTCGCGGCACGATTTGACGCTGAAGTTCAGATTTTCCCAACTCGAGCAATAGCGAATGCACAAAATGCACCACATAACATGCAGCGCAAATTTTCCATTCCATGTGTAGCGCGAATTCTTTCGCGCAAATCAGGCAGAAAAGCTTTTTCGCGACGCAAATCTGCTTCTGAAGTGTCGCGGGACACCAAGTCGCGCTTCATCGCGCTGCTCCATTGATTTTACATGTAAACCTGAAGCTCTAGTCGCTCCTTTTGCGTTTGGTCTGGACACACAGTTAGGCTCCCCATTCAGAGACTTAAAGCTGACCAATCAGGCTTTAGGTCAGTGTTAGAAATACCCCCTTATTAGAATACACTTCTGTAAATCTGTAAATAATTGTGATCTAGAAAAGTGTAAATAAATAAATAAATAAATATGGAAATAAATACATAAAGAAATGTGGAAATAAATAAATGGGGGGATAAAAACATAAGTAAATAAATAAATAAATACAGAAATAAATACAGAAATTTATACATTTGGAAATAAAAAATGGGGAGATAAATAATAATACATGTGAAGACAGATAATAAATAAATGTAGAGATCAATAAATAAAAATGAAATTAAATAATTCAGATGTGTAAATAAATGTATTAATAAATGTGCAAATAAATGAATAAAAGTGGAAATTGTTGAATAAATGTGTCAAAAAACATTTCAATAAATAAATTTGGACATATAAAGTTGAAAATAAATAAATGTGAACATACATAATTAAATAAATATGCAAATAAATAAATGAATGTGGAAATAAATAATTAAATGAATGTGTAAACATAGCAACAAATAAATAATTAAATATATAAATAAATGTTTAAATAAATAAATATGTGAATAAATAAATAATTAAATATGTAAATAAAAAATACACATGAAAATAAAATGTTAAATAAATAAATGTGGAAATATGTTACTAGATCTTTCATGTATTCCCACATACATTTATTTAGTTAGTTCTTTATTAATTTTTAAATATTGTATTGAACCATTTATTTAATCATTACCACATTTATTTATTTAGTTCATCTATTTATTTACAAATTTATTTTAAAACTGATTTATTTGTTTAATTCTGCATTTAATTTTCACTATTTATTTATATATTTACAAATGTAATTAACATTTCTTTTATTTATTTATTCCCGTATTTATTCCCAAATTGATGTATTTTTTAAATATTTATTTAAGTATTTACAAATGTATTTTCTCACTTATTTATTTATTTATATCCACATTTATTTATTTATTTATTGTCAATTATGGCAGAGTTAGTTCTCCATACATAATGTTCCAAAATAATTTTTCTATTTAAAACAATGGTCTGCGCTGAGGAAAGTTTACTGCCATGTACTCAGTCTAAACCAGCCGAACTTTTTGACAATCTGTGTCGTCTGTCCTATTGTAGATTCGGACACCAGGCTGTGGTAACTGGTGTTGAAGAACATCTGCTTCTGCTGCCCACACAGGGTTGAATGTCTCCTTTTCAGTCTCACATAAATTGTGTAGGGCACAACAAGTGGCGATGACATGTGGAGTGAATGTGTAATGAAAGTCACTTCTCTTCATCAACACCGCCAGCGTGACTTCAGCCTCCCAAAAGCTATTTCCACCGTGGTTCTAGCTGAACTAAGATAAACATTAAATGACTCCTGTTCAGGTGTTAGCTGTGGTGAATGTGTGTATCCTTTTATTAACCACTTTGTGAGCGGATTGGCGGGGTCTCCTAGCAGGAAGAGGTCAACTGCAGTGTATATGATGTCTCTGGTTTCCTGAAAAGTAACAAAAAAGGCACAACTTAATTTTAATTAACTATGTGCTGATGCTATGAAGATCTTGAAGCCAACAATATAACGCAGTTCCAAAAGAGGGAAAACAAAACAGCCAAAACAGCTGTAAAGCATCATAAAGGGGAATTCCGGTACCTAAACATGTAACTTATCATTTCAGACTGGCTCATTCCCCAATAATATGAAAATATCTAAAGTAATACCACTACATAAGACCGGAAACAAACACCATTTCACAAACTATAGACCTGTATCATTGTTGCCACAGTTAAAAAATACTTGAAAAAGACACATTTCTGGAAAAACACTTAATACTTGTTGAGAATCAGTATGGATTTAGAACAAATAGATCAACATCTCTGGCAATAATGAAGGCAATAGAAGAAATCACAAATGCAATAGACAATAAAAAATTTGCTATTGGAATATTTACTGACTTGAAGAAAGCTTTTGACACCATTAATCATGATTTACTAAGCAATAAATTGGAAAGATATGGTGTCAGGGGAATAGCGCTTGAATGGTTAAAAAGTTACTTAAGTGGGAGACAGCAGTTTGTGAGTTTGGGTGGCTATGTTTCATCCTATTTGGATATTGTCTGTGGGGTCCCCCAGGGATCAGTATTGGGTCCTAAATTTTTTTCTTTTATACATTAATGATATATGTAAAGTTTCTCAATTTTTACACTTTATATTGTTTGCAGATGATACGAACGTTTTCTCTTCTGGGGATAATTAACAGAAACTACAGATCAATATTGAAATGAATAAGCTTAAAAGCTGGTTTGATGCAAACAAGTTATCGTTAAATTTGTGCAAAACGAAAATGATAATGTTTGGTAATTATGGGACAAATTCATTGGTAACAATAATAATTGAGGGATCTGTAATAGAAAAAGTATGTGAAATTAAATTCCTGGGGGTAATCATTGATGACAAAATGAGTTGGAAATCACATATCAAACATATACAAACTAAAGTCTCAAGGAGTATTGCAATAATAAAGAAAGCAAAAAAAGTTTTAGATTACAAATCCATCCACATGCTGTATTCCTCTCTAGTTTTACCATACCTACAATACTGTGTTGAGATTTGGGGTAATAATATAAGACTTCCCTACAGCCATTTTCCATTATTCAAAAAAGAGCAATACAAATTATTCAAAACGCTGACTACCAGGGACACAAACTTATTATTCCTAAAGGCACGCTTACTCAAATTCACAGACATTGTTGATTATCAAACAACTAGAATAATGTTCAGAGCCAAATGCAATATATTACCTACAAATACACAGAATTTATTCAGCCTCCATGAGGGGGGTTATAATTTTAGAGGAAAAATTACATTTAATATTCCCTTGGTGCGAACAAATGGGAAGAGCTTTTGTGTGTCACTCAGCGGTGTGAGACTACGGAATGGATTTCATAAAGAGTTAAAAGAATGTCCAAACATAAAACTGTTCAACTTAAGATATAAATATATGGTATTTAACAGGTACAAGAATGAAGGCGATACACCTTACACCTTACACCACTAGGTGGTGTAAGGTGTACACTGTATTTCTTTTTCTGAACTACTGAACTACTACTACTACATCATATTTGTAATCATGTAAAAGTACAAGGTTGCCATCCAAGCCTTTACTTGCTTGAAAAAGTTTGTAAGTGGAAATACAGTAAGGAAAGCGATCAGTTATTTATGATAATGGTTATAGGAAATTCAGGTATATTGGTTTTTCATCAGCAAATTAATAGATACTACATCATTCAAGGTAGAACATACTTTAATCATCAATATTTACAGTAATTACACATCTATGTATAATACATATATACACACACATGTATGTATATGTGTGTGTGTTTATGCGTGTCTACACAGGTATATATATATATGTATATATATATATATATATATATATATATATATATATATATATATATATATACATATATATATAGAGAGAGAGATAGACATTAGGAAATTATACATGTATAAGAAAATGAGACAAAGGATGGAATTTCTTTGTAGTTTGTGTCAGATTTGGCATTAGACACAGAACATCTGAGCATTGGGTGCTATAGCTGTAACGTGGTACTGTTTTTTTTTTTTGGGATCAATTCCCAGTGTGTACATACCCTTGGAAGCTGACGTGCCTGGGAAAACAAGGTTGACTGTCTCAGGATGTTTGCATAATAAGCATAACCTGGCATTTTACAGTTGATATTCCAAAACCTGTAAGAATCCACAGGGAAACATTATACATTCAATGTACAACATTGAAGATAAAAAAGCACACCCAAGCTATTACAGTTTGTAAACTCACTGGTACAAGTCGTCCACCACTGCCTGCAGAACATAGGAAGGCCATCCTTTCCAGTTCACAAAGTCTTTGTAGCCATCACTTGGTGGCAAGACAGGGATACGAGTGCCGTCGATGCAGCCGAAGGTCTGAGGAAAGTGACATTTCTGTTCGAATCTTCATGTGATGGAAGATGTCTCCTCTGCAGTTGGCACCTTGATGAAGTGGTGGATGACGTCCATTACCATTCCTTTGCAAATTTGCGTACACAAATTTTCCACGGTGAACACCAAACTGATTAGCGATTACTCTGTACTCTGCACAACTTGCGAGTCTGTACAGAACTATGGCGACCCTAAGCGTTATTGGTATCCGAATAGTTACATCCTGGGGACTCAAAACTCTATCCATAAAGCCGCACAGTCTGTCGAACAATCGGTGTGTCATCCGAAAATTCTCCTTGATCAAACAAATGTACAGCGCGGCAGCGTTGTCGTCATTCAATTCAATTCAGTTTATTTATATGGCGCCATTTCACAACAGATGTCATCCCTAGGCACTTTACAAGAAGAGTTATTTTGTTTTTACTATGTCGGCTTCTCTTCCACAAGTGTTTGTTTACCCTGAGTGTGTGACGCGAACCGAAAGAATGGCACATGAAGGGTTGCATGTCGCCACCTACTGTTGCGGTGGTCGGCACACTTCTTTCAATAATTAGATTTTCTGAGTAACATGTAAACTGGGACTCAGCTCGCTTTAGGGGGGCCGTCTTTAGTCCGATTACTCCAAAAGACTCTATATAGCTGTGCATATAAACATACTGACTGAGTAGTGGGGAAGTCTGACTACAAAGGGGGCTCAGCTTGTAGTGCTTTGTCACCTCAACGTTAGTGAAGCAATCACTGATTCCGATTCACATTAGAACCTAAGTGGTCTGGTGTCTCTGTGTGCTGAGCAGCAATGGGGCATCCACATCTCAGGTGGATCCTCTGCTGTTTTGTGACTGTAGTGTGTGTTTTCACCCTATACCTTTATTGCACCCCCGAAGGCAGAAGTTGGGAAATCAGAACTGTGGACCAGAAAATAAATAAGTGGCTGGCTGAATACTCACATTCGGATCATCATTCAGGAGGCAATCTATGGAAAGTCTATACCAAAAGGATGGCAAATCAAACCAATCAGAGCGAATGTTATGTCTACTCTGTTATTCCAAGATCAATGCATCAGCGTACCTTGTATATGACCAATTGAGGGTATAATCATTAGAAAAAGAACTACACAGTTTTATCCATGCTGGAATGCCAATCAGAGAGGGGTTAAACACCACAGGCTACCCAACCCCAGTGTCTATCATAATGCCAAGGCATAAAATGCATCCATACTGCGTAGGAAGAGTGCAATATAGCACAAAGTTGCATGTAAACTTAGGCCACGTCCACACTAAGCCGGATAATGCCTTAAACGTATAATTATGTACTCTACACCCCCCTATCGTCCACACTAACCCGGCGTCGTTTAAGGTCTGTGGCCAGATAGCTATTAGTCGGGTAAGAGAGCCGTGTAAATCTTAATTCAACGGCTAAACGAGCTAGTGTGGACAACTTCCCCGGATAATGAAAGGAAGTGGCGTCAATGAATGCTGCGTCAATAACAATACGACACTACAGACAAAGACAACAGCGAAGAGTAATAAATCGATCTCATGGTCTGTCCACACCAAAAACTCTCTCTTCTTCCGAGCAGCTATTGTTCTCTTCGGTTAACGGGACAAGCAGATATGTACTGTGCTGTAGAGCTTCTTGTATATATTATGTAGGCGCTTGCGTCACGTAGATTATACGCGTTTTTCGTGCGTCTTTTTGCGAATGCCCAGTATTTGGACAGGTCGGTATGGGATTGCGCAATCATGGGACCTTAAATGGGGCGTAAATGCTCGTGTTGAGTGGATAACATTAGGCGTCTAACTCCCCGTATAACCTTATCGGCTTCGTGTTGACGTAGCCTTAGGGTATGCCACAGGCTGTCAGAAGATAAATTATACAAAAAACTCAACATCACTTGACGTGCACGTCCTGGGCTCGGAATACTCAGGAAAATTTCAAGTAGATTGAGGCTGGTGGCTGTGTGGACAGCTCGCTTACCCCTTGTTGCCTGGCAACTGGGCTGGTCTCTGTGCTCCCATTTTTATCTTTGACCACACAGCATTTATTTCCCTGGACCGTCTAAAGGACCACCATCTGGAAACAAAGAAAAGCTGACACCACCTTCAAACCCCATGACAGTGTGTGGGGAACTAATGTTCCTGAGGAATACATACACTGGAACACCGGACAGAAAATAGCCCTAACACTTTTCCCCTGGGTTGGGGTGGCAAAGAACACACTCAGGATGGAAACAATGGACTACAGGCTTAAGACCTTCGTGAACCTCACCATTGACATAGAAGATGGACAAAACAAAGAATTAAGTGCCCTCAGACTAATGGTCCTTCAGAACCGTATGGTGCTGGACATGCTGACAGCAGAAAAGGGTGGCTGTGTATACTGATTGGGACAACTTGCTGTGCTTATATCCCAGGTGAGAATGACACCCATGTGGAAACTCCAATGGATAAGCGTAGAAACCTACAAAGAGCCATGACCATAGACCCATGCCACCACAGTGGGACTTCATTTCTGACCATGGTAGCACTGGCTATTAAAGATCCTAACCCCAGTATTAGTCTTAATGTTGTTGTTCAGCATATTAACTACCTGATACATGCCCTGTATGAAATCAGTGATTGCTAAATCTATGGCATCTGCCCTTGTCCAGTATCAATTGCTTCATGCTGAAGAACCCTTTGAACCAAAAACAGCTTTGTAATAAACCATAATACTGTCCTTTAATGATGTACACACTGAAAATGTATTTAAGAAGTGGTGTAGTAGTGATGACTAGGACATATCTCCTGTGTTGGTAAACAATTCACATATTATTTGAGGAGTTAAATGAATTATAAAGACAAATACCTTGCTCTGAGTGATTATTGCCTTAATAAGACAAACCCTGTCAGTCTATATCATGCAAAATCAAGTTCTTGGAGTTTTCAACCATCTGGTAGTGCCATTTTCTCATCAAAAACCCTGCCACAGGAGTTTTTAGCTTAATTCACGCATGTCTGAGTAATCCTTCTGAATCTTGCTCTCTGAGCAGCTGCACCACCCTCTCCTGGAAAACAACTGAATGGTAACATAGTGACATATTTTATGTTACTACTAGGAAGGGCAAGAGGTGTCTGCACCACCCTGAGAACAGCCTACCTCTGGTACAGTTGCAAACAGATCCTCCCCTTTCTCAAAGCTCTTAGCTGCTCCAGTTTTCTGTTCAAATTCAAAAATACTTTATTGATCCCAGAGGGAAATTAACTGTTGTTTTAGCTCATAACAGATTCATTTTTCAAGGAATGTGTGGACCATGATGGCTGTGGGGAGAAAGGATTTCCTGTAGCGGTTTGTGTTGCAGCGAAACTGAAGAAGCCTGCGATTGAAGATACTCTGTTGCTGTAGGATAGTATCATGAAGAGGATGCTCAGGTTTCTCCATAACCTTTTCAATTTTATGAAGAATCCTTTCTTTCATTATTATCTCCAGCTTTCACAATTCTCCCCAGAACAGAAGAGAACCAGCCTTTATTAGGTTGTTGAGATTGTTTCTACATCATGCCACAAAGCGTCTCACTAGCTCTCTGTATTTAGCTTCTTCTCCATCTCTGACACACCTGGCAATTGCAAAGTCATCTGAGTATTTCTGCAGATGGCAGGTCTCTGTCTTATACTGGAAATCTGAGGTGTACAGAGGGAAAAAGAAGGGTGAGAGTAAAGTCCCTTGTGGTACTCCTGTGCTGCTGACCAGCTGGTTTGACACACAATTCTTTAATCTCACAAACTGTGGTCTATTTGTCAGGTAGTCATTGATCCAGCTGATTGTAGAGGCCTCCAGTTGTGTCTTCAGGAGTTTCTGACGAAGCAAATCAGGCTTAATTGTGTTAAATGCACAAAGATGATGATTCTCACAGTGCTGCCTTCTTTGTCCAGATGATAGTGGGTTGGTTGAAGTAGGTTGATGATGCCATCTTCAACGCCAACTCCATGGCGATAACCAAACTACAGGGGGTCCTGATAGTTTATAGTTTGCATACTCAGGTAGGGCAACAAGAGTCTCTTTAGGACCTTCAAGATGTGGGGATGTCCGGTTCCGGTTCCGTTTCTTCAGCAGCTGCTTTACCTGACTTTTAGAGACGGACAGGTGGGAGAGTGAGATAAAGGGGGTAGCAGCATCTCCTGACTTGGTTGAAGACGAAGTTGTGGAAGTAGCAGAGTTCATGACTGAGATGGAAGATAAAACATCTGAGGTGTGACAGAACAGATGTGGGTCAGAGGACAGTGGAATGTCCCTTTGACTGGGGACAGGAGGGGAGGATGCTGAGCTTGTTCCTGAACTGAACCTGTTGAAGAATGTGATCAGCTCATTGGCTCTATCCAGACTTCTATCTAACTAGTCATTCCTGTGCTTAAAGCCTGTGATCTTTTTCATTCCAGACCAGACATCTCTGATATTATTCCTCTGTAGTTTGTTCTCCAGCTTCTTCCTGTAAGCCTCTTTGCTGTCTCTGATCTTGACTTTTAGTTGCTTCTGTATACTCCTTAATAACTCCCTATCTCCCTCCTTGAAGGCTCTTTTTTTCTTGTTCAGCAGTTCCTTAAGCTCACTGGTGATCCAGGGTTTGTTATTAGGGAAGCATCTCACTGTTCTGGAGGGCACACACACAGTCATGGCATTGATTTCCTCGCCATGTGGCTTGCAAAGAGTCGTCCAATTTGTGGACTCAAAACAACCCTGCAGGGCTTCTTCAGCTTCATGTGACCATTTTCTAACAGTTCTCTTTGTTGGAATTTGCCTCTGAACAAGTAGTTTATAATCAGAGCAGAGAAAGACAAGATTATGATCTGTTTGTCCCAGTGGAGGTTGTAGTTTGGACATATAAGCATCCTTTACATTTGCATAAAACAAATCCAAGGTCTTGTTTTCTCATGTGGAGCAGCTGACAAACTGTTGAAATGTTGGAAGTGTAGAAGAGAGTGAGGCATGATTAAAATCACCAGATATTGCCACAAATACATTGGAGTGCTGGTCCTGTAGCTTCACGACAACGGAACTGATGACATCACATGCATGGTCGGCAACGGCTTAAGGTGGAATGTAAACAACTGCCAAAATAACATTGGTGAACTCACTTGGTAAGTAATATCGGTGAAAACTTACTGCCAAGAGTTCATTATATGGGCTGCAGAGACGACACTTCACAGTAACACGTCCTGGATGACACAATTTTTTTAACAACAAGCACTGCTACTCCTCCACCTTTTCTTTTCCCGCTCCTCTTCAGATCCCTGTCTGCTCGTACAGTGAGAAAGCCTGGCAGAGGATATAATATACAGTATATAGTCGAGGATATAATCCTGTAGTCACGTCTTAGTGAAGCACATAACACTGCATTCCCGATACTCAGGCTGAGTTCTTGTCAGGACTTGGAGTTCATCCATCTTGTTAGCTAGTGATCTCACGTTTCCTATTATGATAGATGGAAGAAATGGTTTGAATTTCCTCTTCCTCTGTGTCCTTTTTGCTCCTGCTCTGCATCCAACCCTCCTCCTTCTCAACTCATCAGGGATTTGTGGCATCAGTTGAGGTATTATTTCAGCTTTTGCAATTTTAATCAGTTGCTCCTGGCTGTAATCCATTTGTTGCCACGGTTGTGCATCATAACAAATGATCAAAAAGTGAAAACTCAACAGCAAAAATCCCTCCACTTCACAGGACAAAAACCAAAAAACACAGACGTCCAAAATATGCTATTTTTCCTTCAGAAAAGGGGGGAAGCAATGTCAGAAAAAAAACAGCAACTCTATATGTAGGTAACAGAGCCACTCCAACATGCAGCCACCAAGAGCAGCGCAATTCTAGAAAGTAGCTGGAACCACTCTTTATTTGTTGGAATTATACTTTCTAAAATGTCTCTGTGAAAACGTCCAAAGAACAGCACCTGGATCACTTCCAACAAAAAAGATGCTTGATGGATTAGAAAGAAAAGTAAGTAGCTACACTACCATTCAAAACTTTGGGGTCACCCAAACAATTTTGTGTTTTCCATGAAAAGTCACACTTATTCACCACCATACGTTGTGAAATGAATAAAAAATAGAGTCAAGACATTGACAAGGTTAGAAATAATGATTTTTATTTGAAATAAGATTGTTTTTACATCAAACTTTGTTTTCATAAACAAAAATTCCATTTGCAGCAATTACAGCAATTGCAGACCCTTTGGCATTCTAGCTGTTAATTTGTTGAGTAATCTGGAGAAACATTGCACACCCAACGCTTCTAGAAGCAGCTCCCACAATTTGGATTGGTTGGATGGGCCACCCTTCTTGCTACAATACGGTCAAGCTGCTCCCACAACAGCTCAACGAGGTTCAAATCTGGTGACTGCGCTGGCCACTCCATTACCGATAGAATACCAGCTGCCTGCTTCTTCTCTAAATAGTTCATGCACAATTTCGAGGTGTGTTTTGGGTCATTGTCATGTTGTAGGATGAAATTGGCTCCAATCAAGCGCTGTCCACTGGGTATGCATGGCGTTGCAAAATGGAGTGATAGCCTTCCTTATTCAGAATCCCTTTTACCCTGTACAAATCTCCCACCTTACCAGCACCAAAGCAACCCCAGACCATCACATTACCTCCACCATGCTTAACAGATGGCGTCAGGCATTCTTCCAGCATCTTTTCAGTTGTTCTGCGTCTCACAAACGTTCTTCTTTGTGATCCAAACACCTCAAACCTGGATTCATCCGTCCACAGCACTTTTTTCCAGTCTTCCTCTGTCCAATGTCTGTGTTCTTTTGCCCATCTTAATCTTTTTCTTTTATTGGCCAGTCTCAGATATGGCTTTTTCTTTGCCACTCTGACCTAAAGCCCAGAATCCCGCAGCCGCCTCCTCAATGAAGATGTTGACACTGGTGTTTTGCGGGTACTATTTAATGAAGATGCCAGTTGGGGACCTGTGAGGCGTCTGTTTCTCAAACTAGAGACTCTAATGTACTTATCTTCTTGCTCAGTTGTGCAACGCTGCCTCCCACTTCTTTTTCTACTCTGGTTAGAGCCTGTTTGTGCTGTCCTCTGAAGGGAGTAGTACACACCGTTGTAGGAAATCTTCAATTTCTTAGCAATTTCTCGCATGGAATAGCCTTCATTTCTAAGAACAAGAATAGACTGTCGAGTTTCAGATGAAAGTTCTCTTTTTCTGGCCATTTTGAGCGTTTAATTGACCCCACAAATGTGATGCTCCAGAAACTCAATCTGCTCAAAGGAAGGTCAGTTTTGTAGCTTCTGTACCGAGCTAAACTGTTTTCAGATGTGTGAACATGATTGCACAAGGGTTTTCTAATCATCAATTAGCCTTCTGAGCCAATGAGCAAACACATTGTACCATTAGAACACTGGAGTGATAGTTGCTGGAAATGGGCCTCTATACACCTATGTAGATATTGCACCAAAAACCAGACATTTGCAGCTAGAATAGTCATTTACCACATTAGCAATGTATAGCGTGTGTTTCTTTAAAGTTAAGACTAGTTTAAAGTTATCTTCATTGAAAAGTACAGTGCTTTTCCTTCAAAAATAAGGACATTTCAATGTGACCCCAAACTTTTGAACGGTAGTGTACATGCTAATGCTAATCTGTGTTAGCCATTTATCAAGCTGCGTGATCTTATAACAGCATTGTGTGGTAGTTAATTTATCTGTACCATCTCAGAATGCTCAGTAAATGGGTGCAATCAACATAGACAGCTTTTTTATATACTGGGCTGGAAAGCTTGCTTGCTGGACTCATCTGTGGTGGTTTTGGATCTGTGTAAAGTCTGAATGGGGCCTGTTCAATCTCTGCTCCAACAGTCAGAGTCGCACAGCGATCAAGGTGAGGGGAGTGGGGGAGGGGGGATAGAGGTGGGATTACAGAGAAAAAAGGCGTTTTACTTCCCGGTCCAACAATAAATGCAGGATACAATTTTAATTTCAGGAAAAATGAATACTATATAACACCAATGGTAACATTTTATCATGTATATGTCTATTCCAGACATTGAAAGCTGTAAAATAGCATGATTTAGCCCCTTTAAAGATGTCTATCATTTTCTCACGTAGTTTTGGCAAACTGGTGATTCTTGGCCCATCTTACTATTAAAGGACTAGAACTTTCGTAAATGCTGCTTTTGTACCAAATCATAATTGCTATCTCCTGTTAATATCAACTGTTTCAAATCACATCGTTATTTAATAATTTTACCTGAGTCCTATTCCTAAATCGCTTTTGCCCCAACAGACAAAACAAGAGATATTTTGTGTTCATGTTTTCTGCAATAAAATAGAAGGGAAAGTAAAATTAGAAATTTATAATTTTTTTGTTATTTGGGTTTTCCATAGGCCTACTGTCCCAACCTTTTCTGATTTGGGGTTGTAGTGGTCAGTGCAGTTTTTGGGCACTAGATGCTTTATATTGCGAGGCCACTTCATTTAATATGGTCTTTTGACGATTTTGAACACCATGGACATATTTCACAAAACTAGGACAAGTGATTAAGCCGGGATATCTTGGTTATTCTAGCTCAACTTATTCGTGATCCAGTTGCACAAAAAAGGATAGGGGGCAGAAAGATATGTTATGGTATAAGTTACCATGAAGATATATTCCGTTGAGCTAGCCTGCTCCAGTCCAAGCTAAATTCCAGGATGTATTTAATTCTATTCCTTATCTCAGTTAAAAGTCACCACAAATTTAAACCAGTAATTATTCCAGAATCAGAATGGACTTTATTGCCAGATGTTGAGCAATTGACCACATCATCAGGACATTGTCTTGGTACTTTGTGTGGTATTTATAGCAAGAACAGAACATCAAAAGAATAGAAAAAAATTGAATGAGACAAGAAGTTCTATATACAAGTTCAGACAGTAGAGCGGACGTCCGGTTTTGGTGAGCATGTGAAGACAGCACTGTCTCAGCCCCCAGTAGCGACAACTTTAAAAAGCAATATTTTTCAGGAAAACGCCACCCAACTAAGACTGAAAGAGATTGTTTCCAAGCCCTAAGCACATTGAACGAATAGCATGGAAGAAAAGGGCGACTATAGTGACATAAACAAAATTTTCCCCCATGTACATTGTTCATTTTCGCGTTTAGATTACTTACTGATAGATAAGAATTTCATCTCGGAAATTGTCTCCACTCAGTACCTACCGATAAATGTCAGATCATGCCACAGTAATCGTAGATCTTCCGTTTAGAATGAAACCAAAGAGATTCAGATACTGGAAGCTAAACCCTTTCTTGCTGACGGAGGCCGACTTTTGTAAGTACATTTTTTATCAATTACCTTTTTTTTTTGTAAAACTAACAAAAATAGTGAAATTTCTCCATTCATTTTATGGGACACTCTAAAGGCTTACATCAGCAGTAAAATGATCCCTTTACATCTTACTCTAATAAATTATGTAGATCCCAGCATAAAGATTTAGAGAAGGCCATAGTGGATGTGGATAACTCTCTTTCTCTCATAAACACACCTGAACTATATAAAGAAAGATTAGGACTTCAAACAGAACTGGATCATCTTCTTACTTCTCAAGCTGAACAACTGCTCCTCCGCTCTTGAGGATTGGTATATGAATATGGCGATAAAGCTAGTCGTCTCCTTGCACAACAATTAAAGGCAAAAACAGCATCAAACCAAATTACATAGATAACCGCTTAACTAACTCAGACCCAGATAAAATAAATTATATTTTTAGATATTTTTTTAACTCAGCTTTATACCTCAGTATCCCATACAGATGAAAGCCACTAAAATTATTATTTTTTTTAATTGGACTTACCTAAACTTTCAACCAATTAGTTTCTCATTTTAATCTCAATAAATAAGATTTTTTCCGGTATTTCCAGTTGCAACATTTTGCGAAGAATAATGCAACTTCATTCCCACCAGTCCTACTCCTAGTTGAATAGACTCGGTTATTAAAGCTAATACCCTCTTAAAGGGCTATATTTCCTACCTCTAAAAGGAGTTTCCCCGTGCAGCGAATCTCTTTTACAAAGGACTAAGGTCTCGTCCACAGTAAGCCGGGTAATGCTTTAAATGTATAATTTTTAGTCTACACCCCCTATCGTCCACAATAACCCGGCGTCGTTTAAGGTCAGTGGCCGGATAACTATTAACCGGGTAAGAGAGCCGTGTAAATCTTAATTCAACGGATAAAGGAACTAGTGTGGACAGCTTCCCCGGATAATGAAAGGAAGTGGCATCAATGAATGCTGCGTCAATAACAATACAACACTACAGACAAAGACAACAGCAAAGAGTAATAAATTGATCTCGTCGTCTGTCCACACCAAAAACTCTCTCTTCTTCTGAGCAGCTATTGTTCTCTTCGGTTAATGGGACAAGCAGATATGTACTGTGCTGAAGAGCTTCTTGTATATATTATGTAGGCGCTGGCGTCAAAGATTATAAGCGTTTTTCGTGCGTCTTTTCGCGCATGCCCAGTATTTCCACAGGTCGGTATGGGATTACGCAATCATGGGACCTTAAACGGACCTTAAACAGGGTGTAAATGCTCGTGTTGAGTGGATAACATTAGGCGTCTAACTCCCCGTATAACCTTATCGGCTTAGTGTGGACATAGCTTAAGAAGCAGTGGGAATCAGAACTCCAAACAAGCTTTTCTGAAATGTTCTGGGAGGGCAATTAATTCGTCATCTAGCTGTGCTAAACTTTCATTAACACAATTTAAAGTTTTTCATAGATCACACTAAAGTAAAGAAAAATTGTCAAAACTATATCCAGAAAATTTTTATGACAGATGGAATAGATGCTTACAGACACCTTGCAACCTTACTCAAATGTTTTGGGAATGTCCCAAGCTGTCTGAATTTGGGCATCAATTCTTCTCTATAATTTCAGAAATCCATCCATCCATCCATCTTCTTCCGCTTACCCGAGGTCGGGTCGCGGGGGCAGTAGCCTAAGCAGATAGACCCAGACTTCCCTCTCCCCAGCCACTTGGGCCAGCTCCTCGGGAGGAATCCCGAGGCATTCCCAGGCCAGCCAGGAGACATAGTCCCTCCAGCGAGTCCTGGGTCTTCCCCTGGGCCTCCTCCCGGTGGGACGTGCCCGGAACACCTCACCAGGGAGGCGTCCAGGAGGCATCCTGACAGATGCACGAACCACCTCAACTGGCTCCACTCGATGTGGAGGAGCAGGGACTCTACTCTGAGCCCCCTCCGGATGACAGAGCTCATCCTCACCCTATCTCTAAGGGAGAGCCCAGCCACTCTGCGGAGGAAACTCATTTCAGCCGCCTGTATCCGTGATCTTGTTCTTTCGGTCACCACCCAGAGTTCGTGACCATAGATGAGGGTAGGAATGTAGATCGACCAGTAAATCGAGAGCTTTGCCTTTTGGCTCAACTCTCTCTTTACAACGACAGACCGATACAGCGCACGCATAACTGCAGACGCCTTACCAATCCGCCTATCGATCTCCACCTCATTCGTGAACAACACCTCAGACATCATCTGCTTTTCGCAGATGATATGGTCCTGTTGGCTTCATCTGAACGTGATCTACAGCTTTCGCTGGAGCGGTTCGCAGCAGAGTGTGAAGCGGCTGGGATGAGGATCAGCACCTCCAAATCAGAGACCATGGTGTTGAGCCGGAAAAGGGTAGGGTGCCTTCTTCAGGTCGGGGATGGGGTCCTTCCTCAAGTGGAGGAGTTCAAGTATCTGGGGGTCTTGTTCACGAATTTCAGAAATATTAGATATAAATCTAACTCCGACTCCCAATATTGCTATTTTTGGCAAGCCCCAAATAACCTTTATATCACAGCTAACCAAAACAACATTATTGCTTTTGCTTCTGTTAATGCCCGAAAAAGAATTCTGTTGTTATGAAAATCACCTCAACCACCATCAATTAAAGTTTGGTTACATGATATTCTTGGACTGCTATGCTAAAACTGGAAAAAGATAAAGTTCTCTCTTAGAGGTTCATCTGATAGATTCTTGACTCACTGGATACCATTACTTAAATATTTAGAAAAAATACCAGCTCGAGAAGTTTATTTGTAGTCCATTATACGAACGTGCACAAACTCTCAGACTTGGGTCGGCAGTCGCAGGCTCCCCCTCGAAAGAAACTTTATTCAGGGAACCCCAGCATTATCAATCAACTTATTAATGTATAAGGATAAGGATTAGCACTATATTCATTCATTCTTTTTAATGTAATATTTATTTTAGTTTTTTTGCGGGGGCGGGGGGTGTCATGTACCGATTTGTTCTATGCCTGACATTAGATGGATGGAGATTGTGGGGAAGAAGAAAAAGGGGGCCTTTGTGAAACTGTAGAGTGAATGAGCCAAATTTATCAAACCTCTAAAAACAGACTTTATGGAGTTGAAATGTGGAAATTAATACCCTAAACACTAATGATTTTCTTTGCAAGATTTGTCTGTCACGGAGTCTCATTTATAAAGATTGCTCATGCACAAAATGGGGTCTGAAAACTACGTAAGCAACTTTATACACAACGTTTGGGATTTATAGAAAACAAATGTGGCGGAAATATGTGCGTAACTTTAAGCACACTAAGGAGCTTGCTAACGGACTTTTGGACACAGATGGCACTGATAGCACCACAGAACAGTACCAAAATTGTGAACTTAATCCAAATGTTCAGACTAGTAGAGCATTGCACACACAAACGAACACAACCAACACACCACAACTTCTCCCCTTCCCGTCTATAGGAACCGAGAATAAAAATGAGAATTTGATTAAAAATACGTTACATTTAAGAAATATGTTCATATGTGTGTCCTCAGATTTTATAGAAATTGTATGTATTGGTGCATTAGTGAAGAACAAATATGCTGCAGCGTACCAGCATGATTCTGCACAATGGATGCACAGGCACTCATTGAAGACTCTTTTTTTAATGTCAGGCAAGCTGCTGCATCACTGCTGTGTCACCTGCAGCTCTTGTGTTTAATTTTTATCACACAAATCCATATTTTGCATGGATTATACTTTTAAAAAGTAGTTTTGAAGAGCAAGTTTTCGCCAGGCTTTAAATATGTGCTTAAATTTATTATATTATATTTTGATTTAGGATTATTTGTTTTAATTTACTTTGATTCCAGTCTTACTGTCGCTACCAGAAATAATAGTAGCCTATTGAAACTTTATATTTAATATTCTTATTTGTTTCATCTCTTGTGCTGCTGCTTTTATTTTTTATTTTTTTAATGTTTTTATTTTTTGCTCTTGTCTTCTAATACATTTTTTGTAACTATATTTTTGTCTGTTTATGTGAAGCCTTTGGCTCAGTAACGCTCTATATAGATCAACATTGATTGATTGATTGAAATAAAGCATTTTTCTCTGCCTCCGCATGCCTGCAGCTGTGTCTTTATCCGCCTCTCAGTTGCCATGGTTAGCCGTGAAATGCCCCATATTAGCCGTCTTAAGTGGATGCAGAATATTCTCTAGACACCTTGCATTGACTGTTTATGGCAGAAAGTGGGTGTGTAGGAGGCGGGATATGATCCAAAAACAGCTAAGCACAATCCTACGAAGAGTCTGATTTATAAAGAGGAAATTGCGTGCAGCTGTGCGTATTGCAAGTTTGATAGATCACAAACCTACTAGGCGTAAGTAAAAAAAAGTTGCTTGTGTAGAATCCTTACGGTTTTAGTAAGGATTCTACACAAAGTTTTCTAAATGAGACCCCAGTTTTTCTTTCTTTTGACCCACACGTTTATTTTAATGTTTCGAACTAGACGCTTTTTTTTTGTCACCCAATGTCTTTGAGTGTTTTCTGCACAGCACGTTTTATACATTTCTTAAATTCCAACTCTCGTCTAACAAGAGTTTTAAGATGAGGTGAAGAGCTATTTTGATTGCATCGTCACAGTCTCTGTAGGCAAACTGCAGGGGCTCTAGGAGAGGAGCTGTGATGGATTTGAGTCGGGAGAGAACCAGGTGCTCAAATGTCTTCATGACCACAGATGTCAGGGCAACAGGGGACTCATTTGTAAAGCTTTCTTATGCAAAAAACGGGGTCTGAAAACTATGTAAGCAACTTTATACTCCATGTTTGGGATTCATGGAAAAAAAACGTGGTGGAAAAATGTGCAGAACTTTAAGCTCACTAAGAATGTTGCTTATGCACGTTTTGGACACGGAAGGCACTGACAGGCTTCATAACTTTGATCTAACCCAACACATTAATGAGCCAACGCACAACCGAGGACACACTCTGGACCTACTTATTAGCAAAGAATTAAATATCTCTACCATTACCAGAATCAGAATCAGCTTTAATGGCCAAGTATGACACATACAAGTAACACGCATACAAGGAATTTACAGATACAGTACAACCTGTCCAAGACCATTACAAACAACAACAACAACAAACAGATCCAGGTCACTGTTGGGCATGCAGCCACCGACCGGCGCTCCCGTTTATGAAACATAGAGAAATACACATCTGGGTAGGGGAGGCTTCCACAGTGAGGGGAAAAAACGCTCAACTGTGTTGTGGGTCCGTACAGCACTCACAACCCAGGTAATAGAAAAAACCACAACAACTAACAATGACACATCAGGAAGGATGGGCAGGTATGAGCTCCAGTCCACAGGTTAACGCGCTGCCATCGAGGCGCGCTGTTATCCAGCTTCCTGTTGCAGGAGAGAGAATTGAGGATACAGCGAGACGGTGTGTGTGAATGTCAGTGTGTGTAACCATGTCAGTGTGTGCGTCAGTAGATGCAGGAGTACGGGGGAGAGGAGACTCTGTTGACATTCTTCTCAGGGACATTTGATTAGCACCAGGTTGACGCCATTCAGCCAAATTGTAGTTCAAATTAAAGTTCCAAATCCAAATTAATTCCCAGATTAATAGTTCCTTATCCAATTAATTTCCAGTTGCCCCAATCCGCACCGACAGTTTCTCCAAGTCCTATGACAAATTGCGGATGAGTCCCAGAGCGTCGGCCAGATCGCCTCTTACAGCGTCTGTTCTGCGTCCCAGCTCCCCCAGCATTTGGTTCCCATCAGTACGAATCAACGCATCCAGCTGTTCCTTCAGCCGTCCAATCGCTTCCAGAACAGTGACCAATCTCGACCGTGTTTCAGATCTTTGTTGCTCCATTTTTCGGTAGTTCCAGTAACTGCCCATTCCAATCAGCAGAAACCCGATCACCATGATTGACACCCCGGTTGACCCTTACCGGTGCTTCGTAGAGTTGAGTAGATTTTATCAATAGCATTCAGAGACCAGCTGACAATTTCCACCATCGCTTATTCAGTTTGGTTTCGGAGAAAATTGCCAAAAGATACTCCAGATAGAGGCACAGGAGACAGAGAGCTGTGGGATAAGACACAGGAGGAGGAGGGAGGGGAAAAAGCGACAGTCCTCGCTGAGAGCTGAGCAGAGAAGACCATAACTGATATCGCATTATCTGATCATTTCTGCATCTCATTTGAAAGCACCATCCAAGCCAACATCCCTAATCAGACTAAATCCACAGTTAAAAAACGCTTCCTTAAAGAAAACTCAGCTGAAAACTTTAAACTGATGTACACTCCAACCTTATCTAAATCACCAACATCCACCAACACACACTCAGTAAACAAACTGACAGAAGATTTTTTATCCAAAATCTCAGACATGATGGATAATTTTGCGCCACTTAAGGTTAAAACTGTTTCTAGTGAAAATAAGTCTCAATTGAGAAGCGATCCACTGGTATGTAATGAAAAAAGGGAGTGCCGGCTCGCTGAGAGGAAATGGCGGAAAACTCGACTCCAGGTTCATTACGAGATATATAAAGAGAAACTGAACAAGTATCAAGGAACCTTAAAGGGTGAAAGGGAATAATTCTTTTTCTGAGATTATTCACAGAAACAACAATATTGCTAGGACATTATTTGCTACAATGGAGAGACTAACTAACTCCACCAGTGCCTTTAACGAATTTGCCAGCTTCTTTACTGAAAAGATCTTGAACATCAGAAGGTAAATCAGTACATCAGCTCCAACCCCAATACCAACTACGAGTCCAATGAACAAACATGCAGAGAAAATGACTAATTTCCAAATAATAAATCAATCGAGCTGTGATGAAATTATTGACAAACTAAGCTCTGCCACCTCCTGCTTGGATATCTTACAAACAAATTTTCTAAAATAAAAGGTCCTCCCAGCCATTAGAGTGGATCTGATCAAAATAATTAACTCATCCCTCCTATTAGGTGTCTTCCCCATAGCATTAAAAACATCAGTTATCACACCACTACTAAAGAAGAAGAACCTAGACAGCACGCTGATGAAAAACTACAGACCAATCTCTAATCTCCCATTTATTAGTAAAATTATTGAAAAAGCTGTGTTCCAACAATTAAATAGCTGCCTAACAATGAACAACCGCTTTGATATTTATTAGTCTGGTTTTCGTAGGTTCCACAGCCCTCGTCAAAGTCTTCAATGACATCCGTACAAATACTGACCGTGGTAAAACCACAGTACTGGTACTATTAGACCTCAGTGCATCGTTTGACAACATTGATCATGATATATTACTGGAATGTCTAGAGAGCTGGGTTGGACTCTCTGGTACAGTGCTGGACTGGTTCAAATCTTACCTTAAGAACAGGAATTTCTTTGTGTCGATTAGCCAATTCTCATCACAAAACACAGAAATCACATGCAGAGTTCCCCAGGGCTCCATCCTAGGGCCCCTCCTATTTAGCATCTACATGCTCCCACTAAACCAGATTATAACCACCAATAATGTTAACTGCCACAACTATGCTGACGACACTCAGCATAGTCACCAGGTTCAACATCACCAGGTGATGCTGAACCCATCCAAATCCTCAATAAATTCATTGAGCAAATTAACAGCTGGATGCCCCATAATTTCCTCAAATTGAACAAAAACAAAACTGCAGTACCTATCTTTGGATCCAAAAAAGATCGATTGAATATTAGTAATCAGCTTAAACAGGCCCAACTAGAAACTACCACAAAAAAATGACCTGAACCTCCAGGGTCACATAAAGGCAATAATAAGTTGAGCTTTGTATCACCTTTGTATCTCTGCTCAGCTCTCAGCGAGGACGGTCGCTTTTTTCCCTCCCTCCTCCTCCTGTGTCTTATCCCACAGCTCTCTGTTTCCTGTGCCTCTATCTGGAGTATCTTTTGGCAATTTTCTCCGAAACCAAACTGAATAACCGAAGATGGAAATGGTCAGCTGGTCTCTGAATGCTATTGATAAAATCTACTCAACTCTACAAAGCACCGGTAAGGGTCAACCGGGGTGTCAATCATGGTGATCGGGTTTCTGCTGATTGGAATGGGCAGTTACTGGAACTACCGAAAAATGGCAACAAAGATCTGAAACACAGTCGAGATTGGTCACTGTTCTGGAAGCGATTGGACGGCTGAAGGAACAGCTGGATGCGTTGATTCGTACTGATGGGACTCAGAACCAAATGCTGGGGGAGCTGGGACGCAGAACAGACGCTGTAAGAGGCGATCTGGCCGGCGCTCTGGGACTCATCCGCAATTTGTCATCGGACTTGGAGAAACTGTCGGTGCGGATTGGGGCAACTGGAAATTAATTGGATTTGGAACTATTAATCTGGGAATTAATTTGGATTTGGAACTTTAATTTGAACTACAATTTGGTTGAATTAGACTACAAAAGAAACCACTGACAGACTGAAGGGACAGAGAGGAATATTTGATCTCTCCCTGCAATCCATCCATCCATTTTCTTAACCGCTTAATCCTTAATGGGTCGCGGGGGTGCTGGTGCCTATCTCCAGCTGTCAATGGGCGAGAGGCGGGGTACATCCTGGACAGGTCGCCAGTCCATCACAGGCCTGCAATCCAAATAATTTATATTTTGGCTCCCATGAAGACCTTCAACCTGGTCCTAATCAAATGTCCCTGAGAAGAATGTCAACAGAGTCTCCTCTCCCCCGTACACCTGCATCTACTGACGCACACACTGACATGGTTACACACACTCACATTCACACACACCGTCTTGCTGTATCCTTAATTCTCTCTCCTGCAACAGGAAGCTGGATAACAGCACGCCTCGATGGCAGCGCCTTAACCTGTGGACTGGAGCTCATACCTGCCCATCCTTCCTGATGTGTCATTGTTATTGTCTGAATATGTGCTTAAATGTTTGTTGGTGGGTGTGGTTTTTTCTATTACCTGCGTTGTGAGTGCTGTACGGACCCACAACACAGTTGAGCGTTTTTTTCCCCTCACCGTGGAACCCTCCCCTACCCAGATGTGTATTTCTCTATGTTTCATAAACGGGAGCGCCGCTCGGTGGCTGCATGCCCAACAGTGACCTGGATCTGTTTGTTGTTGTTTGTAATGATCTTGGATAGGTTGTACTGTATCTGTAAATTCCTTGTATGCGTCATACTTGTATGTGTCATACTTGGCCATTAAAGCTGATTCTGATTCTGATTCTAAAGAACATTTCTAGGATTAAAGGACTGATGACACAAGGAGACCTAGAAAAACTAATCCATGCATTTATCTATAGCCGCCTTGATTACTGTAACAGTATCTTCACAGGTCTACCTAAAAAATAATCAGACAGCTGCAGATGATCCAGAATGCTGCTGCTCATGTTCTCACCAGAAAAGTAGAACACATTACCCCAGTTCTAAAGTCTCTACACTGCCTCCCTGTAGCTCAGAGAATAGACTTCTAAGTGCTTTTATTATTCTATAAATCATTGAATGGGTTAGCACCAGAGCACATTAGAGATCTGCAATCATGCTAAAAAAACATCCAGATCACTCATGTCCTCCAGCTCTTTTTATAAGTTTACTGATCATCCCCAGAACCAGAACCAAACAAGGAGAAGCAGCTTTCAGTTTCTATGCTACTCATATCTGGAACAAACTACTGGAAGAATGCAAAAAAGCAGAGACACTGAACTCTTGTAAGTCTAAAATTACAACATACCTATTTAGACTCGCCTATGAGTAACTGTTTTCACTTGCTTGTTTTTAATTTTCACACAAAGTATAGTTTTGATTACTGTAAATGCTTTCATGTGTTTTTTTAAGGACTGTGAGCTTTTTCATCAAGATCAGTTAGTGGAAGGAAGAACTGTGAGCTTTTCAGCGTGATGAGTTATGGAATAAAAACTGTGAGCTTTCTCAGCAAGATCAGTTTGTGGAAGGAAGAACTGTTAGCTTTTCAGCCTGATCAGTTAGTGAATACAAACTGTGTTTTTACCTGCTTATCCTTACATTGTTGTAGTGTCCTGACTATTGTCTTATTGTAATTGCCTTCTTGTATTTTAATCATCAAATTGATTTATGCTGTGTTCCAATTTTTAATCATGTAAAGCACCTTGAATTGCTTTGTGTTGAAAGTGTGCTATACAAATAAAATTGCCTTGCCTTGCCTTGACAGCGCAGCAGGACGGATACCAAAATTGTGAATTTAAGCACCATTTTCAGACTTGTAGAGCATTGCAGACAAAAACGAACACAACAAACACATAAACTTTTTCCCCGTCCCGTCGATAGAAACTGAGAATAAAAATGAGAATTTGATTTGGTGTTGCGTTTAAGAATAATGTTCATATATATATATATATATATGTCTTCATTTTTTATAGCAATTGCACATATTGGAAAAACAAATATGCTGCAGTGTCCTAACATTATTCTGCACAATGGATGCCTGGCACTCATTGAAGATTCTTTTTTTATATCAGCCACACTGCTGCATCAATCATGCTTATCACCGGCAGCTCTTCCGTGTATTTTTATGACCCCAAATCAGTATTTTGAATGGATGATACTTTTTTTAAAGTAGTTTTGAAGCGCACCTTTTCGCCAGGCTGTAAATATTTAGGAGTGCTTAACCTTATGTTCTAGTGTGTTTTAGTTTTATTTGTTTTAATTTGCTTTGATTCCAGTATTACGGTCGCTACAAGAGATAAACATAGCCAATAAATTAAACTTCATATTTAATGTTTTTATTTGTTTCATCTCTTTTGCTGCTGCTTTTATTTTTTTTAAAGTTTTTATTTTAACACATTTTTTGTAACTATATTTTTGTCCTTTTATGTGAAGCCTTTGGCTAAGTAAAGCTCTATATAGATTAACATTGATTGATTGATTGATTGATTGAAATACAGCATTCTCTGCCTCCACATGCTCACAGCTGTGTCTTTCTCTCCCTCTCGGTTGCCATGGTTACCCATTAAAACGCCCCATACGCCATCTTAAGTGGATGCAGAATATTCACTAGACACTTTGCATTGACCGTTTATGGCAGAAAGTGGGTGTGTAGGAGGCGGGATATGATCCAGAAACAGCTGAGCACATTTCAACAAAAAGTTTGATTTATAAAGAGGAAATGAGGAGATGATCTGCTGAGTTCTCGCCAGAGCTGTGTAAGTAAAGTAAGTAAACATGGCAGCATGTTTACTTACGCACAACTGGTAAAATAAACAAACAATGTCAGGTAAAACAAGCCAATCATTTTGAACCAAACGCAGCGAATGTTTCTGTCCCTTTAAACTAACCATCAATTTATATCTGTCTTCTAAACAACCTGGACAAGGAAACACCGGATTCGCTGGAGTGCTACCTAGACGAGTGCTTTGAAAACATCGTTATGTGTAAGCCACGGAAACCCGCTTCTGACACACCAACAAGCACTCCATCCCAGAAACTCACTCGTTCTGAGGCCAGCACTTCCACCAACTCGCCAGATAGAAGCTAATAAAAAATAAAAATAAAAGGATTAAGGAGTCCTCTTAGACATCCAGGCACAATCCATGAGAGATAATCTTGTTTTTTCTTGGATCCCAGAGCAGGCAGAGGAAGTGGCTTAAAGAACAGTCCAACAGTTTATCCAACATCAGCTGAAAATGCCAAATGACACGGTTAAAAGCATAACCTTCCACCGGGTTGTTTTATCAAATAACTATAGTTTTAGTAAGCACAGCTCAAAAGGGTATTTACGTTTGTAAATGTGACCGGGGGTAAGGCCGTGCACTAGGTTGACTGCTTTCTTTTTTCTTTTTTTCACATTTGTGTCACCAAATCTCTTTATCACTTTTCTTCCTTTTTCTTTCACACACACAGACTTTTGTCATAGCATATTTATGTTTTTCCATCATAGTCTCCTTCTTTACACACCTGTAATGGTACGTTATTTCCCTCTCTTTATCTCTGCTTCTGGATTTTCAATCAGGCAACTCCATGGACATACCAAGACTACAATTATACTTATCAGTTTCTGTGGCGATAATAAATGTCTTAGCCATATGAACTCTGTCAAATTTCTAACATGGAATATTAACGGATCTGGCTCCAGACATAAATGGAATAAGATTTTCAACCATCTTAAAAGATTGAAGGCAGATGTCGTCTTACTACTGTGATGGACTGGCGACCTGTCCAGGATGTACCCCACCTCTCGCCCGTTGACAGCTGCAGATAGGCACCAGCCCCCCCATGACCCCTTGAGGATTAAGTGGTTCAGAAAATGGATGGATGGATGTCGTCTTACTACAGGAGACTCATAAATCAAGCTCAACTGCTAATGATTTAAAAACACCGGAGTATCCTAATAAATTTTCTTCATGCTATAACTCTAGACAACGAGGAGTAGCAATATTAATAAATAAAAATACTAATTTTAGAGTAATAGACACAGTTACAGATCCAGAGGGTAGATTTATAATATTAAAACTATTTATACATAACCAAAAGTTATGTATAGTTAGTGTATATGGTTCAAATGTTAACGACCCCTAATTCTTTCATAACCTTTTTCTCGGTTTTGGCTAATCACATGGATTACTCACTTGTTCTCAAACTCAGATATAGTTAAACAGTATATGAGCGATTATGAACTTTGCGATGCATGGCGACCTCTTCATCCCAACGACAGAAAATACACATTTTTCTCAAATGTCCACCATTCTTATTCTTTTTTTTTTTTTTTTACGTGTCCTGTCTAGCAGTTTGCCACTCAGAATTGGTGTCTGAGTACTGAGTACAAGCCCAACATATTTACTTTCCTAAGCAGCTTGATGTATATGTATGAAAAATCTTTTTTAGAAATTACTGTGGGTTCAAATTCCTGAAGTCATGGACACGAAACCGAGACAAGAAGGAAGAAAGGAAGAAGGTGAAGAAGAGAAACAAGACCAGCAGAAGCGCAAACCGACGACACAAGACAGGAAGGCAAACAAAGAACACAAAAAAATATCCCAGTCCTCCACCCCTGCTGGACGGCAGAGAAGCTGTAAAACACAAAAAAAACCCACACAATAAAACCAAACTGAACAGAACAGAACAACACCAATAGTTCAGATCCAGTAATATAAACTAAGAATTACACATTCACTACACACAAGCATGGATTAATGAAGACAATACTAATGTTTCTGGTAAGCTCCTGGTAACAATTAACTAATGACGATAACCTCACCTTAAAATATGTCAGTACTCACCAATGTCTCCACACCTATGTTTGTGTGCGAGCATGCAGGTGTGAATAAGGTTTCCCCATGCAAGTGATTGATAGCTGGTGTAAGGAACCGTCCTACAGGAATCAAAGCAGACATGAAGGAGCAGGAGACGCATGTGTCCAGAATCCCACAGAGCGCAGTCGTAGCAGGCGGACCAGGGCAGGGCCGATCACCCACAAAGAGAGGAATAGATGGAAGCCCCTGGGGAACACCCACCAACCGCAATGCTGGGGCCCGAGAGATCGCAGGGACGAGCCCACGGGCTCCGCCGGAAACCGGCTACACCAGGGCGGGCATGGCGAGAGGCCAGAGGCCACAGGGATCAGGGGCACCCCGCCCCCCAGCAGGGCTCCAAACCAGGGACCAGCCGATAGGGGCTCCCCGCCGCCGCCGCCGCAAGGCAGGAGGGACCCGCAGCCGGCCGACGGACGATACACGCCGCTGCCACCATTCCCCACAGCCAACAACCCAACCCCTCCCCCCCACACGCCAGGGAACCACAATAAAAGCCCCAGCAGATGTACGCCCTCTGCAGGCTGCGCCTAGCCAGCACCTAGCCAGCACCTGGACATCCAGATCTACCAGCCCCCGGGTCCATATCCGCTGAGTGCTGAGATCAGGGGTTCAGTCAATGCTGGACAGCCCCCCCAAATGAACCATCGAGGCAGCAGAACTCACTGAACCGGCAGGAGACCCGGCCACCAGGCACGGTCCCCACCGACCCACCAAACTGCACCAACCTACCTTGCAACCCTGGCACCCCCATAAGAGGTGCCCCAGTCAATCCAAGGAGGACGTCAGCCCGAAACAGTGGTCCCTCGGCCCCAGGCATTGAGAACCATTATTGACCACCGGACAGGAGCATCCACCACTGACAGGGAGTGACGGAGGGGTAGAAGATGCACCAGGCCAGAGGGCAGCCAAACACCCAACCTGACAAGTAGACATAGACAGACAGAGACACTCATACGTACCCTCCCCCTCATGCATACACATTCTCACAAATACACGACACCCGACAAAAGGACGCTGTACACTCATTCATACACCTCATGCATACTCTATACTTCCAGGCCCACGGACAGACGCCCCAATAGAGCACCCTGCCCCTGCACCCGGGAGACGAACCCCTTGCCAACCAGGACGGGGACAAGCAGACCGCCAAGGCCCCCACCCCGGCAAGAGTAGCCGACCAGCCCAGGTCCCCGACCAGACGACCTGATATTCCACCCGGGCTCCAACCCCTGATGGCTCAACGAACAGGGGTGTGGAAAGACCCCCAGCCTCTCTCTCCCCGCTCAATTGTTGCGTGTTGTTCTAATGTGCACTTAAAACAGAGGGGTGGGACATGGGAATACTGCCGGGCACCCCCATCTCCCACCCCGGGCCCTCAGTGTCTAGATGCAGTTAAGCAGTGGGCACAACAGGCGACCCGCCAACAAGAGAGGCACCAAGCACCGCCAGTGCACCAAGGGCCCCCGTGATGAGGCCGGAACCCAGCGCAACACCAACTCGGATACCCTGGACATGCCGCCACCATTCATATTCTAGATTGGACTATTTCTTAGTCAGCAGTTCACTGTTGAATGACATATCAGACACTGAGATACATCCTATAGTTATCAGCGATCAAGCACCCGTTTCTTTAAATCTAGTAAATAGAAAAGCAACCCTTCAATACAAACATTGGAGATTTAATACATCATTACTGAAGGATAGAGAATTTATTAAATATATTGAAAAGAATGGGCTTCATACTTGGAATTAAATGACCTCCTTGGTGTTGGGGAATTATCAATTAAAAAAAATTAATTAATTGATAATTGTTGTGATTTATCTGGTGATGCTGAAAATACTAACTAATAATTGTAAATTAGTACTTTAATTATTCTTAAGATCATTTAATCGGAGCACCGTCTAACCTCTGGCTAGAAACAAAACATTATATATAATCAAAAGGGGATTCATCGACCAATAATCTCACTTATAATTATTAATTATTAGTGATTACACCAGAAAGATCCTATCTGAAGGAATTTAATTCTTGTAGTAATTCACACACACACTCAGAATAAAAAAACCCACAGATTTGATTCAATTTGACCAATTTATTCTAAAGCACAACTAAAATAACACTACTCATATCAAAACTGTTCTGTCAAGGCTATATACCACAGCAATATGGCGACCAGCGATGACGTCGCTTGCGCACGTCACGGGTACGCAGCCCATCGTGTGTATGCGTGGAGGCGGTGTATGACGCGAAGGCGCAGCTCGTCGAAAAGAACGGGGGTAAGTTTTATGACCTATTGTTTAATCTGAGCAAGAGGCCTGTGGTTCCTTTTTAACAAAGAAACCTTGTGGCTCTTATCAGTGAGTTAGCTTCTGCTAATAAAGACTCTGGTTGGGAAATATGGAGGAAAAGGGTGTTCCTGACAGGCGCTCTGCGGGTGCTGACCCAAATGCCTATGATGCCAAACACTTACTATCAAACTAACGGAGGGGAACCAAACTTCTACAGACTAACAGTTCTGCTTACTAATAAAAGACAAAACATACAGGAAACTTACAATCAACAAGTACAAAACTCACAAATTTACCCGTAAGTAGAAACACAGCACAGAAAAATCACAGAGCGCTCAAGGAAGGCAATTCCCTTCACATCAATGATCAAGCATGCATACAGTTATAAAGAAAGCATTCTAAACTCCCTCCACCGAGGTAACAGAAGATAAAGATAAAAAGGAACGATCTTACTTTCTTTCGAAAGGAGAGAGAATCCCAGTTGTTGAAGAAAAAGTTGGGAAAGCGAGATGCTTGGCTCGTCAGCCGCGCAGAGAAAAAAAAGACAAAAGGAGGGGAATTCAGCGGATCAAGAAGAGATAGTTTGGGGGGCAACCAGACTATTGGGAAAACTTGGTTGCGGGGAGGAAGGGAAAAAAATCCAGAACACGTGTTGCGAAGGAAGATCTCTTCTTTCAGGTCCGTGGACAGCACTAAACCCCATTAAAGTGAGTTTTGAAGTGGAATATGGATATTCATTCATCGCTTTTTATGCTGGCTGTGGATGCTTCACCCCCTTTTCCCTGTATTGGCCACAAATCAGGCCACGACAGCGGCAGGGTTTTTTGATAGATTGCTATCCCAGCCAACTAGCCCAGCAGATCATCTAGCGCTCAGCGGATTCGAAACGGGGAAGAAGCGGATAGTTCTGCTATTGGTTAGAATGGCGTGGCCGGGGGGAAAGGGGCGTGCCAACGAGGGGGAAAATAAATTTGTCAGTCATTTCAACATTCATGAGTCGGACCCAACACTGGTATGTCACCATCCACTCTCTGGGAGGCAAGGAAAGCTGTGATTAGAGGTAAAATAATGTAATTCTCATCAAATAAAAAGAGAACAGAAAATAAACCATCCATCCATCCATTTTCTGAACCGCTTAGTCCTCCAGGGGTCGCAGGGGGGCTGGTGTCTATCTCCAGCTGTCAACGGGCGAAAGGCGGGGTACACCCTGGACAGGTTGCCAGTCCATCACAGGGCCACATAGAGACAGACAGGACAAACAACCATGCACACACCCATACCTATGGACAATTTAGAGTGATCAATTAACCTGACAGTCATGTTTTGGGACTGTGGGAGGAAGCCGGAGTAGAATACGAACCCACAACCTTCTTGCTGCATGGCAACAGTGCTTACCACTGCACCACCATGCAGCCCCAGAAAATAAGCATGTTCATGAATTAGAAGAAACTATCACATCATTAGAAGCTTCCCTGGATAAAGAGAGCTTAAGCAAAATACGCAAAGCGAAATTAGAATAAAAAATTAATTAATTAATTATTAATAAACAGACCTAGTTCTTAATCCAAAGACTTTGAATAGAAAACTTTGAACATAGTAATAAATCAGGTAGCTTCTTAGCTGATAAGTTAAAAATAAATAAAGAAAAAACGACTATATCTGCAATCAAAGACCAAATTGGGAATATAGTCTATGATCCTGAAAGAATAAACAACACTTTCAAAGAATTTTATGAGACTTTATACACACCGGAGATAAACCCATCAAATAATGAAATTGAACATTTTCTGGATAAAATTACTCTTCCTAAACTTTCAGACATTAAGCAAAGGTCCTGGATTCACCGCTAACAGTGGCTGAACTCCAAGAGGCCCTCCAAACCATGCATAATAATAAAGCTTCAGGCCCAGATGGATTTCCAGTAGAGTTCTATAAAGAATTCTGGAATATTCTGGCACCAACATTTTACAAAATGTTACAGGAAACAAAGTAAAATAGCCGACTACCGCCAAACATTAACTCTGCCTACATCAATCTTCTATTAAAACCAGGAGAAGACCCTATATCTCCTACCAGTTTTCGTCCAATTTTTCTCACCAATGTTGATCTTAAAATAATTTGAAAAGCTCTTGCCAGAAGAATAGAGAAAATTACACCTCTTATAATCCATCCTGATCAAACATGTTTTATAAAAGGAAGTCTCTCGTCCACAAATTCAAGCAGATTAGATTATTCGTACTGTAAAAACATTCAAACTAATATATTATCTTTAGATGCAGAAAAAGCATTTGATAGAGTTAACTGGACATTTTTATTTGTAACCTTACATAAATTCGGGTTCCGTAATTATTTTATAATCTGGTTAAAAATATTATACAGCTCCCCAAAAGCATGCATTAGGACTAATAATCAAACATCATCAAGGTTTTCTCTTCAGAGAGGTACCAGGTAGGGATGTCCACTTTCTCCCTCCCCGTTTGCTATCTTTATTGAACCATTAGCAGCAGCAATCAGGCAAACTAATCATATTAAAGGTATACAATGCAACAAAATAGAACATAAAATTAGTCTGTATGCAGATGATGCTTTGATGATACTTTTTCTACAGCATTCACAAACCTCTCTCTCTCAGGTAACCGAGTTGATAAAATCTTATTCAACAGTTTCAGACAACTCCATAAATTGGTTAAAATCTACAGCCCTTCAATCAACTGTTCTTTCCAGGGTCCCGTTGCTGTGCAACTCCGGTCAGGAAATATTAGATATTTAGGTATCCATATCTCACCAAGACTGGCAGACATATCAAAGCTAAACTACGTCCCACTTTAAAAAAAAGTGGAAGATGATCTGGCTAGATGGAAATCCCTTCCCATATCACTTATTGGAAGAGTAACTACAATAAAAATGATGGTTTTGCCTAGAATAAATTATTTAATTATTAATTATTTCATTATTATATTTAATTATTCTCAATGATCCCAAGCAAACCATCACCTGATTGGTTTAGATCTCTGGACTCTTCTGTTTCGAAATTTCTCTGGAAAGATAAACCCCCACATATCAGCTTAAAAACACTGCAGAAGTCCAAATATAAAGGAGGTCTAGACCTACCAAACTTTCGTCATTATTTCTTAGCCAACGGGCTCCAATACATATCAAGATGGTTAAATCAAAGTTCTCTCCTGGATAGATGTTAAACAGACACTATGCAATAAAATAAAACTTTCAGATCTACCATTTATTAGCTCAAATATAAAACAAAATGAATGTTTTAAAAGTATCAGTATCAGCTGCTTTCTAACAGCTTGGTGGGAATTTCTTAAAATGACATAGCCCTTACTAGTCCCATGCAGACATACACCATCTGGAATAACCCGGACATCTTACAAAAAATGCATGATAAATTTTCCATACTGGAGTTGTAAAGGAATTGAATGCCTGGAACACATATTTAATGGAACAGACTTTATCCCATTTAATACACTGGTTACACAATATGGAATTAACAAGAATAAATCCTTAGAATATCAACAAATGAAATCAATAATAAAAAATAAATTTAGGCTCAATACGGTTGAATTACAAATTCCAGGAAAAGTTTTAGACTTTCTTAATCTTAACCCTCCAAACTACTATCTAAAATATACAAAACATTAAATAGAATAGATGAATCAAAGCCCTTCCTATTTCAAAATGGGAGATGACTTGTCTATCTTATTTGACCAAAACCTCTGGTCTCAGATTTCTTTAAGAACCTTTAAATGTCTTAAAAATCATTATCTACAATTAATACAATATAAAATCCTTCATAAAGTACATTATACAGGCCAACGGATGTTCAAGATGGGTTTTACACCGTCTAATACTTTTTTTTACAATGTACAAGCAATCTATCAGACAATTATATTCATGCTCTTTGGTTCTGCCCACCTGTCAAGAAATATTGGTACCAGATATGTGAAGACCTATCAAAGTGTCTAAACTGTAATATCACACCTTCTCCCACAGTTTGCTTTCTGGGAAATTTAGATGAAGTTTCCATGGATACAAAGTCTATGCAATTAGTTCACATTACCTTATGCATCGCTAAGAAAAATATCCTCCTGAACTGGAAAAATAAAAATACATTTCTGAAGTTGTTTTATCTTTTACTTCTAACAACCAGCAGGAAACTCTTGTAGGAAAATGTTTAATTTAATTAAGATTAGTTCAATTTTTGGGTACTCTATCCACATCTGATGAATACATATCCTATCTATCCATCTATCTATTACATTGTATTATATTCAGATCTTTGAACATGTATTTATCAGAGCTGGGAGGAGTGCCCTAAAATGTACTTGTTTAAGAGTAGCACCTTTTCAAAATATTTTAAAACAAATAAAAGTATAAAGCACAGTATAGCAAAACTAGTATAAAAAACTAAAGTAACTCAAGTAAATGTAACTAGTTACAACCCACCGCTGGTATTTATTTTTGTGTTGTATAATGTGCTTTGATTCTGTGGTTTCTATCTTAAACCGTCAATGTGTGATTTCAATTTTGAAAGGAGCTGATGGTGTACTTGTTTTGTTTAATCAGTATTCAATAAAGGAACATAATTTAACACTGAATCATATGAGATGTACATCTTAAAACAACAGAATATTATCACCACACAGAGGAAGAAAGAATCCTAGTTTCATGAGACTTGCTCTTGCTGCTGTAAAGATGCATTTTCTTGCATATTCTTTTTCAAGTCTTGCTCCTTCTGATAATGTGATGTTGGTATATCAAAAGATTAAATATTGCCTTGTTTGTGAAACCTTAACTAAAGTACAGTCCACAATATGCCCCCCCCCCCCCGACGTAAAGCTGTGTGAAGTCAGCCATCAAAGAATTATTTCTTTTGTCTGAAAAAGAATCGTGATGAAAAACGGTGCACATGAGTGTGATTCGCTGTGTGTCGCCTTGTCGTGTCACGTGATCCCCGACAGCTTAGAGCTTGTAGGACCAAAACAAGCCCACGGGTTACATTATGACTTTATTCTAGTAAATGTATTACTTTATTCTTGAAGTCTATAGGTTGTTTTTTTTCTCTGTTAACCTAATATTCTGTTGTCGTGGAAAAACATTTTAATAAAGAGGTGAGAAAAGATTCCTTAATTTCTTGGAGTTTTAATTTGAACTTGTTTGCACAAACAAGGAGGAACAGCATTACAGAGTGTTTGCAACAGCTGAATCCTGCCTTCCACCAACTGACTGACCACTTTATCGATTTAGACAACCTTGCTATCGTCTCTACCTTATCAGTAAACATTTCTCTGTGGTGAAGTTTCCAAACTCCCAGTTGCCTTTGTCAGATATGAGAGCTCAATCCAAGGATATCCAGTGCTACGAGGGTCGTTTTCATGGAAACACTAGACGTAGGAATTCCATTATCAATTCATTTGACCTAACCTAATATCATACAGTGTCACACAATCAGGCTATCACTATGTCATGAAGAAATGGCACACATTTCTCTCAGTATGTAAGAATACACAGAAAACATAATTCTTGATATAACTTCTCAATATAAAATTTTCCATAACAGTCCCCACTTTTTATCATAATACAGTGATAAACAAACAAACTAAAAAAAATAATAATTAAGAATGACACATTTAGAAACTAACATTATTGGGAAGGCAGGCAGCAGGAAAAAAACCACAAACAATAATAAATCAAGAACCAACAAACTTTTGCATTACAAGTCACAGTAAATCTTCTGAACAAAATGGTCTAATCAATACATCCTTCTTGATGATGTTATCTGATCTGATACAGAACCACATTCAAAAACCCACGGGGCCTAAGATAAACGACCTCCTATGGTCGTGTCATTGCATCTCTCCCGACAGTGGGACAAAAGAATGCAGCGGCATCTATGCCCCCTAGGTGGCACTTCTGTATAGCTCCTCATCAGTCAGGATGCCTAAAAATAACTCCAAAAAAGAGAGAGGACATTGCTGGGATTCATTTTCCAGAAATCATATGCCGTCTCCAGTATCCTTTTGCATGCCCTTAATTCATCCTCATTGGTCTGTGGCCAGTGACAACAACAGATCTTGGACCGCCCTCAACTCATTCTCATTGATCTGTGACCAGTGATTATGACAGAGCTCGCACCTCCCTCAGTGTATTCTCATTGGTCTTTGGCTGGTAATCATTGGGAGAACTCTTAAAAGGACTGTGCTCAAAGAAGCCATTGTCTTTCCATGCCTATTGGGCGACGGGGACACTCAAATCTTTGCTAGCAAAATCTCCCTCTTGGTTCCAACCTGCAGGCCAGGACAGCACCACTTCCCTAAACCTTTTTGCCAAGTTAACCGACCTCCCGTTTCTGCAGCCAGGAGGTCTGCTTGGCATGTGAGCTATACAACATAGTTCTCAAAAGAAAGGGTCGATTGAAGTCGCTGCCTGTATCTGAATGTGTTCTTTTAAAATCAGCTTTGCGCTACTGTACCTCAACGGACTTGACCCATTTGTATTGTTCCTTCTTCTCCTTTCATTGTTCGCCTTGGACTGGCGGCGTGGACGAAGTCCTCACCAGTAGGATAAATTTAGTTTGTCTGGGTAAGTCTAAACACGTTTAGACTTGTGTGAAATAGTTTAATTTATTCTTCTGTAATTGCTAAACCAAAAATTTCTCGTTGTTTGTAACGTCATCACACGCTGGCTTTTGCTATTGTATGCTTGTTTTTGTGTTCATTGGTTCTTGCTAAAGCGTTATTATATCACCTATCTTTTAATATTCTTTCATTTTGTTGGTATGGTGTGGTTGCATGTCTTGTTAAGAAAGAATACTATTAACCCTGTGTCCTGACTCCAGATCACCCCCTGCGAAGACACACACATCCCACTTATGCTTTGAAGCTGTTTTTTCTAATTCTGGTCGTGTTAGTTTTTGTTTGCGTACGTTATTCCTTTTTAAATAGTTTGTAGACTGCATGATTTAGAGTAGATCGGCTTTTGTCACAGTGTTCATCTGTAAGATTAAAACAACTATGTTAATAAACCCTGTTATATTTTAAAGAGAACGTCCCCTGTTTTGTTCAGTGCATGTGAAATTATTGTTACTGCGTCCGAATTCACCCTTTAGAAAAGAGACTGAATTTGTCTGGTTTATGTTAACATTCTCCTGGATTTTCCGGAGTGGTGCCCCAACTTGATTTAATAAGTTAATGAATTAATTGTAATTAATAGCCGTGTTAAAATTAAATTATTACTCACGACTACTGCTGTTGATGTCAGCCAGACAAATTGCGTGCACATTTGTCTGTTCAACTGTATACACACAACAGTGGAATGTTAGGCAGTATCAGTCAAGTACACAATAAAAAGTCAAAATTATTAGCACAAGTTGAAACATGTACTCTTCCCTTTAAGTGAGGCTTGCATCCACAGTGTGAACCCCACAATGTCCCTTATCGAGTTAATACGAAAACACAGATCAGTAGTAATCAACAATAATAATAATCCATCACAACAAAACCTAGAAAAAAAAAATTAATAAATTAACATAATACAACTACAGTATCAGTCATAATTAGGTAAAATTATGCTATGAAAACAAATCACAAAAGAATCAAACATTTTATAATCTCGCACCTTTTCATAAAGAAATATGAATAAATCAAATTAGAGAACAAGGCCAACTAAATTAACTCAACCGGGATTAGGCAAGAAAGGAACAATCTAATTTTATCAAACGAGTGAATTGGTGCAAAAAAAGAAAATTAAAGTAATAAAAAGTAAATAAAAACTAGAAAATAATTTTAAAAAGCAATAAAATGAAATAAAAAATAAAAATAAAAAAAAATTCTAAAATGAAAAAAAAACGATACCTTTAGCTCGACCTTGATGTGAGACCCTGCTGAATTTCAGTGAACAGCCAGACTCACACAAAGGAACACAAGGCATTAGTCACAGAAGAAAAAAAAACATCAGAAAAAACAAATTCACAAAGTGAATTAAAGTTACTCATCAATGGTAGTTCGTCATACACCTGTAGTCCAATAAGTCATCCAACACGAGGGAAGTCCACAGTGTCCTTGCCACATCCTTCTCCTTCATCTCCTCCTCGACGTCCACGTCAGTTATGTCATCACCTCAACCACAGACAGCGTCCAGTGTCTCATGGCCGTGGATCATTCACTCCTTGGAAGGCTCCCTCCAAAGAGCCTCTACTGGAATCAATCCTGAGAAGGATCAGGAGACCAGGAGAATGGGTTCACACCCCTCTCACGCCACAGCAAGCAAGGTCAACCTCAGCTGACCCACACAGCTTAGCCAACGAGTCCACCCTCATCAATTGAGAGAGCAGAACAGCATCAACGGAAATCCATCACTTAATCGTCTCCAGCTCAATCCATAGTAGGAGAGAGAATAATTACAAACAGAACAAGATAGAAAATTGTCAAAGTCCAATCAATACAAGGTGTCGACGGTTGTTAGATTGAAAAACCCTTGTAAAAATGCCTCAGTAAAGAAAAATAAATGGGGCAAAATAAATAAATAAATAAAAAATAATAAAATAAACATTATTATTATTATTCTTTATTTATTTATTTATTTCCCCCCCTATTCCCCCCCCCCCTAAATAAAAAAAAAATAAAAAAAATAAAAAAAAAATAAAATGAACAGTGGTGATCGAAAGAACGAGATCGGGGATACAGGCGGCTGTAATGAGTTTCCTCCGTAGGGTTGCTCTGCTCTCCCTTAGAGATAGGGTGAGAAGCTCGGTCATCCAGAGGGGGCTCAGAGTAGAGCCGCTGCTCCTCCACATCGAGAGGAGCCAGTTGAGGTGGCTTGGGCATCTGGTCAGGATGCCTCCTGGACGCCTCACCGGGAGGAGACCCAGGGGAAGACCCAGGACTCGCTGGAGGGATTATGTCTCCCAGCTTGCCTGGGAACGCCTCGGGATTCCTCCCGGGGAGCTGGCCCAAGTAGCCGGGGAGAGGGAAGTCTGGGTCTCTCTGCTTAGGCTACTGCCCCCGCGACCCGACCCCGGATAAGCGGAAGATGATGGATGGATGGATGGATAAAATAAACATGCACCACTATTTGACCTTATCAAACCACCTGATCTGTTAAAAGTTAGTTCATGACTAAAAATATAAAAATCTTGCAAGCTAAGAATTCAATTTGGTACACAATAAAAATAAAATAAATCTACAAAGACGAAATTACTGTACAGTGTTAGAAAAAAAAAGATAAAAATAAAAACCCAAAACACAAGCTAAGGGAAGCCTTAAATAAAATTATGGAGGGCAACAATAACAAAAAGGGACAAATCTGAGATTGCTAAAAAAATTGAGAAAATTAATGCTAATCTTGAACTGAATCCAATTTCCCTCCAAGCTGAAGATGAAGTTAGAGAAAAAAAAATGTAGCACCATAATCCCTGAAACTGAAAGTTTAATTACTTGTATTAAAGATAAAAAGATCAGTCGATATAACTAAGAATCTACTCCAGCACTGAGAAAGGAGGAGGAAAAGAGAAAAAAAGGAAAAATTCTTTAAATTTAGATTATAAAATTGTGTATGTCGGTTCCACATACTAAAAACAAATAAATCTGACCTGATTAAACCCTCCTTTTCTAAAGTAAATCAACATGTTGAATTAATTTAATTTAATCTATGAGCATGAATTTACTACATAACTTAGCCATGTTATTCTAAAATCATTCAAATTAATTGTTTTCTATTTAATTTCAAAGTGTGTTTGTTACACCTACTAAATGCTGTGTAATGTGAATATAATCCGATTTTCCCAAGGCTAGTTATCAATTTTAGGTTCCACTTTATATTTAGCCTTGAAGCATATGGGAAATTGCACATCATCATCTAAAATCATCATCCATCAAAAAAAGATGAAAATGAATGATTAAGAACATTTAAATAATGCGATAATGTGTGGTCATCAGTGGAATAATTATTGGTTTCACTTTGCGGTGACTGCTGACTGATATAAGGAACAGGATTAAATAAATCCTGTAATTTAGCGTGGTCTTGAGCAGGCTACCTCCACTGAATATATTTCCATGGTAACTAAAAACCTTCCTTTTTGATAAAGCTTTAGTTAGAATGGCTTAGGTTATCCTGAGTTATTTTTGTAGTTATGGTGCTATAGGCTTAAGCTGTTTGAGGATAGACTAACCTCTTCTACTTTTATCTTTTACTACTCTCCAGGTGTATTTTTTTGCTGTTGTTTTGATTGTTAACCTTGTTTTCTCTGTTTTTTTGCTCTCCATAGAAGCTCCACCTGGTCTGGTATCTGCCCGCCTGGATGGGGAGCACTGGTTTAGATGATCCTCCAAGTCTTGTTGTCAACTTTTTACTTTCTTTAATATAGCAAGTTCTCTTACATCAGTTATTTAGTTCTTTTTGTATATCTTCTCTGTCTACTCAAACCCCCAGACAGTCGTGGCAGATGACCGCTTTTACTGAGCCAGGTTCTGCTGGAGGTTTCTTCCTGTTAAAGGGGATTATTTCCTCTCCACTGTTGCTAGATGCTTACTCAGTATGAGGGATTTCTGTGGTTGGAGTCTGTATGTTACGGCATAACCTCATGTCAATGAATCAATGCAATCTGCTGGGAGTTCTTACATAGAAAACGTTTAACTGATTGGAATGTTTGTATAATTTCACTAGCCAGGACCACGCTACGAATGGAATCAACTATTCACGAGCAAAGAACAATGTTACAGATTCTGAATTTGAACAGTTTATTGAAGGCGTGGAGGATGGAAAGGTCTGGGGAGACATATCATCGGAGACCCGGAGGAAGACTCAGTGTGGGGGCGCAGTCTACAGGAAGAACCGGCTTTCCGAGCCTGCTCAGAACCCCCCCCCCCCCCCCCCCCCGACAGGACCTAGAAGAGAGAGATGTTAGAAGGGTGGTACAGGAGTGAACGAAAGCGTGTTATCCGCGATGCTGCGAACGGTGGATGCTGCGAAAGAAAGGGGGAGGGGTTAATAGGGACAGGTCGGCAGGACCCAGAGAGAGAGAGCGAGAGAGAGCGAGAGAGAAAGAGAGGGTGGGTCGGCAGGACCCAGAGAGAGAGAGTGAGAGAGAAAGAGAGGGCGGGTCTGCAGGACCCAGAGAGAGAGCGAGAGAGAAAGAGAGGGCGGGTCGGCAGGACCAAGAGAGAGAAAGAGAGGGCGGGTCGGCAGGACCCAGAGAGAGAAAGAGAGGTCGGGTCGGCAGCACCCACAGAGAGAAAGAGAAAGAGAGGGCAGGTCGGCAGGACCCAGAGACAGAGAGAAAGAGAGGGCGGGTCAGCAGGACCAGGCGACCAATAGGGATGGGAAGGGAGGGGCGAAAACGAAAGAGACAGAAGAGAAATGAGAGGTAGGCAGGGTTTATATGTGTATCACAGCGTGAACAGAAGTGCAAGGGTGGCCGGTGATGCCAGGTGCGGCAAGTTTAGGGCTGATTAGGACGAACGAAGCGAGTTTGAAGCGTGGCCTTGCTCCTGAACTTCAGTTAACTTTGTTAACTACATTGTATTGAAATTAATTTTCTTGTAAAATACCGTGAGATGATATCTGTTGTGAATTGGCACTATATGAATAAACTGAATTGAAATAAATAATACCATAACATATCCTTCTGCCCCCTATCCTGTTTTTGTGCAACCCAATCACGGAAATTGAGCTAGGATAACCAAGATATCCCAGCTTAAAGTTATAGTTGGTAATCATGTTCATAAACACTTCTTTTTATACTGGGTAAAATGATCATTCCATCCTGAGAGTAATCAATACCTAATGTGTTCAGAAAAAGGAATGAAAAAAATCTGACATCTTTGGCAGCTGAAGGCCTATAAAAACTGTGACCAATCCCCGCTACTTGGTCCGAGTCCGAGATCTAACGTTGGTATTGAGTATTGATCGATAGGTGTGTGATGAGATTGATCCTTAAGTTTCACTTTCTCTTCAGTACAACTCTGGGCATTTGCAGAGAGTCTGACTGGCTGAAACACCACTCCCTCTCCTTCTCTCCCCTCACTCATGCTCAGCCCCTCCCCCTCCCCTCCAGCACTCAAGCCTAGTTTATGCTTCTGCGTTTTGACAGTGACGGATTGTCAAAACGCCGTTATTCGTTAACCCAAGGGCTCTCCGTCACCTACGCAAGGGCGCACGGAGTAGAGGCCCAAATTTTAACTATCCGTCTCTGTTGTCGGATAGCGTATGCATCTGATTGGTCAGTTTCAGTAACAGCTAGAGATCGCATCGCCAGAACGGGGCTCTATAGTCGCTGTAATCAGTAGTTAATGCAGCGTTTGGCAACTACATGCTTTATATTGAAAGGATAATTGATCTAATCTGTTCTTTTGGCGATTTTGAACACAAGGAGGTGTAGGAAAACAACAAAAAATAGCTGCTGTGTTTCGTTTCCATGCGTTTCTAGAGTATTCTATAATCCGCACTTCTAGTAAAAAGCTTTACAGCTTAATCAAAACTTACTTTCTGTCATTCATTGCTCCTTGAGGAAGAAATGCGTTCACAAGCCTACAAAAAAAAAATGAAGCGGCGTTGTGTGATAGTAGGCAGAGACGCCATGAAAACTTAGCACCCCCCTGCTGTCCTGGTCGAGCAACGCTGAAAAAACAATAGAGAATGGAGTGGAAGAGCGGAGTACTATAAACGGTAAACGTCTTTGTCAATACGTCTGCGTCTGGCTGCAAATTTGCGGTCGGAGAAGCATAAACAAGGCTTCACTGTCGCTCACTGTGAAGCAGAGCGGGGAAGAGGGTAGTGGCGATTGGAGTTGTGAATCAAACCATTGCAACCTACGATGTTTGCAGGAAACAAATTAGGTACGTTGGAAACTCCACACACCTATATAATCACATAAAAACTAACCCCAACCAGAACTTTGAGCTGCAGAGCCGAAGGAAGGAGGAAGAGGGAATGCAGATCTCCTTCACTGAGGCAGACGTCCCTGCAGAGGCTTTCAGCATTGCCATCAATCCAGGTAGCTTAGTATAGTGAAATGGAAATGATATTTCTAATCACCTGCATTAGAATGGCTAACGTT
This sequence comes from Apricaphanius iberus, assembly GCA_028564705.1. Taxonomy (NCBI): domain Eukaryota; kingdom Metazoa; phylum Chordata; class Actinopteri; order Cyprinodontiformes; family Aphaniidae; genus Apricaphanius; species Apricaphanius iberus. Next base: position 1,582,890 of record JAPXFQ010002706.1, on the reverse strand, counting down.
AATGTTGTGGGCGACTGTGGCTCAGTGGTAGAGTAGTTGACTTGCAATTGGAGGGTCGTAGGTTTCATTCCAGCTTCCTCCAGTCACATGTCGGTGTGCTCCTGAGCAAGGCACTTAACCCCAAAAATTCTACATCGTCCTACCAACTATGTTGGCTATCGGTGTATGAATGTGAGTGTGAATGGGTGAATGTGGCTTCAATGTAAAGCGCTTTGAGTGGTCAGTATGACTAGAAAAGCGCTATATAAGTTCAGTCCATTTACTAAGGTGAATTTAAATAAATTATTTCACTGGAACTGAAAAAAATACATATGATACCCACAAAAACTAAACTAAACTAACTAATGGCTATCCCTCAATCTTAAAATATGAAAATGCCAGAATAAATCTTTTATATTGTCAAAGCAACAGTATTCCTATGTTTATGCGAAGCACATGGTGACAAGTTATAAGGTTAAGAATATTTTTTTTGCTTCAGTTAGAGGATTCCCAAAGAATTATGGATAAAACAAGGGGTCCCGCTGAAATTATTATGAAGGATTTATTATTTAAGGATTTAAAACCTGTTATTATTATTATTCACATTATTTATTAACGACTTGATAAATAATTAAATAAATATAAAAATTTTAGTTTTCCGACACTTTCACTTAATAAATTAGACAAAACTAGATAGCAGTCAAAAGTATTGGTATCAGCAATACTGGCCCTGTATTTACTTGGTTTCGGATCGATACCAAATTTTGCAGTATGGTACAGCAGTAGCCTTCATGTCTTGTGCCCGCGCCAATGGCCGCTGGCTGCTCTGCTTTGTGACCGCATACCATGATGGCCGCCATTGCTCCTCCATTGCTTTTCGTACCTCCATTTGGCCGCTAGGCCCCCATTGAAAAACATTGGACTTTAGACACGTTAAAAACAACTTTAATGGCTGGTGCCCATTTTAAAAAAAATTTCTATGGCTACATATTCTTCCTGAGATAACGCTAGGCTCGTCAAAAACATAGGCACCAGGCTGGTTTTCATAAGATAATTTTATGAAATCTTGCATAATTAATGAGGGGGCCGGACTTTGATTGACCGGCTGTTTTGTTGGACTGTAATTATAGTAACACTACATTTTAATTATTATTTCCAGTTACTACTTCTTACCTTTTGAGGTTTGAGAAATAGGAGAACCGTCGGAGGAGCGCAGATACTGCAGCAGTCAGGCATGGGCCTATTATCCTTTAGCTTAGGTAGCCAAGTTTAGCATCAGAGCTAAAGATGCGGTAGCAGAATGGGCGCGATTACGACCAAACTACACGTGTGGCGATGGCAGAGTCTACAGTGAAGATCCCGCCCCTATGCCGTTTTTAGGAACATGCTTCGTCAGAGCTGGGGAGGATGAATCTGTGAATCCGCCATGAATTCCCCCATGAAAGTGTGTCATTCTGGTAAACGGGGAGGAGCGAGGAGGCGCTGTGTATTCTTTTTTACAGTCTATGGCCCGTGCTCCCCACTCTGTCACTCCCTCCCTCCCTCCTCCCTGTGTGCACTCATCACGTGTCACCGTTGCAGGTGTTACACCAAAATCTGTGACCCATCAGAATTTGTGACCATAGTAGTGTTGATTTCTCTGCATGGATGTCTTGAACACGAGCAAGAAGAAGAACACTTACGTAAAGTGTGTAAGTACCGATTCATGGGAGATTGAATATAAACTTTACGGCTTCTCTAAACATCGCAATAACTGGAAAAGTTTCTGTTTTGTATTCAAAGATGAAAGGTATTTGACGAACCATCATGTCTGTGTAGTCTGCATTCTGAATATGTAAATCATCTTCCGCTGATTAATAAATCGTTAAAAAATGAATAATGATCTCAAGTGTTTTAATGGAAGAGGGACGGGTTCGATACTGTTTTGAATGGTTCTGTCTCCTCCTTACTACAATCTGAGCTGGTTTAGAATAACATGTGACCCTCAATTAGCCAGAAACTCACTGGTCACAACTTATGATGGTCATAAGAAACGGTGACCTTACAGTAAACACCTCTAAATATTATAAAAGTTCAGTTCAAATGTTTTAAACACTTTTGTGTCCTCCTTACTACAATCTGAGCTGTTTTAGAATAATATGTGACCCTCAATTAGCCAGAAAAGCACTGGTCACAACTTATGATGGCCATCAGAAATAGTGACCTTACAGTAAACATCTCTAAATATTAAATAGTTCATTTCAAATGTTTTAAACATTTAATTCTCCTCCTTACTACAATCTGAGCTGTTTTATAATAATTTGTGACCCTCAATGATCCAGAAACTCACTGGTCACAACTAATGATGGTCATCAGAAGTGATGACCTTACAGTAAACAACTCTAAATGATTCATTCAACTTCTTCACAGAATTAGCTATATAAATCCGCCACTAACTAAAACGTTTTTAAATAAATTGCTTTTTACACTATTGTTAAACTTCAATTAAAAATCTAGTCAAAACCTTAGTCAAATCCTGGACAGTGTTTCTTGGTGAGTTAAACTTATTCATGCAGTTAATGGTTCACAAGTAGGTCACATTGCAGACTGGACCCCAGTTGGGCTGCAGAAATTTAAAATGAAAGAAGAAGAAATTTCCCATAAAAGGACACAACTTAAATCTTTATTTAAATACAAGCAAAACAGTTGAGCGCAGCTTTCCCATCTGGCTTGCCAACACAGTTACTGTGGTACCACTGCTAGCACTGGTCACACTAGATCTGAAAATATCACATTACGTAGTATAAATGTTGAGTTTGTTATGTATTGTATTATGTATTAGCCTACTGTCTCCATAATACACTATAGTTTTTAGTTATCAGTACCTACACATTTATATTTTAAAGATGGTTAACAAAGGAAGGTGTATATTTCAGTCACTAATGCATTTTCAACATTTTCTGACTGAACTAGCAACAGTCCACATGAATTCCAACACTCCTACATTAGGATCTTTAAAATCCTTACTTTCCTACCATCTTACTCACTCTCAGAACCCTTTTCTGCTTCTTTCTCCCCGCAGTGGTGGCGGAGCACACTGAGATCATCTGGTGCAGATATCAAAATCATTCATTATTATTTAGTGTAATGACAAATATAAACTGGTACAAGTATACATAATTTAAAGATTAGAAGACACAGTGTTCATAGGAGGGAGAGAGGAAGACCAAAAATTAGATTTAAGGATGTGATTAAAGAGGACGTGGAGTAAGTTGGTGTGAGGGCAGAGGATGCAGAGGAAAGAAGACTGTTCATGGGTGATTTTGGTTGTTAGACATTTTTTACATCGAGTTGTTGAAATAAACAGAGATCCGGTACTGGTTATATTGCTTGACAAAAAAAAGTCCCACTGAAGCTGACTGTCCAAGCACTAAAATAGATTTTGTTTAGCAAGTGGAACTTGTCAAAGACAAAGAGCTGCCATGAACGGGTGTTGCTGGTAGTGTTCTTGCTGCCTGCTGGGGTACTCAGTAGAGTAAGACCGTCAAAGGAAGCAGGGTGAGACATATGGATGTAGGCAGTTAGACCCTGGGCAAATCTTTTTTAACACTGAACTCCTGGCCTACCCTGCTTGGAAAGCCTTGACAAACTGAAGGGATCCTGATCCGTTATACAGATACCTGGTTTGGTCCGCTTTACTAAGAAGTGAGGCATGGGCAATGACCACAACTAGTGTGGTGACTAGTGTCAGGATGTTTATCATTCTATGTACCTGAAAACTATTACTAAAAGAATTGCACTTTCTAAAAGAAAAGCACTTTCCTAAAGACCATGGCATAAATGTAAGGCACATAAAACCTTCTAAGGTGTTTTTTTTATTATTATTATAAATACAGTATCAACACTGTTGTTAATACTGGTGTTATACTTAAGAACATAAAGCAAAAAAATATAAAATTTTTTCACATGTTTTTCAGGTTTAAAAATGTAAAAACCAGATTCAAGAAATATTTTTAATAAGGTGATTGCCACCTCCTGGCGCAGTGGTTAGCACTGTTGCCTTGCAGCAAGAAGGTTGTGGGTTCGTATCCCAGCCCAGGCCTTTCTGCATGGAGTTTGCATGTTCTCCCCATGCATGCATGGGTTCCCTCCGGGTACTGCAGCTTCCTCCCACAGTCCAAAAACATGACTGTCAGGTTAATTGATCACTCTAAATTGTCCTTAGGTGTGTGCATGCATGGTTGCTTGTCCTGTCTGTCTCTATGTGGCCCTGTGATGGACTGGCAACCTGTCCAGGGTGTACCCTGCATCTTGCTCCCGTTGACAGCTGGAGATAGGCACCAGCCCCCCAGCGACCCCGGGAGGATTAATCAGTTCAGAAAATGGATGGATTGCCACCTCCTCTCTGTAGGCCCCCACTGCTTTGGCTGAGTTTTCAAAGATCAGTGACTCCTCTGTCAGCACTTTGTCAGCATACTAAAAAAAATAAAGAATGAAAATGCATTACACAATACGTGCAATAAGAGTTGCACCTCTTAAATCTTCAAAGTAATCACTTGACAGATCCATTGTATAATAAGTAAAACTGAATGTGTAAAGTAATTTGAAAGGCAATCAGTCCCAAAAATGTAAAAATAAAACATACTTTCAAGACAAAGACAAAGATGTGGAATCTTTCTGCAGACTATGTGGAACTGTGCTGGCTTTCCATCTGGATGTTTTTGGAGTCTTCTGTCTCATGAAAGACCTTTGAAGGAAAAAAAGAAATGATCAGTTCCATTTTCAGAAAATGTAAATTAATCTGTTGGCCTTCACATTAAAGAGACACCAGGCAACGTTGTCATGTTAATTAATCAACTTCGTAAGTCGTTATATTGTTAAATGACTCATTACAGGGCGAATGAAGACTCTCTCGCCCGCCCCTCACTGCCTGTAGGAAGAATACTGTAGTGTACCGTACCCGGTGTCCTTCAGTCTCGTGAAGTCTCAGACATTGCGAGAAGCAGGATCAGTTTTCACTAGCCCTAAACAGTGTGTGGTGGAGAAATTTAGTGTATCAACTGTGACACATTTTTACTTAATGTTGAAGTATTAGTTTGAATGTTTAGTTTTATTGAGTGACGCCTTTACCCAAGTCATGGTGAGAGAGTTTTGATAATGATAGTCCATATCCTGTGTTACCATGGAGATGGCTCTTCGACTGGGCATCCTTAAAGGTCTACAAAGTTCACAGCTTCCTAATCAAACAGAAAGGCGCCACTAAGTCTCTGATTTTCACCTTGAGAGTTGTACTTTATCGAGTAGAATAGATAGACCAAGGTTGCTAGAAATAATATAAGCTTGTTGTTGTAAGACCGAGACAGGTCGGTATTTTACATTTTACTATGATGTGTTACTGTCCTCCTGTATGATCAATTCAAATCATATTAAAACCTCCAAACCGTTTAAAGGAATCTCTCATTTTATTAAGGGTCTAAAATCCCAGAAATATCAGAAATCCCAGAAATATCAGAAATGTTACTGAACAAAGATTTTGATTCTTATATAATTATGTATCTTAATCTATATTTCATTCCATGAAATCAGTGCCTTTTGCGTCCCAAAGAAGTAATTACTCATATAATTATAATGACAGCAAATTAATATGTAATTTAAAAAAATAACAGTACCATATCTTCTCTCCTTAATACAACATCAAATAAAAGTCAGTCAAATATTATTCAAAGTAATTAAAATCACTTTTATGCTTGTAAGGAGGAGGTTTTTGGCCTGTCCCTCAATGTTATTGCTGTTTGTATATAGAACTTTTAATTTGTAAAATGTTGGCGCAATGTTAAAATGTACACATTTAGATATTGTTTTAGGTGTGGTCTTATTGTAAAACAGTTTTTGGTAATAATATATATATATTAATCACTATAAATATTTACCAATTTACCGCTGTCCCCTTATTTCATGTCAACCCTGTTACCCTAATGAAAAAACCCTAGAAAAATAATGGTACATTCCAGATTTTATATGATTGACAGGAGGTTGCATCATCTCTGAAACAGGATGCTATCAGCCCAGTGACAAGTAAGTTTCTCTCATTTCTGATGGACTATTTTGTATGTTTTTTCAAGGTTTAACCAGGGGGGGACGAGCATACAACGTCAATTCTGTTACCACTTTTTAACATGGAAACCTGAACAATTTTCGATTTCTCAAAATATGATCAATATCTACAAGTAATTATCTTTAAAAGACCATAGCTTGCACTTTAGCTAGCATTTATTTCAGCTAGCCACAGGCAAATTAGCTTAAAATGGTCAACCCTGTTACTGTCAACCGGGCCCGGATATAGGCATAGGCAAGGGGGGGCAGTGCCCCCCTAAATGCCATGACTGCCCCCCCAAACACGATGGCATGCAAAAATCACAAATCTCCTAAATATTTCAATTAAAAGTAGAAGAGCGCTCTCTGCTCTCTGTCCCTCATTCATAGTAGCTGCTGGTTGGTAGATGCACAGAGAGGGTGTGGCCAGTCGCTGCACTTGCTTGTTGCTCCTCCGTGTCTCACTTTTTTCTCGGTCACAGCAGAGTATGCAGACGCACAGCCGTTAGTTGAGCTCAGACGCTGTTTTAAGTTTATTCCGCTATCAATAGCCGCAATTATTTGTTACTCTTTCATTCTCTCACTGTCTCTCTTTCTTTTGTAATTGCAAGTGAATCGAGTCGACTATGAGCAGATTTCTGGTTGCTAAAACTAAACCTAGCACAGGCAGTGCTACGGCATTAGCAGCAGCGGAGACAGAATCATTACCCGACTCATCGGGTGATATTGCTCCTCAACTCCTCACAAACTCTAAGCCCCGTGCCCATTGCAGTACCGGTACACAGAGTTCTTCGGTTTGCATAAGCACCGCATCCCCCGCTGTCCCCGTCGCTCCCAGCCCAACATTGGCCACTGTGAGGGACGTAAACATAGGCTTGAACACTACAGCACCGTCACAACCCATGGTTCTGGTTGTCCCCAAGCGTAATTTTGGGAAAAACGCCCACTCATTCTGCCCTGGCTGTTATCGTGGGAGACCATGCCTCGAATATTCAGCAAACCTGGATGCGTGCTTTTGTTTCCCATGTCGTAAATTTGGGGGGAACAATGATAGGGATTTGGTTTTCACAAAACAAGGATTTAATAATTGGAAAACAGCATTAGAAAAGGACAAGGGACTCACAAAGCATGCATCAAGTCAATGCCATATAAAAAATGCAAAAATCTGGTCTGAAATGTCCCAAAGAGAGGCCACAGGGGAAACCATTGGTAACTTAATTAGTCCCACACAACTTGAAAAAAACAGATATTATATAAAAACAATTGGAGAAGTTGTTCAGTTCCTAGCAGTAAATGAACTTCTACTTTGTGAAAGCTTTAATGATGATTTCTCTGCAGGACTGTTCTTAAAAATGGTTGAATACACACTGGCAAAGGACCCAAATTTAATTAAATAAACACATCCCACAAAATACACCTCTCCATCCATTTTCTTAACAGGTTGCCAGTCCATCACAGGGCCACATAGAGACAGACAGACAAACAACCATCTACACACTCACACCTAAGGACAATTTACAGTGATCAATTAACCTGACAGTCATGTTTTTGGAATGTGGGAGGAAGCCAGAGTACCCGGTGAGAACATGCAAACTCAATGCAGAAAGACCCTGGGCCGGGATATGAACCCACAACCTTCATGCTGTAAGGCAACAGTGCTAAACACTGCACCACGGTGGTGCTACAAAACGAAATTATTGAATACTGGCCAAAATGGTATTAAATAAGATCGAAGCTAATTATGACAAAGCAGATTATCCCAGGTTTTGCATTAAACGTGACGGAACTAGGGACAAATGCAATGTGGAGAATCTGTCCATAATGATTAGATTTGTCTGTAAAGGCATTCCAGAGGAACATCTGATTGGTCTGCTTGATCTCAGTCAGTTAAATGCTGAATTTATTACCTACCAAATTCTTGAGCATCTTTCTCACTCAGGCTATAGTACAGCTGAAATTATCAGTCAGTGCTATGATGGAGCTTCTGTCATGAGTGGGGTCAGGGGTGGGGTTCAGGTCTTGTTGCAAATGAAGGTAGGGAAGGATATACCTTATATCCACTGCTATAACCACCAGCTGCACTTGGCAGTGGTCCATGCAATGCAAGCAGAGCCATGTGCAAAAACCTTTTTTGATCTGTCAGGATCACTGCACTCCTTTTTTCACCGTCATTATGTGTCACAGAAGTTTGATGTCCCCTCCCTTAAACGACTGTTGGAGATTAGGTGGACAAGCCACTATGATGTGACCAAGTGTCTTGTGGAGAATCAGGATGTTATTATGAGTATCCTGTCAGAGGTTACAGAGTACAGAGCTGCTGCTGTTGATATCTGTGCAGAGGCATCAGGGCTACTGATAATGTTAAGGAGGCAAAATTTCTTTGAAATTGGAAAATTCCTCCTAAAAGTTCTGGGTTCCTTGAAGTCTGCAAATGCTATGCTGCAGACTCATTCTGTTGACCTGTGGTGTGCTTCAGAAGTAGTCGGTGCGTCTCTGCAAACTTTGAAGCAGATGAGAAATAAGGAAAGTGAGACATTAACCAGCATGCCTGCACCAGCTGCTAAAAGAAAGAGAACAATGAGCTCAGTCCTCACAGGTAGTGTTCTTATGGCCACTGTAGGCCATGTAGAAGACTCCATGACTCCAAGCCAGGCTTTGAAGAGAGCGCTTCTCAACATTCTGGACAAAGCCATTGTAGAGATGGAGACAAGGTTCTCCAAAAGCAATGTTGATCTCATGAAAGCAGTTAATTGCCTTCAACCTCAATCTCCCTCTTTTCTGGATGTTGCTATGTTAAGTCCTCTGCAGAAAATGACAGGAAGTGACAATGACAAACTTTCCAATGAGATTCTTGTTGCAAAAATAATGTTGGAGAAAGAATTCAAAAACGTTGATGATGATGGCAATGTAAAGTTTGTAGACCTCTCCACCATTTACAAATATCTGCACGGGTATAAGAATGCCTTTCCTCAGCTCCATTGTCATGTATGTGAGCTCCCTTGTGATTGGAATATCATCTGCATCATGCGAGAGCTCTTTCTCCACTTTGTCTCGTGTTCTTACCCCCTTCCGCCGCACTATGCTACATAACAGAAAAATAATTTTGTTATTCTGGCACATGAGAAGTCCGTGACAACAGGCCTAGATATTGATGCATTTGTTAAGACTTTTGCACACAAAAACAGACGACTGATGCTATAGTGACTCATATAAACTATAAAGAAATAAAAACAAAAAATACACAAATAAATGTACAAAAAATTAATAAAAACAACAAATACACAAAAAAATGAATAAAAATGACAAATACGCAAGTAAAATGAATAAAAACAACAAATACACAACAAAAATAAAAATGACAAATACACAAAAAGATAGATAGATGATAGATAGATAGATAGATAGATAGATAGATAGATAGATAGATATAAATAAGATAAAAGACAGCACACCCAGACCCGCCCCCCTGATATTCTACCTGCACCCCTTAGTGGGACTGGCTAAATCCGGCCCTGCTGTCAACCCTGTTACATTTCTACAGTAACAGCATTTGACATGTGAGTAACAGGGATGACACAAAATTGTGTTTACCCTTGTTTTACTATCTTTAAAGGTTAGCCTTATAAAATTCAAACATTATAGGTCATCATGTAAGTGTTGTGTGTGCATTATTGAGCTAATATCCATATAATTTATTAAGTTTCAGTGTTCACTGTTTCCTTGCTCCTATGTGTATATAATATAAGACAGTTATGTTTCACAACTAGATGGACTGGCGACCTGTCCAGGGTGTACCCCGCCTCACGCCCGTTGACAGCTGGAGATAAGCACCAACCCCCTCCCGCGACCCCTGGAGGACTAAGCGGTTCAGAGAATGGATGGATGGATGGATGTTTCAGAACTAATTGTTTTATTACTATCTTATTATGGCTGCTCTGCTTTGTGACCGCATACCATGGAGGCCACCATTGCTTCTCCATTGCTGTAGTACCTCCATTTGGCTGCTAGGCCCCCATTGAAAAGCATTGGACTTTAGACACGTTAAAAACATCTTTAATGCTAGGTGCCCGTTTTTTAAAAACTTTCTATGGCTACATATTCTTCCTGAGATAACGTTAGGCTCGTCAAAAACATAGGCACCAGGCTGGTTTTCATAAGATAATTTTTTGACATCTTGCATAATTAATGAGGGGGCCGGACTTTGATTGACAAGCTGTTTCGTTGGACTTTAATTATAGTAACACTACATTTTAATAATTATTTCAAGTTACTAGTTCTTACCTTTTGAGGTTTGAGAAATAGGAGAACCGTCGGAGGAGCGCAGATACGGCAGCCGTCAGGTATGGGGCTATTATCCTATAGCTTAGCTAGCCAAGTTTAGCATCAGAGCTAAAGATGCGGGAGCAGAAGGGGCGCGATTACGACCGAACTACACGCCCATACACGCCCCGTGATGGCAGAGTTTACAGTGAAGATCCCGCCCCTATGCCCTTTTTAGGAACATGCTTCGTCAGAGCTGGGGAGGAGGAGTCTGTGAATCCGCCATGAATTCCCCCATAAAAGTGTGTCATTCTGGTAAACGGGGAGGAGTGAGGAGACGCTGTCTATTCTTTTTTACAGTCTATGGATTGTATATTTACATTACAATACACTTCTACAGATGCAAGTAGTATGCCACTGAACGCAGCAGAGAAGCAAAAGGCGCTACCGAGCTCGCAGAGATGCAGATCCTGAAAGGAGGGCAAAGTACCTTAAATGCGACCAAAAGAAATGGGAGAGAGACAAGGATGGACACACAGTCTTTGTCATCATTAGAAGAAGAGGTAACCAGGGAAGTGGACTCAAATGATGATGACAGTGATGATGCAGATTTTAGGCCTTTAGGTATTTGTGTTAGGCAGGTTTAATACCCTCTGGCAACACTTACAGTCAAGTTATTGTGTTTTGTTTTTTATTTCTCATCGCTGTTTTTATTACAACAGGACTGGCGGTGCTCTGAAGACTCCAATTTGCTTGGAATCACTTCAAGAAATCAACTGGATCAAATCTGGATGCTCCAGACAATGCCCCGGATCAAACTATGGCAGACATGCCAACACTCCCGGAAGCAGAAAAAGTCATGGTTGAGGATGACAATATTGGCCATCCTGCATCCATTGCTTATCATCCTGAAGCAGCTTGCCGAGTATCTGCTTCTCCCTGTCAGCGTGTGTTTTGCCAAGGACTCAGGACGGCTGAGTGCCGGGTACCGGGACCATTCGAAATCAATATCAGTTCCAGGGGAACAGCTGCTGTCATTGAATGGGACAGTCTTTATTTAGCATAAAAGATTATTACATATTTTGGGACTGTTTCGACCCTGTAACACCAACCCTATTTTCTGGATCAATTTGAACATACACAAATGAAAAAGCTTGTAACATAAGTGCTGTTGGACAGAGAATGTTTAAAGTATGTGTATTAGTCATTGCAGTCACTGTAATTTGCTGTCTTCCTCCCTCTGCTTTTTTTCAGATGTATCCTCATGGTCACACTGTTTGGAAGTAGGCTTCCCAGCCCATCTTGAAATATGGGATCCTAGTTGGAGACTTCACGCTTTCCAACCTGCTGTTGGGCAACAACTACGCCAAGATCTCACTACTGTTTAAGTTTATGAACATGGGGATGGTGAAGTGGTCGACATTCTTTAAGATCCAGGACTCCTACCGTGTGAACACTATAAAGGGTTTCTGGGATGAGAAGAGAGCTGCAGTCATCACCCAGCTCAAGTAAAAAGGGCCAGTTGTAGCCCTGGGTTAGTTTGACACACGCACACACATACATACACACACACATACAAGCACACATGCATACTTCATAATATGCACCATATAATCTAAATGTATTGATTCCCAATAGATGGTATTGGCAAGGCAGCTGCATAGTGATACTAAAACCAAAAAACAAAAAGTAAAAAAAAAAACGGTTGAGTGTAGACATAAAACAATACGATAAAGTGTATAACATTTTATGACAATTTCTCTAATTTTGTTCTAATTCATTTTCAAAGGAGATGCTCGCATGGACAGTCCTGGATTCTTTGCACATTATTGCATATATACAGCCATGGAGAATGGATCCAAACCGATTATCTGCTTGGTCAACATCGACAAGCGGTAGACCATGCTGAATTCTGCCATCTTGGTAAACGAGGGCTTCATGCGAGCATATGAGACACTCTGTGAAGAACTCAACATTGAGGAATTCTGCACGGATGCTCATTCTCAGATATCAGCCCTCTTCAGTAAGTTTATTATTGCATTTTGCTTTAGGAGATTTTTTCAGCACCCCAACTCTATGCATAGAGCCCCATGCCACAATCACCACTTACATTATTATGACTGGACAATGATTTGGATTATTACTTAACGTATATCCTCAATGACTTTGTAATTCTTCAGACAACAAAGGGAAATATAAAGACTGTGGCGTCCGACACACCCATGTGGCATGGGTCCAAACGTTTGGAGAAAATAATTCATGCAGTAAGTTCTTGGTCACTCTGTAGATAGATGTAGCTGGAAAGAAAAATCATGTAAATCAATTCTCTTCTCATAAACCTATTTGACATCCCAAAAATGTATTTGTGCTAGAATGTCAAGGCAGGACAGCAAAGGGGGTGCACCATCCTTCAGATGTGGAGTAAGGATATCTGCAACCACTTCTGGTATTGCTGCAAGACTGCAGATATATATGAAGATTTCTTCATAAGTATAATCAAACTTTAACTTTCTAGACCAGCCTCTATTGCTGAGTAGTTATTGGGCAAAACTGACCTCTATTCTTATTGACCACATTATTCACAACAAAGGTCATTTTCTGGCCATAGGACAAGTGGGCTAGAATACTTCACCATGTGTCAGGAGAACATGCGTGGGCCCTTGGTGGAGTACAGAGAGAAGGAATGGATACAGAAGGGTTCTGTGGCACACCAGAGACTGACAGAAGTGATTCTTGATGCACGCCGGCTAAAGAGCATACACAAATATCTACATTTTATGTATGTCAGCATAGGTCTATGTTCAACTTTTTGTTTTTCCCTATGCAAAAATGTCACTGTACTTCAGAATCGGTCCTGCTACGTCTTCATTGGTATTATTAGAGTATAAAGAAATTGTATATTTTCTGTGCGCCCTCAGGTCAACTGCAGAGTTGGAGTCCTTCCACAACCATATTTTAATGTATGCCAGCAAATGCTTCTGCTTTTCGCCGCCCGTGTACGCTGCTCGAGTCATGCTGGCTGGTCTGGTCTACAACCACCACGTTGCCCAACCAGCCAAGAGAAGGGCTGATGGCTCTATTCAGTATGTTTATTTTTATGTCGAAAAATGAAATACTTTACATTGTAAGGTAAAATGAATGCATCACTAAGCTCATAATCTTTTCTCTGATGGCAGATGCGGCAAGGTGTACAATGAAAAGTCCATGAAGTGGAGCCTTTACACACTAAAGGTGGAAAAGGACTACAGTTACATTGTGGACCTCCAAAGTGCGATTCTGCGGCGCAGGTTGTCTGCTACTGGGGGTTTGCCACAGACTGCAAGAAAGAGGCCTGATGATCCCCGTCAACAAGGGGTTCTGTCAGGTGTCCCTGCCCCATCAACACAGGAGCTTTTGCAGTGTCAACTCAGCAGAGGGCCAGGTGAGTTTTCTTACAATATTGTTCGCTTGATCATGAAGTGCTAACATACTTAGGTGCTAAAGGTAATTTTAAAAAGCCATATGATAACTTATGATCTAAAATATTTATCTAAACAAAGCTACGGATAAACCACTTAGAAAACTGACATAAATGTTTGTTACTGTGTGAAATGGAAACAAAGTTGTAAGTGTTGTCATTCATTGTGTCTTTGAGATGCAGTAATTGTCAGATGTTTTAATTGAGATATTCTTCCTAAAGGTAAATCACTGCCAAAGGACTAGATCACCATAGCAGACAATGACGCCTCATGCAAAGGCTGACCTGACATCCATCCCTGGACACGCCTTTTCTTATATGTAAATACAGATTGATTATGACACTCAGAAGCAGCAAAAGTACAGACTCTTGTGTAAAAAATTATTTCTCGTAGGTCTATTTCATTTAATAAAATAAAAAGTGTTATACCACTTTCATTGTCATTATTCATTTAGCATGTAAGGAGGTAAGAAAAGTAATATCTTGTTTATGCTGAAATGGTAAAGGAAAGGCATCTATCATTTTCAAATCTTTATTCCAACGTGACAAATAAAAATACAAAAATTGGACTGTACAGACTGTACACCTAAGTGCAACTTTTACAGGAACAACATGTAAAGCATTACACAGTATAAACAGCAAGGCCCAAGAATCAATGCTATTTATTGTACTGTGCTTACACCCTACTACGGATGAAACCTGTATACTGTCCATGTGGATCTGGGTAGCGTTCTCTTAATTTTAAAAACAGCAACTAGGAATTACTACTCTGTGCCCAGCTCCCACTGCCCCATATTGCCACACAACATATTGCCTGTATGCTGCATAGCAGAATTGTTTATTGCTCTCCCCTGGGTCTGGAAGATCCTCCACAGACCGGATATCATTCCAGATCCTTCTGGCAAGTCGCAAGACCCCCTCCTGCAAAATGTACACTTCCATGTGGGGTACCATGGAAATGCAGCAGCCGTGTTGTTGCCCACAGCACTTTCTTTCTACATCTGTGGGCATCTCTTGGCAGTTTCGGCACACACACCAAGTGGGTTGACCCGGAGCTGGAGGGCCTGGTGGAGGAGCATCTCCTGATGTTGACATATGGAGGAGATCAGACATGAGGCTTGGGTCCCTTGTCAGGCAGATCTGCAGCAACTGATGGAATTCTTCCAGGCTCAATGTATGAATTTTGGCCTGTAAAACAACGGTTCATCAAGAAGACTAGTCCCTAAAAGAAATAGCCAATCATGCGAGAGAAGTTCTATCCAATCAGAAGCGAGGAGGGCGGGAACTGCCAAAACTTCCCTAGGAAAAAAATACTCACACCCAGTGCACCCTCTCTAGCAGATAAGATATACAGGTCCTCCTCAAAAAATTAGCATATTGTTATAAAGTTCATTTTTTTCTGTAATATAGTGATACACATTAGACTTTCATATATTTTAGATTCATTACACACAACTGAAGTAGTTCAAGCCTTTTCTTGTTTTAATATTGATGATTTTGGCATACAGCTCATGAAAACCCAAAATTCCTCTCTCAAAAAATTTTCGTATTTCATCCGACCAATAAAAGAAAAGTGTTTTTAAAAAAGTCAACCTTCAAATAATTATGTTCAGTTATGCACTCAATACTTGGTCGGGAATCCTTTTGCAGAAATGACTTCAATGCCGCGTGGCATGGAGGCAATCAGCCTGTGGCACTGCTGAGGTGTTATGGAGGCCCAGGATGCTTCGATAGTGGCCTTAAGCTCATCCAGAGTGTTGGGTCTTGCGTCTCTCAACTTTCTCTTCACAATATCCCACAGATTCTCTATGGGGTTCAGGTCAGGAGAGTTGGCAGGCCAATTAAGTACAGTAATACCATGGTCAGTAAACCATTTAGCAGTGGTTTTGGCACTGTGAGCAGGTGCAAGGTCTTGGTGAAAAATCAAATCTTTATCTCCACAAAGCTTTTTAGCAGATGGAAGCATGAAGTGCTTCAAAATCTCCTGATAGCTAGCCGCATTGACCCTGCCCTTGATAGACACAGTGGACCAACACCAGCAGCTGACATGGCACCCCAGACCATCACTGACTGTGGGTACTTGACACTGGACTTCAGGCATTTTGGCATTTCCTTCTCCCCAGTATTCCTCCAGACTCTGGCACCTTGTTTTCCGGATGACATGCAATTTTGCTTTCATCCGAAAAAGGTACTTTGGACCACTGAGCAACAGTCCAGTGCTGCTTCTCTGTAGCCCAGGTTAGGCGCTTCTGCATCTGTTTCCGGTTCAAAAGTGGCTTGACCTGTGGAATGCAGCACCTGTAGCCCATTTCCTGCACACGCCTGTGCACGGTAGCTCCGAATGTTTCTACTCCAGACTCAGTCCACTGCTTCCGCAGGTCCCCCAAGGTCTGGAATCTGTCCTTCTCCGCATTCTTCCTCAGGGTCCGGTCGTCTCTTCTCGTTGTGCAGCGTTTTCTGCCACACTTTTTCCTTCCCACAGACTTCCCACTGAGGTGCCTTGATACAGCACTCTGGGAACAGTCAATTCGTTCAGAAATTTCTTTCTGTGTCTTACCCGCTTGCTTGAGGATGTCAATGATGGCCTTCTGGACAGCAGTCAGGTCGGCAGTCTTACCGATGATTGCGGTTTTCAGTAATGAACCAGGCTGGGAGTTTTTAAAAGCCTCAGGAATCTTTTGCAGGTGTTTAGAGTTAATTAGTTCATTCAGATGATTAGGTTAATAGCTTGTTTAGGGAACCTTTTCATGATATGAACATTTTTTGAGAGAGGAATTTGGGGTTTTCATGAGCTGTATGCCAAAATCATCAATATTAAAACAATAAAAGGCTTGAACTACTTCAGTTGTGTGTAATGAATCTAAAATATATGAAAGTCTAATGTTTATCAGTACATTACAGAAAATAATGAACTTTATCACAATATACTAATTTTTTTAGAAGGACCTGTATAAGATATATAAAAACACAAAATTCACGTTTGCCAGTGATGGTAACAGGGTAAAACGTTATATTGTTACAAAATAATTTAACAGATGCTTTTACCCAAAGAGACGTACATTTATGAGTTCATACAACACCAAACATGTAACGTTAGCTTGAAAGCTGCGAGTAACCTTACTAAGATTAGCCATGCTTTTTTGGAATTCATTGTAATAATAATATAGTTTACTTACAGGTGAATGAGACATGATGTAGCATGATTGATGTCCAAAATGTTCTGAAATACTCTGCTTTTCTGTTACCTGCAGCTGGCTCCGACTGTGGATGCGCGTTCACCCTTGTGGGGTCGTGGCTTTGGAGGAAGTACTGAATGGGGGAGGGGGTGGAGCTTGGAGAAGGTGCTACTTTAAATTCTTGCTAGCTCTCCAACATTACCAATTATACCTTTAATCCATTATCCTAGTTTTGTGCAACTGGCCCCAGATTAAATAAGCTACATGCTTTCAATATAAAGCATGTAGTGCCCAAATGCTGCATTGACTACTGATTACATTGACTACAGAGCACCGATCTGTAGAAATGATCTGTGGTTTGTTGTTTCACTGAGACATGGTTGCAGGATCCAGTCAAGGTCTTATAAACGAAATAATTATAACATAGCCCCTTCTTTTACCTCATAATGAAGATGAAGATAAGGTTTTCATATAGTTCAGATATTTTTATTCATTTCACAAATGGTAAAATGAGTTGTGCAAATAAAAACAAACAAGTTTGTTGATATTACTTCATAATAAATCTGAATACTAGTAGTTGCTTTATAACACATTTTTCTAAGAAAGTGAAAACTTCTCTTTTACTTCTTTAGTATTTAGATGTGAGGTTTCTTTACATGTTAGATTGAATGATAGCCACATTGATTTTCAATAAAGTGAATTCTCCAAAATATAACTAGCCTAATCATTTTTAAAAGTGTGTTTACAACCTGCTATATGACAGTTTCACATTTACATCCAGAAAAAGTAAGACATTTCTTTTCATTGGTGCCACTGGATGTGTCAGTCATAAGCTGAATGAAAGCAGACAAGATCACATAAAACAGCCCGTATAGAATTTAAGAAGGCACATTAATTTCAAGCTTTGTCTTGTTCCTCAAAAGCCTTCATGGGATTAAATAAGAGAAAACTTGCTTCACACCATCTTCTACCTTAATTAGATGTAACACTGAAGACATTAAAAAATGACACAATCTTAGTTCTGTTTACACCTGTAGACTGAACAGCTGATATTACATCCTGCAGTCCGGTGTTAACCCTTATAGTTCTTAGATGCTACTTGTTTAATACTCCCCCTGAAATGGATCTGGTGACGAAAAGGAAAAAACTATAGAGACCGATTTATCGTAATGAGTCATTATCTTTCTGCTGTACTATAACCTATTAAAGGTCTCGTTCACTGAAAATGTTGTAAAACTGAGTTTTTTCCATTACAATCATTCACTTTGTGTTCTAAAAGCATGCTACATATGAACATTTTACACAAACTCCAACCTCTGAATCAGTTACATGAAGAAAAGAGACCAGAAAACACATGAATTTAAAAAGTCTATCAACCATATGTCATAATGCTGTTTTAGTATTCATGCCCTCGCCTACCTAGCTTTGGACCGACCACAGGAATGTTGTTTTTGGCAAGGTGAAAGCAGAGCGTTTTACCGCTACTAGAGGCTACGGACCTTACAGTGCTGGCTTTGCCTCGAGGTTGAATTAAAGGAATTAAGGATCTGTACCGTCACAACGGTGGAACACCAGCTCCCAGGTTGTAAGTAGTGTTTTACTTTTCAAGTACTGTGTTAAAATGCGCCATGATAGTCTAATATATGTGACCACATTCACCCAGAGATTATGTATTTTTAACAATCTTCAAACGTTACCTACGCTTCAAACCACAAATTGTAATATCAGCAGTTGAACAGAGATAACTGTGACTCTCCGCGCTCGTCAGCCCCATGTGTGTGTATGGGGGGGGGGGGGGGATGGGTCAGCAGTGCTCATTCCGAACAGACTATTAGCTCATTCAGATCAGATGACTCACTGGACTTAAGCGTACTGCTAAATGCAGGAGAATAACTTAGAAAGCATTAACTCAGTAGCAAATAGGTAAGAGCGCGGCGCCAAATACCTGTCTAACTGGCGGACATGTGGCATACCGAAGACTGTAGGTCTGGTGCCGGAGTCCTCCTGCGGCCAGTCGCACGTCAGAGCCCCATCTTTTTTGGCAATACTGTCTAAACTGGGTTGTAAACTCCATCTAAGCCTACATACCAGCACCATTTTTGTCTCATGTTACTGATTTTAGTAAACAGAGAGAGTGTAAAAGGAGTGTTGCAGTTAGCTAATCAGAGGACTGGTACGACTCAGCCATAGTACCTTTTACTCGCACTGGCAGAAGGCGGGCTGAGTTGCACCAAGCTGATACTATATTTCGTACCAGCTCTGCTGTGGTTCCATCCGTGCTGAACTGAACTGGTACTGAAAAGCGACATCAGACGGGTGTCGGTCACTGATTGGCTAGAGGGCGGAGTCACTGGAGAGTAACTTTACAGCCTCTTTTAACAACAAACTGACCGCCATTTTGAAACCTCGCTACAGCGAGTGGATGTGTTTATTGTTTGCTGAAGAACAATGACATTAAAAATCAGTGACGTGATCCAATCGGAGGTTCAGCATTTCTGAGCTTGTTGGCTGAAGAGAAGATTCGGTGTGGGTTGGATGGCGCCTCTCGCTGTGGAAGGGTTATCGGATCTGACTGCGGTTTGGAGCTGATGGCTCTCACCAGCAGGCCAAAGCAGAGAAACGGAGAACGCCGAAGCCCTTAACTTGCCATCTCGTACTCTTGGTAAAAAGCAAATTTCATGCTGCTTGTATATTTTATTCACAATATTAACTGATTCAGTTGAATATCATCTTCAGTATTACCAGTCCCGGCGCCATGGGTGGGCATTGGGTGGCAGTGCCCGCCCTGGGAGCTGATTTAATCAGGCCAAGCGCTATGGTCTGTTGATCAATGTATAATCTATTTTACACACTCCGTACCAGTTGGTGGAGGTAGTGCACCAATTTGTTGCCGTGCATAAACACAAAGAAGAAGAAGCGCTTCGTGGCTAACTTGCATGCATATGGATTTGTTTGAGATGGATGTTTTGGGATTCCTCTTCAATCGGTAAGTTTTTATTTCATGCTGTTCGAGTGATTTGACAAAAGCTTGTACTGTGTCTAAAGCTATGATTCTTATTAAATGGCATACATAATTTTTATCACAAGCAGAGACAGGATGGCATTGAATCTCAACCTGGGGGCTTGGAAATTTATGTAACTCTGGGTGGTATAAGATTTTCCCCATGAATATCTTAAACGTTCTGGTGCTGAGAAGAAGCCTGTGAAGTTAGGCAGGCTTTTTGTTTCAAAGTAAAAGTCAGCAGGTGATGTCTGGTAGCAACTAGTGAAAAATATCAAAATAGTTTTCAGCACAATTGAGCCCACCAGCGAGTAGTAATAATGTAACTTGCAGTGTACGTGCTGCACCAGTAACGCTTACAATCGGCGGGTCTCTACTATTGGAGGTTCATTGTGATTTAACAATCTTTTTCTGACTGTGTCTCCATATACAATCGGCCCATTAGGAAGTCCGCTAAAGTCATCCATATTTAAGTTTCAGCAGCGAGTTGTGTCACTGATCAGTGTAATGATAGTTGTGATTTAAGCAGAAAGAAGAGATCGACATAGAAGAAATATGACTTGAATAATAATAATAATAATAATAATAATAATAAAAATTATAATCATAAGAATGTTGGCCAATTAAAAAAACAAAAACATAAAAACAAAACAAAACAAACAACAACAAAAAACTCAGAACTCAAAATACAAGTAACTTTTTTTCCAAAAATTCAACCAGGGGTCTCCATATGTATTCAAACTCCTCACCTCTTCCTCTAATAACATATGTAAGTCTTTCAAGTGCAACGTATGATGTCATTTCCTGTATCCATACTTTTATAGAGGGGACATCCGCATTTTTCCAAAATAATACAATTGTTCTCCTGGCCTGCAGGAGACCAAAGTCTATAAGGGGGATTTTCCTTTTACTGACACAAAAGTCCTTGGGATATAACCCTAGAATGCACAGCGTTGCACAATGAGGAACTTCAATTCCAACTATTGTGGAAATAGTTTGAATAACAGATTTCCAGTATTTCTTTATTTGCTGAGTATAAATAATGTTTTGGCGAAAGGTTCGGTTCTGATGCTTTTTCTATCGTTACCCAAGCGGGTGGTATTCTTTTTCAAAAGTAATACATAGCTGAACGTATCTGAGATGACCAATAATACCACTTAAAATTGGGCATCTGCAAACCTCCAGTTTCATAAGGCATGTAAAAAGCAGCCTCCATCTTAATCTGGCCTTATTATTATTCCAATTGAAATTAAGGAGCATCCTGTTGAGTTTAGTAAAGAAGTCATCTTTCAATGGAATTGGTATAGTTTGAAATAGATAGTGCCGGGGTTGAAAACTTTTACTCTTTACTACTTTTGCTGGATAAACTCCTTCTTCAATCAGGAACTGTTATCTGTATGTTTTAGAGGACCCGACTCTCCTCAGCAGAACCTTTTCAGAATAAAACTCAGGGACAGAGAGAAACAACACAATCACACAACGGAATTATGTTTAAATGTGCACCTGAATTCAGCTGGAGCCAGACCAAAGTCTGTGTGAATTCTTGACAGTGGCGCCCTCTTTTATTGAAGAACAACACAAAAGGATTAATAGTTGGACACACCTAGTATTTTTTCAGAGTTAAAACTCAGTGACCGGTCGTTCCACATACACATGAATGGTCAGCAAAACAATCACAGTTTCCCATAGCCTTTTGCTTCCCCGAGACCTTGAACAGTCAATAATTTTTGTATCCTCCCTAAGGAGTATTTTCTCCAAAATGATTTACAGACACCCGCTTTTATGGGGGTCTTAACCTCAGCTATCTTTTCTTCCTGTTTGAGCACAGTCTATTGCAATTTATCAGTTCCTGATCTAAACAAAACCTGGTACAAATGTAAGATTGTTTTTACTTCAAACCCTGTTCTGGTACAATACTTATCTGTGAAAACAAGTTGTCCTTCACTGTGAAACCAGCTTTGTTACTTTCTGAAATAATAAGGCAGGGTATATGAAACTACATATAAAAATGTTTACCCACATATACGTAAAGAAGGTTATACAAAAATGCATATGAAAGTGTTCACAAAGATATGGTATTCCTCAATAGATAAATTTATCTTAATTATATTTATACAACCCATCATTGAGATGGGTAACGTCATCCATCTGTCCAGCGATTCATTAACTTCAGATATTAAAGGCTTATAATTGGTTTGAACTATATTCTTAATATCTGGGGAAATCCTGACGCCCAAATAGGTAAATCCCTCTTCTGCATTTAAAAAAGGAGTGCTGACAACAGGGTTAAGTCTTTCCTCATTATACAAAAATAATATTGAAGACTTGGTGTCATTAATAACATAACCAGAAAAAGTGCCAAATGTGGTAATTTGCTTCATCAAATTTGGGAGGCTTGTGGAAAGGTTAGACAAAAAAAGGATGACATAATCAGCATAGAGTGAAATCTTGTGCTCTTGATCACCTACCCGGATGCCCGTCAACCCCCCATCAGAACGAATTGACATAGCCAGGGCTTCTATAGCCAAAATAAACAGCGTTGGAGAGAGAGGACAACCCTGGCGTGTGGATCTTTCCAATACAATCGGTTTAGAGGAAGTGTTGTTAGTAACAATACTGGCAGTAGGATTTGTATACAAGATCCTCAACCATTTGAGGAAATTATTTCCAAATCCAAACCGAGGTAAGACCTTAAATAAGAATGACCACTCAATTCTGTCAAAAGCCTGACAAGCATCCAATGAAAGCTATTCCTTATCCCTTGATTCTGCCTTTTCGTTATTGAAAACTCTTCTAATATTGTGAAAACCTTGACGGATTTTCACAAATCCATTTTGATCATTGTGTATTAAACTAGGTATATAGTGATCCAATCGTAAAGCAAGCACCTTGCAAAGTATTTTTGTGTCAAACCCCATCAAGCGTATTGGTCTGTATGAGGAACATTCTGTGAGAGGTTTATTTGGCTTCAGAGCCAGTCTCAATGTGGGCCAGTCTCCTTATTAAATGCCTCTTGATACATATCCATTAATGGAGCTATTAATCGTTTTTGGAATGTCATAAAAAAAATTCACAGTCAATCCATCAGGTCCAGGGGCTTTATTAGTATTGAGACTTTGAATAGCTGCAGAGATTTCTTCTACAGTCAAATTATTATCTAAGTCTAGTTTAGCATCTTCTGACAAAACAGGAAAATCAAGGGTATTGAGAAACAAATCTCTCTCACATAATGTTTGGAACATTTTAGATTTGTATAAATGCTCATAAAAATCTCTGAAGCTATTATTAATCTCTTAAGGGTCAGCTGTCAGACTTCCATCCGACATTCTTATACTATTAATTGCTCGTTCCGTCTTTAATTTCTTTATTCTCCAAGCCAAAAGCTTTCCCGCTTTTTCTCCTTGATCATAGTAGCTTTGCTTAAGCCATAATAGGCTTTTTACGGCTTCGTCTGTCAACAATTTATTATATTTACCTCTTAAAAGAAGTAATTATTTTTTGTTTAATCAAATCATCTCTCTGATCTAGATCATTCTCCAATATTTTTATTTGTTTCTCTAGATCATATAGTTCTGCTTTTTGTTGTTTAGATTTACTGGTTGTATAGCTGATGATGCTCCCCCGAATATAAGCCTTGAAAGCTTCCCATCTTGTACAAGCTCCAGTTCAATCTGTATTTAATTAAAAATACAAGTCAATTCTACTTTTTATGAAGTTAACAAAGTCATCATTTTGTAACCAGATGGATTTAAAACGGCAACTACTTGGACAATGAAAAAGTTTATCTATATGGATATTCATGGTTATTGGCGCATGGTCGCTAATTACTATGCTGTCGTACCAACAGTCCTTAACCTTAGACAATAGGTTTTGAGAGACAAAGAAATAATCGATACGTGACCTTGACTTTTTGAGACCGAAAAACATGAAAAATGTAACTTGGTTGGGTTTAGGCATCTCCAAATTCCAACTAAATTTAAATCCTCACTGTACTGTTTTAAAACTCTCCTTGTTTTTGACTTACTTGGGTCAGATCCTGTGGTACGATCTAACACAGGGTTTAAGGTGCAATTAAAGTCCCCACCAATGATATATGATCCCTGCATAGCTGATAAGGTAAGGAATAGATTTTCAAAAAAATTGGGATTGTCTTCATTTGCACCATATACACTAACTAGACTTAATGAAAGAGAGAAGATAGTCCCCTGGACTATCACATAGCGCCCTGATGGATCCTGAATTATGTTAGTGATCTGAAATGGTATAGTTCTATGAATAAGGATTATAACACCCCGTGAGTAATTATTGTATGTCGCATGCATTACAGGTCCAAGCCATCTGTTTCTAATCTTTTGAATTTCTGAATCTGTCAGATGACTCTCCTGAATAAAAACAAATTTTGAATTTAATAATTTAAATGTATTTATGACCTGTTTCAATTTCGTAAGTTTTTTAAGACCCCTGAAATTCCAGCTCGTTATTTTTCAATCAACAATTTTATGTTCTTTATTTTCCATGCATATACGAAAAGTAAAGTGACCTGGCTCAAATTAATGTCTGTGTGTCCTGAAGATGTGAACATTAACACCACAAAACATACATTCACAAACAAAAAAACATAAAACTTCCCCATCCCTTACTCAAAATAAAAGAGTATGGGGGCTAATACCAATCCACTAAAGAGAGGAGTGACTAAACTATACAAGCAGCAAAAACCAAAAACAGAGCAGCATCCACCCAACCCATATCCTAAATAAATAAATAAATACTTTTAACAAAAGATGTCCACCAGAGACAGGTAGTAGTGTAAAAAAAAAAAAAACTTTATATCAAAAGTAGAACTATGAGAAGTCCTATATCTTCACTTTTAGAGTGATTAAGTCTCACCACAGCCTTCAGGCAATTTTCTGGTAGAACTCTTCTGCTTCGCGAGGCGTCGCAAACAGTTGCATTTTACTACCATGTAAGATTCTGATCTTGCAGGGCTGAATCTGAAATCCACGATAGAGCCCTTTCTCTACAAAGTTCTTCCTTACCGCGTTGAATTTGTTGCGTTGACGCAGAGTCTCCGCGGATAGATCCGGGACAAACAGGAGCTTGTTTCCTTCGTGCTGGATATTAAGTTTCCTCGCGGTGTTAACAACAAACTCCCTGTCCTGAAACTTGAGAAAGCAAATGAGTACCCCTCTGTTTTGGCCTGGCTTGGGTTTTGCCAAAGTGCGTTGCACACGCTCGAGAATGAAGGTCCTATCACTACAGTTCAACCATCTCGGCAGCATTTGCTCCACATATTCCAACAAGGGCTGGTTCATTTTGGCTTTTTCTCGTAAACCAAATAAGCGAAGGTTCTTGCGGCGTTACCTGTTTTCTAACTCATCTGTCTTTGATTCCAAAGAAGTGATGTGCGTTACAGCGGTAGCCAAGTCAGCTTTTGCCACTTCCAGATCATCTTCCAGGGATGATATACGCTCTTCAGCCTCAGTGACACGTGTTTTATTTGATTCAACTGTGTTCCTCACCTCAATCATACTCTGCTCCAGAGCGCTGATGGAATTGCTCATATCTCCCAGATGAGAATTTGTGGTATCAAGCTTACGACCAAAATCTTATCGGAGGGCCCTTAGCTCCATTAGTACATTAGCCATATCTGCCAAACTCTCTGTGGCTTCATCGTGCTCCTCCAGAGGTTGTGGGCCTCCTTTTGGCTTTGACGACGCTCGAGTCTTGACAAAACTGTGGCCGCTGGCATTTGCTGTTGTCTCTGTCATATTCCAGTGTTACTCTTGTACTTTTAATCTATAAAATGAAAAAGTTTTTGGCAAAGTTAAGCGGAGCTTCGTCGCTAAGCTGCCATCTTGCTTCGCTGCTCGATTGTGCCTGTGAGTAACTTAGTACAAAAACAGTTGTTTGTTGACGTCTGCTTTTTCCTCTCATTTACAACTTATCAGCCCGACTTCAAGACAGCCATGCAGAGCGACTTGATCGGGCCATTTCCAAATAATATTTTATAGAGGAAGATGGCTCAATCACGTACACAAGCAGACACACAGCATGAAAGCGGCTCATCCGCGGCTCCTTCTGGAGTACAAAACAAACTTTCTGATCACCAATTTAGAACTGACCGATCGTTCGGAAAAACTCCCGAAGCTACCTCGGACAGCCCACCTCTAAAAGAAACTCAGCCTTTAAATGATGTTAAGAAAGGGTGTCAAGAAAGGCAGTTTTGACCTGGAAATATGCAACACACTGCAGATGAGAGATAAAAACATTAAGGTGTTAAATAAAATGTGCCCCCCCCAAAAATAAACCAATGCCGCCCAGCTATATTGCCCTGGGGCCAGGTCTGTTGGATTGTCTTGGACACAGGCAACTGGGGCTTCAATGAAACAATGGTTGAATACCACTTTTTTTTAACAGATTTGACTGGTCTGCACGCCTTCCGATAGTGGAAACACACATAAAATGTAGTGTGTATCCTTTTCCACATTCACTGAGGTTAAATGAGTCAGTCAGAGAAAATCTAAGTTAAAACCAGTGCTCTGATCTCACAGCATAATACACTAAAAAGAAAAGTTTAGCAGAACTCAGAATATCAAGGGAATAAACTTCAGCAAAATTTGAAGATTGATAAATAAACTTGAACTTTTAAGTTCTGCTTTTGAGTTTAACTTGGATTTTTGTGTCTTTCTGACTCAACTATAAGTTGTAGAGACTTCAAATTTCAGACAAAGAACTTTGAATACTGAGTTTTTCTTATCCATCAGAAAGCAGAAGTGACTTGTTATAGTTATACAAACTTTTGAATCTCAAATTTCTCTCACTCAGTTAGCTACATTTTGGAGGAACAAAACTATAGATTTTAAGAATTATAAATTTTGGTTAATGGTAAATGGATTGAATTTTTCAAGTCACACTGATCACTCAGCTATGGTTAAGAGCATAGCAGACAGGCAGAAGCTGGAATTGAAACTAACACCCTCCGCAGTCCGCATAGATCTTTAGTGATTCCCTAATTAGGGGTATAAAAACCTAAATAAAGGCTCATATTATACCATTTAAATGTTTTTACCCTAATAGTCAATGATTTATGTTCACAAGTTTGCAAATCTATTTTAATGTAATTAAATAAGTATAAAATCTGCCTCTCCCGGTCTCTTTGTCCAAGTAACATGCGTAGCCTTCGACTCAAAAGCCAATTACAAAAGTTGGTTTTCCCACATTTTACAACAAAAGTATGAACGTTTCGGTGAGCATACAACTTTCTTTTTGCAATGACCTAAAACATTGAGATCCAAATACTGACAATTCACTAACTAACTAAAAACGTTACAGAATACAACTACCTCAGTTTTTAGTCTGATTTAAAGGTTTATTATGGAACAGTTTAATAAAAAGATAAACTTAAATAAAATACCTCCACTTGGCTTAAAAGAGATGCAGCTTTCTTTTTGCAATGACCTAAAACATTGAGATCCAAATACTGACAATTCACTAACTAAAAACGTTACAGAATACAACTACCTCAGTTTTTCAGTCTGATTTAAAGGTTTATTATGGAAAAGTTTAAGAAAAAGATAAACTTAAATAAAATACCTCCACTTGGCTTAAAAGAGATGCAGAAAGAAAGTACAACATGTCCTTAAAAAAATATTTTTGAATTCAACTATTAAAAAAAAATTTTTTTAGCCAGGCACGACAATAACATTATGTTTACATCTACCAGCCAGTAGCAGCCACCAATGCAGGTTGACAGATACGGTCTATGTTCCAGCCTTTGAGATGTCGAAGCCAAAGCGACCCGAAACGCCCATATATGGACTGATTGGTCCGGTAATTTGATATCCCTCTCACTCCTTCGCTGAAGCCGTTGACGCTGGTTGGTGTGGAGTCGTTTGTCTGTCTCAGAGTAAGCTATAGTTTAAAGTTTCGAATAAGCAGCAAACTGCAGTTAACTGCAAGCAACCTAAAACGGAAAAAAAAAAAATCAGTGTGAGTCGTGAATTACATACGTTTTAAACAACGTGGGGATCTTGTAGGTATATTATATTATTGAATCCATGCATTACATCATGTTGTCATGTTGGTTGAATGGTTAGTGTTAGTGACTTTTGTTCGGTAGGCCCAGGTTCATGTACCGCAAGGGCAGTGCTTGAAGTCTTTTTCACAGTAGGTTCAGAATCACAGATATTCTTCCTGGTTTCAGAAAAAAAATACTTTTTCTAGATTTTAAAAAAAAATTATTTATAATTTTATTTTTAAATTGCTTTAGGGGTTGTTTTAGGTTTTATATTTCAATGAATGAAACCAAAAACACAATTTTAATGGCAGAGCAGTACTTTTGAGATTTTTCAATACAGTATTTTTTCTATTAATTTTTGCGTCAAAATATGATTCCCCTGAGTAACATTATTAAACAAGGGCCAAACACCTCTTACTTTACAGGATTAAAGGTTCAGGAAAGAGGATGAATATTTACCAAAACACTTGGAAGTAGGGATGGGCAATGTGGCTTAAAAATTTAATCTTTTTTTTTTTTTTTTTTTTACCAAATCTTATTTCAGATTTTTTATTTTATTTTCCTACCTGATTTTTTTTTTTCTCGTAAGAAGAAATTACAAGTGATAAAAAATATTTTCAAAACCCTGCTTTTACTGCAATCACCCTGTCCTGGAGCTGACTTAAATTTGATGTCCAACTAAAAAGAAGCTGCAGAAGTATCCTTGTAAAACAAGATGGCTAGATTTACATCACTCTGAGCTATGGAAGTCTAAGTGGTACACAGGTTAAAAAAACTCTGTCTTCCAAAAATTAAATTTTCTACAACAGAAGAGAGATGCTTTTTGCTGGAGCTTTTGTTAAGCTAAGCCCGCCAAGGTCCTCAGCCACTACAGTTCTTTTGAGATGGAAATGGGAACACAACCTATCCGTTCCAGGCTATACTGACCCGTTCCATTCTGTACCATACTGGCCCTAGTGGAAATGGGGCATAAGTGAAGCCTACACTAGATGGACCCACATAAAACATTTCTACAGCATCAAACACACTCGGAAACGGTAACTTTCCTCCTGGATCGGTAAGCTAACTCACTTGGCCAACGTTAGCTGTCAGTTAAACTCCATTAGGATACATTCCTCACTGGGCACGGTTCAGGCTAGTCACTGAATGTATAGGCAGCGAACCGGGCAACGCAACGACTGGAATGTTTTGATTGTTGTAACTACAACCTGGATTAACTAGATGTCCCTATTGTGCTCATATTCCATATTCAACCTTTAAATTACTGCCCCTAATATGTCAAACTTAGTTTTTCAAGTTTTCACAACGGAAAATATTTTCTCATGACAAAAAAGGGGAAGTTGTCTTTTTTTACACTGTGAAGACAACTATGAAAGTTGGATTTCCTGCATTTCACAACAAAAGCATTTATGTTGAATGAACTGTCTGTGGTTGTAGTTAAGCACAACTTACAGATTTAACTACTGGAAGCTCTAATGTTTTGTTGACGATTAAAACTTCCTTGGTTTGTTGGACAAAGCTTTGTTATTGCCTCAAATGAATATACTTAAATACGTGTTTCCTTAACTTAAAATATTTTGTGAGGCCAAAATAAAATGGAAATGGTCTTTTACAGTGTGATAAAATTACCAATAAATAACATCTGATTGTATTTTGAAACCAATATGTGATATCCATAAGAAAAACTTTAATAAACTTTCAGGGATAATGCATCAGAGTGTAGTTAAGAATCTTTATTTTCAGTAATTTCAGTTCAAGACGTCAATAAAAATCAGACAAGATCTGTCTAAGCTGATAGCTGTATTATAATACTGAAGCTCGGGGGAGACCCCAGCCATTATTTGAGAGGAGCTAAACATCGAGCAGTTCTAAGTCCAAGTCTCAGAAGGTGTTGAGACTTGGACTTAATTGGTGTTGAAGAAATGGGCGCATCAGGAAGTTGAAGATATCCACTGCTGTTAGGCTTCAGTTCCATCACTTCACCTCTCCGATGAGTTGGACTTCTCAGACACTTGCGGGAACTAAAGAATAAGGAAAACAGTATATTTCACCAGGATGTTTGAAATAAATGGAGAACACGGTTTTGCTTCCTAGATGTTTGCCAGGGTTGTGATGATGATAATTCTTACGGAGTCATAAGCAAGTAAAACAAAGAATTCATGCACATCTTATTTTTTATATAATTCATACATTTTAAATGAGCTATCATCTTAAAAACCACTATTTTACATAGTACATAACAGTTCGAGATGACACCCAATAAATTCTTTCCACGCTGTCTGTCGGGTCTATGTGCTCAATCGTCAGTATTAACTGCAGTTATTCTGAACAAACATACCAACAATGGAGGGGCTGTTTTGAAATCAGCGCATTACCCTGCATTAACTCACCCAACCAGTGTTGCCAACTTGATCGCTAATTCTAACGACTTTTCAGACCCAGTTATTTCCAAAAAGCACCTTGCAACAAACTTGTGATATCTCTGACCTCCTTTATCTACTTTCTATCAAACTTTGTTGCCCAAATTCCTTGCATAATATAGACCTCACTTTCTCTCTAATTGCACTGTCACTGCATGCAGCTTGGCTCATTTCACCCGGAACCAAAGAGAGAGAAGACACTGATTTCACCCAGTCACAAATTGGGTTTGTTTTATCTTTAAAATTAACTGAAAAGTTAAAAAGAAATCTGCAGGTATGCAAGATCGATCTTTGTTTTTTCTAAGCCACACACTAACATTGTTCTCCACTCTGCAGAAACTTGTCTGTAACTGCGCTTAATCTGCTTCGATCAGCACAACTGTTCAAGTAACGTTGCAAATGTATTGTGAGTTCAATAACATAGGACATTTAACATATAACAAAACACTGAATATAAGCCACAAACTCATGTTAAATGGTGGTTTGCAAGCAATGTTGGATGCATACTAAGTATTCCCAACAAATTTTTTACAAAGCATTAAAAAAAAACTATATTCACTTTATTAATTTCATTTTAATATATCTTAATTTACAACATTACGAAATTGCTTTGCGACTTTGTGGAAACATACGAAAAAGACAAACTCTTAAATAAGAATAAAAATAAGATGTGCTAAACAGACTGATATATACACGAGTGCATGTAACGATCTGTGCAAATCAGACATGTGTAGAGGAACACAATATGGGTCATATGACTGATACAGAGCAGGTGGTGGGAACAGTCTTAGGGTTATTATTCATGAGTCCAACACCAGAGGGGAAGCTGTGATCTAAGTCCTGCAGAGATGGAAGTCTGCAGCCAATCCCCTTCTCAGTAGATTTCACAACACGCTGCAGTCTCCATTTGTCCCTGATGGTGGCTCCAGTGTACCACATGGTGACGGAGGATACGAGGATGGACTCGATGATTGCTGTGTAGAACTGCATGATCATCCGTATTGGCAGGTTGAATTTCTTCAGCTGCCTCAGGAAGTACATCTCCAGAGCCTTCTTTATGACAGAGGTGATGGTGGGCTCCCACTTGAGGTCTTGGATGATGGTGGTACCCAGGAAGAGGAATTAGTCCACAGAGGTGATGGGGGTGTCAGTTAGGATGATGGAGAGGGTGTGGGGCTGTGTGCTTCCTGAAGCTGCTTTCTTTCTTTCAGGAAGTCTGTCATTTACCTGCAAATGGGATCAAGCACATCCATCTGAGAAAGTCTGGAAGGATGGTGTTGAGGGCAGAGCTGAAGTCCACAAACAGGATCCTGGCATAGGTTCCCAGGGAGTCCAGATGCGGCTGGATGAAGTGTAGAGCTATGTTAATGGCATGGTCTACAGGCCTTCTTGGCTGCAGGGGGGCCCGGAAGGGGGCCGTGACGGTCTTGAGATATGAGAGAACCAAGCGCTCAAACGACTTCGGGACCACAGATGTCAGAGCCACAGGTCTGTAGTCATTAAGTCCAGTGATCCTTGACTTCTTGGGTACAGGTACTATGGTGGATGTCTTGAGACAAGAAGGAACAGGACATGCCTCCAGTCAGGAGTTGAAAATGCTAGAGAAGACTGGGAACAGCTCATTTGTACAGTGTCTGAGACTGGAAGGAGACACACCGTCTGGCTAGGGAGCTTTTCCGGCATGTATGCTTTTAAACGGTTTCCTCACATCTGCTCCATGAATATGAAGGGTTTTAGTTGGAGGTGATGTGAGAACCTCATAGGTGTGGGCTGAGGAGAGGGGTGCTGTGGGTGAAGTCTTTGATAATGTTCATGGCTTTGTGGTGGGGGGAGCAGGGGAGGAGTGTCCAAAGTGTCTCAATTGTTGGGACTGGTGGAGGTGTTAAAGCTGCTTGGTGGCTCATCAAAGCAGTAGTAAAAGTTGCTGAGGGTGTTGGCCAAAAGCAGGACGTCAGTGGAGAGGGGGGGTTTAAGGCTTGTAGTTGGTGATGTCCCTAAAACTTTTGCACACAGACAAGTTGTTCTCTGAGATTTGGTGCTGTAAATTCTCAGGCTACGTCCACACTAAGCCGATAAGGTTATACGGGGAGTTAAACGCCTAGTTTTATCCGCTCAACACGAGCATTTACGCCCCGTTTAAGGTCCCATGATTGCGCAATCCCATACCGACCTGTGCATATACTATGAATGCGCGAAAAAAAGTGTGAAACACAGACTGACACGTATAATCTACGTCACTTCTGGCGCCTCCAAAATATAAACAAGAAGTTCTACAGCACAGTACATATCTGTTTGTCCCAACGAAGAGAACAATGGCTGCTCAGAAGAAGAGAAAGTTTTTGGTGTGAACCGACGACGAGGTCGAGCTGTTAACTAAAGTAACACAAAATTATAAAGCAAAATGTGGACTGGGAGTCAGTCCAGTCAAAATATGGCGACATTCTTGCACATTCATTGAGTTTTATCCCTCGCCAGAGGAGGCCATAGCGACTGCAAAGGATTTTCCTCACCAGAAGGAAGACATAACAATAGGTATGTTTTTGTTTATGAAAAGACTAGGAAAAAAAAAGCAACTTGCTAGTTTGACTGAAACATGAACCATGAGTGTTTGCGCGCCACTAATCAATGCACCCTTTTCATTCTTGAACAGCCAACCCCATAATGAAGCTCAAAAACATTCGCCTTCGTTACCGACAAGCTGTTGATACGGGTCAGAGAAGTGGGCACAGATGTGTTGTCTTTCTTTTTTTCGATGCCTGTGAAGTAATTTGGGGACGAAGCCATGGCTGAGGGGATTGAAACAAGAGACCTAACTGACCCAGTCCCATCGTCAAGCTCAAGTGGAGACACAGGACCTGAAGCATCGTCTATGGAAATTCGGAAGCGCTGTTTAAATGACACGCTGGTCAACCATAGACACAGCAAACTGAGGAAGAAGCTATTCCCCGCTCAACAAGATGTGGAGCTGAGATGGCGGCAGGAGGAAAGGTTTAAAAGGCAGGAAGAGAGACTGCAGCAACAAGACCAACGCTTCCAGAGGCAAGAAGAGAGGCAAGACGAGGTGGACAGGATGTTTTTACAAAGTATTGACAGAATATAACGCAACATCGAAGTGTTGGTTACGCACATAACGTTGCAGCAGACTCATTCACTGCGACCACAAACTCCCTTACATCCAACGACACAACGCCCTTATTCACCATACACCCCAGTACAACAGCACAGGCCTGGCTACTGGCCAGACAATCCCTCCTCCCCTAGCTCTCTCCATATTCACAAACATATGAACCCACCCCTTTGTACACTTGTAAATAGTTTTGTTTTATATTGTGTGCAGTGTGTACAGTGTGCAGTGTTTCTGTGCGATTTGCATTTATCTTGTTTGTATTTATTTTATTAAAACTGTTTGTGATACCATGTCTTGTTCATTCATAAATAAACCTGATGCAATTGTGAACAAACGAATTGCTAAAACACCACAGGTTTTTACAAAATATAATCAAACCATGAGGTCTCAACACTTAAATTGGCCTGATATCAGTGGTAAATCAATGGTGGAAGTATTCCGTCGACTTTTGTGATCCCAGAACAACAGCCACTAGTTAATGGAGATATATTTTTTTAATGTTAAGCTATGGAAGTGTGACTTAACATTTGCCTGATATCTGTGGGAACATAATTTTGGAATTGTTACGTGCCCTGACCGCATAAATAACACTGCCTTCAAGTGCTATCGTAATTATGGTAAATACAATAAACCAACGGCGAAATTACACATGAACACCCACTCGCGTTTTAATTTCCACTTGAAAACTAAGAATTTTTATGCTACCCGATTCGCCGAGGTGAGGTCATCTTTGACCTTTCTAGTTGGTGAAGACTGTGGGGCTGCTATGTTACACTTAACTACAACAGAAGCACTTGCACACGAAGCACTGGTAATTTCCACTTCACAAGTCGAAAGCGTCATGTTTCCCATACCACATGAAGGCAGCTTACTTGAAACCTAATGGTTTTTATGTGCTTATATTTAGTATTTCTGTGAGCTGAGCGTGATTAGAGTTCTGTTTCTAATTCCTAAACTAATAATGAAAAACAAACTTATTTTGACTTTATTATTTTAAATTCAGGATAGATCCTGAATTCCTTTAAAGAAACACCAAAGAGACAGGATAAAAGCATCAAAACATTAATGAAAAGAGCGTTGGAGAACACGGGTAAAAAAAAACAGGTTAAAAAAACCACAACAACCACTTACGGGTCGAGGAATTTAGTCAGGACACGTCTCACTCTTTTGCCTTCACTTTCATTGTCCATCCTTGCAACAGACGCAGGCCCACTTGGTGGCTGAAAATGTTTGTCGTATTCCACTGCAGCCGTCACTGATTGTTGTTCACTTACTGCTTCTTTCATTTTTTCACAGTAGTTGTGTAGAACAAAGCAGGTGTAGATAACATGAGGCAAGTCATGTTTGTTAATGTCCATTCGTTCATCGCAATACTCCAAACCGTGCTTTCAATCGTCCAAAAGTACACTCGATAACCATGCAAGCCTTGCAAAGTGAAAAGCCATAATACTGTTCTTGTGGGGTGGCCCCGCCATTGGGGTACTCTTTCATTAGATGTGGTGTTACTGGGTAAGCAGGGTCACCTGAAAGAAACACGGGAACAGGGCCGTCATCTTGCAACAGCTCTTTAGGACAGGAAGGTATAGTTCCAACTTTTAGCCCCATGCATATAGTGGAGTTTGCGAAGATACGAGCATCATGTACACTTCCAGGCCATTTCACAAGAACATCAATAAAACAGTTCTTGTAATCACACACTGCTTGCACATTATAAGAGTATCTGCCCTTTCTATTAAGAAAACCAGTTGACTCCCATGCCGGCTGCTTGATCTCAATATGTGTGCAGTCAATTGCCCCCAAACACTGTAGCATGCCACGACACGAATAGAAATTCTGGACTTCAGTTTCTATTCTTGGGGGTTTTATGTAGACTGAACCCAGATAATAAGTAATAGCTCTACAAACATCTGATCTGAAACTGAGTGCCTCGATAGTCCAAAAGCATTGGCCGTTTTTTGTAGTCTTCCCTCGTCATACAAGTGATATAGTGCACAGGCGACCTTTGTTACGACATCCACAGCAGTTCTCATCCAAATACGCTGTTTCGCTGAGCTGAAGCAGAGCTGACTGGGACATCCGAAAGTTTTCTCGCCATTGCTCTGGCACAACACGTTGTTGGAGAATCATGTCCCACCAGGCCACGGTTCTGCCAGGCCCGGCCCAAAATCGACGCTCTGTGTTGTTAAGTCACCATCTAGGATATAATGCTTCTGGGATTCCTGTAATCCTGCGTTGCTTCCTGGATCGTGTCCTGTGTCGCCTTCTCATCTGCATGTAGGTCAGGGTTAACTTGAGAAACGTCTGAATTTGCAAAAGAAGAAGCTGCATGGTGAGACTTGTCTCCATCTTTGCTCTTGTATTTGTCTGTAGTGTCGCATTGTTGTTGTCAACCTGCAACGCCGCATTTCATTGACGTCACTTCCTTTCATCATCCGGGAAAGCTGTCCTAACCAGCTCATTCAGCTTGAATTAATAATTAAACGGCCCTCTTACCCGGCTGAAAATCAGAATCAGAATCAGAATCAGTTTATTGGCCAAGTATGTCACATACAAGGAATTTGACTCCGGCAAACTTTTTTCTCCAGTACAGAACTTGAATAAGTGAAATAAAAAAATAAAAAAAGAAAAATAAGAACAAAAATAAGTAAAAATACAAATAAATATCAGATCGTAAATAATAAAGGATAATATATACACCAAGCCGGGGTTATTTTACAGTGAGTATGTACAGAAGTGCAGAGTTTTAGTTTATTGTTCATGTGAATGGACTCACACACTGTGACTAGACAGAGTTCGTCAGAGCGACAGCCTGGGGGAAAAAACTGTTTTTGTGTCGGGTGGTTTTGGCGTACAACGCTCTGTAACGCCGACCTGAGGGGAGGAGCCTAAACAGATTGTGGCCAGGGTGTGAGGGGTCAGTGGTGATTTTCCTGGCCCGCTTCCTGACCCTGGCCCGGAATAGGTCCTGAATTGAGGGAAGATCGGTTCCTATGATCCTCTCTGCAGTCCTGACTGTTCTCTGCAGTCTGTCCTTGTCTTGCCTGGTGGCGGATCCGAACCAGACAGAGATGGATGAGGTCAGGACAGACTGGACTATTGCTGTGTAGAAGATGATCAGCAGCTCCTGGGGCAGGTTGAAATTCCTGAGCTGACGCAGAAAGTACAGCCTTTGCTGGGCCTTTTCCTTATTATGTTGATGTGTGAGGTCCACTTCAGGTCCCGTGTGATGGTGGATCCTAGGAACCTGAAAGACTCCACTGTGGGGACTGGCTTGTTGAGGATCATGAGAGGAGATGTTGATGGTGGTCTCTTCCTGAAGTCCACTGTCATCTCCACAGTTTTGAGCGGGTTTAGCTCCAGTTGGTTCTGACTGCACCAGAGAACCAGCTGTTCCACTTCCTTTCTGTACACAGACTCGTCGCCGTCGCGGATGAGTCCAATGACGGTGGTGTCATCTGCAAACTTCAGGAGTTTCACAGAAGGGTCCCTCGACGTGCAGTCAGTGGTGTAAAGGGAGAAGAGCAGTGGGGAGAAAACACATCCCTGGGGGGCGCCGATGCTAAGGGAACGGGAGCTGGATGTGAACTTACCCAGTTTCACCTGCTGCCTCCTGTCAGTCAGGAAACTG
The DNA here is from genome assembly GCA_028564705.1 of Apricaphanius iberus. Taxonomy (NCBI): domain Eukaryota; kingdom Metazoa; phylum Chordata; class Actinopteri; order Cyprinodontiformes; family Aphaniidae; genus Apricaphanius; species Apricaphanius iberus. The sequence continues at coordinate 1,545,753 of JAPXFQ010002706.1, read as the reverse complement.
GTAATCCACTGACAGGTGGAGGGAGGCACGGTGAGCTGGGACAGTTTTTGGTGGAGGAGCTCTGGGACAATGGTGTTAAACGCAGAGCTGAAGTCCACAAACAGGACCCGAGCGTAGGTACCTGCAGAGTCTAGGTGGTGCAGGATGTAGTGTAGAGCCATTTTGACGGCATCATCCACTGACCTGTTTGATCTGTAGGCGAACTGCAGGGGGTCTAGCAGGGGATCTGTGATGTCCTTCAGGTGGGTCAGTACCAGACGCTCAAAGGATTTCATGACCACAGATGTTAGGGCAACTGGTCTGTAGTCATTTAATCCAGTGACTGGGGACTTCTTGAGAACCGGTATGATGGTGGAGCGTTTGAGGCAGGAGGGGACCTCACACAGCTCCAGGGAGTTATTGAAGATCTGGGTGAAGATGGGAGCCAGCTGGTCAGCACAGAATTTCAGAGAGGCTGGGGACACTCCGTCTGGTCCCTGAGCCTTTTTAATTTTCTGTCTCTGAAATAGCTTGCGCACGTCCTGTTCGCAGATCGTCAAGGCAGGTACGTGGGTGGTTTGGGGTGAAGCTGGGTCTTTTGTGATGGAGATGGTGGGGGAGGTGGGAGGTGTGAAAGTCCTTTCAAACCTGGAAAAGAAGTCGTTGAGGTCCTCAGCCAGGCGGGGGCTCTCCACAGGGTGGAGGTAGCTACCACTGCAGGTAGCTCCAAACTGCAGAGGGGTCGTTAGCAGAAAAACGGTCCTTAAGCTTAGCACTGTAGTTCCTCTTTGCTGCTTTGATCCCTCTTGTCAGCTGGTTCCTGGCCTGTTTGTACAGGTCCCGATCCCCACCCCTGTAGGCCTCCTCCTTGTCCTGGCGTAGCCGTCTCAGTTCTGCAGTGAACCACGGTTTATTGTTTTTGAATGAGCAGAAGGTTTTGGTCTGCACACACATGTCCTCACAAAAGCTGATGTAGGATGTCACAGTGTCGGTCAGTTTATCCAGGGATGAAGCCGCTGCTTCAAAGACGCTCCAATCAGTGCAGTCAAAGCAGGCCTGTAGCTGCATCTTTGACTCATCAGTCCATCTCCTCACAGTTCTTACTACAGGCTTAGCAGATTTCAGCTTCTGCCTATAAGATGGGATGAGGTGGACCAGGCAGTGGTCGGAAAGTCCCAAAGCAGCACGGGGGACAGAGCGATATGCATTTTTTATTGTGGTGTAGCAGTGATCTAAAGTGTTCATGTCCCTGGTGGGACACGTCACATGTTGTTTATATTTAGGCAGTTCAAGTTTGAGATTAGCTCTGTTAAAATCCCCGAGAACGATTAGCAGAGAGTCCGGGTGATTTTTCTCCAAGTCTGTGATCTGATCGGCGAGGTGATGTAATGCCTCCGTCACACACGCCTGCGGTGGAATGTATACAGCGACCAGCACAAACGAGGCGAACTCCCGCGGTGAATAAAATGGTCTACAGTTTATGAAGAACGACTCCAGGTGAGGGCTGCATGTCTTCTTTAACACTGTGACATCTGTGCACCAACCTTCGTTAATGTAGAAGCACGTTCCACCTCCCTTTGATTTCCCAGTCAGCTCCGCGCAGCGGTCCGCTCTGAACAGCTGGAAGCCTGGCAGCTTTAGAGCGCTGTCTGGGATGAGTTCACTGGACCAGGTTTCAGTGAAGCAAAAGGCGGCAGAACGACTAAAGTCTGAGTTCTTGGATAGGAGAAGGAGCAATTCATCCATTTTGTTAGGCAGAGAGCGGACGTTCCCCAGGTGTATGGATGGGAGAGCGGTGCGTAATCCCCGCTGTCGCAGCTTGACGAGCACACCAGCTCGTTTCCCGCGTCGTTGTCTCCGTCTAAATCCACAGAACGCTGCTGCTCCTCCGATCAGAATCTCCATAAAGCAGTCAGGTTGTGTAAAGACCGGTGAAAAAAGTCCGGCACTGGATAGCCCAATTTTTAAAAGTTCCTCTCTGCTAATTTTAATAGCAGAGGGAGTGCAGAAAACTACGCAAAAGAGTAAAACAGTAACTAGTACCAGAGAGCGAAGTGCCGAGGCGTCCATACGCGGCGCCATCTTGCATCAAAAATTATCCGGCCACAGACCTTAAACAATGCCGGGTTAGTGTGGACGATAGGGGGGTCTGGACTAAATAATTATAAGTTTAAGGCATTATCCGGCTTAGTGTGGACATGGCCTCAGAGTGCCTGTATTTGGAAATGTCCACTTCTACACACTTTCACTCGCAACATTTACATGAGATACACACATGTGGGGACCAGCCGGTGGATACAACTCAGCGCTGGAAGCGAAGCCCTTTGAAGAGCACCGCCTCTGGTGCCGGTGCCCACTGCTTAACTGTATCTAAACACTGATGGCCCGGGGTGGGAGATGAATGTGCCTGGATGCATTCCCTTGTCCCACCCCTCTGTTTTAAGTGCAAATTATAACAACACGCAACAACACCACATTCATGCAGGGGGAGAGAGGCTGGGTGTCTTCCCACGCACTTGCTCGTTGGACCATCAGGGGTTGGAGTCCGGGGGGTATATCAGGCCGTCGGGTTGGGGACCTGGGTGGGTGGGCTAGTCTTGCCATGGTGGGGGCTTCGTCTCCCGGGTGGAGGGGCAGGTTGCCCTTTCGTGGGGGCGTCTGTCCCTGAGCCTAGGAGTATAGTGTATGTATGGGTGTATGAATGAGAGTACAGCGTCACACTGTCCTGTGTTGGTAAGAATGTGTGTGCGTAAGAGGGAGGGTACGTATGATTGTCTCTGTATGTCTATGTCTACTTGTCAGGCTGCCCTCGCGCATCTAAGGCCCCACATCCAGTGGGGACTTTTTCCCCTCCGTCACTCCCTGGCTGGTCCTGGGTGGGCCGGTGGCTTACATCCGCTGCACTGCGGCTGCTGGGGGTTTCCTGGTGCTTCCATCTGTTCCTCTCTTGGTGGGCGGCGGCCCTGCGCTGGTCCGCTTGTGGCAGCTGCACTCTGGCCGGCTCTGGACGTATACGTCTTCGATCTCTTTCATGTCTGCGTCGATTCCTGTAGGACGGATTGACGGCTCCTTACACCAGCTATGAATCACTAGCATGGGGAAACCATATTTACACCTGCATGCTCACACACACACGTGTGGGGACAATGGTGTGTACGGACATAATCTTGAGCTGAGGTTATCCTCAATAGATAGTTGGTACCAGGACTGTAGCAGAAAAATTTGTGTTGTGTTCATTAATCCATTTTTGTGTGTAGTGAGTGTGTAGTTCTTAGTTCATATCCCGTTTTGTTAATGTTGTTCTGTTCTATTGGTAGTTTTTTTGTTTAGTTTTTCCCACTTCTCTGCCATCCAACAGAGGTGGAGAACTGGGATGTTTTCTTGTGTTCTTTGTTTACCTCCCTATCTTGTATTCAGTTCAAACTCCTACCGGTCCTGTTTCTCTTCTTCATCTTCTTTCTTTTTTCCTTCTTATCTCAATTTCGTGTCCATAACGTCAAGAAATTAAACCCACAGTAATCAATAATAAAGATTTTTCGTACACATATATCAAGTGGAGTGCTTCAGCAAAGCTGCAATGCTTTGCTTGGGAAAGTAAATAGGTTGGGCTTGTACTTGGTGCTCAGACACCAATTCTGATAAGCAAACTGCTAGACAGGACAGGTAAAAAAAAATTAAATAAAAAAATACACCGTCTGTAAGGAACATTACCTAATGGACATTATAACACAATCCAGTCTGACAAGGTTTATCATGCCGCTGGTATTCCCCTCAGGGGTTATGATGTAAGTGTGATGCTGAAGGGCTGCATTAATAAGTCTTCCTCAGACTGGGAACGCAGCTTTTTCCTTTCCTGCTATACTCACTTATCTAGAATTGATTGACAGGGGCTGGCTTTGATGTAGTGTTGACACACATGAGCCTTGCTTAAATAGCACAGATTGAATTCACCTGAGCTTCGTTGGTGGAACTAATTAAGGCTCGAATAAACTGTTACGCTAATTCAAGCAAGGATCCTTCACATGAGCCTCGATTTGTTCAGTTCGCTTTGTGGAATAGCCCCTTCCAGGGTGCACAGATCATCACATTTGACACGTCTGTGGCCATATGTAAATGGAGAAACTCCATTGGGCTGCACCAATACACATGGAGACAGCGTCAACCTGCTGCTCCTGACCATCTAGTTTCCATGGTACAGTTTGCAAACTTTTTATTAATAAGAGTAACAACATCCATTTAAACTGAAGCGCTTAAAGTACAAACAAGCACACCTCTGCGAAGCACCTTGCACCCCCAACCCTCCCAGGTTGCCAGTCACAAGATCTCCATGTGTGACCATCCCCAAAATGTGTTTTTTTTGGAAATGTCTAACATTCAATGATAGTTTAATCCAAATCCTTCCATCATTTTAAAAATAATTTTACTAAAGAAACAGACGGCAACACAATAAACTGATTAAATAAATATTCCATCAACGTAAAACTGTTTCAGTGTTGCAGTTCCCCTGTTCTAACATTAGATGGTGTTCATGGATCGTCAGAGCTGTTCTTATATTTAGGAACATTTGTAAACAAAAGTACAGAATGATAAATACCACACAATGAGAAAAATTGTTGCTACGCACACATCTGTGAACACAGTTCTTAAAACTTGACGGTCAGAAAGCAGCTAATAAAGAAACAGTACAGGTGCTGTTCATAAAATTAGAATACTATGAAAAGGTTTATTTCAGTATTTCCTTTCAAAAAGTGAAACGTGTGTTGGATTAATTCATTACACACAGACTGATATATTTCAAAAGTGTTTTTCTTTTAGTTTTGATTATCCTAACTGACAATCAATAGAGGCCTACAACTCTTCTGAACAGCCGTGTTAGGCATATTGGATCTTCCTTACTACAACATAATCCATAGATTTTCTATGGAGTTAAGGTCAGGTAAGTTTGCCGGCCAATAAAGAACAGGGATACAATGGTCATTAAAACAGGTACTGGTAGCTTTGGCAGGATGTGCAGGTGCCAAGTCCCGTTGGATAATACAATTTGCATCTCCATAAAGTTTGTCAGCAGTAAGAAGCATAAATTACTGGTAGATGGCTGCGTTGATCTTGGACCTCAGAAAACACAATGGACCAACACCAGCAGATTACATGGCACCCCAAAACCATCATTGACTGAAGACTGATGGCCAATTACAGGGCATCAATGGTCATCTTTTGGACAACTGTCAATCCCATCAGTCTATCCCTGTGATTGTGAAGTCTAAAGAACTAGACTGAGAGACCATTTAAAGGCTTTTGCAGGTGTTTTGAGTTGATTAGCTAATTAGAGCACCGGATGTCTTCAATATTGAACATTTTTTGAGATCCCGAATTTGGGACTGTCTTTAGTTGTCAGTTATAATCAGCAAAATAAAAAAATAAAAAACATTTGACCTATGTCAGTCTGTGCGTAATGAATTAATCTAATATATATGATTTACTTTTTAAAGCTAAAGAGTCATACAATGAAGCTGTGTGAAAGAGTGGTGGAAGCTAGGCTTCAGTCATGCCAAGAAAGAGTACTACAGATGCAAACTTTGCTTTAAGGATGCTGATGGAGAAGTACAAAGAGGGTCAGAGGGAGCTAAAATGTGTATTTGTAGATTGAGAGTAAGCGTATGACAAGGTGCCAAGAGAAGGGCTACGATTTTGCATGACGCAGTTACGAGTGGCAGAGAAGTATGTTAGAGTGATTTAGGAGATGTGTGAGAGCTTTGAGACAGCAGTGAAGTGTGCAGTAGGAATGACAGAGGAGTTCAAAGTGAAGGTGGGACTGCATCAAGGATCAGCTCTAAGTCTCTTCTTGTTTGCTTTGGTGATGGACAGGCTGACAGATTATGTTAGACAGGAGTCTCCATGGACTATGTTTGCAGATGATATTGTAATAAGCAGTGACAGCAGGGTGGAGATGGAGGAAAAGCTATAGAGATAGAGGTATGCACTGGAAGAGAGGAATGAGGATTAGCTGCAGCAAGACAATACATGTGTGTATATAAGAAAGACACAAGTAGAACGGTGACGTTACACGGAGTGGAAGTGAAGAAAGTGGAGTATTTCAAGTACTTAGGGTCAACGGTACAAAGCAAGGGAGAGTGTGTAAAAAAAGCGAAGAAGCGTGTGCAAGCTGGTTGGAATTGGTGGGGAAAAGTGTCTAGTGTATTGTATGATAAAAGGGTTTCAGCAAGAATGAAGGGAAAGTTGTACAACACAGTAGTGAGACCAGCAATGTTGTACGGTCTAGAGACAGTACCAATGAGTAAAAGACAGGAAGCAGAACTGGAGGTTGCAGAACTCAAGATGTTGAGATTCTCTTTGGGAGTAACAACAATCGATAGGATCAGGAATGAGTACATCAGAGGGACAGCTCATTTTAGATGTTTTGGGGATAAAGCCAGGGAGGCAAGACTGAGATGGTGTGGACATGTTCAGAGAAAAGATGACAATTATATTGGTAGAAGGATGCTGAGGAATGGAGCCACCAGGCAGGAGGCAGAGAGGAAGACCAAAAATTAGATTTAAGGATGTGTGAGGGCAGAGGATGCAGAGGATAGGACTAAATGGGGACAGATGATTCACTGTGGCGAGCCCTGAAGGAAAAAGCCGAAAGAAAAAGAAGATACAAATTTTACTTTTGAATGGAATTACTGAAATAAATCAACTTTTTAATGATATTCTAATTTTATGACCATCACCTCTAAGTTTGAAGGAAAAAGGGGGAAGCTACAAGTACGGGAGTTGCAGTATCATGTTGTGGGGCTGTTTTGCTGCAAAACTGTCTGGTTGATCTCACAAAATTTATGTAATCATGATAAAAAAGTTATCTGGACATATGAAGCAACATCTGAAGACATCAGTGAGCAATTCGAAGCTTGGGCATAAATGGATCTTCAAAATGAACAATTATCCCAAGCGCACCAACCAATTAGCCAAAAAGTTGCCCGGGGACAAGATATTTAAGGTATTGGAGTGGGCATCACAGAGCTGATCTCAGAAAGAAGATCTTTGCTTATGATCTCAGTCACAAACTAAATTTGTGTACACCACTGAAAAGTCAAGTGCAAGCAGGAAGGCCTAATAACTAGAGGGTGACACGGGAATCAATTGTCGCTCCCGTCCCAATCCCTATCACGTGACAGCCCAACAAAAAAAATCTTGTCCCGAAAAAAAATACAGAGAGAAAGACTCCCGTCCAGACCCGAATCCCGTAGATTAGTCATTTACCTCCAATGGCGCTCGCTCCCCCCGCCCCCCTTTAAAACCATTGCGTAGCACAGTATCCAAGATCATCTATTTAGCTTTATCCACCGTCTTTAACCATATCCTGCATTCTCGTTGTTTGGCCACCTTACCACGTCATGAATGGACCTGATTCGTCTGAATACCAAACTATTAAGATACACGCATTTCCAGTTGGATATCATATGCTTACCAGTTTATCCAGGTGGCGTAGCAACAACGTAGCAGTTTCAGTTTTGGTGCGTGCAGTGTAGTAGACCCGATGGAATTGCATTTTGCAGCGGAGTTAATAACCACGCACATTGGCACCGCATCGCAGCATTTTAAAGCTAATTCCCTGATATCTGACAAGATAAATGTAAAAAAAAATCTTTTTTTTAATTATAATTTCCGGTTTCCCATCCGATCCCGTGGATTATTTCCTGTCCTGTCCCGATCACGTTACCAACAGTGAAATTGACTCCCGTCCCGCGTGAATCCCGCAGGAATCACGTGACCCGTGGGAATACAGAAAAATTGTCACCCTCTACTAATAACCTGACACAGTCAGCCTAGTTCTGTCTAGAGGAGTGGGCCAAGATTCCAGATAACTATTGTAGAAAGCTTGTTGAAGAAACTAGAAATGTTTGACACAAGTGAAACAGTTTAGAGGCAGTGCATGTACTGTACAATTCTGAATTTGATGAAAGTGATCAAATAAATACATAGTTCCCTCTCTCTCATTATGACATTTCACATAAACAAAATTTTAGATGTTTATTGATCTAAAACAAAAACAGTTTACTCTAATTTGATGATTCATAGTAAAGACAACTATAAGGGAACACAATCTCGACAGTTGGCTTACCAGAGAGTCATCAGACCAGGGGGAAGTGTTTTTGGCACTATACATTTTAGTATATTTTTAATGGTTTCAACCATGTTGCATATGACTTTTTTGCACTCACTTTATAACCACACAAAGTCTATTTTTCAAAAAGTAGGATAAAAAAAAGTATTACCATCATATTGACTCATCAGGCTGTTCATAGGCTTCCCGAAAGACAGGTCTTGTTTGCTGACTATCTTCCTCTGAAAAAACATAAAAGCAAAAGAAGTTGTTTCATATCTAATTACAATAAACGTTTCAAGTGTTTTCATTTATTTTTTGTGATCATTTTGTACTGGTTTAAAAAAGTATTAAATGTACTCTCACAAACAAAAATGCAAGTAAACAGTACACCCAATCTGTAGGTATTCCACCATATAGAGTTAAAATGACAGCATGACGGGGGCCGTTACCGGCCCTACACCGTCCACGGGTCAGGAGGACTAAGACAGAGTGTTGGTAGCCAGGTCTCCTAGTAGCTAGGAGACAGGTTAATGTTAGTAGCTATGCTGCTTTAGGCTAGGCTGTTGGAGGACATTATTAGGGTCTGTGACTACTTTCTCTCCTACTTCTCCCCAACTGCATGATGTGCTGTCAATTCAAGCACTAACCTGTTTTCTATTATAGTAGGTGCTCCGGATTAGCCCTGCTTGACGACCCTGACTAAGATGGCATTGCAGTGACGGAAAATTCTCCACGTCCTGCAACAAACTTGTGCATCGGTTCTGTTGCTCTTTCTGTGTCTCTGTTGTGTATTCTCCAAGCCACAGACGGTCGCGGCAGATAACCGCTTGTGCTGAGCCTGGTTCTGCCGGAGGTTTCTTCCTGTTAAAAGGGAGTTTTTCCTTCCCACTGTCGCTGCATGCTTGCTCAGTATGAGGGATTGCTGAGAATTCCACGACGCAATCTTCTGTGGTTCTGTAATTTCTACACTAAACATTGTATTGTAATAACTCTTTTTGTAAAGTGCCTTGAGATGACATCTGTTGTGAAATGGCGCTATATAAATAAACTGAATTGAATTGAATTGAAAATGGTCTACGCCAGTGAAATTGTTATACACACATGAAATGCTTTTATATACATCACAGTTGGTTCCATGCAACATTGTTTGGTTTCCAGGTGGCTCAAAAAAGAACATGTTAAATTCAGCAATCCTTGCATAGGGGGTGTCATATTCAGAGGACTATGACAACAGGCTACAATTGCACAGGAGTTATCCAAAAGTTAGTTTATATCATAGTGATGTACCATATCACTTTATTTCTAAAGCCCTTAAAAACTGCACAACAGCTGACCAAAATGCTGTGAAAAAAAGACAGAAAGGACAGGTTATATTTAATGATTTGCTGCCTTACAGTCTACCTACACCGATAAATATTGACTATAACGTTTGGCATTTTATGAGCATTATATCAGGCATTTTACTGCCATCTCCCCTCCAAATTTGTTTGACCTCTCTGTACAGATTAGAAATATGCACTGTGATTGGCTAAGTGTGAATGTATGACCTGGAAATTGTTAACCCCTAAAAATGTACAGGGAGAACGTTTTGTTTTTGTAGCAAGTTTCATAGATGCCAAACTTCTGTGCAAATCTGTAACCTTGGTACAATAAAATAAATAAGAAGACAACTGTTTTTGTAAAATCATTGTGTGACTGTTCACTGAAAAGGTTTTCACACTCCTCTGTCTCTACATGGATCCATCTCTGCAGAATAACATAGTACGGCACTGAATGTTTATTAAATTGATTGTATACATTTGATTTTTATGCAACGATACTTTTTTCAAATCAATACGATACTGATAATTGGTTCTAAGTACCAATGCCGTTACTTCTACTAAACAAAAACATGCAATGAATTGGAATAGGGGTCTGACTTTCTTCTCCAGTTGTTACAACCAATGGTGGTGAATTTGATTAAAAAATATGAATACAAATGACCACAAAACTAAAAGTTGAAGAAAAAAAAAAGGATTTCCTGTGAAATTATTGCTGTTTCAGTATTTGTATCAGTCCATCCCTATATTTGATGAATTTGTTGTACAAAAAAATTATGTTTGTTTTGTTTTTTGACCCGCCTTTCCACAACATTATAAGCAATCAAAGAGCTACTTTTATATTTTTTCTCTTTTTCAAAACATTTGAGTGGCTTTATTTTGGAATGGAATGACAACAATAGATTGACCTGGATGACAAGTAACTAGTTTTGGGAAATTTAAGATTTTAATCCATCCATCTTCTTCCGCTTATCTGAGGTCAGGTCAAGGGGGCAGTAGCTTAAGCAGAGAGACCCAGACTTCCCTCTCCCCAGCCACTTGGGCCAGCTCCTCAGGAGGAATCCCGAGGCGTTCCCAGGCCAGCCGAGAGACATAGTCCCTCCAGCGAGTCCTGGAAGTGGAGTGTGGCCTCGGAAGGTTGCTGAGGCAAAAACTCTGGCGTGGGAGGAGTTTGGAGAGACCATGGAGAACGACTTCCGTATGGCTTTGAAGCGATTCTGGTCCACCATCCAGCCTCTCTGGGTGGTCTGCCACCAACACAGTTTACAGTGGGGATGGTGTGCCACTGACCTCGACACGGGACGTTTTTGGTCGGTGGATGGAATACTTCGAAGACCTCCTCAATGCCACAAGCACGCCTTCCTGTTTGGAAGCAGAGTCTGGGGACTTCGAGGTGGGTTCTCCAATCTCTGGTGCTGAGGTCTCAGAGGTTGTTAAAAAGCTCTGGGGGTGGATGAGATCTGCCCAGAGTTCCTCAAAGCTCTGGATACTGTAGGGCTGTGTTGGTTAACGCGGCTCTGAAATATTGCGACATTGGGCGCAGTTCCCTTGGATTGGCAGACTCGGGTGGTGGTCCCTCTCTTTAACAAGGGGGACCACAGAGTGTGTTCCAACTATAGGGTGATCACACTTCTGAGCCTCCCTGGTAAAGTCTATTCAGGGGTTCTGGAGAGGAGGGTCCAATGGATAGTCGAACCTCGGATTCAGGACGAACAATGAGGTTTTTGTCCTGGCCGTGGAACACTGGACCAGTTCTATACCCTCAGCAGGGTCCTGGAGGATGCATTGGAGTTCACTCAACCGGTCTACTACATGTGTTTTGTGGACTTGGAGAAGGCATTCGACTGTGTCCCTCAGGGAGTCCTGTTAGGTCCAGGCGGTTAGGTCCCTGTATGACTAGTGTCAGAATTTGGTTTGCATTGTTGGCAGTAAGTCGGCCTCATTTCAGGTGAGAGTTGGACTCTGACAAGGTTGCCCTTTGTCACCGATCCTGTCATACCATTTATGGACAGGATATCTAGGCGTGGCCAAGGTCTTGAGGGGATCTGTTTCAGTGGCCTCAGGATCGGGTCTCTGCTTTTCGCAGATGATGTGGTCCTGTTGGCTTCATTGGAACGGGATCTACAGCATTCATGGAGCGGTTCGCATATGAGCTCGAAGCGGCTGGGATGAGGATCATCACCTCCAAATCCGAGACCATGGTCTTGAGCCCGAAAAGGATAGGGTGCCTTCTTCAGTTGGGGTCCTTCCTCAAGTGGAGGAGTTCAAGTATATGGGGGTCTTGTTCACAAATGAGGAAAAAATGGAGCGGGGGATCGATAGACGTAATGGTAAGGCGTCTGCAGTTATGCGGGCGCTGTACCGGTCTGTTGTGGTAAAGAGAGAGCTGAGCCGAAAGGCAAAGCTCTTGATTTACCGGTCAATCTACGTTCCTACCCTCATCTATGGTCACATGCAGCTGGGTGGTGACCGGAAGAACGAGATCACGGACTGAAATGAGTTTCCTCCACAGGGTGGCTGGGTTCTCACTTATCTATAGGGTTAGAAGCTTGGTCATCCTGCGGGGGCTGAGAGTAGAGCTGCTGCACCTCCACATCGAGAGAAGCCAATTGAGGTGGGTCGGGCATCTGTTCAGGATGCTTCCTGGATGCCTCCCTGGTGAAGTCTTTCCGGGCACGTCCCACTGGGAGAATACCCAGTGGAAGACCCAGAACTCACTGGAGGGACTTAGATTTTTAGTCTGGATTATGTTTCTTTATAAATGAATAAATAATTAGACAGTGCAATCAACAGTCAATTGGAATTACATTAATGCTAACATGTCTAGCAAAAAATATTTATTTCAACTATCCTATTTATGCTCTCATATCACTATCTTTTCTCTGCTTGCTATTCCCACTTTAATGAGTTGATATTTAGTAGCAACCTTTCCCTATAATTTCAGGAGTAGCTATCAAGTGGAGGGAAACAGAAAAGTTTTAGGTTTAATCATTTTAATTTAAAGTCAGGTATCCACACAAGTAAAGTATATTACCAATAAAGTACAAAAAGCCAAACAGATGAGGCTGACATTGCTTACCACTAGGGTTTCCCTCAACATCTTCAAGGAGATTTGCTGTAGAGTTGGCTGGGCCCAATCTGAACACAAGCTTAGTTAAAAAAAAAACAACAACCACCAAGCAAACAAATGCAATCAGAACTCTGACTGAAAAGTTCACACTAACGTTTCAAATCATGCACAAGTGCAGATAAGTATAATTAAGGTGCAAATGTAAAAAACCAGAAATTTTATGGGGCTGAGCAAGAGACATAAATGCCATGTGTTGACATTGATGCTTCTTATGATGATTAGGATGACAAAATCTATGCCATGTGACACTGCTAACGGTTTCCACAAACAACCCCCATTCCACCAAAAGTCTGAAAAGTAAATGCATAAGATAATGAAAGATTTTTGTGCACTTTGTGCACAAGTTGTTATTAATTTACCATTTTCAAAGAAAGCTATTCAGTGCAGACATAAGGAATATTAAAACAACAAGAGCTTTTAGATCACAACCTTCCTGTTTTTGACTGCAGACATACAATATTCCCTCCATCCATCTATTCCACTCATCTTTGAAGGGTAGGGTACACCCTGGACAGGATGCCAGTCCATCACAGACAAGCAATATTATTATTTTAAATAATTTATTTTAATAATATTGTGTTATTACAGAGCCCCCTAGTCTCACTTTGTCAAAAAATTATTATATAATTATTATATAGTTATTATAACTATGTCTTGGCATCAAGATAGTATCTTGTGGCCTCAAAATAGTAACTTGTCGCCTCAAGATAGCAAAGTGTCTGACACATGGACACTTTGTTATTAAACTCGACCCTGTAGTGCAGTACTTCACATTCTGTTTTAATTTTCAGTATGCACTATAGTTAAATGCAGTTCTGCTTCTATTTATTCTAAAAAAACAGTACATCTTGTAGGCTGCATATAGGTCAATGACAGATAAGGTTTTTAAAAAGGTAAATTCTAAAACACAAATATACATTTCTATTGCAGTTGGTTCAAATCTTGAAATGTCGCATGCAGATGCATACAAGTTAAAATAATGTTTTGAGATATTTTGGTATTTTTACACGTAAAATAATTGGTCATTACCCTTCAAAATGTCATGTGGTGCGACTGTCAAATACATCTTAAAATATATATATTTATTCAATATATTTTCAATTTTTTTACAAGTACTTAGTAATAGGATATGTTAAATAATAATCAATTAAAAAATGATAAAGATAAGTTATGGTCTGTTTAATCTAAGGATATTAAATAAATAATTCATAAATTATTAATTTAGTTATCTCTTCAAATTATTAACAGGGCACCATCCAGTTTTTCCTAAAAGCCTGGCAAAAACATATATATGTAATTAATAGGAAGTTATCAACCAACGGTTTATAACGAGTGTTAGTGATTTTACCAAAAGACCTTATCTGAAGGGAATTAATTCTGTACAATAATTCACACACTCAGATTAAAAGAAACCAGAGATTTGAGTCAATTTAACTAATTTATTCTAACCACACCAAAACAAAGGAAAAACTAACAAACAGAGTGCTAAGGCTAACGGCTATGCTAAAGATGGCGACCAGTGGTGAAGTCACTTAGGCACGTCACGGGGCACTTCCTGCTGACGTTCGTACGTGGCCCCTCGCGTGCATCCGTAGAGGCATGAACGCGCAGAGGAGGCGCCACGCAGTTTTCTTTAACAAAGAAAGACCTCGTGGCCCTTATCAGTGGGTGAGCTTTCTGTTAACAAAGGTTCTGGTTCAGAAACACGGCAAAAATAAGGATTTCAAAAGGTATAACCTCGACACTGCACGTTTCTGAGAAACACTCCGTGTGTGCGCAACAGAACGTCTGTGTCGTTAAACACTCCATATGGCACATGAAATAGAACAAAGGGATTTCCTACAATCAGTTAACTTTGCTTATTACTAAAAGGACAAAAAGTACTACAGACATGAAACTTGCACAACAATTAAGCTCACAGTTTACCCGTAAATACAAACAAACAGCACAGAAACTTCAAGAGGGCTCCGCTCATTAGAAATGAGAACATGCATGCATCAGAATACACAGGATTCCTGACTAATTCCACCCAGGTTGAGAAATAAAATCGAACAGTCTTACTTCATAAAAGTCCCAGATGCAGAAGAAAGGCACGAGTCCTTGATTGCGACGAGGAGAAAAAAAAACACGAAAGAAAAAAGCGGAACATCCACCTCATCCGCCGTGCGGAAGAGAGAAAAAAAAAGAATAAACGAAAAGGTAAAAACTCCGAAGGCCAGCCTAAAAGACGGGAGAGTTGTTTGAGCAAGGAAGGGGGTCAGAACACGTGTTGAGAATGGAGTCTCTTCTTTGTAGCTTTGGAGCAAAACCACCGCTCATGGGAATGAGACCTGAAGAGCTCGAATAATGGTTTAAGTGCCCACACTCTTTATGCTGAGTGTGGGCACTTAGCCCCCATTTCCCTGTATCGGTCTCCAATCAGGCTGCGGACAGCAGCAGTGGTCTTGGGAGTTTCACATTCCAGCCAACCAGCGCTACAGATCCTCCAGCGCTCAGCTGGTTCAAACCAATGGCCGCTGGCTGGTCTGCTTTGTGACCGCATACCATGGAGGCCGCCATTGCTCCTCCATTTCTGTAGTACCTCAATTTGGCCGCTAGGCCCCCATTGAAAAGCATTGGACTTCAGACACGTTAAAAACAACTTTAATGCCTGGTGCCCCATTGTTTTAAACTTTCTATAGCTATATATTCTTCCTGAGATAACGCTGGGCTCATAAAAAACCTGGGCACCAGGCTGGATTTGGTAAGATAATTTTTTGAAATCTTGCATAATTAATGAGGGGGCCGAGCCAAGTTTAGCATCAGAGCTAACGACGCGGGAGCAGAATGGGCGTGATTACGACCGCACTACACGCCCATACACGCCCCGCGAGGGCAGCGTCTACAGTGAAGATCCCGCCCCTATGCCCTTTTTAGGAACATGCTTCGTCAGAGCTGGGGAGGAGGAGTCTGTGAATCCGCCATGAATTCCCCCATGAACGTGTGTCATTCTGGTAAACGGGGAAGAGTGAGGAGCTATCCATTCGCTATCCATTCTTTTTTACAGTCTATGGTTCAAACGGGAGACAAGCAGACAGTTCTCCAATTGGTTAGAATGGAGTGACTGAGAGGGAGGGGGCGTGTCGCCAGGTTATGGAAAGCTGGCTCATGTTTGTAGAGCTCTTTTGATATCATATTCATGGTTCAGACCCAACAGATATGCCTAGGAGCAATTATTCGGATTTTCGTAAAGTTGTCATTACATACTGATATAGGCTTCTTTCCTATAAAGTTCCGATCAATTATTTGCATGTAGTTTGCATGCTTATTTTTCCTGTAAATTGCAAAGAAAAAATTATGCAAATATAAATAAAATGCCATTAACTTCAGCTTACCCCATCAGTGATTAACTTTCTGCCACAGAAAGAAAATAAATTCAATCAGCGCACACGCTGTACACTTTTACTGTGCACTGTCATCTGGCGGGGGGGGGAATCAGCTCCTAGAACGGGAGCAACAATAAGATGAACTTGGTGAGGACAGAGTCACTCAAAAACAAATTAGAATTCACGTAAATATATCGGGGAAATGGGACAGTAAGTTTCCTTTCCTTTCGAGGAACTGGACGGGGCGCAGCATAAACACAGGTAGGCGTGGTTCTGTTCACTTAGTGACTAGTGACAGATTAAAACATGTTGGAAATGACCGATGAAGGTAGGACGTTGTCGGCAAAGAATATAAAGTCCCATTTAAAAAAAATCTTAAGAGGTACTCCATCTGCCTCTGTCTCCCCTTGGATCAGAGTTTGAATTAATAAATGTGTTTAATAATCTGAGTCAGACCTGCTGTATTTATCGTTGAAATTAGTTTAATTCAGCCTAGTTCATATTGAAGATGGCTAAGAGAATAAAGAATGGCAGCAGATTTTAAATGAATAATAAAATATTTTTTTCCTTGAGTCAGTCGATCTTAATGAGAATACAATTCAAGGTTGTTTTGAGGCATCAGACAATACCATATGGGTTTGTTTCCTCTCTGCTTAGAAAAATTTGTTTCTTTAATATATATGATGTGCACTATGAAGCATCTTGATGTGCTAAATAAATCAAATCAACGATTATGAGTAATAATGCCATAAAAATAGTTTTCATAATTAGATGTTTACAATTTTTATACAGGGTTAAAAATATTTCATTTTGAGTGATAAGCAGGGGTGTATCTAGAAAGTTTTTAAAGGGGCCCAGTTATGATCTTGGGGTGTCCCACCAAATTAAAGCAGGACTGAAATACAAAAGGGGCGGGGCCTAGACTGAGTGACAAACACCAGAGTTACAGCATGGGGTCAAACAAAGATGTGCTTCAACATAAATAAATAAAACCCATAAATTAATTAGTTATTTGTTCATATATGTTCAATAAAAAAATATCTACAAAAAATGATAATGGTTATAATGTTTAGTTAAAACATTCAAACTTGGATAGTACAATTTAAAATCTACAAATGTTAAAGGTAACCCAAATACCCACTTGTAAAAAAAAACTTCAAAATTAGAAGCACGTGAGTAGATTTGCCCCTTGGTCGCTTGGGGGGGGGGGGGGTTGCTGAAATCTCGCCTGGGACGCAAAATACCCCAGGTCCCAGTTAAAGGTCGCGTCCCGTTTCGAACCGATTCTCAACGCACTAGAAACCTAAAAGTAGCAATAATAAAACTACGATCAGCTGTCTTAAGGACTCCCCTCTCCCGGCTCGCTACGAATCTGTTACAGAGAGACACAGGAAACTTACCAAGGATGTGTTGCTAACCACACCTGTGGCTTTTAAAATGTCCCCTCAGTTCTGCCCCTGGTCCTCAGAAGTCAAAAACGATTTGAAAAACACAACACGGTTGGACAGGCCAGCCGGCTTCAGCTCTCTTCACTCTGGTGAGTATCTGGTTAGCTTTAGCCAACACCTGAACATGAAATTGAATAAGCTTTATTGACAAACTAAACAAAAGTTTCAGCCATTAATATTATAAAGTGTCATAAATGTTTAAAAGATTAAAAAGCATGAAGATAAGCCTTTAATTTAAATTACTAACATAATAAAAACGTATATATAGCTTAATATAATTTAAAAAGAAATGTTTTTGTATTTATCGATGTCTCGTTATTTGTTTCTCTGTCTTACAAACTTAATGATAAAAAGAGGTGTTTAAAAAATTAATTAAATTCTTATTTAAAATTAGTTAATTGAAAAATAACAAAATGACTGCGGTGGCACTTAAAATATATAATTTTACATTTTGTGATATTTATCAATAATTATGGATATTGATCAATATGATTATTATTTTATCGATATCCTCTATTTCTATATTGTCCAGACCAAAGATACAATCATTTGAATGAAATTTATTTAAAACAGTTAAATCATTTGAATATTGAAGAGAAGTATCTCTTTTCAACCCATTTTATTTTATTTTTGCTAAGACATTAACTTTTACATGTCATTGTCATTCTTTTAAAATCACTGTCTTAAACTGAACTGAACATTCATATATATTTTCCCATCATCCTTACTCTGATATAAATGTGGGAGATGTGGTTTAGGTATTTCCTTAACCCAGGGAACTTTAAAACTTTTTCCAGTCTTGGCTTCTCAATTTAGAACAACGTGAAGTTGAAATAGCTGAAACAAATCATTACATTGCATCAAACAAAGCGTATCATCAGCAGCCACACCTTAGGTGGGGTTGGCAAAAGGGCCTTTCTGTGTGGAGTTTGCATGCTCTCCCCCTGTTGTCTTGAACAACTACAACCCCTGGCAAAAAGTATGGAATCACCAGTCTTCGAGAATGCTCATTCACTTTTTTAATGCAACAGAGAAAAGGCAAAACACAAACATACCACAAAACTCAGATTTCTCAAAAGGGCATCTTCCTGGCTTTTAGAAACAGTACAAGAAAAGAACAGAAACTCAAGTGGGAATAAATTGCAAGTGTTTCTTTGGAATAAGGAGCTGGAAACAAATATGGAATCACTCATTCCTGAGGAAAAAAATATGGAATCACAAAGAATAAACAAACACAGAAACAACTAAAACCACCCACTAGTACTTTGTGGCGCCACCCCTGGCTTTGATTACAGCCTTGAGTCTCTGAGGCATGGACTTAACAAGTGATGAACAGTAGTCCTCATCAATCTGGCTCCAACTTTGTCTGATGGCTGTTGCCAGATCTGCTTTGCATGTGGGAGCTTTGTCATGGACCAATTTCTTCAATTTCCACCACATATTTTCAATCGGATTGAGATCCGGGCTATTTGCAGGCCATGTAATGGACCTTGTTTGTCTCTCTTCAAGGAAAGTTTTAACGGTTTTGGCTCTATGGCATGATGCATTATCATCTTGGAAAACTATGTCATCATCCCCAAACATCCTTTCAATAGATGGAATAAGATAGGTGTCCAAAATCTCAATGTAAACTTGTGCATTTACTGAACATTTAATGACAGCCATCTCTCCAGGACCTTTACCTGACACGCAGCCCAATATCATAAGAGCCAGTGGAAATTTGCATGTTTTCTTCAGGCAGTTGTATTTATACATGTCTTTGGGACGGCACCAAACAAAAGTTCCAGCATGATCCCCTTGTCCAATGCAGATTCGTGATTAATCAGTGAAGATGACCTTCATCCAGTCATCTACAGTCCATGATTGCCTTTCCTTGGCCCATCGAAGTCTAGCTTTCTTATGTTTGTAAGTTAACACTGGCTTTCTTTTGGCTTTTCTGTAGGAAAATCCCATCTCTGCTAGATGGTTCCTAACAATTCGGTCACTGACTCTTGCTCCAGTTTGTGCCCATTTGTTACGCATTTGTTTTGCTGTGCATTTTTGGTTTTCCAAACATAATGCTTTAAGTTTTTGGTCCTGTCGCATAGAGGTCTTCCTTGGTCTACCACTACGCTTGCCTTTGACAATCTTCCCATGTTGTTGGTACTTAGACCAGATTTTAGACACAGCTGACTGAGAACAACCAACATCCTTTGCAACATTTCTTGAGGATTTACCTTGTTCCAGAAGTTGGATAATTCTCTCCTTTGTTTCAATTGAGAGCTCTGGTCTTGGAGCCATGATTCCTGTCCATTACTTTGCTGCAACAACACCCCAAGTTGTGAGCACTCCTTTTTAAATGTAGACCAATCCACAGACATAACGAGTTGCAGGTGATGGTGTAGAAAATGGGAAATAATTGGGTGATTCTAATGGGTGATTCCATATTTTTTTCCTCAGGAATGAGTGATTCCATATTTGTTTCCAGCTCCTTATTCCAAAGAAACACTTGCAATTTTCTGTTTCTAAAAGCCAGGAAGATGCCCTTTTGAGAAATCTGAGTTTTGTGGCATGTTTGTGTTTTGCCTTTTCTCTATCGCATTAAGAAAGTGAATGAGCATTCTCGAAGACTGGTGATTCCATACTTTTTGCCAGGGGTTGTAATGTGAGCTACTTCCACAAAAACATGCACCAGTCCTGGGCTGTATAGTGCCTCCAACTGGCTGACCGGGGCGCCTGAAGGGTTGGGGAGGATCTGGCTGGAATAACATGATCTTTCCACGCGCTATGTCCAGCTGGGGAAAAGCTGCCCCTTCAGGTGAAAAGAAGGGCCTGCTCACTCCTCAGGAAAGAAGGAGGCTTGAGCTCATTGCAGGGCCCTCCCAAGGTTGGCAAGGGAGAGCAAGGCCCAGGACTATATTTGGATAGTGTCACTGGGTGGGGTGGGGTGGGGTGGGGGGGGGGGGGGGGGGGTGGGACCGTGGGACAAAAAAAACACAAAAAAACCCATTAAAAATGAAGACATAATGGCAAAATAACATGATCCAAATACTTATTTTTTTTCAATATTATATACAAGAATTCTACCTAAACCGTTTTCTCTGAAATTCATGAAACAAAAAAAAAGGTGCGACTTCATCTTTAAAAAAAATATACCAATTTATTATTTATATCATATATTAACGATCAAAACGACAGTCCAACACAAAAACTTCCTTTAAATCATGTATACAACTCATGGAAAGCTAGCTGCGATAGTCGCACCACATGGTATTGTCACCTTTAAATAGAATTTACAGACATAGCATTGGACACCTAAACAAATCCAGCTTTTTTCTCGCAATAGGTTACAATGATATTCATAAATAAATTATAAAGTTGTGAAAATAAATCAATATTTATCATCTTATTTGAGGTAATACCACGACATCGATTGGGAAACTTCCTACGAGCCATTTAAAAAGCGTTTGTTTTTAAAAGATGAGAGAGTCACAAACCCGATAGGTGCTTCTGTGGGTCCTTTGCAAATGTGATATCTGATAGAACTTTCTTTCATGGGGTAGCTTTTAATATAAAAGCTCCAAAATGGTGGCTTCTTCATGGTCGCACCACATATTTCATAAAATGGACATACTCGGACATACTTTACTTGCCTAATATGAGGGAAATATCATCATATGATCAATTTAATTTCACATGACGTTACAAAACACTCCAAAACTGGATTTATGACTGTACAGTCGTACCACATATTTTTACACTATCAGTAACAAAATAATTGTAAATTCCTAATGATTTTAGAAAAAATTATGTGGTTACACCTAGAGGACAGGAACTAAATATATATGGTATATTTCATATTCATAAAATAATATTTTGAACAAGAAAAAATGCAGTTGGACCATGTATTTACCCGTCACGTCATTGACCCATATCCATACTCCTTTATAATTGTTCTTCATATTTTATAGCAGTATTTATAGTTTTTACATGTATAGCCTATACTTGTTTTTTTACCAAATCGGGATCCGGTCGTCTTACTCTGTAAACAGCAAAGTATTTTGTCGTAGGCTACGATCTTGTGTAGTTACGTGTACACGTTCATTAATATGTATCGTCCATGTTTTAAATAAATAAACAAGAAAACCATTCCACCTCCGTGCATTTCAGCGAAAGTTGAACGCGCTGCATACAAATGGACAGAAGCCATCCCCGGCATACACAGCGACTGTGGAAGTTGCTACAACTATTAAATATTTGTAATGTATTCATCCGTTTTCACTACAAAATCCAGTGCGGTAGTAGGCTATATCCCAGATAGTAGACGGGCATTGAATTTATTTTGAATCCACATTGGATTGTCAATGTTAAATCACTGTATCAACGTCAGAGTTCAATGTTGATTCAACATCAGTTTGCACCCAAACTTAATATTGAAGCAATGTTAATTTATTAACTATAGACCAATGCAATTACAATTGTATTTAAATTAACTTGAATATTGAAACAATGTTGAAATTGTAACATTAACTATAGATCGTGTTTTCGCTTATATTTTAATAATACCAGAGCAATGAAACAATTCTGCTTTATCTGCAGCAGGATGTCCTGGAAAAAATGAAGTTATTTTTTATTTAGTAAAACTAGTAAACATGCTAAAGAAACATATAATAAACAAGTTATTTTATTTATCTTTTATTCCCGATTTCACCATTTCCAACTCCTCCTTCCCGGTCTGGCGCATAACTGAGCCAATTTATTTTGCTGACCAATAAGGCAAAGTCATTCATGGCGGTGCCTGGCTGCTCCGTGAGAACATCTGAAACATATAACTAAAAAAATACTCTTTGTTATGAGAAATCACATAGGCTACTTTTAGCAACTGTAGTGATGTAGGTCATTATTAGACTATTTTAACCTAGCCTATACATTTTTCATCATTAAGTAGGAGTTAGGAAAAGTTTGAGAATTTTTCTAAGGTTTTCAGCGGCATATTATGGAGGATTATGGACACAAAGCTTGTTGTGGACTATTTTACTGTAGTAAAGTAATTTGGCCTTTTAATGTTAAATTATTTATGTACGAGACGGCTTAATGGTCAAATGGAAATTTTTTAAAATGTGGCTTGACAAAAGCGTTGACTGAATGAATCAAGCTGTGAACAAAGCATTTCTAGCTAACTGATTACACTAGACCTGGTGTTATAAACAGGTTGCCAGCATTATTATATAAGCCAATATAGTACCTGAATTAAGCTATGACAGTCCTAAGTCTATGTAACATCCATACAAAATAAACTGCTCACAAAAATTAAAGTAACACTTTTTATTGCCCCTGGCATGAAATCAATTAAACCTGTCTGATAATTTTCTGGTTGGTTAAGCAGCTGAGGGCATCGTTAATCACTTTCAGCTGTATTGATGTTCATGGACTTAACATCAGGTTCCCTACAGTGGCAACGATTAGAAAACCCTCAAAACAGGTCTGGTTTTACATGTGGAGGTCATTTCAAGTTTCTCCCTCTTGATCTCTTTTGGCTTGAGTAATTATCTCTACAGGCAGTATGAGGCAATTCCTTAACCCTACAAAAGTTGCACAGGTTGTCCAACTTCTCCAGGATGGCACATCCACACGTGCTGCAGCAAGAAGGTTTAATGTGTCTCCCAGCACAAAGTCCAGAACATGGAGGAGATTTCAGGAGACTGGTGGTTATTCCCAGAGAGCTGGAAAGGGCTGTAGAAGGTCCTCAACCCATCAGCAGGACCGATACCTGCTCCTTTGTGCAAGGCGGAACAGGCTGAACTCTGCTCGTGCCCTACAGAATGACCTCCAGAGGGCCACTGGTGTGAATGTCTCTACCCAAACAATCAGGAACAGACTTCATGTAGATGCCCTGAGGGCCCAACATCCTGTAGTGGGCCCTGTGCTCACTGCCCAGCACCGTAGAGCTCGACTGGCATTTGCTCAAGAACACCAGAATTGGCAAGTCCGCCACTGGCGCCCTATACTTTTTATAGACAAGAGCAGGTTCACCCTGAGCACCTGTGATAGACGTTAAAGAGGCTGGAAAAGACAAGGAGAATGTTATGCTGCCCGCAATGTCGTTCAACATGACAGGTTTGGTGGTGGGTCAGTAATGGTCTGGGGAGGCATATCCATGGAGGAACGCACAGACCTCTACTGCTTAGGAAATGGTGCCATAAGGTGGCTGCATTGATTACAGGATTTTAGTCTACATTCCTAAAGAACAGCAGGTGGATCAAAGAACAAAGATGCCTGACGGACAGAGAAGTAAGTAGCTACATGCTAATTTGTGTTAGCCATTTCTCAATCTGCTTATGTGATCTTATTAACAGCATTGTGTGGTTAATTAATTGATCTGTAGCATCTCAGAATGTTCAGTAAACGCCTGCAAACACCCAAAGCTTGTTTTAAATACTGGGCTGAAAAGATTTGCTTACTGGACTCAGCTGTGTTAGTTTGGGTTCTGTCTAAAGCCTGGATTTAGCAACTGAAATAAGCATTATCGAGATGAAATCCTTAAACCCATTGTCAGACCCTACGCTGGTGCAGTAGGTCCTAGTTTCCTCCTAATGCAGTACAATGGCCCAAACCTCATGTGGCAAGAGTATGCAGGCAGTACCTGGAGGATGAAGGAATTGAAACAATTGAATGGCCTTCACGATCCCCTGACTTGAACCCAATAGAACATCTGTGAGTCATCATGTTTCGGTTCATTAGGCACCGCCAGGTTGCTCCTCAGACTGTACAACAGCTCAGGGATACCCTCACACAGATCTGGGAGGAAATGCAACAGGGGCCACATAAGATACTGAAAAGCATTTTGAGTTGCAGAAAATAAGTTTTTGAAAAATTGACTAGCCTGCCACATCTTCATTTCACTCTGATTTTAGGGTGTCTACACAATTGAGCCCTCTGTAGGCTGAAAACTTATTTCCATTAAAAGACTTGGCATCCTTTTGTTCCTAAGACATTGCCCTGCCGTTATTGTATATATATATATTCAACTTCATATTGAGATCTGATGTATCTAATGTGTTTCTTTAAAGTGCTCTTTAAATTTTTGTGAGCAGTATATAATTTTAACTGTTTAATGCATTTGAGCATTAGAAGATTAAAATGAATTGCTTACCAGAAATTTATTCCGAGTGAGAAGCGATGCTGTGCGTCGGTCTGTCTGCGCCACACGATGGTCTCCTGGGTCAACTAAAAATCCATGAATTTGTGATAATTTTTCCCGGTCAACTATAAAGTTCACGGTCAACTCAAAATCAATGAATTCTATATCATCATGTAAACCAAATATCAACGCACCATCAATCATGGGGAAAACTATATTTCAATATTGTTTCAATATCACTGCTGTCAATTTCAGGAGTCGTCAAGGGTGATTCAACATCTATTTAGCATCAAGATTTCAATGTCAACCATTCTGATGATTCAAGTAAAAAATCTATATCTTTTCAATGTCAGGTTGCTATCTGGGATAGTATCTTTATTCAATGAAGTTAAAAGACTGCGTATCTTGTCTAATTTTTCAACATCACTGATAGCCATCAGGCTGATAACAATGTTAATATTATTCTCACAACCTATAACCGGGTGATCGGAATTGACCAGACTGTGCACACTGCTGCTTCCGCAACAGATCGAAGCGTTGAATTTGCAACTACAAAAACAAAGAACATTCCTCAAGTGAGAGCTTGCTGGAGAAGAACACGTTTCCTTGGTAGCCCTGGTTGTTCTGTTTTGAGAAACTCCAGCTTCACTACAGTAAATGGCATATTTACTTTTACTGCAGTTATTTTGTATTCACTACATAACTATGTGAGAGAAATCAAATTAAATCAATCTTTATTTAAAGGGCCTATATCATGCAGTTTTCAATCATCTGGTAATGTAATTTTCTCATAAAAAACCCAACAAAGTGGTTTTATCTTAATTCATGCATGTTTGAGTAATCCTCCTGAATCCTGCTCTCATAGCTGCTTCGATCTTTGGCAGCTTAAAACACTTTTTTTTTAAATTTTACTTTCTCTGTGAAAACGCCCGTGGCTGCATTGATTACAGGATTTTAGTCTACATTCCTAAAGAACAGCAGGTGGATCAAAGAACAAAGATACCTGATGGACAGAGAAGTAAGTAGCTACATGCTAATTTGTGTTAGCCATTTCTCAATCTGCTTATGTGATCTTATTAACAGCATTGTGTGGTTAATTGATCTGTAGCATCTCAGAATGTTCAGAAAACGCATGCAAACACCCAAAGCTTGTTTTAAATACTGGGCTGAAAAGATTTGCTTACTGGACTCAGCTGTGTTAGTTTGGGTTCTGTCTAAAGCCTGGATTTAGCAACTGAAATAAGCATTATTGACTCAGTTTTTTACAAAAAAAATAAACCAAATGTTTGAGCCCTTAATATAATAGAGTTTCAATGTGCTATTTGGTGCTTTTCAAATTCACTGTCAGAATACTGTTTTGAGATTAAGCTCAGCACTGTTTTTATCAGTCTGAGCTGTTCTGCACAGGATAGGAGAGGAGCGGAGCGGGGGGGACAGGAGGCGGGATTATAGAGAAACGAGCCAGTTTACTTTGAGGTCCAACATTAACTATAGTATACAAGCTAAATTTTAGGACAAATTGATATTGCGTAACACCAACGGTAACATTTTATGATATATATGACTATCCCTGATATTGAAACCTGTAAAATAGCATGATATAGTCCCTTTAAAAAAAGCTCATTAAGTACAATTAAGCGCTATGACATTAATGGACCTTAAATCGAGCAGGCCAACCAAGAGGAAATTCTTGGGGAAATAATTCTTTTTTATGCAGCTTTGAAGGCAACTGAAGTTCATAAAGTCCAATTAGCCTATGCAGAATTCTGTCCTTACTCATGCATCTACCTTCAAGCAATAAATATTTAATAATCGTAATGTTATATTGCTTGGAAGCTGCACGCAGCCATAAGTCATTTGTGAATGCTTGCATGGAACAAGTAACGCTGCATGTTTGGAACACCTGCGACTAAAGAGAGACAAGTTAATCTGTCACTTTTTATATTCTCTACTCTCTTTGAATATGTCATTTTAGCCAGGGACATCTCGGCAGCTAAAATGATGCCTATGCCTAAATGAAGACATCAGATGTCACAAAGCAACTATAAGCAAGGCAATTTTATTTATATAGCACACTTTCAACTAAAGGATATTCAAGTTATCTATCTATATGATTCAGTGGTGAAGAAACCAAAGTGACAAGTGTGAAAATTAAAAACAGAGTTTCACTAAAAGAAAGCATAATATTATAGTCCTAATTATGGATGCTTTGGCTGCCCCTCATTTCATACATGTATATGCAGAATTATCTGCTGTTGTAAGTGAATCCCCCCAGTTTACAAAAGAGTTGAGTGTAGTTGAGTAAGAAAAGCAAGCCGAAAACAGTCTGACAAAAAGGATTAAAAAAAAGATAATTTCTATCTACAGGTGAATCTAAAAAACGTTAGAAATTCATGACAAACTCTTTTATTTCAATAATTTACCTAAAAGGTGCAACTAGTATATGACAGACTCATTACATGCAAAGCTAGATATTTCAACCCTTTGTTATAAAGTGAGACTAGGGGTGCTCCATACTACATTATGGCTTAAAGTCCATTAAAAAACCCAAATTTAACATCTCAGAAAATTAGAACATTACATGAAAAAGATGAAACAAAGATTTTAAATAGAGAAATGTCAGATCTCTGAGAAGTATAATCATGCTTAAGTACTCGGTACTTGGTTTGTTCCCTTTTGCATCAGTTAATGACGCAATGCAGCTCGACATGGATGTCATCAGGCTATGGCGCTGCGATTATGAAAGTATTATGAAGGTTTTTATGAAAGACCAGAATGCTTCAATAGGGCCTTGAGCTCTTCTGTATTGTTCGGTCTAACGTCTCTCATCTAGCTCTTGGCAATGCCTCAAAGATTCTTCATGGGGTTCAGGTCAGGCCAGTTTGCTGGCCAATCAAGCACAGTAATCCCATGGTCACATCTCTATAAAGCCCGTCTGTGGAAGGAAGTATGAAGTACTCCCAAATATTCTGGTAGATGGGTGAGTTGACTCTGGACTTAATAAAACACACTGGATTATTTTTCCGGGTTGATTTTTAAAACAACAATGTATTTCTTTTCATTTTATATAATATTGAAACCGAAGAAATGGAACAGAGAACTACATATGAACACTGAAGTTAAAAAATTGCCCTTAAAATATAAACAGTTTACGTGTGGCTTGAACGCATAGTTTTACATTCTACTCCTAGTCATAATGGAACTGAAATGTGCAATTTTGTGTTATCAAATGTCTGGAGTATAAATGCTGCTGAGGTTATTGTCATGAGGTTTAGGGTTTTTGTTTCGGACAGATGACTTCTTATGGAGTTTAGATGTTCTTGATGCTGAATCCGCTCTGCTCTGCCAGACTGGTGAATGGATTTAAGTGCACTTCATCCAAAGTTTGGAAATCAGGGGAAATTTTCTATTATTAAAAGGATCAGAAGTTGAAAGACTGCCTGTAGGAGCCTTGTTCTGACCCGCAAGCTATAGATTTAACGGGATAAAATAGAGCAGAAAGCAATGGTAGTTTGCTTGACAACAGGCTCTTTTGAGCATGTCTCTACCCAACTGCACCTGTCATTCACGCTTCAAATCGTCTTAAAGGCTGGGTGATATGGCTAAATTTTTCTATCCCGATATAGCTCAGTTGATATCCCGATAATGATATACTTCACGATATAACAAATTTTCTGTTAAATTATTTCATGAATAGTTTATAAAAATTCACAATGTGGAAATGCAGTTTAAAATGATAGATAACAATAACACCACCCAGACTTATCATGTACTGATCTCCTTCCAGGATAGCAACTCAGCTCTACACTCTGCCTTTGAATTAAGCACATTATTTAAAAAGCTTCAAAATTTTACAGCAAGTTTTCGCAGTAGCGTTTTTTTCTCTCCTCGTGCACACTCGTTTTTTTAATTTTTTTTCACTATCTGCATGTCTCCTATGTAAAAGAGGAGTGTTACGTCGTTCCCCACTAATGTGTTCCGACTCCACCCACACACAAGGCGGGTGCTGCTCGTAAATGTTAAACAGATGGATCACCTTAGGTCTAAGCACGGCTTCCCGAATAGGAGGATTAGAAAACTAATCAAGTTATGGTTATTGATGCCATCTGGATATAAGAAGACCGACACAGATCTGACAACAGTTGTCTGTAAAGTTTACCAGCTCCCGGTCCGACCAACGGATTCCAACACTACACATTTATTTTGTCAGCTACTAAAGAACCACGACAACGAATACAGAGCTCTCCGTCAACTACGCAAGGACGCACTGAGTAGAGGCCCAATTTTTAACTATCCGTCTCCGTCAACGGATGAATCTGATTGTTCAGTTCCAGTAACAGGCAGAGATCGCTTTTCCAGAACAGGGCTCTATAGTCACTGTAATCAGTAGTTAATGCAGCGTTTGGCCAATGCATGCGACAGGATAATTTATCTAATCTGTTCTTTTGGCGATTTTGAACACAAGGAAATGTAAGGAAACAACAAAGAAGGCTGCTGTGTTTGTTTCCATGCTTTCCAGTTTTCATTGAACTAAACCTCTAGTAAAAAGCTTTACAACTTAATCAAAATGTACTTTCTGTCATTCCTTGAGGAAGAAATGCGTTCACAAGCCTAGAAAAAAAAATGGAACAGCGCTGTCATAGTACGCAGAGACGCCATGAAAAGTTAGTAGCCCCTGCTATCCTGGTCGAGTAATGCTGAAAAAAGAGAGTAAAGTGGAAACGGGAGTACTATAAATGAAAAACGTCTCCGACAATACGTCTGCGTCTGAGAGCAATTTTGCACTCAGAAAAGCATAAACTAGGCTTTAGGAAACAGCTTGTTTACAGAGTATTTTCAACTTCTGATTGCGTCAATTGGAGAATTGTTTCCCCTTTATAAAAATTTGGCTGAACTGATGTTCAATTGCAGTCTATAGCATGGCAACGGAGCGCTGATTCAGCCTGCCGATCAACATCCAAATTCCTAGAAGTCATCTGTCCTAGGCAAAAATCCAAAACCTCATAACAAAAGACTCTGCAGCAATCCCACTATTTGATTATGCACAAATGGGTGAGTATTTCAAATCCATGCCGAGCAGGATGAGAATCAGGTGTTTGTGTAATATGTGCAATCATTTAATTTTATTTTTTATATATTGTTCAGTGTTCAGATTGTTTGGATTGAACGTCATTCAAAATGAATAAAAAACAAATACTATTGAATGGGCATTAACTTGTCCAATGATTGCTTGAGCTAGGGCAGCCCACACGAAGGATTAAAAAAATTAATGAGCATATTAGATTATGACCCAGTCAGTTAAAATTACAGACTAGGTGGTCTCTGGATGACATATGTTGTGAATTGGTGCTATTTGAATAATCTGAATTGAATAGAAAAGAGGATTTAGTTTGGGAACAACTTCCTCTTGTCATCACTTTTTGCAGAGGATGTGATTCTATCAGCAACTTGTAGAATGTAGCAAGAAGTCCTAACTGTAACTTCAGTTTAAGTACTTGGTTTCAGACTGAAAGGCTGGACTTTTCTCTCCAAATAGAGAGTTGGTCTCATCCTGAAATAGAGGAGTTGAGCTATCTTTTTTCATGACAAATGGGAGACAAAAGCAGATGAGAGATGGACAGACAGAAAGGATAGATGGATTTGGGCCATAGGGTTTTCTCTGAAGAAACTTAATTTACCGGTCACTCTACATTCCAACCCTCAACTAGGATATTGAGATGTGAACCATAAGACAAAATTAGAGTTTCCTGTGTAGGATTTCTTGGATCATCTTTAGAGACCACCTGATAGGATCCCTTAGAACAAGCTGTTGAAAGGCACTGGGGGAGAAAAATTTCTGAATTTCCTTTCTAGCTTGGTTCCACCCTATCGCCAATATACCTAATAGATGGAAAGATTAATTAAACCTACTTTCAGTGGGTTCAGGGTGAATAATTTGCATCACAGTCTGTTGGTTTTTTTGTAGACATAATAGTGCTCCATCCGTTTTAGGAACTATAAACTGGAAAGAAAAGATTAAATTTCCAGCTTTGTTTACCCAACAAAGATGAATCCCATCTATGACTCATTACTACATGTGTGTTCACAAGTCAGATTTCAACCACAGAATAAAACAAGCAAGGTTAGATCGGGAGCAACTAATTAGGATCATATGAGGTCACATAAAGGATATAAGTGTATGAAAGCATTTCTTTTAGACTTTCTCCTCTTCGTCTTTTCAGAAAATGTTCTGGCGATTTCAAAGAGCTTCTTTTTTGTAGCTGAAGTTACAAAAGATAGATGTCAAAGTTACAAACAAAAAATCTCAAGGCTAACAGTTGTTTAACAGTCTTAAGTCAAACTTACATTTGCCCATGTGTTTGAGTTTGTCTCTAAACAGTGCATCATCTGAGGGGGGCTCCAGTGAAGCTGCGGAGTCCTTATCCCCTGCACACATAGTGCATTTTGCAATTATAATTATACATACCAAAAAGTTCAAAATATAATTACAGTATTATGTTTGTACGAAATACAGACATGGACAAAATTGTTGGTACCCTTCATTAAATCAAAGAAAAACTCATAGTCACAAAAATAACTTTAATCTGACAAAAGTAATAATAAATAAAAATTATATAAATGTTGACCAATTAAAGTCAGACATTGCTTTTCATCCATGCTTCAATGGAATTATTTAAAAAATAAATGCATGAAACAGGCCTGGACAAAAATGATGGTACCCACAACTTAATATTTGGTTGCACAACCTTTTGAGGCAATCACTGCAATCAAATGATTCCTGTAACTGTCAATGAGACTTCTGCACCTCTCAGCAGGTATTTTGGCCCACTCCTCATGAGCAAACTGTTCTAGTTGTTTCCGGTTTGAAGGGCGCCTTTTCCAGACAGCACGTTTCAGCTCCTTCCAAAGATGCTCAATAGGATTGAGATCAGGGCTCATAGAAGGCCAGTGTTTTCCTCTTAGCCCTTCTTGGCTGTTTTTAGCTGTGTGTTTTGGGTCATTTTCCTGTTGTAAGACCCGTGACCTGCGACTGAGACCATGCTTTCTGACACTGGCCAGCACATTTCTCTAGAATCCCCTGATATTCTTGAGATTTCATTGTACCCTGCACAGATTCAAGACACCCTGTGTCAGATGCAGCAAATCAGCCCCAGAACATAACCGAGCCTCCCCCATGTTTCACAGTAGGGACCGTGTTCTTTTCTAGATATGCTTCATTTTTCCGTCTGTGAACATAGAGCTGATGTGCCTTGGCAAAAAGTTAAATTTTTGTCTCATCTGTCCACAGGACATTCTCCCAGAAGCTTTGTGGCTCGTCAGCATGTAGTTTGGCATACTCCAGTCTGCTTTTTTTTAATGATTTGTCCTCTCCTTGTTCGTCTCCCATGTAGCCCTCTTTGGCACAAACAGCAAAGGATGTTCCGATCTGACACTGATGTTCCTTCAGCATAAAGTTCAGCTTGGATCTATTTTGAAGTCTTTCTAGGCTCTTTTGTTACCATTTGGATTATCCGTCTCTTTGATCTGTCATCAATTTTCCTCCTGCAGCCACGTCCAGGGAGGTTGGAGGTTACTGAATGACATGTGCAGCTGTAGTCACAGAAACATCTAGCTGCTTGGAGATGGTCTTATAGCCTTTACAGTTAACATGCTTGTCTATGATTTTCTTTCTCATCTCCTGAGACCACTCTTTCCTTTGCTTTCTCTGGTTTATACTGAGTGTGGAACACACCACATCACCAAACAACACAGTGACTACCTGGAGTCCTATATATAGGCCCACTGAGTGATTACAGGATTGTAGACACCTAGGATGCTGATTAGTGGACATACATTGGATTAACATGTCCCTTTGGTCACATTTTCATTCTTTTCTAGGGGTACCATCATTTTTGTCCAGGCCTGTTTCATGCATTTATTTTTTAAATAATTCTGTTGAAGCATGGATGAAAAGCAATGTCTGACTTTCATTGGTTAACATTTATATAATTTTTATTTATTATTACTTTTGTCAGATTAAAGTTATTTTTGTGACCATTATGAGTTTTTCTTTTATTTAATGAAGGGTACCAACAATTTTGTCCACGTCTATATGCCAATATGATGAAAATTGTTAATACATGAGCACATAAAGAACAGTAATTAACGTAATCAAGAAAGAAGAACAAGAAATCAACTACTGTAGTAACAGTTTATGTACATAAGTGAGCTGTACACATAACACTATCATCAGCATTCAATGATTTATATCTACCTGTGAAATTCTCCGTGCTAGATAGATGCCTGGACTTCGATTCATTCTTTAATCGATCTAAAATAAAGAGAGAGGTTATAAGACAATTGATGTGCTGAACACCATTATATGCTAATATGTATTGATTCAACTTTTTAAGGCTTTTTCAAATCAAAAAACTTTATTGATCCCACAAGGGAAATTCAGATTTTAGAACATTTGACAATAGAAACTTTTTGAGCCTCTATATAGCACTTCCAACTTTGTCGGGGCAGAAAATGTTCCAGGAGCCCTGATAAATAGCCAAACAAAACCCTACAATGGAAAGTACAGTTTTCCCCAACCACTCATTAATATTTCACAAAGTGCATACCGATAGGACTGTGAACACGAATGGCTGAACAATTTTTTCTCTCGATCTATTCTTTTATATTTCTACCAATGATCAGCTTTACTTGAAATAGAACGTAATAATGCATAGGTATTCTTCTAGTGTTGTGACTGATTTCTTTCCTCCTATTCTTGCTGGATAGTAAGCCCTGAGCAATTTGACATAACTGACCTATGGAAGTCCAAGTAGTGCATTGGTAAAAAAAACAAATATTGATTTTCTAAAACTTTTTATAAACAGAAAATGTTATTAAAAATGATTTATTGCCCAGCCTTAGTTTCTTAAAGGATTACATTTAGTGTCTCATGCCAGTTTATAAAAAGCTACTACTAGTAGTTCCCATTCAATTACATTGGTATATGCTAAGCTAAAGTCTAAGCAAACGGACTGCTGCCAAATGCCTTGTAACTGCTTTTTGTGACCTTGGAGGTTCAGGTCTGAGTCCGTTATTACACCTAGATTTCTGGCCTGGTCAGTGGTTTCTAGTTAGACCAACTGAAGTTGTGTACTAATATTTAATCTATCTTTTTTGGGTCCAAAGATAAGTGCTTATGTTTTGTTTTTGTTCAGTTTAAGGAAATTTTGGGACATCCAGCTGTTAATTTGATCAATGCATTTAGATGGGTTCAACATCACCTGGTGATATTGAGATATAAAGTTGGTGTCGTCAGCATAGTTGTAGTAATTAATATTTTTGGTTATTATCTGGCTTAATGGGAGCATGTAAATGCTAAATATGAGGGGCCCTAGAATGGAGCCCTGGGTGGCATGTGATTTCTGTAGTTTGTAATGAAAATTGTTTAATCAACACAAAGAAGTTCCTGTTCTTGAGGTAAGATTTGATGACATTTCAGTAATATATCATAATCAATGATTTCAAACGCCGCACTGAGGTCCAGTTGTACCAGTAGTGTGGCTTTACCATGGTCAGTGTTTGTACGGATGTCACTGAAGACTTTGATGAGGGCAGTTTCAGTGATGTGGTGCTTACGAAAACCAGACTAATAAATATCAAAGTGGTTGTTCATTGTTAAGAAGCTGTTTAACTGCTGAAACAAAGCTTTTTCAATAATTTTACCGATAAATGGGAGATAAGAGATTGTTCTTCAGTTTTGCATCAACGTGCTGTCTAGGTTCTTTTTTTTTAGTATTGGTTTGATAACTGCTGTTTTTAGAACTTGTGGGAAAACAGCTAATAGGAGGGATGAGTTAACTATTTGGATCAGATCCGACCTGATGTCTGGGAGGACTATTTTTCAAGAAAACCTGTTGGTAAAATATCCAAGCAGCAGGTGGCAGTGCTCAGTTTCTCAACAATTTCATCAAGGCTCGATTGGTTTATCGTTTGGAAATCGGTCATTTTTTATTGCGTGGGTGTTTAGTGGGCTTATTGTTGGTATTGGGGTTGAAACCTATGTACTAATTGACTTTCTGGTGTTCAAGGTCTTTTTAGTAAAGCAGCTGGCTAATTAATTGCAGGCCCTGGTGGAGCTTAGTTTGGGGGCTACTGTAACAGAAGGGGTAGTTAATCTCTCCACTGTAGCAAATAATGTCCTTGCATTATTGTTATTTCTGTGAATAATCTCAGAGAAAAACAATTCCCTTGCATCCTTTAAGGTTACTTGATATTTGTTCTGTCTCTCTTTATATATCTTATAATGAACCTGGAGTTGAGTTTTCTGCCATTTTCTCTTGGTATATTGCACTCCCTTTTTTCATTACATACCAGTCGATCGCTTCTCCTGCTTGTCAGTTGAAAGTTTTAACCTGAAGAGGCACAATCTTATCCATCACGTCTTAGATTTTGGATAGAAATCCATCTATCAATTTGTTTACTGAATATGTGTTGGTGGATATTTGGAATTTCGATAGTGTGGGGCTGTACATCAGTTTAAAGTTTTCACCTGAGTTTTCATTGAGGAAGCGTTTTTTAGTAGTAGTCTTACTGTGATTAGAGATTTTAGCTAGGATAGTGCTTTCAAATGAGACACAGAAGTGGTCAGATAATGTAATATCAGTTACCCCGATGTTAGAGATATTTAAGTCTTTGCTAATGAGTAGGTCCAGAGTGTGTGCTCGGTTGTGCGTTGGTTCATTAATATGCTGGGTTAGGTCGAAACTATGGAGGGTATCATTTAATGCTTGTGTTCCTCTATCTTGGGGGTTGTCAGTATGGATGTTGAAATCTCCCACAATTATTAGCTGGTCATGGACTATACATATAGCAGAGCAAAGGTTGTTGAAGTCATTAAAAAAGTTTGCGTTAGGTTTTGGTGGTCTATATATGTTTCCGAATAGGACTTTGTTTGGCCCATTTGTCTCATCAGCCAGATATTCAAATGACCCAAATTGTCCTGGTGGTACCTTTTTCAGGTTTAGAGATTTATGGATGATTCCAGTCAGGCCTCCACCTCTTCCGTTTTTTCTGCCCTCACTAATGAAATAATAATTAGTGGGACAAGTCTCTATTAGTATAGTTTGTTCTGTGTTTTCATCTAGCTAAGTTTCTGAAAGAAACAGAGGATCTATATCTTGTGTAATGATGAAATCACTGATTAGAGGAGACTTTCCTGAAAGAGACTTAATATTTAATGTAACTACCTTAATAATTCTTTCAGTAATTGAGAGATTATTTTTGCAAGATGCTATCATTAGGTTCTGTGCTGTGCGGCTATTTGTAGTTTAATTACAGGGATTGTGTTTTTAGAATGACCGGACATATCATGTTGAGTAATGTGCAGCCTAGAAGTGGTATACGGTCGATATCAGACAGAGTTGTTTTCGTATTTCTTAGTTTAAAAAAATTTATTTACTCTGCTCTTTGTGTTACTGTCTTCTAATCTGTGTCAAGGTTAATATGTAACAGTCAATATATGACTGGTCAGGAGGTACTCCCTGATGACT
Source organism: Apricaphanius iberus (assembly GCA_028564705.1). Lineage (NCBI taxonomy): Eukaryota > Metazoa > Chordata > Actinopteri > Cyprinodontiformes > Aphaniidae > Apricaphanius > Apricaphanius iberus. The sequence continues at coordinate 1,509,757 of JAPXFQ010002706.1, read as the reverse complement.
GGACAGCTACAGCCAAGTGTGATTAGGGATACAGGTAGGAGGGTACTTGGTGTGTCATCTGGAAGTTGGAAAGTAGATAAGGAGACTTGGTGGTGAAACGACAAAGTCCAGGAACACATAAGAGTAACACGTAAGGGTGATGAAGGATAGGGATGGAAATGAACTGACATGTGCCAAGAGTGTGATAGGAAGACGGAAAGACTACTTTGAAGAACCGATGAATGAAGAAAATGAGAGAGAATGCAGAGCAGAAGAGGTGTCGGATGTGGATCAGAAACTAGAGGCTTTACGGAGCTCAGCGGTCGCATGCCATAGTTCAGTCGTGACCGTCTTCCAGACCACACCCCCACTTCCTCCCCTCGCGCTCATCCTCCATACTTGGCCATGCCCCTCCATGTCTCCTGGCCCTGCCCACTTTGGTAGTTTTTCAAATATTGCCTGGGGGCGGCATGATGCTTTTTCAAGGGGTTCAGTTACACATAAACAACAAAGATGACCTGCTTCAAAAATTGATGGCTGCAGCATACACGTTTCAGTGCATGAGAGGATTCTGCGCAATCAACGCAATTTTGACAGATGAAAGGAATAGAATGATAAAAACACTCAATCGTCCCTTCATGTCTGCAAGGAGCCCGGCAAGGATCAGATGCAAAAATAATTTTGAGGTGTAAGAATATGTACACTCATTTTAATAAAACATGAGTATGGATTTGGACTTGTGTACGCATGGCTTTCGGCATCGTGCTGAACCTTTTCAAGGGCATTATTCCTTGACTTTGTAAATAAGACAACTAAACTAAATTTAATAATCTCGCACCAGGTCATTCTCCTCCCAGGTAACGGCCTTATGAGTTAATGTCTTCACGTCTCGCCACTTCAGTCAAAAACAGCTGGAAAACAAAAGGCACGCACCGATATCCATGCAACCTCGACTCAGTGCGCATAGCTTAAGTTGTGGGGCGATCTTCGCTCGCTTCTCAAAATGGGTGAAATGGTACTAATCTGACTTGCGCTGCCTGTCTGCCGCTGGAAGCCTGCCACACACAAGAGCAATCTGCTGAGCTAATAGTCATTCGAGGCCGTTTGCTCAGCAGGTAGTTCGCTGTGTGCGGCTAATTTTTGGTGAGTTTTCTGCCTCATGAGGCGCTGAGGTGAAAATCAAACAGGTCAAACAGGTGATTCCATCTCTTATTATGGGAAACATGAAATCTTACCGCAATAAAGTGGATGAGCTGGCGGCTCTAACCCGACATCAGAGAAGCTACAGGGAGAGCAGCCTGATGTGCTTCACAGAGTCGTGGCTAATGGCGCTACCTCCAGACTCACACATAAATATGGATGGTTTTCATCTGATCCGGGACGACAGAATAACGGAGAGTGGTAAGAAGAGAGGAGGTCTGGGTGTGCTTGTGAACGATTGATGGTGCAACTCTGGGCATTTATCTATCAAAGAGATGCTATGCTGTAAGGACATTGAGCTGTTACGGTTAGCATGATAGCGTACTACCTACTGAGGGAGTTTAAGTTATTGTGATAGCTGTATACATCCCGCCCTCTGTCAACGCTGCTGCAGCCTGCGATGTCCTTCACACCGTAACAGGCAGACTTCAAACACAGCACCCGCAGTCCCTTGTTCTGATCTCTGGGGACTTTAATCACATCTCCCCATCTTCCACTATCCCCACCTTCACCCAGTATGTCACCTGCCATACCAGAGAAAATAAAACATTGGACTTTGGATTGCATGCCAAAACCAAGGAGGATACAGCTCATCGGGGGCTCAGAACACAACTTTGTTCATCTCCAGCCTGTGTATAAGTACACAGAACTAGTCGTGAAAACGCACAGTAAGGAAATGGTGGGACAACCTCTGCAGCCCTTTGGAGGATGACCTCAACAGCATCACAGATATCAACTTCTGTGTGGACAACACCATACCCATCGTAAAGGAGGGTATGGAGGAGAAAAACAGGAGCTGAAGGTAGTTGAAAATAACTGAAATGGAAGATAAGGCAAGGAAAAGACAACTACATGAGGAAAATGGAAGAGCAGCTGTAACAAGACAACAGGGGGGGTTGGAACAACCTGAAGACAACCTCAGGACAAAAACAACCTCCCAGGCTGCAAGAGACTTGGGGTGGGTGAATGACCTAAATAAATATTTTAATAGGTGTGATCAACCACTCACCCCCTTGCCCAGCATCGCCCATCCGCTGCAATCTCCCTCATCCTCAGGGACTACCTGTCTGTCATCTCAGGACTTCACACCCTTTTTTAAAAAACTGTTAGAGGTTAATAGATTTTTTTTCTCATTATGTAATTTATTAAGCTCTTCTCACAGATCCAGGCAAAACGTGTCCTGCGGTGTGACATGGCATTACTATAACGTTCAAATATTTAAATATTAATTTCAAATATGAATCAGTTATGTTTTACAGGTATTCTTAAAGAATGATCATAAAAAAAAGAAATTCTCACAGCTGTTTACTTGCGCCGTCTTTTACCACTCACTCCAGTGGAAATATTATGTAAAATAAGAAACAATATTTGAAAATGTTTATTTTTTATATAGTTATATTATGCAATGTTTTCAAATGCATATAATTATTTTATTTAGTTATAGTAAAAGTTGTTTAATTTTGTTTGAAGTGATGTCATACCACAGGACATCCCGTCACACCACAGGACGAAATGAGACACTGTATGAACATTTATGGTGAAATGTATTGAATACTTTTGTAACAAACAAATTAATTTGCATCTCTATTTGAACATCTTATTGTTATAGAGTGGGAAATTAAGCTTAAAACACAGTGAACAAGACATACTAAATAATTAACGTTTTGGAGGCGTCAAATCAGACCCCACCATAAAGACCATTCATTTATATTTTTAACTTAAGACTAAACAAATATCTTTTTTCTAAGAAGTCATTAAAATCATGCTAAAATAATTAAAAAATGTTTCCAGATTCCAGTGAACAGGAGAAATCTTGGCATTCTACCCCCTTGTCTTAGCTCATGCCGAAAAACTGACAAAAATCACTTTAAAAACAATGATTAGTGACTGTTAACATACACATTTAACATACAACTGAAGACAGATATACATTTATCTTTGATATATAAATATTTATATTATGTATATTGAAGACATATGCATTTTTGTTTGATATATGTATAATATAGTTATATTGTCGATAATATTTATTATATTTGTTTAATATATATATAGACAGTGATATATTTATGTTTAACCGTTAATAGTCCCTCAAAAAAATGCTACACTTGGGATCCTCTGCACAAAAAAATGTTCATGAACAAAAAGATGTAAATCAAATAATATATTTTTTTTTTCTTTTTTTCCACAAATCCCATCCTTAGCTTAAGTCCTCTCAAAAAATAAAAGCATATTTGTCTGTTTTTGAGATTTAAGCAGTTTAAAGCCAGGTTTTGTAAAAAAGAAAAAAATATTGACTCTAAAAAACAAAAAAAACTGGAAAAATGAAAAAAGAAATTGTGAGTTATATCCAGAAGGCTTGTTTTAGGGTTGAATTGGTGGGGTTTTGGAGCGTCACTTATGAGCATTAAAATATTTTTTGATATCTTCCTACTTTTTGTGTAGCATTAGATTTTATAAAAAAAGACCACATCTAGGATCCTTAGCATAAAAAAATGCTAAAACAAAACTTCATATAGAAATATTATTATATTATTACTAAAGTGTTTATATTTTTACATGAATCTCATCCCTGGCTTCAGTCCTCACAAAACATAATAAAATATTTGGCTGTTTTTGAGATTCAAGCTCTTGGATACCAGGTTTTATTAAAAAATATGCAATCTAAAAAAATAAAATAAAAAATAAAAAAACATTTGTGAGTTACAGCCAGAAGACTTGTTTTGAGGTTGAATTTTTAGGTCGTTGGAGTGTAACTTATAGGAATAAAAAGTATATATATTTTTGCATATCTTCCTAACCCGGGTATGAAAGACTGGGGTACTGCTAGACCAAGGAGCGCTGGACAAGGAGTGAAGGTAACGCACTGACGGAGGAGAACGGGACTTACTAGGATCACGTGTGTGTTTGCGTGTCTGTGTGTGGTGTGTTAGTATTTGCCCAGGGTGGGGCTTAGTTGCTGGATTCAGGCTGATTAGGAAGGATTTTTGTCCCCCAATGTTGTAGCTTGATAATTGTGTGTTAATGAGCTTTGATAGCTGAATGATTAATAGTAGCATTTTTTTCACAATGCTGTAGCTTGATAAGTGTGTGTTAATGAGCTTTGATAGCTGAATATGCTTTATAGTAGTTGACTACTATATGCCACAATAAGTTCCATCCATCCATCCATCCATCATCTTCCGCTTATCCAGGGTCGGGTCGCGGGGGCAGTAGCCTAAGCAGAGAGACCCAGACTTCCCTCTCCCCAGCCACTTGGGCCAGCTCCTCGGGAGGAATCCCGAGGCGTTCCCAGGTCAGCTGGGAGACATAATCCCTCCAGCGAGTCCTGGGTCTTCCCCTGGGTCTCCTCCTGGTGGGACGTGCCCAGAACACCTCACCAGTGAGGTGTTTTGAGTCATAAGTGCATGCATGTGCGCATAGTCACACACACAACACAGATATAAAACTGTCATATTAGGACAATGCACTGATATTCTCCTATGGACAAACACTGATTTTTTTTAATGAAGACTGTAAAAACAGAATTCACAAAAAATATTTAAATATGCATGCACACTAATGTATGACATCTCTAAAAACCCCTCAAACCAGATTTGTTCAAAATATGTTTTGCATTGTGAATCCAAGGGCCACAAAATCCCAGGAGGCATCCTGACCAGATGCCCGAGCCACCTCAACTGGCTCCTCTTGATGTGGAGGAGCAGCGGCTCTATTCTGAGCCCCCTCCGGATGACCGAGCTTCTCATCCTATCTCTAAGGGAGAGCCCAGCCACCCTAAGGAGGAAACTCATTTCAGCCGCCTTTATCCGCGATCTCGTTCGTAGATCGACCAGTAAATTGAGAGCTTTGCCTTTCGGCTCAGGTCTCTCTTCACCACGACAGACCGGTACAGCGCCCGCATAACTGCAGACACCTTACCAATCCGTCCATCTATCTCCCGCTCCATTTTTCCCTCATTTGTGAACAAGACCCCCAGATACCTAAACTCCCCCACTTGAGGAAGGACCTCATCCCCGACCCGGAGAAGGCACTCTACCCTTTTCCGGCTCAGGACCATGGTCTCAGATTTGGAGGTGCTGATCCTCATCCCAGCCGCTTCACACTTGGCTGCGAACCACTCCAACAAGAGCTGTAGATCACGTTCAGATGAAGCCAACAAGACTACATCATCTGCGAAAAGCAGAGACCCGATCCTGAGGTCACCAAAACGGATCGCCTCAACACCTTGACTGCGCCTAGAAATCCTGTCCATAAACGTTATGAACAGGACCGGTGACAAAGGGCAACCTTGGCGGAGTCCAGCTCTCACTGGAAATGAGTCCGACTTACTGCCGGCAATGCGAGCCAGACTCTTACAACGTTCATGTAGGGACCTAACAGCCCGTATCAAAGGGCCTGGTACCCCATACTCCCGGAGTACCCCCCACAGGACACCCCAAGGGACACGGTCGAACGTATTCTCTAAGTCCACAAAGCACATATAGACCGGTTGGGCGAACTCCCACGCACCCTCCAGGACCCTGCCGAGGGGACAATAAATTGGTCAGTAAATTTAAATGTGCTACATAATCAATATTTATTCAACTATGGCGAGGCATTGATGGAAAATTATATATTCCTACAGGTGTCTATAATGACCACCACCTAGGTATGACCAAACCCCATCCAACCACCCCCACCCCCACCCCAGCCATAAACCACAGACATATATTTCTCCTGAATATTTTGTGAACTCAATCAACTCAGTGCATGCAGGAGTGGGGGTGGGTGGGGCTTAGTTCCTTCAATCAATGCACAGCTATGGAGAGCGCTTTGTAGGCAATTGTCCATGCAGTGCTGTAGCCTTGATAATTGTGTGTTCATGAGTTTTGCTCACTGTGTATCCTTTATAATTGTTCAAATCACAATATCCAACAGTAAATTTGGATGTGGTGGGCGACTGTGGCTCAGTGGTAGAGTAGTTGGCTTGCAATCGGAGGGTCGTAGGTTCGATTCCAGCTTCCTCCAGTCACATGTCGATGTGCCCCTGGGCAAGGCACTTAACCCCCAAATTCTACATTGTCCTACCGAGCCATGTTGGGTGTCGGTGTATGAATGCGAGTGTGAATGGGTGAATGCGGCTTCAATGTAAAGCGCTTTGAGTGGTCAGTAAGACTAGAAAAGCGCTATATAAGTTCAGTCCATTTACCATTTAAATTTGTCATCAAATGTAAAAAAATTGTTTACATTTTCCATATTTATTCAGCTTTATGGAGGCGTTCATGAAAATAATAGCTTTCTAGAGAAGGATATAGAACCCACTTTGTGGCCACCACCCCACACCACGACCCTCATACCACCCAAAAAGTACAGACATATCTTTCCTCTGAATATTTAGGAAGCGTTTTGAGTCATAAGTGCATGCATGTGCGTATAGTCACACACACAACACAGATATAAAACTGTCATATTAGGACAATGCACTGATATTCTTCTATGGACTAACACTGATTTTTTTTATGAAGACTGTAGAAACAGAATTCACAAAAATTATTTAAATATGCATGCACACTAATGTATGACATCTCTAAAAATCCCTCAAACCATATTTTTTCAAAATATGTTTTGCATTGTGAATCCAAAGGCCACAATATCCCAAAAATGTACATCGTTTAATTTCATCTTTAATCAATGCCCCAACATTTAATGAGAAATCAGTTATTCTAATGAAAAACAGTAAAAACTATCATTTCAGTCTCTGGTGGTTGCAGAAAAACAGGAAGAATAAAATTATGGCAATATTTAGGCTCGTTATAAAAAATTATTTGTATGGGAGTCAATGGCACAAAAAAATGTCAGAGGGACCTATATATTACTGCGTTGAATATGCAATGTTTTAAATTTAGTAAGAGAAAAAAATAGATTTTTTTTAAACTCCAAAAATGCACATCTTCGGAAAAAATTGTAACAATTGCATTAGCACAGCAACAGTTATTTTAAGAAACACACCCGCCTGCTCAAAAAAATGCCACAGGGACTATTAATGGTTAATATTGCAAACATAACAAATGAAAATCTAGCTACACATGTGAATTAATTGGGTCACACTACAGGACGGGCTGTCACACCACAGGACTTTTTCACTTTGCGGCCATTTTAATTCATTGCTATATTAGACTGACCTTGGGCATTACTGTAACTGAATAAGTTCATTGTTTTAACCCTGAATATGATTCTTTTTTTTAAATATTTTTCTTTTTTCTCAAACTAGATCAGTCACACCACAGGACTACCAAAAATGGACAAGTTCATGGTCTGACAGAAATGGTTAAATTTGTCAAATAAGAGATTAAAACTCACCTTTTAACCTCCTTAGCACATGCAAACATCTAAGGAACTTCCTGGTGGGGGGCTTGACTAAAGGACACCTATGGCTATCCATGTAACTTTCAAAAATCTAATATCCTATGCCAGACTGCAGGACAGCATTTGTGTTAAAAAACAAAATGTACAGTAAATACTATTTAAGTACTTTTTAGAATTTTTAAAACTTAAGTATATCAGGGTTTTTGAGGCACAGGTGGTACCAGCCTGACCATGCGCCAACACATGCTTGAATTCTGTGCATTCAACTGACTCACTTTCTTTAAAGGCAACATATTTTTTTGTTAAGCGTTCTAATAAGAATATTATCATGTTAAAGCATTTTTTTATTAAAACAATATACATACAAAAATAAGGAGCCAACTTTAAACTGAAAGGGATTTATACACACATGTGGCAGCCAGACATTATTATTATTAACTTTAGTTATTAACTATTCATAGCCTATTATTATTCAGTTTCACGTTTCCTCACAATAAGCACTGAAGGTATAGACAGGTGTGACGGGGTAGACCCGTCTCTCCTCTCCAGCGCCCACACGCACACACAAACGGGGCCCGACAGTAGAGTCTTTTCCTTTTCTTTCTCCCTCTGTCACATTAAACGGCCATCTACCTCATAGCCGCTTCTTCAATTCCCCATGTTCGGTACGTGTTAAGGGTGCACACTTCAGCACGTTCCTAAAACTCAAATTGCCCAAACATCATGTCAGTATCTTACCGGTTTGTGTGTCGGGAGGGCTGCGTGTCTGTCGGCTCGGCTCGCTTCCGGGTTTCGAAACAGAGCGTCAGACTAGGGAGGTATTTATTCGATTATTGTGGAAGTCAGGATTATTTATTTAATTCATGCTGATAACACCGACAATGAATGTAAAGATGTTAAGGATATCTGTTTTTGTAAAATTAGGTATATTAATATATTGTAATGTATTTTTCCTCTGAGTGATTATAAGGGCGGGGCTACTTGTGTATTAAGGCTTCACCGCTGCTGAAGGAGTCAGTTGGTGTTTGGAGGCCACAGAAGTCAGTTGTTCCTGGCCATCCTGTTTAGTGAAGCTTTCTGAGATTTATTGAGTGGACTTTGGAGCCAATAATTGTTCACTGCCAGAAAGTTGGAACTGTTAAGGGGATTCTTTTTTTTTTTTGGATACAAAATTGCATTTTTGTTTCACCTAGTAAAAGGAGGTGTGTAAATAAAACTGTATCGAAACTTTACTCCGATACCCTACTGTGGTTCATTCTCAGTCCTTTTGAGCTGGATATATTACACCTGCGGACCACTAGAGGCGCCATAGGAACTGATCCGTGACACAGGTGTTGAAAATCACATATTTATTCAATTAATAACAGCTGAAAGCCAAAGGTGTACGTGTTGTTTCTCAGATGGCAGACATTAAAAAAACCACATAAAGCACAAGGATGGCAGATTTATACGTACTCACCCCAGAAGAATAAGAGCAACAAAAACATGCATTACCTTTGCAACCTTTGCTGTTTTTGCCTGTTCTGTGCAGAGAAACTTAAATTATCAACTTTACTTATCAAACTCCAGGGCTGAAAATGAGTACCACTCCGGCCCTGAGTGGGAATCAACCAAAAATATTATACAAATATTTCTCACCCACCCACAGTAAAAGAAAAAAACTTCACCAGACCCATGACATTTAGATAATGTATTTTTCCATCTTTAAACGGTACCTGCAACATGGCAGAACGTTTTGGAGCAAAAAGGAGTCTGTAAAAAATCTTTTAAGTATGATCTGCACAGAAAGAAAACATAAGTGTGCGCGGTAGTAGAGTAAAGTATTTACTGTTGGAATACACATATTGGTTTATCTACTCTTCACATTTAATAAATATATTTTCTCTGTTTCCCAGTGAATTAGACAGGAAGAAAATTCTCTATATTACCTCTATAATCTGTTTAGATCCATAAATATTATCGCATTTGTAATCTGCAGTACTTTAATTAGAAAAATTGCCTTTAGTTTCGTAAATGACACTGATCGCTCGCAGCTCGCGCAAAAAGTAGGTCAAACACCGAAACAATCATTTCACGGCGCTCCGTTGCTGTTTTGAACCAGGCTTCAGGTTTGGTAAGAACAAACTCGTCATAAAAAGTGTCCTGTCCTGCATTCTGACCCTGATTCTGACCCTTGCCAGTCCCTGCTTGCAATTGTCATATCTTGTCCAATCTATGATTACCTTTTAACTGCCTGTTACAATAATTTGTCTGCACCATTTCACCTGGATTGCTGACTCTCCTCGCGAGGTTATTTTTTAAAGTAGTGGCTGATTTTCCCAGCCATGTCTATTACGCTAAAAAACATAAGCATTACTCTAAGACGGAGGATTTAATAACTAAACATGACATGCCTGGATGCAATAAACAAAACATTTACCTGGTTGAAGAGCCGGGGGGAAATCAGGACGGCCATAGCACCAACTAATGGGAAAACCACCTTTTTAAACGGAATACAATTTTATCTTATTTTTCTGCGCTTCCCCGGCACACCGCTGCTGATACAGAGCCCCCATGGTGGCGCAACGCTGCAACTGCAGTTAAAATAACATCCATATAGCTGACGGCAGAGCGATATTAGGCTGGGGCGGCAACCAAATTAGCTGGAGCCACGCAAATTTTAATGCAGGAAAAATCTTGTAAATACATACAAGATAATGCAAAGGCATGTATTAGCTGATCCAACCACATTTGTTTTTATTTACTTATATTTACATTTGATAAGTCATCAATGTTACAATTACACCGCAGGACATTTTGCTATTTACCTTGAAATATGAAGAACACCAAATAGATTTTGAAATCCAAAAACATCATATTGAAATAAAATGATGCTCTATGCCCCTCTGGCATGTGTTGTAGTTGAGAAATGCAGCTCAGTAAACATTTACACTTCAATCAATCAAACTTTATAAAGCGCTTTTTCAACTACATAGCTTCTCAGTGTGCTTTACAGATTAAAATTACCCACAAACTATAAACCCCCCCAAGCACATACATAAAAGTAACAGTAAACAAAAGCAACAAGGGGCTGAGTACAGATGAGCCAGGAAACGCCATGATGGGAGCCATCTGCATAGGCAACAGCAGATCAACAGCAGCAGCCAAGGCACTGACCCAGGGTGCCCAGAGGAGGAAGGGCTGTTACCCACACCTTCACCCAGGCACTGCCTGGAGAGCACCCAGGCAGCGACAGCGAACCACCGCTCCTGATGCAAAGGACTCCCACAGAGGAAACACTGGAAGGATGATTAAAATGAGAAGTTAAAATATTAAAATAAACTGTAGAAAATGAGATTAAGTAGTAAAATACTGATAGAAATGTTAAGTCTGATAGCATCCCAAATTATAAAATATAAGACAATGATTAGATATGAACAAATAAAAAGGCAAAGCACAAAATTAATATTTAAAAACAAAAAATTCCATCAAATAAAACATGCAGAGGGATTAAACAGATATTAATAAATAATAATCAGTTAAAGGCTCAGCTAAAAAGGTGAGCCTGCTCATAAAAAAATTAACATTCTCTGCGGCCCTGATTTCCTCTGGCAGCCTGTTTCAGAGGTGAGGGCCATAATAGTGAAAAGACGCCTCACCATGAGTCCATGTCCTGACTTTGGGGATGATAAGGAGACGGCTGCCAAAGGAGCGCAGAGACCGCAAAGGTTCATATGGTAAAAGCATTTCTGAAAGATGAGAAGGCCCAAGACCATTAAAAGACTTGAAAACCATTATAAGAACCTGAAAAATTGATCCTAAAACATACGGGGAGCCAATGCAATGATTTTAGGACCGGTGTAATGTGCCCCCACCTCCTGGTCTTCATCAGGACACGTGCTGCTAAATTTTGTAAAAGCAGTTAACTTGAGGTAGTCTTTTTCGGAAGACCAGAAAGCAGGGTATTACAGTAATAAATTCTACTTGTGATAAAAGCATGCATTAGTGTCTCTGTATTGGCCCTAAAGAATAGTAACATAGTTTAGTCTAAAATCATTTAAAATCTTTAAAAGAGCCGTCTTGGTACTGTGGTTCATCCTAAAACCAGACTGAAATTTCGCTAGCACATTATGAGCGTTAATAAAATCATCAAGTTGAATTAAAACCAGTTTTTGTAAAAATTTCCTTAAAAATGGTACATTAGATACTGGTCGGTAATTGTTTCAATCATTAGTAAGATGGCGCCAACGTATTGTGCATGCTGTCTACCACTCTCCGCTCTCCTGTTTATTATGATCCTGCTCTCCTATGCAGTCTCTGTGGGATCCACACTCACAACATACGACAGACTCACCCTTTTGGATCTTCGCCATTCGGTGAGCCATTCTCTGGGTGGCTGCTCTAATCTTAAGCAGCGCTTTAACTCCAGTTTCCATCGGTTCCTGTCCACCTATGGAGAATCCCTCCCCGGGGGCGTCATGCCGTGCCTCGTCCCCCCGCGGCCGCGTCACCAGCCTAGCCGTACCTATGCGGTGCGCTCTGATCAATTCGCGCTCGAGTCGCAACAAAACCTTAATTCAAGGATTTCTTTACTGATCATTCACTGGACCTGCTCTGCATCACCGATGTCATGGACCATTCCGAGTGAGTCGGCTTCTATCGTTGAGCTTCTCCCTGTAGGATGTGCTTATCTGAACACCCCGCGGCTACCGGGACGTGGTAGGGGCCTGCTGACTGTTTTTAACTCTAATATTCCCTGTCAGCCCGTCACCTTACTAGGGGTTTGTGACACTTTTGAAATGTCACCGTTTGAGCTTGGGTCACCCCCCCCCCCCCCATCCTCTGTATATTGCTGTTTCGTTATCCAAAGACAAACTCTGCCTTCATTTCCCAGCTATCAGACAATTTTGCTTACGTCATCCTAAAGTACGATCAATTACTTATACTTGGGGATTTTAATATTCATGTCTGTTGTCCTGGGAAGTCGCTTGTTAGTGACTTCTGTAACCTAATTGACTCTCTTGGATTAACTCAGCTAGTGGAATTGGATCGCACATTTTGGACTTGGTGCTGTCTCATGGTGTAGCTGTAACTGATGTGCGGACTGATGTTTTCTGTTTATTCAATCATTGTCCTGTTTTATTTTCTGTGGATGAGTCTCGGTTTTACCTCACCTGACCTTTTATCATCTTTTGGCAGCTCCTCTGATCCCGCGTTCTTTTATCTAATTTTCAGTCTCCGTGTCTGTCAGTGTTCGACTCTATAGCACCACTTAGGTCCCGGCGTCCTTGCCGTCGGCCTGACCCTTGGCTAAATCCTCACACTCATGCTATCAGACGTGAAAGTAGAAAATATGAACGCCGATGGAAAAAAGATAAAACTCAGACTTCCTTTCTGCTCCTTAAAGACGCCTGGAGGCACTATCAGCGGTTAGTTAGGATGGCCCACTCTGCATTTTATTCTGCCATATTCAACCAACATTTCGGTAACCAGCGGCTCCTTTTTTTCCACGATCAACGCTATCCTGTCACCTAATGTCCCTCTGGCTAACCCCTCTGATGCAACCAATTTTTTATTATTATTATTGCTCCAAAGTTTCAATTATATGTGCTCAAATCCCACCTAGCTCTCATTTATTGCCGCCTCCTTCTCCCCCGTCACATTCCTTTGAGCCATTGTCTCCCATTTCCCTTCCCTGTCTTTTAACTATAGTGCCTGGCATGAAGCTTTCGGGCTTACTAAGTAATTTTATCAATCCTCGGCTCCTAAAGGAAGTTTTTCCTGTGGTGGCTCAATCGATCCTCGAGATCATAAGTACGAGCTTGACGATGGATAGCTTCCCCCAGATTTTTAAACATACAGTGGTCAAGCCTGTCCTGAACAAGCAGGGCCTGGACGCTAATGATTTAAGCAATTTCCGTCCCATCTCCAAGCTCCCATTCTTGTCCAAACTGTTAGAGTAGGTAGTTTTTAGCCAAATCTCAGACTATCTTGACCATTTTAAGTCCAGTCCATTTTAGTCCAGTTTTCGTTCTCTCCATAGTACGGAGTCTGCATTGCTTAGAGTTGTTAATGATATTTTACTCGCCTCTGACTGATGCCCTGTTGAAACGCCTGGATCTATCTGCCGCTTTTGACACCGTTGACCATGGAATTTTGTTGCAACGGCTGGAGTCTTCAGTTGGTATCCGAGGAACAGCTCGAGTGGATTCTCTCGTACTTTCAGGCCAGAAGCTTTAAGGTTGCATCAGGTAATTTTACCTCTGTTGTGTCGTCTTTTCTATGTGGAGTTCCACAGGGTTCAATTTTGGGTCCACTTCTTTTTAACTTGTATATTTTACCATTGGCAGGCATTTTAAAGACATTTCAGGTGATTTATCACCTATATGCTGATGACTGTCAGCTATATGTGGCCCTAAAATCAACTGACCCAGTGCAACACCTTATTGACAGTATGACAGAGATCAAGTCTTGGCTCTCAGCTAACTTTCTCAACTTAAACGAGTCAAAATTGGAAGCAATATTGTTTCCCCTTGTACTCCTGCAGTTGTAGTCCCGACTCTGCCCTCCTGCTTGTCGGATTTACTGAAAGCGAACATCAAAAATCTGGGGGTCATCTTTGACCCTGACCTCAGATTTGATGTCCAGATTAATCAGGTTGTTAGATCCTGTTTTTTCCACCTCCGTAGACTGGCCAAGCTAAAATCCATTCTGAGGAGAAAAGATCTGCATTCAGTCATCCATGCTTTTTGAAATCACGCCTTGACTACGCTAACTTTTTGTTATACGGTGCTCCATCTGCAATAGTTCGTCTCCAGTTAGTGCAAAAAGATGCAGCACGATTTTTAACTTGGACTGCTTTGAAGGAACATATCACCCCTGTGCAGGCCAATTTGCACTGGCTGCCAACTGGTCTGCACGCATTAGGACCTCCCTACTTGGCACAGCTTCTCTATCCTTATGTCCTGAGGCGTTCCTTGAGGTCTTCTGAGCAGCATCTGCTTCAGGTTCGTCCTGCCCATTATAAGGCGCGTGGTGAGCGGGCGTTTTCGGTTTGTGCCTCTAGTTTATGGAACCAGCTCCACCTGACGGTCAGACTCGCCCCATCTCTTAGTATTTTTAAAATCTGTTTAAAAACGTACTTTTACTCTCAGGCTTTTAGCTCTGCCGGGCCAGTCTAATCCGTAGTTGATTTTATTCTATTGCTCTGTATGCTTGTTTTATTGTATGTTTAGTTTTATCCCTGTATTTGTTGTTTTTATTTGTGTACAGCACTTTGGTCTGCGTTATCACAGTTTTTAAATGTGCTTTATAAATAAATGATGATGATGACGATTAAAATCTAAATTGCTGTTCATCAGTAGGGGCCTCACTGTCGTCCCTTTAAAGGCGGCAGGAAAAACCCTGTCCGAAGGGAGCAATTCGTAAAGTTAAAATCTTGTCTAAACCCCCCCCCCATAAAATTGCTTTAAAAACCAGGTGGGAATCTGTTCCACAGCGCTTGTTGTTGGCCTCACTGAGGAGAACCTTTATGAAGGGTCCCACCTTCCACCAGGACAAAACTGTCCAATGTTTCATCTGGGAAATGCAGGCAGACAGATTTGTCTAAAACAATGTTAGTTTGAGAGGATAAAATATTACATCTGATGGTGTCTATCTTCCCCCTGAAGTGATCTGCAAACTCCTCACAGAGTGTTTGAGGGGGTTTTCTAAAAAGTATTAGAGGTATGATTAAGAATGTTGTCAATGGTGGAAAACAGAATTTTGGGATCATTTGGATTATGTTCTGAGATAAATCTGGAAAAGTATGCGTTTCTGGACTTTCTTAAAGCACTATTGTATGATTTGAAATGTTCTATGTATATCTGATGATTTATTGTGATTTTATTTTTCCTCCTTTCCTTTCTGCCACCCTGCAGCTACTCTTACATTTTTTAAAGCTTCATTTCTCCATGGTATTGTACGTTTTGAATGTATGTTTACAACAGGGGAGCCAGCAGGTCAAGAGCAGATTTAAGCCTACTGTTAAAATCAATCACAATAATATCACAGGGGGTAGGTAATGGTATAGGAGGAAACTTCAAAAACTTCAAGAAAACCTGTAGCCACTTCAGGGCTTAGATGACGCTTCCTGACAGTTCTCACAGAGGTTTCTAATGGTTTCAAATTGGATAAAACTGGTGATTTTTAAAAACACACAGTACTGATCAGAGACAGCCAAGTCAACAACAAAGGGCACACTGGTGGACAAGCCATACGTGATGACCAAGTCCAGGGTGTGTCCTCTGTTGTGAGTTGGCTGCATGACAAGCTGGCTAAAATCCATATAATTCAAAATATTTTAAAAAATCTGTCGATAAAGGATCTAAAAGGTTATCTATATGTAGATTAAAATCCTCAGCTAAAATAATTCTTTCATCAGATTTGTGCAAAACTGAAAATTCTTGGGGGAAAAAGTGCACCCTTTTTTGGTGGCCTATAAACTGTGACATAAGATTGGAGGAGTGCTAAAAACAGAGGCAGTATATTCAAAAGTGGGATCCAACCCAAGATCCAAAGTGGCCTATTTATCACAATTTAAAGTGAAAGACTAGCTTCTAAAGATGACCTAGCAAAAACGGGGATTTACATATAAGGTTAAACATTGTAGTCGTGGTCAACGTGACTACGCTCCCGAAATTCTTAACAAGAGGTATGAATACTCAGAGGCAAAGAAACTTCTGAAAGAGGCCAAAATCAGATTTCAGATTCCTTTTCCTGCCAAACTACGGGTATCCTTCCCAGAAGTTACCGTTACCTATAGCTGCGCGGCGGAGGTTTCCCAGGACATGAAGAACAAAGGCTTCAAGATAAAGGCTCCGAACTCCCACTCATCAACCAACAATACCAGCTCACCATTGTTGTTTGTTGAAATGGAACTCCCAGAGCAGTCTCCTATCTGGAGAAGCTACTTTTCGGCAAGTGGATGCCAAGTTAATCTTGCACTATCCAGAGTAAAGTCTACCTATCTTGGACTACATAAGTATGCATCATACCTGAGATGCCCACAATTTGTTTCATGTTAAGTGTTTACATTGTCGTTTCCATTTTCAATTTGTACACCACTGGTCTCTCAGAGCTTGTTTACATTCCGTCTTCCGCCGGTCCGAGATGGAGGAAAATACCCCTGGATCCTACTACCACCTGGACTCCAAAGGATCCTAAACTAGATCCCATGCTTGGAAGTCTTTTGTTCTTGGATGTTGATCTCTCCCCTCCACCCCCTTTGCTTGTTGTTTTTTCTTCCATTCTTCCTATGGCCTGCCTCTCAAACATATATTATAGCAACTTAAATTATGGTCAAAATTATTTCTCTCAACATAAATGGTCGTTTTAATCCAATAAAGAGATCCAAACTACTCTCCAATCTTAAAAGACAAAAGACTGACATGGCTTTCCTTCAAGAAACCCACATTTCCCTTGAAGAGCATCAAAAGTTAAGCAGAATGGGTTTCAAATACCAATCTTCACGTCATTTACATTCGAATTACTTATTTTATGGGGAACCGGTCAACTTAATAAACGTGTATGCCCCCCTCCAATCAGAGCTCAAGATCCTAGAAAACTCACTAATTTCTAGAAATGACCAAACAACTCTTGACTTTAATTGAGGAAAAAAAAGGAATGAAATTGAATCAATTAACTCAAACAATATCCAAAAGAAAAGATCACTCCTTAAACAAAGCTTCGAAAAAGATTGCATATAGGATTCAGAAACTATATCCATCTATATACAAAATACTAGATCCAATTTCTAACCAGATTACATATAAATTAGAGGAAATACATAATTGCTTTAAAAACAAAAACTCTACACTCAACCTCCTTGAGACAGAATAAAAATGGAAAAAAAATCTCAAAACATTCAATTTACCATCTCTAACTCCACATCAGAATAACATCTTAACTAAAGAAATAACAATAAATGAAGTTGAAAATGCAATTAATCACCTCAAAACAAAGTCCCCAGCCCTGATAGCTTTGGAATTCTACAAAACATTAAAATAACCTATCATTCTGATATTACAGAAGACGTTTAACTGGGTCCTCACCAACCACATGGATCCCCCCTCATGGGACAATGCCATTATCTCACTAATACTCAAAGAGGGTAAAGACAAATCCAAATGTGAGAGTTACAGACCCATTAGCATTTTAAATCAAGATTACAAATTATAACTAAAAGATTAGCGCCTATTCTTTCTAGTTTGATCTCCCTCGACCAAACAGGCTTGATTCGCCACCAACCAACTCACAATGTCAGATGCTCAATCTCGATCTTGGACCATATGACCAAACATTTTATCCTAACAGTCTTTCTGAGCCTGGATGCACAAAATAGCTTTGACTGTATAAGTAAGTCCTTCCTTACTAGAACGTTAAAGAAATTTGGTTTCAATAACTCATGGATCCAAACTATTAACTCCATATACAGTGGGGCAAAAAAAGTATTTAGTCAGCCACCGATTGTGCAAGTTCTCCCACTTAAAATAATGATAGAGGTCAGTAATTTTCATCATAGGTACACCTCAACTGTGAGAGACAGAATTTGAAAAATAAATAAATAAATAAATCGAGGAATTCACATTGTAGGATTTTTGAAGAATTTATTTGTAAATTATGGTGGAAAATAAGTATTTGGTCACTTCAAACAAGGAAGATCTCTGGCTCTCACAGACCTGTAACTTCTTCTTTAAGAAGCTCTTCTTTCCTCCACTCGTTACCTGTATTAATGGCACCTGTTTGAACTCGTTATCTCTATAAAAGACACCTGTCCACGGCCTCAAACAGTCAGACTCCAAGCTCCACTTTGGCCAAGACCAAAGAGCTTTCGAAGGACACCAGGAAAAGAATTTTAGACCTGCACCTGACTGGGAAGAGTGAATCTACAATAGGCAAGCATCTTGGTGTGAAAAAAATCAACTGTGGGAGCAATCAACAGAAAATGAAAGATATAAAAGACCACTGATAATCTACCTCGATCTGGGGTTCCACGCAAGATCTCATCCCTTGGGGTCAAAATGATCATGAGAACGGTGAGCAAAAATCCCAGAACCACATGGGGGGACCTGGTGAATGACCTGATGAGAGCTGGGACCAAAGTAACAAAGGTTACCATCAGTAACACACTACAACGACAGGGAATCAAATCCTGCAGTGCCAGACGTGTCCCCCTGCTTAAGCCAGTGCATGTCCAGGCCCGTCTGAAGTTTGCCAGAGAGCACATGAATGATACAGCAGAGGATTGGGAGAATGTCATGTGGTCAGATGAAACCAAAGTAGAACTTTTTGGTATAAACTCAACTCGTCGTGTTTGGAGGAAGAATACTGAGTTGCATTCCAAGAACACCATACCTACTGTGAAGCATGGGGGTGGAGACATCATGCTTTGGGGCTGTTTTTCTGCTAAGGACGACTGATCCGTGTTAAGGAAAGAATGAATGGGGCCATGTATTGGGAGATTTTGAGCCAAAACCTCCTTCCATCAGTGAGAGCTTTGAAGATGAAACGTGGCTGGGTCTTCCAACATTACAATGATCCCAAACACACCGCCCAGGCAACGAAGGAGTGGCTCCGTAAGAAGCATTTGAAAGTCCTGGAGTGGCATAGCCAGTCTCCAGACCTCAACCCCATAGAAAATCTGTGGAGGGAGTTGAAAGTCTGTGTTGCTCGGCGACAGGCCCAAAACATCACTGCTCTCGAGAAGATCTGCATGGAGGAATGGGCCAAAATACCAGCTACTGTGTGTGCAAACCTGGTAAAGACCTATAGTAATCGTTTGACCTCTGTTATTGCCAACAAAGGTTATATTACAAAGTATTGAGTTGAATTTTTGTTATTGACCAAATACTTATTTTCCACCATAATTTACAAATAAATTCTTTAAAAATCCTACAATGTGAATTCCTGGATTTTTTTTTTCACATACTGTCTCTCACAGTTGAAGTGTACCTATGATGAAAATTACTGACCGTTGTCATCATTTTAAGTGGGAGAACTTGCACAATCGGTGGCTGACTAAACACTTTTTTGCCCCACTGTATATAAAAACCCAAATAAGAATTCAAATTAATGGAGCCCTGTCAGAACCATTGATTTTGAGGAAAGGAAAGAGACAGGGCTGTCCAATCAGCCCTCTATTGTTCGCCATATTTATAGAGACGCTCAGTCAGGCAATCTTACAAGACCCAAAAACATCAAATTTAGCCCAAATTCAAAAAAACAAAAAAACATTGCCCTATTTACAGATGATATATTACTTTATCTGTCAAATCCATCGATCCATCTTCTGCTTATCCAGGGTCGGGTCACTGGGGCAGCAGCTTAAGCAGGGAGACCCAGACTTCCCTCTCCCTGGCCACTTGGTCCAGCTCCTCTGGAAGAATCCCGAGGCGCTCCCAGGCAAGCAAGGAGATGTAGTCCCTCCAGCGAGTCCTGGGTCTTCCTCTCGGCGTCCTGCCGGTGGGACGTGCCCGGAAGACCTCACCAGGGAGGCGTCCAGGAGGCAGCAGCGACTCTACACTGAGCCCCCTGCGGATGACCGAGCTTCTCACCCCATCTCTAAGGGAGAACCCAGCCACCCTGCGGAGGAAACTCATTTCAGCCGCCTGTATCCATGATCTCGTTCTTTCGGTCACCAACCAAAGTTCGAGACCATAGATGAGGGTAGGAACGTAGATTTACCAGTAAATCGAGAGCTTTGCCTTTCGGCTCAGCTGTGAAGAGTAGATAAACAAATGTGTACTTCAACAGTAAATACTCCTCTCTACTACCGCGCAAACTGTCACGTTTTCTTTCTGCGCAGATGCTACTCTCAAGATTTTTACAGACTCCTTTCTGCTCCAAAAACGTTCTGCTATGTTGCAGGTACCGTTTCAAGATGGAAAAATACATAATCTAAATGTCATGGGTATGGCAGAAGTTTGATTTTATTAATTTTTTTATTGTGGATGGGTGAAAAATATTAATATAATATTTTTGGCTTACTCCCACTTTCAATTGTTTAGAGAGAGTCTGAAAATATCTCAATTTTGCGCCGAATGCAGTATAATCTCACTATCTCCGCATCCAGTGCTACCAGAGAGAGATTTGATTTATCCACCTGAAACAGCAGATTAGCTGCAGGTACCTGTTCTATTGCAGGACTCTGATCTATAAATTAAGTTTTAGTTTCTCTGCAAAAACAGCAAAGTTTGCAAAGGTAATGCATTTTACTGTTGAACATATTCTTCTGGGGTGAATACGTAAAAATCTGCCATCCTTGTGCTTTATGTGGATTTTTAATGTCTGCCATCTGAGAAACAAGACGTAAACCTTTGGCTTTCAACTGTTATTAATGGAAAAAAGATCAGATTTTCAACACTTGTTTATACCTTCAGTGCTTATTGTGATGAAACATGGGACAGAATAATAGGATATGAATAGTTATTTAAAGTTAATAATAATAGTTAATGTCTGGCTACTATATGTGTGGATAAATCCCTACAACTTAATGCACTTTCAATTTAAAGTTGGCTCCTTATTTTTATATGTATATTGTTTTAATAAAATAATGCTTTAACATGATAATTTTCATATTTTTATTAGAACACTTAACAAAAAATATGTTGTCTTTAAAAAAAGTGAGTCAGTTGAATGCACAGAATTCATGCATGTGTTGGCGCATGGTCAGGATGGTACAACCTCTGCCTCAATTTGAGCCAGGAAAAACCCTGAGAAGGTCTCCTTGAGGGACTTTAAATGATTCAAGACCAGTGTTGGTCAAAAGTAATGAATTACTAATTACTTTCCCAAAAAAGTAATTTCATACTCTCCCGGGAAAATCGGGAGGGTTGGCAAGTATGTATAGGTCACTGTCAGGAGACGTGCTCTGCACAACTAACGCAGTAACGCAGCCTGGTTGCGCAGAAATAACGGCAGGTTAATTACTGTTTTGCCACTGTAATCCCTTACTTTAACCATTACTCGAAAAAAGTAATTGGATTACACTACACATTACTTTTAACGCGTTACTGCCCATCACTGCTCAAGACAGTTTGGCCTGGAGAATAAAGATCCATTTAGATTCTTGCAAATTATAGAGTATACCCGGAAATTATTTAACCAAAATAGGGACGAAATACAAAATCACCAATTAATTAAAATATTTATTGAGTCATATACAGCTAAACCATTACACAAAACCATCTCTGGAACCTATCAGGGCGTACATCAATCTAAACAAAATGCCAGTCATTAAGAAAAAAATTGGAACAGGAAAATAAAATTTTGAACTGTTTCTGAATAGTATGACTATTGCAAGGAAGTTTGGAAGATCGCTGGAAGTTTCTGATGCGCTTCTTTAAAGCAACACCAAATAGTTTTTGCTGTCCGGTCCCCTTACAAGTCGGAAGCGGAATTGTCCATTACCGCTTTCGTGAATAATTAAGCCTACTATGGGTCACACTGACGTTATTTGTTTGGAGGCTATCCTAGACCGGCTTTGTAAAGAACGATGTCCAGTGACAAGTACGAATATGTTGCATGACTTTATGAAGGTATGAAAACGAAATTAAACAATGACATTGCTTGCTATTTATTTTTTGTGAAACTGAATTACTTTTGAAAGGGTCTAGAATTAGCCAGATAGGTTTACACAAGGATGAAGAAAAAAAAAACACATTGCCTAACAGTTTAGTATGTAATATCCATTTGCATTGTCTGTGACAATATTGAGAATGTTATTGTAAAAAAGTTCAGAGACCGTTTTAGTAGCTGCATTGTTATAATATTATTGGAATAGTTGGCTAAATCTACAACGTTATGTTCCATGTTACTTTTTTTGTATGTGTGTTACTTAAGTTCTAAATTACGATTCATGCCTACAAGTACAGTTACCGTAATAAGTTCATAATTTATTTCAGGAGTCCTCTCCTTCCTCAATGTATCGTACACAGATCTATTCACATTGTTGGGGTGAAAAAAAGATTATTACTTACAAGTCCAGCAGCAACAAAGCCAAGTGACCATCAGCATCTTGTAACCTCCCTCAACTCTCCCTAACAATGAAAGCCGGTCCAATGTTCACTCCAGTTTGAGCTCTTTCTCTATCATGCTCCCGTTTTCTTTTCTTCGCCTCCTCCGACATACTCTTCCTTTTCTTTGCAGGCTCAGTCATGAAGAGAAATAGGTATCTTCCATTTATAGGTACCAGCCGAGTGTGCTCCACACAGAGAGCATTGCAGGATGCTCCACCGACCGTATTTTGAGAAGCCGTAAGTCGCATTTGTAGTCTCATTTGAACTACAAAACCGCTACCCGACGACCCAAACTTACATAGTGCGGTTACGGCCGATAGAGGGCCTCAAAGCGAATGCGGAAGACCCGTTTCACCCTGTTATGAGTTGATGAACAACTAAAATGAGTTCGGAAACATTACTTTAAGTTAAAAAAAACTCTTTGGTGTTGCTTTAAAACACCAATACAAAGTATCGCTCCAATATTTCATCTTGATGGAGATTTTGCGGTATGGTTGAGTTGGACACCTTCATATTTTTTGGTCCTATCCAAAGCTCCTCCCTTTTTGGGGGAAGGTACATAAGACAGTATGTCTAGTGACTAGCTCTAATTTGTCCCCTCCAAGGCACTGTTATATTGCTTCGATTTTGTGTGTGGCAGTAAAAAAGGCCATAACTAGGCGTTGGCTCCAGGCTCAAGCTCCAGGTATTGCAGAATGGTATAATATATGAAATCTTGAAATTGGAAAGACTTACCTTCACAATTAGACTCCTATAGGCCATCTTGCAAAAGCGATAGATAGAACACATCTCTAAAGTAAGATTGGATTGGATCTGTAAAACTTCTGTAAAAATTGTGTTTCTCTTCTCTGTCCTGTTCTGTTTGTATATGTGTTTTTTTACTGCTGTTACGACCAAATTTCCCTTTGTGGGAGAATTAAAGGATTATTCTATTCTATCCTATTCTAATACGTATGTAAATGAGAAAGACTCAAGTGGAACGGTGAAGTTACAGGGAGTGCACTGTAAACCCAGATATTGTTTCTAGTCAAACTTCTGAGTGATCACTGTATTTGCCAACTGATGGAAAACTTAATACTTTTAATTTTTGTAAAAACCTGATGTCATTACTAAACAACATTAGTTGATTGTACTATTTAGCTGAAAGATCAATTATACTAATCAGGTTTAGTAGAGATAGCTTGGTATGTTTAGTTTTATAAGAGAGGGGAGGGGCTGCTGAGTGATCTGCAGTGTGCGAGGTGCATGGGGAGCATCCATGTTTTTGGTCATTTTGTTCTATTTGGGGCATTTGCTGCACTTTTATTGTGAGGTTTGTGTTGGTTGTAGTTATTGCTTTGTTCAGTGTTGCAAATGTGACCTTTATTTGTTGGTGTCATGGTTGGCACCGTGAGTGAAGAGGTAATTTAAAGGGAATAAGACCACCACTGTGATAGTCCATTGTTAAACTATTTAGACCATATTCTCACTAGTGCTGTACGATACTGCAAAATTTGGTATCTATCCAATACCAAGTAAATACAGGACCAGTATTGCCGATACTTTTTACTGTAATCTAGTTTTGTGTAATTAATTAAGTGAATGCATCATCAATATAAAAATTTGTCTGAAAACTTGAATATTTATTTAATTATTTATCAAGTATTTAATAAATAATGTGATAATAATAATAACATTAATAACAGGATTTAAATCCTTCACAATAATTTCAGCGGGACCCCTTGTTTTATCAATAACTCTTTGGGAATCCTCTAAGTAAAGTAAAAAAATATTCTTAACCTTATAACTTGTCACCATGTGCTTCGCCTAAACATAGGAATACTGTTGCTTTGACAATATAAAATATTTATTCTGGCATTTTCATATTTTAGGATTGAGGGATAGCCATTAAGTTTTTGTGGGTAGTATATCAATTTTTTTCAGAACCAGATCGATAAGGAGTATCTTTAAGAGTAGTAGTATCGATAAATCCTGCACAATACCCATCCCTAATGGAGAGTATGGAAAAGAGGTGAAGAAGGGTGTGCAAGCTGGTTGGAATGGGTAGAGAAAAGTGTCAGGTGTGATAAACAGGTTTCAGCAAGAATAAAGGGAAAGGTGTACAAGACAGTAGTGAGACCAGCAATGTTGTACGGTCTAAAGACAGTACCAATGAGGAAAAGACAGGAAGCAGAACTGGAGGTTGCAGAACTCAAGATGTTGAGATTCTCTTTGGGAATGACAAGAATAGATAGGATCATAAATGAGTACAGCTCATGATAGATGTTTGCGGATAAAGCTAGGTAGGCTAAACTGAGATGGTTTGGACATGTTCAGAGGAGAGGCGACAATTATATTGGTAGAAGGATGGTAAGGATGGAGCCCCCAGGCATGAGGCAGACGAGAAGACTAAAAACGAGGTTTATGGATGTGGTGAAAGAGGAGATGAAGTTAGTTGGTGTGTGGGCAGAGGATAGGACTAAAACCTAGTTCATGCTTCTCCGACCGCAAATTTGCACTCAGACGCAGACGTATTGACGCAGATGTATTGACGGAGTTGTTTTTCGTGTATGGATCTCCGCTTTTTTCCTCTCCACTCCATTGTTTTTTCAGCATTACTCGACCAGGACAGTAAGGGGTGCTAACTTTTCATGGCGTCTCTGCCTAATATCACAGCATCGTTTACATTTTTTTCTCGGCTTGTGAACGCATTTCTTAGCAATGTACAAAAGAAAGTAAGTTTTGATGAAGCTGTAAAGATTTTTACTAGTAGTGCAGCTCATAAAACACTGAAACGAAAGCCTTTTTTGTTCATTTTCCTACACCTTCTTGTGTTAAAAATCGCCAAAAGAACAGAACAGATAAATTATCCTTTCAATAGAAGGAGTGAGCATGGAGAGAATTCTTTAGGAGTTAGTGCGCGGACGTAGTGCTCCTCGTATTATTACGCCTCACAATATAGTACCCCTTTTTTTTTCGCTGAGAAAATCGACATGTTACATTTCTGTGTTAATATACTTTTTAGTATAACACTTCACGTAACTGTATTTAAATAGGGAAAACGTGGAAGAGTTTGGTAGCTTCTGACGGGAGCTGATTTGGAGCTATACGGTATGTGGAAGAGGCTGCGTTTGTGATCCATTTGCACGACAGAGCGCACAGACAAAGACCAGACAGGTACATATCAACTAGTCTAAGGTAAGGTAAGAACAGATGTCAGTATGTAAAAAAGGTGAACTATTCCTTTGAAGAAAAAAAAAAAAGAATATACCGCAATACATATCGTTATTGCACATTTTTTAAATATGTTGCAATAAAGATTTGAGGCTGTATTGCCCAGCTCTACTAGAATAATAATTAAAGTTTTATGTCAGTGTGTACTGTCTATTCTAAATCTAAAAGCTAGAAGGGATGTGGGGCACCTGTGCCTCAGTAGGTAAAGTTGTTGTCTTCCAATTGGAAGACCATAGGTTCACTTGCAGCTTCCTCCCGTCACATGTCGATATGCTGTACAAGGCACCTAACCCCAAGTTCCCCACCATGCTCTGTATCGGTGAATGAATGTGCGCAGGTTTATGAGTGTGAAAGCGGCTCCATTGGAAAGAGCTTTGAGTGGTCAATATGACTATTAAAGTGCTATAAGTTCAGTACATTTGCCATTATCTGCAAGGACTGCTTTCTCTAACAAAACGTGGCATGTGTTAAAAAGGCTCCTCTTTAAGACACTGATCAGTCTGTTGTTTTGGTGCTTGACTTTTAATGTTTTAGCTGTTTTCATTGTGTGTGTTTGAAATGTCTTGTCACTGTTTAAAATCAGTCTGGTCTTTACATTTGTCTTTGATCATGGGTTATACCTACTTTTTTTATAGACATCTTTGCCAGTCCAAAGTACTATATTCGAAAAAGGGAAGCCAAACTGGTTCTTTGCTTTGGAACTGAACTTGTTAAAGGTCATATTTTGTAGAAAAACAACTTCAAGACAGTTGAAATGTGAGGAAATATTCACAGCTGCATTTAAGTTTAACATTATTATTGGACAGAGGTGGGAGCAAGTAATTTTTTTGCAAGTCTAAAGTAGTCATCCTCAAGTCCCGAGTCAAGTCTCAAATAAGTTAGATTCACGTCTCAAGTCAATATAGGCAAGTCCCAAGTCTGAAACTTCAAAGTTCAAGTCACTTTAGTAACTTTTTTTTAAAATAATACCCTAATTATCTGTCCAGCCTAAATCATAGACCATTAAGTCTTTTTAAAATATTCATATTTTTTAAATCTGGTAAATTTGATTGGCTTGCACGGGATGAGTGAAATAACTTAAAAGTGGGAAATTTTTAAATAGATATTGGGTAAAATAAAATATATATTTGGAAAATATTACGTCTTTTTAAGTGAAATAGTTGAAGACAAGAAAGTCCCAAGTGATAGACTTGACTTGAAAAAATTTTCAAAGTCATAAAATGAATGACTCGAGTCTCACTCAAGTCCAAGTCATGTGACTCAAATTCAAACTTTTGATAATGGATTTTTAATATTCCGAGACAAATTGAATGCTGCAATAAGAGCAGTCTGTATTGGAATATTAACTTTAGGCCACATCACCTGGCCCTACTCACCATGCTCATTTAGCAGTGCACCCCTAAAGTTTAACCTTTGCTCATAAAAGAGATGTAAAACAAAAGCAAACAAAACAAAATTTACAAAACCAGAGGCATTTAAAACTTCTGGCAAGTTTTCTTTTAAAACTATTAACATTTAGAGAAGAACTTTTCTATAGTTGACAACATGAAGTGATACCTCTTTCTAATGCGATGAGGAACTCATGGTTACGCTTCAGCTCTTTTAAAAACTCCTCGTTCTGCAGAAACAGGGCAATACGCTCATCTTCCAAATACTGCTTTAGTGTATTCTCTTGTAATCCTGGCGTCAAATGAGGTCCCCCAGTAGTCAGTGCGGATCCAAATACCGAACCAGAATGAGCTGTTGGTTGACTTGTTGAGGACACACATACCGAAGACATTGAGGAAGGCTGAGATGGACTGCTTTGCGAGTGCTGCTAAGATAGAGACAATCCACTTTATTTGAAAAAATGTGAAAGGAAAACCAGTTTAAAAGATATGTTGATATGGTAATCTTGGTTACATTTTCCCAAGAACAGTTTTCAGTGAGACTAAAATCAATACCATTATTCTGAGCAGTGTTTTCTACCATGGGTGGATTGAAATTTAAGACACCCAAGTGAGATGAATTAGATAAATTCTCAACTCTTTTTTTTGACAATTCAAGTACTGCCTGCTAACGAAATAAGGGGTTAGCTACAGCACATTTAAAACTATCTATGGAATATCTTGATTAGAACTTTTATAAAACTCAGATTGGTAGAGAATCGAATTACCTTCTGCTGACATGTTTCGGCGTTACACTTCCGCCTTCATCAGAGCTATCGTTGATCGTGTTGTTGCCTCCGTTTATGTGTGGGCAGAAGACGTGCACATAACACCATGAACCGGGATGATGGAGTCTACACATTAGATCACAGCTGGGACTGCATCATCGCCAGGGGAGAAGCAAGCAGCAGGGGGCGACACCGTCCCCTGCTGCCCACACATAAACGGAGGCAACAACACGATCAACGATAGCTCTGATGAAGGCGGAAGTGTAACGCCGAAACATGTCAGCAGAAGGTAATTCGATTCTCTACCAATCTGAGTTTTACAAAAATTCTAATCAAGATGTCAACATGACACTCAGAAAGAACATACCGAAGATATCTATGGAATAATTTGATCAATTCAAAGCACAGAAAGACTTGACAGTAAAGTAAAAATGTTGCTAAAAGTTCATTTAATGCAAAAGGGTAAAATAAACCCAAATAAAGGGTCAATTTCTTTGCAAGTAATTTCTTGCTAAAAATAAAATAAAATACCTTCAAACTGTCCAACTGTGGTGGCAAAATCCTCAAAAAGTCCTCTGGAAGATTTCCAAGCAGAGGAGGGTTCCAGTTCCTATAAATCCGAACGTGTTGGTCACCTGTTGGCATATGGGTTCCCAATCTAGGATAGCCCAACAAGAAACCATTTATTACAGATACGGATATACTTTATCAATCCCAAGGGAAATTCTTGCAAGCAGGGCTCATAAAAAAAAATTCATACAATGTGAGCACCACCCCCCCACCAAAAAAAAAAACAAACATTAGAAAACGGAAAGTAATCAAGTTGACACATCAAAATTAAGATAAAAATAGAATATAAATACACTAATGAACAAGATAGAGGTAACAGTGGTGTTCAAAGTTATGTGGTTATAGAATTTTTTTTAAACCGTCACGACACTGAATTGCAAGTGTTAATCAACGACTATCGTTTACATATATTTTGACATATGTAACATTCAAAAAGAATAGATTTAGATACTCATTGATCTTGACACATATTGAACATATTTGTTTCACTTAGTAAATACAAATAAAACTATATACAGTGGGGCAAAAAAGTATCTAGTCAGCCACCGATTGTGCAAGTTCTCCCAATTAAAATAATGATAGAGGTCAGTCATTTTCATCATAGGTACACTTCAACTGTGAGAGACAGAATTTGAAAAAAAAATCCAGGAATTCACATTGTAGGATTTTTAAAGAATTTATTTGTAAATTATGGTGGAAAATAAGTACTTGGTCACTTCAAACAAGGAAGATCTCTGGCTCTCACAGACCTCTAACGTCTTCTTTAAGAAGCTCTTCTGTCCTCCACTCGTTACCTGTATTAATGGCACCTGTTTGAACTCGTTATCTGTATAAAAGACACCTGTCCACAGCCTCAAACAGTCAGACTCCAAACTCCACTATGGCCAAGACCAAAGAGCTTTCGAAGGACACCAGGAAAAGAATTGTAGACCTGCACCTGACTGGGAAGAGTGAATCTACAATAGGCAAGCAGCTTGGTGTGAAAAAATCAACTGTGGGAGCAATTATCAGAAAATGGAAGACATACAAGACCACTGATAATCTCCCTCGATCTGGGGCTCCATGCAAGATCTCATCCCGTGGGGTCAAAATGATCATGAGAACGGTGAGCAAAAATCCCAGAACCACACGGGGGGACCTGGTGAATGACCTGCAGAGAGCTGGGACCAAAGTAACAAAGGTTACCATCAGTAACACACTACAACGACAGGGAATCAAATCCTGCAGTGCCAGACGTGTCCCCCTGCTTAAGCCAGTGCATGTCCAGGCCCGTCTGAAGTTTGCCAGAGAGCACATGAATGATACAGCAGAGGATTGGGAGAATGTCATGTGGTCAGATAAAACCAAAGTAGAACTTTTTGGTATAAACTCAACTCGTCGTGTTTGGAGGAAGAAGAATACTGAGTTGCATCCCAAGAACACCATACCTACTGTGAAGCATGGGGGTGGAAACATCATGCTTTGGGGCTGTTTTTCTGCTAAGGGGACAGGACGACTGATCCGTGTTAAGGAAAGAATGAATGGGGCCATGTATCGTGAGATTTTGAGCCAAAACCTCCTTCCATCAGTGAGAGCTTTGAAGATGAAACGTGGCTGGGTCTTCCAACATGACAATGATCCCAAACACACCGCCCGGGCAACGAAGGAGTGGCTCCGTAAGAAGCATTTGAAAGTCCTGGAGTGGCCTAGCCAGTCTCCAGACCTCAACCCCATAGAAAATCTGTGGAGGGAGTTGAAAGTCCGTGTTGCTCGGCGACAGCCCCAAAACATCACTGCTCTCGAGAAGATCTGCATGGAGGAATGGGCCAAAATACCAGCTACTGTGTGTGCAAACCTGGTAAAGACCTATAGTAATCATTTGACCTCTGTTATTGCCAACAAAGGTTATATTACAAAGTATTGAGTTGAATTTTTGTTATTGACCAAATACTTATTTTCCACCATAATTTACAAATAAATTATTCAAAAATCCTACAATGTGAATTCCTGGATTTTTTTTTCCACATTCTGTCTCTCACAGTTGATTCTCATCATTTTAAGCGGGAGAACTTGCACAATCGGTGGCTGACTAAATACTTTTTTGCCCCACTGTAACACGAAGGGCATTAACAGCTTGCTGATGGCATCAACAAGCGGTTTTAAAAATACAAAAGTACCAATTTAGACATGCTTATGAGTAACCAATACTATTATTGCCAATACTAATCAAATGCTATTGCTTGTTTTATAAATAGGGGTGATAGTAAAAAACAATTCCTGGGCCTGAACTTTTATTTTTCCCTGGGAGGCCCCTAATCCACGATATATGCCCTGATCAACGTAACTTTAAGTGAGATCCAGGGGTGTGCTCCCCTGGGAGAACATTTTGATAAATAACCCATTGCATTAAAGATTCTGAAGATTTTTGTGGCTATAAATGGACATTATTCAGACATGAGATGAACAAACCCAATACAAGCCTATATTACAGAACCATATATGTGTAGAGCAGCAGAGCTCTTTGGACCGTGGGCCTGGTAGGCCTGTTCAGGAATACATCCCAGTTTAACTAGTCACTTACCTGCACAGGTATTGCTTGTATAGCAAACTGAGACTACGGATACTACAGCCATACCAAGACAGGTCAGTAAGTAGCAATTATAATACTCAAAAGTAACTAGGAATTAATTAGTAGCCTAACCATTAACTAAAGGGCATGCGAAAGGAGACACTCATTTTTCAGAAAAATATAGACTTTTATTTTAAATTATCACATATTTGTAGTTTAGAGAAAGTTTATTTAAAAAACTTGAGGTTTGCGTATTTTAAAAATCCTCTCCGTTATATGGTTTTCGCGTTCTGATACAGATGTCCCAAACCGCTATCAGCACCTGATTATTCACGCTGTAGCAGCAGCTGTAAATCCTATCCTAACACCTGCTTCTAATTTAATCAGCTGCTACATGTTGGCATGTTTTTCTCCAAGACTGGATCTAAAAAAAAAGAACTGTAAGCGGTGAAATTAGGTTTTTCACCAGAGAACAGACGCCACTGAATTACTAAAGTTGTCACAGGACAATTTAATGTATTTCCACAAATACATAAAAAAAAAGGCTGTAAGTACGATGATCAATGAGGACTTACCCAGCTTTACAGTCACGCTATATCTGCTCGTCTGACCTCCGCTTAAAGCACAAACACGGCTTTGTGTTTCGCAGAGATCGGCCCAACTCCCCTTTAATCAACATAATCTCAGGCCTACAGTCTTTTGAAACCCGTAAACTTTTTGTGTGAAGGGTCGGCTTTAAGAAAAGTGATAAATGTCCCCGGCGGATTTGTGGCCATGACGCCGGTGAATCAAACTAACGTCTTTCACATATCTCAAAGACGTTTTGAATAGCTTTATTTAACCGTCAATTGCGATTTTAAGTCTCTTTCTAAAGTTCTCCCCGTTTTCAAATGTTAAAGTTGTTATATATCGGAGATTTTGCCTGCTAACCATGCTGGAAATGTTGAGTCTCTGTAGCCGCCGTAAATTTTGTTTGCTTTCTGCTACCCAATCACTCGCGCATGCGCACAAAGATGTCAACAAAGATCCTAACATTAGCACGTGGAGTAACTGCTACATCTTTTTGATTTATTAAAAACCCAAGACCAACCCCTGCCCTATAACCTATGCCTATAACCGATAGGCTTAAGTAGGCCTACAGTGGTGTGGTTTATAGTGAAAGCGCCTCTCAGATCTTGGGAATTTTCATATCACGCAAAGCTGATTTTTTTTCCCCAACACTTCAGTACACCGGAAATCATGCATAGTGCCAGAGCGCAATCAGGCATAAATGTTTGTTTATGCTTTCCTTTACTGATTCTATGTTTCTTATTTTCACATTTCTGTTATCATGTAAAGCACGTTGAATTGCCTTGTGTTGAAAGTGTGCTATACAAATTAAATTGCCTTGCCTTATCTTTTGAAGAATGATGCTAATCCAAATCTAATGATGTATCCGGTTTTGTCTTGCCCATATTTAAACGAACTTAAGCATATAGAATATCAATCAGAACAGGACACCTGATAGTCTGAAAAAATAATACCTAATTTGGAAAAAATAATACCTAGGAGACCACATTTAACACTTTTAATGGCCTTTAATTTGACAATTTTGATTTATCACTTTTTAATACTTTTTAAAACCCCGCGGACACCCTGTCATAGCATAAAGAAACCACTACATCCAAAATGTCTTTACTGGGAATTGGGAACATACAGTGGGGAGAACAAGCATTTGATACATTGCTGATTTTTGAAGCTTTCCAACTTAAGGTACATTCGGACCGCCTTTTGCTGCCAGGCAGCAGGGCAGCTAGATTACATGCAAAGTCTATGGTACCTATGCAGCATGTGGGCGTCAAGCTGGCATGCAGCAAGTCACGCATGTCCCGCAGCTGGCATCAGCACATCCACATGGCTGCGGCTCATCAAGACCTCCACACACCACTTAACCCTAAAAACATCTTCCTACCGAGCCATGTTGGCTGTCGGTGTATGAATGTGGCTTCAATGTAAAGCGCTTTGAGTGGTCAGTATGACTAGAAAAGCGCTATATAAGTTCAGTTTATCATATTTATCAGGGGAGTAATGTGTAAAGCCTTAAAAATTAATCATTAAAAAAGTGAAAATAAATAAATAAATAAATAACGTTACAAACAATTAAAAGAGAAAGAATTTGGAAGCACAGCACAGTATGTTTTTGGCACTATTGGATCTAATTAATTTTAATGAACAGAAGTAGTTTTGGAGTTCAATCAAAACAACATTGAAAGATGGGACAGAGTTCCTCCATTTGCAGCAGGGGCAACTAGAGCTACTCTGCGGGGGAGACTGAGGGCGAGATGACTGGCGGTTTTAGCTGCAGGGTGGGAGAGAGAGAACAGGAGGTGATAACGTAGTGATCTGAAGATATTGGAGTGTCAGGTAAGCAATATTTTAAATATTTTCTTTTAACTTTATGTTGGTAAACGCTAGCCAATCCTGATTAGGGCAACTACGGTAGGCCTACTAAATACAGATTACCAGGAAGGGCGAGGAAGAGGAAGGGAAAGTGCAGAAAAAAACAGAAACAACAGAAATCCCCGCTCGCCTGCTGATAAACTGACATGATGCGCTGAGGCACCGACGCAGAATAAAGTGGGCAAGCAGCTGGGTTTAAATTTAAAGCGTCAACTTTCGTCCGTTTCAACGTTTTGCTGCCTGGTCGCACATGATGGACTGAAAGTACCTTTACAAAGCATGTTATGGTCTGTTATTTGTATCAAAGGTAATCTTCAACTGTGAGGGACAGAATATAAAACAAAATGCATTAAATCACAGTGGATGATTTTTAAATAATTTCCATTTTATTGCATGACATAAGTATTTGATACATCTGACAAACAGAACACAATATTTGATAGATAGCTTTGTCATTGAAACCAGAGGTACAATGAAATTCAGTTTACAGTACAACCTGTCCAAGATCATAAACAAACAGACCATACAAACAGATCCAAGTTACTGAAGGGCTTGCAGCCACATGAGCGGCGCTCCCTTGTATACAGATGTAAAAAGATGACATGGGGTAGGGATGGAAAAAAAGCACTTATCTTTTATCTTGATTCCTTATTAGCAAGAACAAGAGGGATGGGCTGGGACCTCCAGTTTAGCCCTGGCTTCGCAGCTCACACAGCACGCCTGCCAGTTGCTCACTGAAGTAGAGGGAGCCATGTACTGAGGCTTTCGTCCCCGATGCGGCCGCTCGTGGTTCGAATCTCGTCCCAGGTGTCCTTTGCCACACTACCACCTCTCTCATCTATCTTCCCTTCACAATCTACCTGCTGTCAATAAAGGCCACCTTGGCCCAAAAAACCTTTTAAAAAAAGAAAAAGGGATACATGTGTAAGGGTGTGCATGCTGAGGCATATGTGCGTCACTCGTCTGTAGCCCATGAACTCCACACAGCTCAATCCCACAGTCTGTTCGCCTGTGATGTGCGTCCTTGGAGAGCTTGACCAGCTCATATTTGAAGGTGTGTGAGTAGGGGGGGATGCAGTGTCGTCCTACATTCACATCCAAGGGAGTATATTTGGTCTGAGCTGAATTCCAAATGATAAGAAATTACCACAGGCAAAGATGACTTCTTTCCCTCTTTGCCTTACAGTCCCGTCGAGCGGTCTCCATTTCAGCCGAATTAGGGGTCATTTTCCTTCCAGCCGGGCTGAGAACTTTCTCCGAGTTGTTTCCCCACACAGCAAAAAACGAGTCCAGTTTCAGCTCAAAAATCGCAAGAGTCAGTGTTACAATAGCCAGGCAACTTCCTGCTTCCAGGCAGCCTGCCAATTTCTGCCTTAAAAGCCATAGGTTTACGATAACCTCAGAAAATCCACAATGCAACAATCAGCAGATATCCAGTTATCCTGAATCCATTTATAAAGATGTTTCTAGTAGGGCCCGACCGATATATCGGCCGGCCAATATATGGGTCATGGATATTATCGTCTATCTGTAAAATAATTGCAGATAATTTAAAAAAAACTTTGGGAGTTGGACGGCAAATTATGCAACTGAGCTACTTATCCAGCAGATGGCGCCAGATTTGTCAAATCATGTCTTATGTCCTTGAGATTTGAGTCCTGATTAACAGACACGCAGGAGCTCAGCCTGTTACATTACATTTTGTAGAAAGAGAAACGGGAGAGGTGAGTAAAAACAAAGTCTTGAGCATAGGCCCTTTTTGTTGTCAGTGGCGAGTTGAACTGTGAAATAAGCAACGACAAAAATGTGTTTCCGTCACTTAAATTCATATCGTAACTGTTGCATTAGATTAATTTATCAAATGTTTCTTTGCCTTAAAAAAAACAAAAAACAACCTCCCTTAAGTCATATGTGCAGTAAAGTAACAATGAGACTGAAGCAGACCATCATAAATATTATTCATTATTATTAAGAAAGCATTCGTGAAGTATGAGTGACAGCAGTAAATCCTCAATAGCGACTACATCACCATTTTAAATCTACTGTCATAAACTGACTGTGTGTTGCTTAAATGCCGTAACTTAACAGTTTGCTACGCTTTAGAAGAAAAAACTCAGGGAGAGAATATGAATACTTAGAAGTTGGTGGCTGCATGCTTTTTACTCAGGTTTTTCATACATAGGAAGCTCAGCAGCGGCCACCGGCTCATGATGGGGATATAAATAAATACTTGCACTGCTGCTTGCTGTTGGGTCTATGCGCTCAATGGTGAAACTTTGTCGCCGATATTGCCTCCAGATTAGAGAGCCGGCTTGTTATTCATGGTTGCAGAAGCTTGTCTGCACTAAGCTGCATGCACACCTGGTGCAACCAAGGAAATAAAGGAAAAAAATAATTTGCATTATTTGGAATCCACAGTGAGTTACTGAGACTGGTGTGTAGAATAGAAAAATCCATTATTGTCCTACAAGGGGGAAATTCAATTCTAACAGCAGCAAAGTCAAGAATAGAACACAATTTAATAGTCCAGAAAAAACATTACGGACATAGTTACAAAAACCGATTACTGTGCAGTTATACAGCTAATACAGATAAAGTGGCATACCCGGGTTGTACAGTCCAACAGAGCAGAATATAAAGATGTTGAAATAATAAAACATATTTAGAAATATGTACAGAATCCATATTAGTCGGGCCCTAGTTTATAGTGTCTAGATGGTCAAAGTGAGACACCCAGTGAACCCAGTATCCTCTGGTACTAAAACCTTTGTTTGCAATTACAGAGATCAGACGGTTTCTGTAGTTCTTCATCAGGTTTGCACACACTGCTACAGGGATTTTGGCCCACCCTTCCATACAGATCAGGTTTCAGCTCTCTCCAAAGATTTTCTATTGGATTCAGGTTTCGAGAATAGAGGACGATCGATTTAATATAATAAAATATTTGCTGGACTAACCTGTCCTGTGTCAAACATAACACTAACATAAACTTCATTGTTTCAAGTAATTAACTTGCCTGTCCAGCAGAAAGCCATCAACCTCCGCGTCTGTCTTCATGTTCGTGTCCCTCATGAATAGTCTCCATCAGGTAAACGCTCCACCGATGTAAATTCTTGTTTTCTCGCTGTTATTTCTTTTTCTTTTCTCTGGTATGGTTTCCTCCCTCTCACGGGGAAAAGAGTATGGATGTCCCTCCATTAAAATTGAAAACTATGATCCAAAGTCGTCTATGCTCGTTTTTTTTTATTTTTATTATTGATGTCCTACGAGGAGAGATCTTGCATGGCGCTCCAGACCGAGGGAGATTGACCGTTGTCATGATTTTCTTCCATTTTCTTATTAATGCACCAAAAGTTGTTTCCTTCTCACCAAGCTGCTTACCTACTGTCCTGTGGCCTTGTGCAGCTCTACAGTTTTATCCCTGATATCCTTGCACAGCTCTCTGGTCTTGGCCATTGTGGAAAGGGTTGGACTTTGAGTGTGTGTACAGGTGCCTTTTATACAGGTAACGATTTCAGGTGCAGTTTAAACAGGTGGAGAAGAGGAGGGCTTCTTAAAGAACAACCAACAGGTCTGTGGGGGCCTAAATTCTTACTGGTTAATAGGCCTTCAAACAATTATGTCATGCAATAAAATAAAATAATTTAAAAATCAACCACTGTAATATCCTGCATTATTGTTTTAGATTCTGACCCTCACAGTTCAAGAGTACCTTTGAAACAAATTACAGACCTCTAAATGCTTTATGGGAGAGCACGGATTGGTGCTGGTAGAACTGTAAATTGGCATCTTTTGGAGCATATTGATGGAGTTACAGTTTTATCTGAATAATAATAGAACTTACCAGTAAACCCAATGTGCCAAGCTGTGCTGTATTATTGTAGCCTAAAATTGTGTAAAATGAAAAAATTGTGTGAACTAACAATAGACTAAGACATAACGCTTAGAGAGGATTATTGAGTTTAACAGCAGTGTTGGGTAGATTACATTTAAGTTTAAACTTGGTGCAGGTCTGCTTTTTGAATGATGGGTTTCAGCCATTTAAAATCCCTTTTTTCAGCCAACCAACCTTTTTACATTACAATATAAATGTGAATAAAAATTAAATCAATTCAGCCTTCACTCTTAACCCTGCCTCCTTTTAGGCTATACTTATTTATTAAAAATATTAAGGGAAGAATTTTTTAATCCAGAAGTTCTTTTAAAGTATTGTTTTGCAGTTAAACATATTTTTTCACAGTTTATAGTAGGTCAACTAATCAGTGTGATGAAAGTTCGATCTAATTTGAAGAACGTTCTTGCTTGAATAAACCTTTGTAAATCGAGTGTGAAGGATCACTGGGAGGTGTTTGTGTATGAGTAACCCCAGGACATGAGATTCAAAATCCTCAACCGTTTTTCAGTTTCTCTTCTTATTGGTATTCTAGTGTAAAAAAAAAGCATTTTTTTTTTCTTTCAACACCAATAAAAGCACTGAAGCAAAAGTACAAATCTTATTTTCCCATTTTCCCATTTGTGGCCTTCTTCCAAATCAGTACAAATAAATCCTTATGTATAACAGTGTTTTTTAGAACATCTTGATCCTAGTTTGAAAGTGTATCCTCAAAAAGTGCAGAAGCAGCAGTCCAGGTTTCTTACCGTGAAGGAGATGCTTTGTGTGTTTCTGGGTAATTCCAATCTGAGTATATATTGCATTTTGGTGGAGAGTAAACCGGAGGTGGTTCTTCATCTGAGCTGTCAGGTTCCTGAGTTCGCTCCAGAATCTAGAAACAAATACAAGATCTATTTTTTAATTTTAAAACTTCAATAAAAATTCAAAGCTTGAGGAAAGTTTGAAGATTTGATATTTGAGTAGAAAAAGTTTCTTTTCTTTTTTCCAGCTTGCAGTGCAGTTTTGCACAAGTTTAGGAAGCATTTTACTGCAGTAGAGACATGACTGGACATTGTATCCAAATTATCATCACCATCAAAGTGTCAGTCAAAGGCAGCAACAACATAGGGACACACAGGACAGAAACCCATGCATGCACAATGGGGGAGGGGGGTTGGAGTGGCCAGGGGGAACGCACACATGCACCAGGAGAGCATGCAAACTCCATACAGAAAGACCCAAGCTGAAATATGAACACTTTGCAGCAAATGAAAGGCACTACAACAGAGTGTGTTCACAGAGGTTAATGCACCCATGGAAATTATGGAAGTAACATAGGACAAACTGGAATGTGAAACTTATATTTTTGCTTTGTATCATTCATCAAGATATGTTGTGAAAGTCAGAAGTCTAAAAATCAGTTATGTTGTCACAAAAATATTTGATTTCATCAGTGCAATCAGAGAATTTATTTCATGTTTGGGGGAGCATGACCATGAACATACAGGTGTTTTTCATCCCAAATTCAGTATCTCAGAAAATTAGAATATTGTGAAAATTTTCAATACTGGTGCCACACTCGAATCTGCTAATTAACTCAAAAACCCTGCAAAAGACTAACAGGTCTCTCAGTCTAGTTTTGTAGTCAACAAAATCATGGGGAAGACTGCTGACTGCAAAAGACGATCATAGTTGAGATGCATTTTCTTTTTATTTGTACTATGTTGATAACTTCAATGTCGTTTTTAAATGCTATTACACACTTGACTAAATTTCCGCTTTAATCCGGTAAACAATTTTTAGATTGCACGGCCTTGCTGTGCGTGATGATCATGATGGTCTGCTGAAGATGCTATGTCGCTAACAACAATAACAATGACTAGCCTGTCTCTCGACAGCTGCTGCCCTTTAAAGCATTCGTCTTCTTTCCGACTCGGAGTTTAGTGTGGCAAACTGGAATGCTTTAAGTGGGCAATTACGTCACATTCTTGCATTGCTGCAGTAATTCAGGCCAAAGGAGCCATAACTAAATATTGAGTGCTGTACATGCTCATACTTTTCATGTTCAAACTTTTCAGTTGGATTACATTTCTCAAAATAATTTTTTTTCTTAATTGATACTCATTTTTCTGAGATACTGAATTTGGGACTTTCATTAGTTGTCAGTTATAATCATCAAAATTAAAAGAAATAAACATTTGAAATATATCAGTCTTTGTGTAATGAATGAATCTAAAGTACAAGTTTAAATTTTTAAATGGAATTACTGAAATAAATCAAAATTTTCATGATATTCAAATTTTATGACCAGCACCTGTGGTGACATAGGCTAACTGTGAGATGGCACTAGCTAGGTAAGGTGCTTAAAAGAGTTCAAAACCTGAAAACAGAAATTCTAGAGCCTCGTGGGAAGAAAGACAAAAACACGCCAGAGCTAAATTTTAGAAATCAGATCTGGCCTTTTCTGACTGCAGGCAGTGACTGACTGTTATTATGGCAGTGAGGCCATAATAAGCAGCTGGGCCAGGGTCTCTTTGCATGCAAAATGTAGTTTATTTCAAGTCAATTTGGGGGGAATTTTCCCGATCAAATGCCAATACTGCATTTTTTAATTATTCTTTGCATTTAAACGCTCTACCTCTGTGTTAGTTGGATTAGGAGAAGTTCAGACCTCTGAAAAATTTACTGACCTCTGCTGGAATGCTATCATCTGAGTCTGAGCTATCATCCGAGTGGTGTCCTTCAATATTCATTTGCAGTAGCTGGTCGATAGTGGCATCTACAGCTCCTTTGTTGGAACGCAGAACACACTCGATCACCTCATAATCCATAGAGGGAAACATGGTCTTGAAATCTTCCATGGCTTGATTAAACTCAAGTTGCCTGACCGGCCGGGTTGGCCTGCTGTTGTTGAGCTGCCCACTGGTCCTACCAACCCCATCTCCACTTCCACTACTTTCAGAGCCTTTATTGCTGCTGCTACGCCTGAAAAGACTGGTCATCCTTTGAGATTGATTGCCTCAGTTGCTGCCAACTCAGTGATAAAAGAAATCCACTTTCAGACAAAAATTATAAGCAATAGACTCTCTTTAGTTTTGTATGATTTTTTCCAACATTCCTTATCAGTTTCTACTTGACCCCTCTAAAAACTGGAACAGGGCATAGATTTCAAGGATTGTGATACAGGCGAGTCATCATCTAAAGAGAGAAAAAACTGTGTCAGAAAAAATGCTAACAAAAGCATTTTATAAATAAAACATTATCACAAACATGTTATTTATGCTACTCTATTCTAGCGCACATTTGTGTAATAATTATTTAATTCTTTTTGTACGTCATTATAAACTGAAACAGGAGCAGAAACATGCAGAAAAACACATACTCGATAAAGAAACCTGAACATTAATTTCTGACTTGAGGAAGTAATTGAAAAGCTTAACACACATGTTAAATAAATGTCAGTGAGTGTACTCTATTAAAGAAAGTGATCAAAATGTATAGTTGTGTTCAATGCCTTACAGTGCCTTGCAAAAGTATTACAAAAAAAAACTTTAGTGTATTTCATTGGGAAAATAAATGCCTAACATCCACAAAGCAGTGCAAAATCAAAAAGGGTAAGAAAACAATACTTGGCTTATTCTTCGTTTACAAGTCGAAACTCAAATCTGGCATTACCTAAATAAACAGTGGGTTTATACTCTGACACTATGAAAAAGTGTTCATACAAAATGTCATATTCATTATTTTCTGCTAGGAAAATTAATGCACAAACATACATATTTTATATAGTTTTTCTTTAAAAAAAACCTAATATATATATATATATATATATATATATATATATATATATACACACACACACACATATACACACACACACCTCTACATACATATACACATATATATATATATATATATATATATATATATATATATATATATATATATAGTGACAGTTCACTTGTTGATTAGTATTTGTGATCCTTAAGAGTATCCAAATTCATTTTTAAGTCATTATCTAAAAGAAATCGTAATTGCTGTGGTAGCTCTAGCTATTTTTGTGTTCCTCTTGCGAGTCCCTCTAAGTTTGGGCAACCCCTCTTGTCCAGGTTCAATTTGGAGTTTATAATTAATCTAAATGCTATTCGGTTACATATGCAGTTACTATACAACGAAACACTTGAAGAGGTTCCAAACTAGACTAAATGTGAAATATCTAACAAAATTCACTAAAAACATTAGCTAACGCTGACAACTGCCTTTCAACAATGTTTTGCAGCAATATCTTAGCTTTAGGTCAAGGGCTCCAATCTGTCAGTACTCAGTTGTTATAGAGGGTGACCTACATCGTTAGAATAATCATACATGGCAATGAAAGTTATTTCACAGAGTTGTACCTTTTTGAAGCGAACTATCACCGAAATAAAATAAATTTACTCTACTATCACCATGCTAGCAATCATGTTAGTTATTCGGAATACTCACTGATACCTATACCAAAACATGGACGCTGCCTCCTATTCCGTCGGAAGTTGGAACACGCATTTAGTAATATCGTCGCCCCCGCTGGGCACGGTAGTGCCACTCTATGTCAGGTTTTGCAGTCCAATAACATATAGCTGCGGAGTCTACACCACTTTACGGTCCAAGACTACTATCCATAGCCTGGAACCCTTTCCGGTGTTACACCAGAATCTGTGACCCTATGAGCTTTCGTCTATCATGCACATGCGCAGATAAAAAAAAAAAAAAACGTCTGTGAGGTCTTCAGACCATAGACATATAAAAAGATATGTATATATGTTTAAGCTTCCGACTGACAACAGATTGGTGCGACCAACTGGTATGGCTTTTTGTGGACCAAAAAAAAAAAAAAATAAAATAAATCACACAGGAATAAGATCCTGTCAAAATAATGTGTTTGTCTAATATAAATAGGCTAATTTTTAGGTGAACAACTGTCCTCTTT
The DNA here is from genome assembly GCA_028564705.1 of Apricaphanius iberus. Classification (NCBI taxonomy): domain Eukaryota; kingdom Metazoa; phylum Chordata; class Actinopteri; order Cyprinodontiformes; family Aphaniidae; genus Apricaphanius; species Apricaphanius iberus. The sequence goes on along the minus strand of JAPXFQ010002706.1, from coordinate 1,467,430 downwards.
TCCGATTACTTTTCTACTTTTCACCTTCTTTTTACAGATCAAGCAATATTTTTTTCTTTGTGTATAAAAAAGGAATACATTGAATATGTCAAAATCAAAACTATTTTTAACAAAACAGAGCATTTGTTGAAGCGTTTCAGGAATAAGTCAAGTGTCCTCTTTTTTGGAAGTCAAAATATGGTCACCCTTGAGTTTCTTTTCTACAGAAATCAGTTACTGATTATTTGTCAGTATTAAAAAAAACAACAAATTAGCTATTTGTTAGATGCTGGTATTGCATAATTGGAATTGCAATAATAATCTCCTTAATTTTCGTCTACAGAATCACGTAAAGAACTTTACTCATATTTGCAGCTGAATTGTGATATTTGACGACCCTAATCGGTTCAGTTGACTCGGAATAATAGGAATCTGTAAAAGAGATCTAGAATGGATTTATAATTACATTACATAATACTTTTTAAACCAGAGGGAAAGAGTATTCTTGTAAATCACATTATTCTCTATCCCAGTGTTTCCCAACCCTGGTCCTCAAGGCACACCTTAAATGTTTTACGTTTTCCCTGCTCCAGTACAGCTGATTTCACAGAGACAGAGAGAGAGAGAGAGAGAGAGAGAGAGAGAGAGAGAGAGACAGAGAGAGAGAGAGAGACAGAGAGAGAGAGACAGAGAGAGACTGTTGGTTATTTTGGGTATGGATCTGTGAAATTTTGAATCTAATAATTTCCTTTCTGTTGTTTTATGTAGTGAATAGACTAATGGAGCCTCATAACAAAGGAAATAAACATATGTCCACATGTTCTTGAAAAAAATGCCAAAAATGCATATGTAGAAAATACATATATAGAAAAATAAATATTCAAAATATAGTTTTAAACAATGTAAAAAATATAAACATCTGTATAAGTATTACAAACCAATATTGCCAATGTATGATGATGTCATAATATGCTAATTAGATTAGATTTTTCTCATTTACAGTATACCTTTATCTATGACCATATTAAAGCTACAACATTTTGAACTATCCATCCATTCATCCATTTTCTTAACCGCTTAATCCCTAATGGGTCGCGGGGGGGCTGGTGCCTATCTCCAGCTGTCAACGGGCGAGGTACACCCTGGACAGGTCACCAGTCCATCACATTTTGAACTAGTGATATTAAAATTGAATATTTTATAGAAAAAAAACCCGGAAGCTAAATAGTTAAAATTTGAAATTTTCAATTTTTTCTTCTGGGGCAGACCCACCTAGATGGGTTATATACTTCACACATTTTTCACGCCTGATCTGTTTTTTTTATGTCTTTTTAATAATTATGGATATACAATATTGGTTGAACTTTTTCCATAAATCTGGCAATGAACATGAAAAGGGAATGTCATTTAAAAGAGACCAAAATAAAGGCCACCGTGGCCACAAAACCTTTAAAGAAAACCAGCTGGGGGACTGTGGTTGTGTATACAGCCAAAAAGTTTAGAATTTTGTCGATATCTCAATATTTACAGACCTAACTGCATGCACACAGCATACTTTTGCTCTTTCTCCCTGGTCTCCTTGATGGGACTTTAACTTTACTTATCTACTAAGAAAACATTAATTTGCTCTAAGCATATCTCTGCGTCTAGGTCCTTTGCTAAGCTTTATATGCACACGTTCACTCATACACATACATGCACACCCAGGCTTGTGTTCAATTCAATTAAACATACTTAATTGATCGCAGAGGCTGTTGTGTTGTAGCTCATAGGGATTATTTCTTCAAGAAGTTCTAGATAATGATGGCTGTGGGCAGGAAGGATTTCATGTGGCAGTATGATGTAATTCCTTTTGTCTTAGTGAATGTATTTAGGTCAGTGAGTTCAAGTTAGAGAAACAATCTTATTGTTCCAGCATAATATTTTTGATAAAGAAGTGTCAGATCATCGCGATCACAGATGTCAGAGCAGCAAGATATCTACTGGACATTCCAACCCTGAGGGACTGCTTCTTGTTTGCTATCAGACTTGCATGAACTGTTTCTTCAGCACCTCAAAAAGAAGATTGAGGTGGACGGGCTGGGAATATAAACTGTGATTGCTGAAATGTATTTACGGAGTTAGTTTAGAAGGGTGGATGGGAAATATATTAGACTCTGTTCCCTCCAGGTTCTGCCCAGGCATGTCTTCTTTAAATACTGAAAGGCCTTCAAGGACTCATCTTGTTTTCAGAACACTGAATTAATTCTGCTACGATAACGGTCTGTTTTACAGTGAAACTGATGGAGCCTCCAACTGAAGACACGGGGTGCTTTTCATTTCTTATTTGTGCATCCTCGTTTCCTTTCCTCGCTTCCATTCCTCGTGTCTTAGCTCCACCTCTTCAGGATGCTAGGGAAGGACACAGGGAAAAGACGCGAGGACGGAGGAATGGAAGCAAGTGAAATGATATATCCTCGCTCCCTTTATCGTCACTTCAAAGCGTCGTCAATAATGATGACTCTACACCGCTGGATTTAGCTTGTATGTCGGGATTCTTGAACATTAGAGATAATTATTTATATTGTAACCGTTTCAACCTCCACAAAAGACCACATTTGTTCTTATTTTTTTTATATTACCAGTTATTATTAACAATGAATTATTCAGTTATGAAATGTTTTTTATTTGTAGTAGGCTATAGTATGACGGTATGTATTTTAGTGCTTTGATATACATCGAAATTAAAGGCACTGTCAAAAAATAATACACATTCATGCTTAATACTCACATTTATGTGTGTTTGAATTTTCTGCCATGGTTAGCACTTGGAGCAGATGTGAAGGAGGAGGAGAATTTATACGTGCGTCACGTTAAGTCAATAAAAGACTTCCGCATAGGATACACCTGTGTATCCTCGCTGATCGCTCCTCATGAAGCCTCCTCCCTCCTCGATCCTCGCCTCCTCGCGGTGCAATTAGAGAATTGAGATGTCCTTCAAGATGGCTGAGCTCAATCGGTTTCCGGGTCATGGGATGGAGGACGAAGGAGAGAGGAGACAAGGAGGGCTATTTAGAAGCACCTTTTTTTTTTTTTTTTTTTTAAAGAGCTTTATTAAACAATAGTATACAAAGAGTGTATATAAAATTGAACATCATTATCATAAGCCAGGGGGTGTAATACAAAAAGTTACATACAACCAAATAATCTGTAGTTCGTACAAAGAGTAGTGTTTAAAATTAGGCTTTTGCGGAAGTAGAATTTAGCTAAGATAATCAACAAATTTATTATAAAGTATACATCTTCATTTTTTTGCCTTGTGAAGAAACAAAATACAACATTTTCCCATTTTAAGGTAAAGTCCTTGTAGAGCTGTGCAGTGATGAATGTACTGAAGTCTTTCAAAAAAGGTTTTAGCATGTGAACAAATCCAGAAGAGGTGCTGTACAGTCTCAGGGTGGCTTTCACAAAACCCACAATTCACTGTCTGTTTTGAACTTTGTCATATAATGATTAGCAGGATAACATTTATGAAGTATTTTGAAAGACACTTATTTTACTTTATTTGTTACCAGATATTTATTAGGAATTGTCAACACTTTTTTCCAATTAATATCTCTGACAAAGAAATTCCCATAAGAAATCACCTGTGGAACAGATAAAGATTCTCTCTGAAACAACGCACGAATATTCCTGTTACCTTTTCTATGATTTGTTAGAAAGATTCTTCCTATGTATGTTTCCACAGGGTTGGGGAGAGAAACAAGTGATATACAAGGTTGAATTCCTTTAAAAAGCATTATAATACCCATAGGTATTGCATCAAACAGTATAGCATATTCTTTGGGTGTAGCTGGAAATGTATATGTGTTTAGGAATTCTGAATAAGACATAAGCTGCTCATTAGGATTAAACAACTGATTTACTAAAACAATCCATTTCTCAACCCAACTGGAGAAAAATAAAGATTTATTTTTATGCACTATATTTCTATTATTCCAAATTAAATACGTATGGGGTGAAAAGCTGTGTTTATATATAAGAGACCATGCTAATAAAACTTGTTTGTGAAACATCGAGAGGTTTTCTGGAAGTTTATCTATATTATAGTCACAACCTAAGATAAAACTTAGACCACCAAACTTAGAGAAAATGTAGTGAGGAATAAAATTCCAAATGGAGACCGGATTTTTAAGGAAATGTTTTGCCAAATTAATTTTAAATGTATTGTTTAGGGTAGTGAAATTCACAATATTAAGACCACCATGTTCATAGTCATTCATTACAACACTCTTTCTAATGTAATGTGTCTTGTTTTCCATATGAAATTGAAGAGCGTTCGGTCGATATCCTTACAAGTTTTGTTGTCAACATGCAGAGAAATTGTTGCGTAAGTCAATCGAGACAGACCTTCTGCTTTTGAGAGCAAAACCCTTCCTCTTAAACTTAAATCTCTCTGTAACCTTTATTTAATTTGGTTTGAGATTTTTTTATAATTGAAGGAACATTTAGGGCAATTCTATTTTTTTCATCTTTGCAGATAATCAGACCTAAATATGTTACTTTATTTTTAACTGTTATACTACAAATATTCTGATCGTTACAATGTTTTACAGGTAATAATTTACATTTATTTAAGTTTAGCATTAACCCAGAAGCTTTTGAGAAATTCTCTATAACTTGTAAAGCAATTGGCAGCTGGATGGCATTTTTAAGGAAGATTGTAGTATCATCTGCTAATTGACTGATGACAACCTCTCTATCTGCAATGTTTATACATTTCATAGGACTATTAGAAATATGAGAAGCAAGAATTTGGGTACAAAGTAAAAAATGATAGGGGCTAATCGGGCATCCCTGCGTACGCCACGAGTAAGATTAAATCGAGAAGTGATACAATTTTTCATTCTAATAGAGCGAATTGCATTGGAATACTGAGTTTTAATAGCTTTGCAGAAAATATTACCACAACCAAATTTCTGAAGTGTGAGAAATATAAATTTATGCTCAATTGAGTTAAAAGCTTTGTAGAAGTCTAGGAGGAGGACAAATGAGTCGTCAGATATTAATTCGGAGTAGTCCAGAATATTCAAGACCAGTCTAATATTATTATTGGAGATGTGCCTGTTTGTCATAAATCCAGACTGCGTCTCATCTACAATGTCATCCAGGATATATTTAATTCTTCTAGCTAGCAAAAGAGCTAGTATTTTATAATCGTTATTTAAGAGGCTTATTGGTCTCCAGTTATCTATAAAAAGTAAATCCTTCTTAGGTTTGGGAATTAAAGTAATAAGTCCTTGAGTGAGGCTGGGGGGAAGAGTGACCCTTTCAATACTTTCATTATAAACCTGCAACAAAAAAGGAGCTAGCTGAGCAGAAAATGATTCATAGAATTCTGCTACCAACCCATCTGTTCCTAGAGATTTGTTGTTTTTAAGAAGTTCAACAGATGTTAAAATCTCTTTTTCAGTAATTGGACTGTCACAAAAAAGTCTATCAGCATTTTGAATCATTTTAACATTATTTACAGAAATGACAAAATGGGTAGAAACCTGACCGTCATATTGGGATTCATACAAATTTGAGTAGAAATTGCAGCAAAATTGAGATATCACTTTTGCATCATCAGTGACGATACCATTTATATTCAACTTGTGAATAGAACTCACATTAGATCTATGTTTTTCTAAGCTGAAAAAATAAGCAGAATTCTGCTCTCCCTCCTCAAAGGAACAAAGGCTCGTTTAGCTTTCTGACGATAAAGCTCATCGAGTTTAGATTGAAAGGTCCTAAGATGCAATTTATCCTCCTCCAAGACCTCATCTGGTAGGAGCTGATATATTGCAGAAATTTTAACAATTAATTTTTCGTCTTCTGCTGCCCTTGACTTAGCTATTTTTGTCCCATACTGTCTCAGCATTTTACTTGTCTCAAATTTAAAAAGTTCCCAGTTTTTGCTATAACAATTCTCAATATTAGCTTTGGCTATAAAGTGGTTTATCAAACGTGTAATTTCAGATTCTACAAATGTATGGCTCAAAAGCGAACTATTTAATTTCAAATATGAAGATCTGTGAATATTAGCAGGAAAAAGTTGTAGATTAATATATATTGCTCTATGTTCGGTAAGTGGAGTTGTAAGGATATCAACTGTGATGCTGTCTTTTGATAGACTGTTTGATATTAACCAGAAATCAATACGTGATTTCCTTGAGCCAGAACAGTTACTCCAGGTAAAGGATATATCGTCAGGAAATTTGTCTCTCCAAATATCAGTTACATTAAATTTATCCATAAAAGTTTTCAAACTCAGCTTATTCCTCGACTGAACTGCAGGAGGCCATCTATCAATAGTATCATTTACTGGAAGATTAAGGTTGCATTCACACCGCACATTTGGTCAGCGTTAGCTGCGGCAAGATTACATGTAAAGTCTATGGTAGAGTACGTCAGAGGTCCATCAAGGGCTCTGCGTTGCGTTGAGTACGTTGGCTCCGTCAATGGCTGTGTCCGAATCCAGCGGCTGGATCCTTCGAAGGCTGGATTTGTCGGACGGTTACGTCACAGCGCCGCGACTAGGACTGTCCAAATTCGAAGACTGCTTCAAATGTGGCCGACAAATCCGGCCGACTTCTCCCCGATTTGAAGGACCGTTGCGGTGTATCCTTCGCTGGTCTACATATCCCAAGATTCATTGCGGGCTGAACGGGAGAATTTTCTTCCAGCAACATGGTGGACGAAGCAGCCGGCGAAGCGAGAGAAGAGCACAGTTTTAGATGTAAGTATATTAAAATCTGGCGGTTCAAAAACGTAAAAAATTTAAGCGGTTGTTTGCCGTTTATTGTTGGCTTAGACATGTATTTTAATATTGTTTTGTAAAGTATCGCTCGTAAACGAGCTCGTATGGTAGTGTAATGGTTTCTTCATCTTTAGGCAGCTAATTTCTGCTTTGGGAAATTAAGTAAAAAGTCAACTCCTCTTAGGAGAAATTATTACCTCTTTACCGAGTGAAAATCGGTGCACGGTGGCTTGGAGGTTGAAGATTAAATCCAGTTACACAGCTTATGCTAGAGGACTCTTATTGAGCCTCATACAACACAGAACTTGTGATCTGATGTGAAAACTATAGTTCTGCATTCTTAAATCAATAAAGTTATCACGTTCCTCTCCTATTTATTTTCTATCTAATGAGGAAAATTCAGGAGGAGTTGTATCTGCAGGAGAAATTAATCCCTTGCCGGAAAAAAAAAGTTGAGAGCAAAAAATAAACCTACTGTATGTATATTTGCATAAGCGCAAATAACATAATTTATGACTGATCACTTTAACAAATATAGATTTCATAAATGTTGTTGTGTTTCTCTTTTTGTAAACTGTGTTTATTGTCTTCTTGTTTAGGATATGAAGCAGCAAAGGGAGACTGGAGAGGAGAGCAGGGACCGAATGGATGGACTGTTTTTCTTTTTCATTCATGTTTTTGTCACATTTTTTATTTAGGTGTTCGATGGTTGTGAATAAATGAATTTCTAAAAATGTTAAATATCATGAAGTTATTTCATTAAAAGTTGTATTAGTGTTTTTAAAGAAGCTTACGTTGAACAGTTTAAAATAATATAACATATTGGCATTAGGATAAGTTTTTTTGGCAGTTATTTATATGTGTATAAATGACCCCTTTAAGCTTAATTAGAACAAACGGGCAGTGTTGCTGGATCAGTTGAATACAGATTCATTTCATATTTTCTGGTTGACGAGGGGAACATCATACAGGTTGGTCTGCAGAGAGAGTTTAGGGCAGCTTCGTCATGCTGTCCACTGCATCCATCATCAGGGTTTACAGGCTGCTTAAGTCGACACGCACAAAAGACAAGTTTTTCCAACCAGAGAGCCCCACAGACCTCCAGCAGCTTCATCTTCAAGCTCATCCCAAGAGGCAGCTGTGGAGAAAAGTGTTATGACCTGCAGTTTTGTTAAAACACAATGTTAGTTATTGTTGCAGTGGTTGTTTACAAAAAACAATTCAGTTTATTTAGGAAGAGCCAATTTGGAATATGCTTGGTAAAAAAAAAATCATAGATATATAAAATCAAATTAGAAAATGCTGTTTTGATCCAAAAGGCATATATAATTTTAAGCTCACAAAGAATTTTTACAGTTAAAATGAATATAAAAAATGTAATATTACAAAATTGTACATTTGATCACTAGTCATTCAATTGCAGAAATTATCATGAGAGTAGCTGTCTTAAGTAGTAACCTGGATTAAATAAAATGATCTTGATATGATGACCTCTCAGCCAGAGATATAAAACATTGGCGCAGACAGTAAAACTTGTTTCTCCTCTGAGTAAAAAAGGTGAGTAAAATCCTGGGGAATATTTCTTGCTTTACCAGCTGGTTTAGCGTGATCGCGGTTGCTAGGCGACAGGAGGTTCGGCAAAGTGGGGGCGGGAATTCAACTGAAGGCTAGACCGTCCAAATTCACAGCCGTTAACATCCGGTCTACCCGGTCGACGAAGGACCCAGCCCACGTAGACCGAGTAGACCGGGTCCTTCGAAGGATCCAGCCCCTGAATTCGGACACAGCCAACGACGCTTGCGTTTCATACGGCAACGTACCAACGCATGCGTCACAGAAGTTCAGCAAGCTGAACTTTTGACAGATCCAATGCAGTTAACGCAGTGCGGCAACCAATCAGAGCGTCTCACTGTAGTTCTGTCACTATACGCCGTATCTTGAATGAAGCGCGGGCCCAGTGAAAACATTTTCAAGCGCGGGCCCAGTGAAAACATTTTCAACAAATGCAGATTTAAAAAAATCATAAAAAACACTTACCGAAGACAGATGGACAGGCGCTCCTAAAGAGGAACAGAAAACCTGTAGTTGGTGTCCTGGTGGTAGATTTAAGCTCCGATGCGGCCAAGGAGGTCGTAAAATTAGGTGCGTGACAGACGGAAGTAGCACTGAAAGCGAACCTCATCCATACGCAGCTCCTGGAGCAAATGGTTAAACTCCCCAAACTCAGAACGCATCTGAATAATGGGCGCTGATGCCCCTGATGTCAACGTTGTCTAGCTTTATCTAGCAAATAAAGCCAAGCCACTCTCGCGATACGGACCACCATAGTTCAAACGTACGGCAACAGAGGAAGCCCCGCCCATGCGCTGTTTTTTCCTCAGAAGCAGGCTATGGAAGCCAAAAAGTACATACGTCAACTTCATCTGTTGGATGCGTTGCCTGACGCAGACCAAATGTGCAGTGTGAATGCACCATAAGACCTATTCACAAAGACTCAGATGTACAGAACATATTGGCATAGTTTGTCAGATGTAATTTGTACTGAGCCCCGTAGGGGACATGGTGGAGAAAATATTTTAAGGTGAGAAAAAAATAAAATAAATGGATTTTGCGTTATCTCGAGAAAGTTTTGTGTTATCTCGAGAAAGTTTTGCGTTATCTTGAGAAACTTTTGCGATATCTGGAGAACGTTTCGAAAAGCGATTCCTGCATTTACAGTGTTACCGACTCAGTTTGATGCAGCCTTGTGCACTGCTATGATGGAAGACACTCACAGACGGGAGAGCTTAATAGAGTTTTATTTTGAGATTGGCCTCAAATATCAGGACATAAAGTCAGTGCTTAGCTCTAGACATGGTTTTCATATAAGTGAAAGACATTGCCCACAGGATTTTGCGCACAAAAGGACTGTTGCGTCGTAGACAGCTTCTGAACAAGTGGATCTGATTGAGTTCATTAGCCACCAGTTGCAATACTCTGGACAATTACATGGCTATTGTCGGATGTGTGCAAAATGCAGAGAAAATGGACAATGTGTGAGAAAAGAGGACGTATGGCTGGTGTTGAAGGAGTCGGATTTTCTCAAGATAACGCAAAACTTTCTCGAGATAACGCAAAAGTTTCTCAAGATCTCGCAAACTCCTATTTATTTTTAATTTTTTTCTCACCTTAAAATATTTTCTCTACCATGTCCCCTGCGGGGCTCAGTAAATTTGCACATAAAGCAAGGACAAGCAGAGGATGTATCTATAAAATAAACAGAGTGGATACAGACTAAATAAATAAAAAGAGAAAAGAAAGAAAAGGAGAGAAGAGAAAAAATAAATAAATAAAATAAAAATAAAAACCTTTTGAAGAGAAAGTGCTAGGGGTATTCTATGAGGTTACATTTGTCAAAAACACCATAAAGTTTGATAGCCCTTTTCCCTTTCATGTGTTTCAAGGATACAAAGTATTTGCAAAGTTCTTTATGGAGGACAACAAAGAAAGGTTTAGTTTTAAGATATCTGTTTTTATGTATGAAGAATTTGCCAAGAATCTTTAAGGAATTAATAGTCGGGTCAATTGACGGATCTTTAACAGATACACCAAAAAGAACATTTTCTTTATTATACATATTATAGTATACTTTAAAATACTAATATTTTGTATTTTTGGGGATAACCGGCCATTTAGGTCGGACCAGAATGTAATAACAAATTTACAATTAAAAAATAAGCGTTCAGTAGTTTGAATTTCCTTCTCACAAAAAGAGCATGCATTTTGATCTAGATGGAAACGAATTCTCAAAAATTCAGAAGAAGGGTATCTATCATTAATGATTTTAAAATGAACTTCTTTTGCCTTTTGTGCAATGGGAAACTTTAGAAAAATTTAGAACGAAGGGCTTCCACTTCGTCTTTAGAGAAAAAATTACGAATTAGCAATCTATTGGAGGAAAATGGATATAGTTCATTTGTAAAAGTGCGTCGGGTTGCAATGTTGTTTAATTTCTTGTCAGTAATATTATGACCATTAATCAAGAGCGAAGGAAGAGCAGGATTTATATTGAGGTTAAGTAGATTGTTAGATAACATGATAATTGACTGGGGGATAGCTTTTATAAGTTTATTGTACTCTTTTTTGTTATTTATGTTGTATCTAGAGGATAATATTTCAAAAGGAATAATATTACCTGTGTTAGGCCTATCTAAGAGGTGCATCACTGACCAGATTCCTTTTTCGAACCAGTTTTTATAGAATAGAGTTTTATTTTTGAAAGTGATATATCTGCAGTTCCAGAGTGGGGAAGTTTGAGGACTAAAACTATGACTAAATATCATTTTCCAGTAATGTAATACCTGTGCATGAAAGTCGGATAATTTAATTGGGAGTTTTTTTGGCTCAAAATCGCGTTTCAAAAGGAAGTTAATACCTCCTAATTTACTGAAAATATAATTGGGGATAAGAAACCATAGGCTGTTTTGACTTTTTTAAAAAGACCTTAACCAATTAACCTTAATTGTTCCATCGACACATTCTATATCAATGGCATTAAGACCTCCTTCTTCATATTTTTTGATTAGCGTACCTTTTCTGATGTAGTGAGTTTTTCTATTCCAAATATAATTAAAATTAGCCTGATTAATAGATTTGATTGTTTTTTTGAGAGAGCGCAAGGGAGAAAGCTGGATAAATAAACCTTGAAAGACATTCCATTTTTGTGAGAAAAATTCGACCAATAATAGAAATGTCTCTTTGACACCACAGATTCAGGAGTGATTTTCATTTATCCAAATTATTCAGAATATTATGATTATTGGAAATGTTAGCATCCTTTGTAACAGGTATATTATAACATGAGGTGCCGGTAAGTGGAGAGTCATGAATGGGTAGCAATTCGCAATTCAATAATTTTTTTTAAATTTAGTTTTAGTCCAGATGCTTTCGAGAAGAAATCAATTGTTTTGATTATAATAGGGATTTAGTTGATATCTTTCATAAATATTGTTGTGTCATCTGCTAGCTGGCTGATTGTCAGATCATTGCCGAAAAATGTCAATTTTCTAAAATTTGTATGTTTCATTAGAATGGAGAGCATCTCAGCTGCTGCAATGAAAAGCAGAGGGGAGATGGGGCATCCTTGTTTAATGCCACTCCGTATAGGGAATCAAGGACAGGTACCCTGTGGTAATTTGACAGAGCTGTTTGTATCTCTGTATATTAATTTGATTTCATTCATAAAATCCTTTTCGAAGCCAAATAATTCCAAAGTACTGAAAATAAATTGGTGTTCTACCATATCAAAAGCTTTAAAAAAAATCTAAAAATAAAATGAAACCATTATCTTCAAGTAGTTAATTATGATCGAGTAAATCAAGAACAAGTCTAATGTTATGGTGAATGGATCTTCCCTTTATAAAACCAGATTGAGTTTCTGTAATAATTTGATTGATGTCCAATTGTAGTCTGTTTGCATATATATGAGTAAACATTTTATAATCATTATTAAGTAGGGTGATGGGTCTTAAATTATCAATTAATCTATGGTCTTTTCCGGGTTTGGAGATTAGCGTTAAGACTCCTTGTTTCATAGTGGTAGGAAGAGTTAGGGTTTCTAGAATTTCTTTAAGCATTTTAAAGAATTTCTCTTTGAGGTGTGACCAGAAATGTTTATAAAAATTACTAGTGATGCCATCTGGTCCGGGAGATTTATCTAGCGCTAAGTGTTTCACAACCATTTCAATTTCTTGTAGTCTGATATCTTCCTCGCAGATGGATTTGAAGCTATCATCGATCCTGGGTACCCATACTTTAAGATGCTCAAAGAAGGCCTCTGTGCTTTAAGGGTTACTGACTTCTTAATAATTTGAGTGCCTGTTCAAGAGTCGTAAAAGAAACTTGTATTTTCAGGTAAATTTAGGGCATTAGTGTGAGAGTTTAGACACAGCAGCTTGTCCAATCCGCCATCCTGCCGGAAGTCCGCGTCCACCATGATAAGATGCATCCGAATTGGGCTTCCAGTTAGGAAGGAGTTAGGGAAAGTGGCCTGTATGCTAACTATCATAGCCACTTTAGCATAGGGACCTCTGATGCTAACTTTTTAATTTATTTATTTTTTATTATTATTTTTTTATTTATTCGAAAAACATTTATTACAAAATTAGCTGGAAATAACAGCAAAAAAAAATTTACAAAAAGAAAAACAAATAACTAACTAAATAAATAAATAAATATAAGCAAGGCATCAAGTACAAAATACATTGAGCAGGCAATAATGTCAAAAATAAAGTTTGTTACAGGATCAAAAGGTTTTTAGCATCTTGACAAATGTCTTTTGCAGTCAGATTAGAGTCTTTTATAACATTCAGAGAAGACAGTAACATACAAAATTCACTTTTTAAAGCAGTTCATATTTGGTAGTTGTTTTTTCCATTTGCTTTTGTGAATATGGTATTTACCCATAATAATAATAGTGTTAATTAAAGTTGAACTAATTATTTTCTGATTAAAATGATAAATAAGAACATCTTCAATTGTGAATTTGTTCAAGTTCTTCAATTTTACTATTTAACCAACAATGGACATCTTTCCAAAACCTTCCACCAACAGGACAAAGGAAGAATAAATGTTCTGTTCCTTCAGGGTTTTGATGACAAAACTCACACGGTTCAACTTCAAAACCAAATCTCCTCAGTGTCTCTGCGGATGGATAGTAGTTGTTAAGAATTTTAAATTGCATTTATTTTACTTTTGGTGGAATTGGACATTTTAAAAAAATTCAAATGTTTTTAAGAAATTATTGGATTTCCTAATATTTTAAGTTTTCCCTTCCCTTCATAATCCTGGTAGATATGGCCTTTGAAATCTCTATTTAAGAATTTATTATCACTTTTTCTTTCTGTGATATTTAATACTCCTATTGTTAAATTGGGAAGCTTAATTTGAACATTAGAAAAGAGAATTGTGTTTTTTATCATTTGTATCAACGCCACTGGAATAGACCTGCATATTCTGTTATATTCCTGAAGGCTGTTAAATTTGTTTTTAAAATCTTACAGATTTCTCAATTTTTATCCATAATGTCATGTACAAAGATAATTCCTTGGTCAAACCAAAGTTGGTTAAATACGTTTTTTTTGTTACATACAATTACTCTGTTATTCCACAAGGTGGCACAATGAGGGGTAAAATTATGGGTAAATACCATCTTCCAATATTGCAGGACTTGTTTGTGAAACTCGGATAATTTAAAAGGCAGTTTAATTATATTAAAATCACACTTCAAAAGAAAAGTTAAACCACCAAACATCTTGAATATATTCCTGGGAATGTGAAACCAAATTGAATCTGGCTTCATTACAAATTATTTCAACCATTTTATTTTAATTGTCCCCATCATTGCTTCAAAATCCACTGATTTAATGCCTCCCCCCTTATAATCTCTAACTAACTGAGATTTTTTGATATAATGGGTCCTGTTTCTCCAGATAAATTTATATATATGGAATTTATATTCTTCACAGTTTTTGGAGCAATGTAAAGAGATTGACATGGATATATCAGTTGGGAAATGCCCTCAGCCTTGGTTAATAAGTTACGCCCAAAAATGGATAGATCTCTATTAAGCCATTGGTTGAAGGATTTTTGTATCATATCCACTTTTTCTTTCATATTCACTTCTTCTCTTGGTTTTTCATCTGCAACTATCCTAATTCCAAGATATTTAACTTCTTTTTTAATAGGGATTGACATTATTTCTTTGCCTGTACACTCATATAATGGGAGCAATTCACATTTTTCCAAATTTAAACGAAGACCTGAAGCTTTAGAAAAGATAGAAATTATTTTTAATGTTTTGGTAACCATAGACTTGTCCTTAAGAAAGAAAACAGTGTCATCTGCAAACTGACTGAGGCAAAATTCATTATCAAAAAAGTTTATACCCTGAAATTTTGGATGGTTTAGTATCAGATATGCAAGTAACTGTGTACATAAAATAAACAGTTTAGGGCTAATTGGACATCCTTGTCTTATTCCGCGAGTTATGTTTATTCTATTAGTTAGTCCTGGATTTAAGGAAACATAACTGTAAATATCAGTATATTAAATTTTTACTACTTAACAAAATTTTTTACCAAAGCCAAAATATTCTAAGGTGAAAAAAAGAAAATGGTATTCAATGGAATCAAAAGCTTTGAAATAGTCTATAAATAAAATTAGGCTATCTGATTTTAAAATAGACTTATAGTCCAGCATGTCCAGTATTAATCTTACGTTATTATGTATGCTTCTTCCTTTTATAAATGCAGACTGGTTCTCATCTATTATTTGATCAGTTACTGTTTTTAATCTTTCCGCATATAGTAACGCTAATAATTTATAGTCATTACAAAGCCACGTAATTGGCCTCCAGTTGTCCAAATGTGTTATATCTTTTTTTTGTTTGGGAAGTAGGGTCATTATTCCAGTTTTCATTGTTGGGGTAAGACATCCTTCATCTATCTAATAAATGCATTTAATAGATAGATAAATACAGTTCCTTTATATCTTCCCAAAACATTTTTAAAAATTCCAAAGTCAATCCATCAATTCCTGGTGATTTCCCATTTTTCATTTTTTTTAGGGCATTTTCCATTTCTTGAAGATTCAATTCACCTTCCAGCCTTTTCCTATCATATTCCCCAATCTTTTTAATATTTTTCCCAATCAGAGAAAAGAAAATCCTCTCTACAGAAGTTTGAACCATATACTTCTGAGTAAAATAGTTGAACTTCTTTCTTTATTTGATTTTGGTCTTCTATTACCATGTAATTTTTTTTAATTTTGCAGATTCTTTTTTTGGATTGTCTGGCTTTTCTAAACTGTAAAAATATGTTGTGTTCTTTTCGCCTTCTTCAATCCATCTAGCCCTGGAGCGTACAAAGGCTCCATTGGCTTTTTCTAAATAAATGTCACCAAGCTGTTTTTCGAGAAAGTTTAACTCAGTTAGTTCCTCCTCTGTGATGTCAATTTTATGACAGATCATACTAATTATTTTGAGCAGTTCTCTTTGCTTTAATTTCTTTGCTTTTGTCCTGTTTTTTCGTGTTTCAATTGCCAGTCTCTTTTTTTCAAATTTGAACCATTCCCATTTTCCTTTATTTGACATATCCATCACTTTTATTTTTAGACAAAGTGTTTTAATTTGTTTGCAGAACCTTTCATTTGCCAAAACACTGTTATTTAGTTTCCATAACTTATCTGAGGGGCAATGCTGTTTAATTACTAGCAAAGATAAACATATTAAACAGTGGTTAGTAAGTGGAGATGCAATAATTTCACATTCCTTAATATTATTTCCTATTGAATGTGAAATAAGCCAGTAGTCTATCCTTGACTGCTGGTTCCCATTAGAAGCACTGACCCATGTGTATTCCAATTTCGTGGGATTATTCGAACACCAGTAGTCAAAAGTATTAGTGATAGAACAGAAATTTTGTAAGACCTCATTATTTTCCGGTTGTTGACCTGTAGGAGGAAACCTATCTAACCAAGAATTTGGAGCTATGTTAAAATCTCCTCCCACAACCACTTTATCTGTCATGTGAACAGTTTGCCTATCTGTTATCATCTCGCCCAATTTCTCTAGCATGTCTTTGTGGGTTTTTTTGTTATTATAACCATAAACACATAGCACAATAAGTTTCTTGTCACACATTTCTATAGTTGCAATCAACCAGTGACCATCTTTATCTCCTAGATGACTAATTACTTTCCCCGTAAATTTATTAAACAGTATCTTAACACCTGCCGAATAGTTGCTACCATGACTATATAGAATATTTTCCCCCCACTGCTGTTTCCCAAATTTTTCATCAACTGTACTAGAATGTGTTTCCTGTAACAAAATTAAGTTTGCCTTAAACTCTTTACAAAATATTAAAAGTGCCTTGAGCTTTATCATACTTTTCAAACCTCTAACATTTAAAGAAGTAAACAAAACTTACATAACAGACAAAAAACCGCTGTCTTGTAAGGAAAAAAAAAACGCTCTTGATTTAACCAGAGACCAGGAATGAACAATATTGTCCAAGCATATTACATTTCAACCAAAGCCTCTAACTGTATCAATAGAGAAGTAGAAAAACCTATTTGGTCCCAACAGTGAGACATCCTCCCTATGCAGGGATAACAGTCCAATATTAACCTAAGAACAATATCCGATAAATTATAGTGTGTTAGTCCAAACATTGTAATGTGAAGTATCATATCTATCATGGGTAAACCTTCCTCCCATTAATGATGGCGTAACCTTCCTACAAGAAGGCCTTCTTCCCGCGACGTCTGGCTTCTTCCACCCGTGGCCACAACTTCTCCCTCGCCTCCCGGTCCTCCTTGGAGAAATCCATTTTAAATATGATCTTTTTCCCCTTGCATTCTCTGGCCTCTTTTGACATCTTCCACACTTCTTCCTTCATCGTTCTTGAGATAAACTGAATAATGATGGGTCTTGGCATGTTATTTTTTGTTACGCCTTTTTTCCCCAAACGGTGAACGGTGTCAACATTCCTACGGAGCTCGTCAACAGACATGGGGACCACTCTCGTGAAGATGCTGATAACTTCCTCTCTGATTTTCTCCCCCTCCATTTCAGCTAACCCAAAAAGTCTGAGATTCCATCTCCTCTTGTACCTCTCAGCTTCTAGAACCTTCTCTTTCAGATACTTGTTTTCCCCATCCAGAAACTCCATTTGTTTTAGTAGTTTTGTGATATTTTCTTTATTTGCATTTGTTTCTTTTTTGATGGCATCTGTACTTTCTTCAATGTGTTGTAGGTTGCTCTCAAGGGCATCCAATTTTTTTAACGCTTCTTGAACATTGTTCATCTTGGCTTCAATATTTCCCAACTTCCCGTCCAGCCCATCAAATCTTTTCATCACAGACTCCATTGCTAGCATAAAGCTTTTCCCATTCTCCTCTCTTATCTCGGCTCCTCCCTTCCTCAGTTTCTTAGATAGCGGACTGTTCACCGGATTTTTGCTGTCCTCAGGATTAACAACAGATTGTTCCATTTTTGAAGCTTCGTTGTCACTTATCTCACTCATATCACTCATTGCAGATATGCCGTAGTTATGGTCAGTTAAATTAGATCTTGGCTAGATTGTCCATCCTCCGATAGTTTACTTCAAATTAGCTCTTCAGAAAGCCTCACCGTTTATCTAAGAAAATAAATTTCAATTCTGTCTCGTTATGGCTTGGTTCTTTACCTTTGAACAGCGTTTGGACTTAATACATGGATTTTCTTTAACCGTCTGCGTAGGGTTAAACTACTCACTCCGCCATCTTCCCCTTCCTCCTGCCCAAATCAGGGATGCTAACTAACTGGCAATGATTAGGTGCTATGTGCCATCCCACAATCCCTTGCGCCACAATACGCCATCAATACAAGTCACCCGGCCCACCTCACGTAAAATAATTAAAATGGCAGAAAGGAAAAAGACGCGCGCATATGAGTACAACAACCTCTTTCCGAAGGTTTATTTTGATATGCGTCATTCATGTGCATTTACGTTGCGTAATGACGTTGGGTAGAAAGGCTGTTCGAAATGGGCACATTCGCGAACGGCTCCCTAGACTACTAGCCATAGTGTTCTCACTGTTGACCCCATGAAAGGTTAAGGATTAGTTGCTAGTGTTAGTGCTTAGAGGCTAACATTCAGTGGTTTCGGATGCAGGGTAACATTCAGTGCTTTCGGATGCAGGGATCCACTCTGTTGTTGTAGGATTGACGTTTTCTTAACATGCGTTTTAGTGTGTCGTAATTACATTGCATTTAGCAGACACTTCTTGATCAGAATGACAAAGTAATTTACTGCGACTGCTTCATAAACACTAGGCCTAGATTGTGACGAGATGCTCAATGTACACAAACGTTTCCAACATGTTTTAATGTAGGCTAAAGCTGTGTAGGGTATGTTTAGGTATTTTGTTGTAATTGATTTTAGCCCAACGTCACATACTATACCAGGCATAGACTCTATGGCACCAGGATTTTGTGTTGGGGGATGATCACCGGTTCTGGGTCGGCTAGGGTAGTTAAATGTGTGGTACTAGAGCAGTCTTTAACGCAACAGTGAATTCCAGGCATGGTAACACAGTGCAGAATTGCGAGAACCTCCTCTACTACCGAGTTAAAAAACACACAGTTTGCCGCTGGAAGGAAACCAAGATGACGCAGACTGAGGATCGAGGGGAGGGGCCCTGTACCATGACGACAACTCCTCACTCTCAATAGTCTCATGAAGAAGATGCTCAAGGATGTCCATAACGTTCTTGATTTGATGAATAATCCATCTTTGTGTCATCTTCTCCAGTGGTTCCACAATTGTCTCCAAAACAGAACCCGCCTTATTTATGGGGTTGTTTAGTAGGACTGTGCGTTAACTTTTTTAGCTTATAGCATTTATGCTATAGATGTTGCTGGTGGTGTAGCGCAGAAAAAAATGTAGCACCAACACAAAATGTATTTCACCATCTCTAAAAAACATCAGTAGTATATTTCATTGCTTAAACATAGACAAATGATAGAAAAGCATGCAATCAAACCACAAAAATATTTAACATCTTTATTTCAGTGAAATTGCCATTTTACCTTATTTATATTAGTGTGTATGTATTTAATACATAGGTGTGTAGATATGCATTGAGAATTTGAGCTATTTAGGTCATAATGCAGTACATTTAATAAAATGGAACTTCCCTTAACAGTCCCACACTGTGGAAATTCAGTCATAATATCAATAAAGTTACAAATTCACACAAAGATAAAAATATGTAATATGAAAAATAAAATTCAGAATAATGTAAAAAAGGAAAAACTACAACACGAAAATGCTGTTAAAAAAATAGTATACTCCGGTTAAGAAATGTGCAACAGAGAAGGATAATTTATAAATATTTAACGAAATATAAATATATATTTGTGCAATAACAAACAGGCTATCTACAAACATGCCTAAAAACTGTGCAAACAACAGAGTTGTATAATAATGGACACCCTGAGCACCCTCTCTGAGAAACTGTCATATAACAACAGAATGTCTTCACTCAGAAGCTTTATCAGTTTCATGGTAACAGACTGCTACAGGAGATCCTTCATGCCCACAGCTATCAGCGTTTACAACTACTCCTTGAAGAAATTTGAACAGTATGAGCAAAGAAAAGACTTACATTTCCTTTGGATTAATAAAGCACTATTGAAATGAATAGAATAACTGCAGAAATGTTATTTGAAATGAGACTCTGCAAATAACACCAAGCATGATAACACTCAGTTTGTTGGGAGCAGTGATAGTTATACAGTTTAAGAGCTTCTATGATAATTAGAAAAGAAGTCAGAGCGCAGACGGCGAGCCATATCACTGCCAAAATTTAATCAGCTTCTCCTGATTCCATTGCAGACATTTCCTTAATTTTTTTTATCAAAATCCGTCCATAACTTTTTGAGTTATAGGCGCATTGCTAACAGACAGTCAGGCACAATGACATAACCTTGGCTAATAAATGTTACAAGCTATTGCTGCTCAACTAGCTTCTTTGTGGGGTTTTTCTATTTTGAATCATGTGCACATAAACGTCTCACATTCGTTGTTAGAACAGTCTGTATCGCCATTGTCACTTATGACATATACATATAGAGCCTGATTTATGAAGATTCCTAATAATGACCGCAAAATTGCGTGAGATGCTAAAAATGTTGCGCCAGTGGGTATGGTTTGTCCTTCATTTGCGGGTGATCTATTATTATTGAGTGAGGAATTCATAACAAGGGTAAGCAGCAGTATTCAAATGAGGAGTTTGCACCACTGCTGTGAGCTGCGCCATGGCTAGACAGAGGAATATTCACATGAATTCATGACACGACTTTGGGAAAAGAAGGGGGTAAAATGACATACATATCAAGTCTATGGCTGTTACAGAGTAAATTACTATTAGGCTACCTGGTTGTAAATGAGTTCTCGTTTTTCAGTACTAAACTTAATGTGTGTGGTGTACATGCACTGCTCTCTGCTCCACACAGCATATTCCAGAATCAGACTGACTAATCCTGCAGCATATCCAGAAAAACTCAGCACATCTTCAGCAGGTGGAGACGCGTTGAGAGCGCGATGATGCGTCTTCCGGGGCAAAACAGGTAAATATTTACAACTGTCAGGATTATGGCAATTAGAGTGTTAATTATTATTAGGTCATATTGTGTGTGAATGACATTTTTCGTTTGTTAGTAATAAACTTATATGTTGAATGTAATCGTGCAAAGTTACGATATGCATTTCAGTAGCACAAAAAATAGGTTCTAAAATAGCCGGCGCACACATTTTGATGTTTAGTAAATCACACTGCGCCTAGAACACCTACTTTCAGTTGATGACATTAACCATGATACTAGCAGTTAGGCTGCATGGTGGCCCAGTGGTTAGCACTGTTGCTTGCAGCAAGAAGGTTAGTGGGTTCGTATCCCGGCCCAGGGCCTTTCTGCATGGAGTTTGCATGTTCTCCCCGTGCATGCGTGGGTTCCTTCCGGGTACTCCGGCTTCCTCCCACAGTCCAAAAACATGACTGTCAGGTTAATTGAGCACTCTAAATTGTCTGTAGGTATGGGTTTGTGCATGCATGGTTGTTTGTCCTGTCTGTCTATATGTGGCCCTGTGATAGACTGGCAACCTGTCCATGGTGTACCCTGCCTCTTGCCCATTGACAGCTGGAGATAGGCACCAGCCCCCCTGCGACCCCTGGAGGACTAAGCGGTTCAGAAAATGGATGGACTAGCATAGACCATTTCTGTAGATTAAATAAAATTACTTTATCTGGACATGATTACCTCTCAGCTGGAGATATAAAACATGCAAATTATGGTAAAATTGCTACAGCTCCTCTAGAATAAAAACAAACTCTGAGCTAATTTTACCACCTTGTGTTTAACATAATCACAGTCGCTAGTTGACAGGACATTCACCGACGTTGGAGATGGGATTAATCTGAAGGCTAGACCCTCCAAATTTAAAACTGCCAACATCCTGACTACATTGACCAAGTAGGACGCGTCCTTCATAACCCTGGAATTTGGACACAGCCTATCTGGACCTGCAGAAGTATTTGAGTTCAGTCTCTCCAGCAGCCACTTCACCTGACTTCTAGAGACAGACCAGAGAGAGAGGGAGGCAAAGGGGGCAGCAGCATCTCCTGGTTTGGTTGAAGACAAACTTGTGTAAGCTGAGGAGTCACTGACTGAGGTGGAAGATCCAAGGTGTGAATGGAACGCTGCGTTTCAGAGGAGGGTGGGATATCCATTTGGGTGGGGACAGAAGAGGAAGATACTGAAATAGTTCCAGAACTGAAACTATTGTTCACTTAATTACCTCTGTTCAGCTTTACATCTATCCAGTCCTTCCCTTGATTAAAACCAGTTATCTTTTTAATCCCTGAACAGACATCTGAGATTGTTCTTCTGTACTTTCTTCTCCAGCTTCTTCCTGTAGGACTACTTGCCATCTCTGATCGTGACTTTAAGTTGCTTCTGTATACTTTAAAATAATTCCCTGTCTCCCTCCTTAAAGTTTTTTTTTCTCGTTTGTTACTTTAGGTCACTGGTGATCCAGAATTTATTAGAAAAGCATCTCACTGGGGAAAATGTCCACACAGAGGTTTATGTAGTCAGTCACGCACTCAGTCATGGCACTGATGTCCTCTCAATGTGCTTGGCAAATAATTGTCCAGTTTGTGGTCTCAAAACAAATGTGACCATCTTCTCACAATTCTTTGTCACAGGTTGCTTCTAAACAAGCGGTTTAGATTCTGAGCTGATAAAAACAAAATTTTGATTCAATTGTAACTGTGATGGGAATGTTTTAAAGTAACCTGAATTAATTTTCTCGTTACATGCATCTAGAGAATACGTTATATAGGGATCCTAAGAATGCAGTGTACTGCAGATATGAGCAGAACACCCTATGAACCTTTTCCTACTGGAGTGTGAAGAGATTTAACCTTGCGGGACTAGACATCAAGACTGCATAGGAGGGACTGAGTAGGATCATGTTTAATTACTAAGTCAATTCAAATTTATTTATCAAGCAATTTAATTAAACAGCATGACATCTGACCAAACTGCTGTAAAGAAAAATAATAATAACGAGAAACATAAAAAAAATAACTACTAAAAGTACAAAGTTTAACTAATGGGCTTTCAGTCGTAATTTAAAAATTGTTACAGAAGTGGATTTACTCATCATAAATGGAAGTTTGTTTCATAATACTGAAGTGGCAAACATAAAAGTCTTGGGATTCTGTTTCTATGTGCTGGGGAAACACTGACAAACTAGGGTGCAGTTTAACCCACCTCTCTGCAGCTTCTGTACTGTTACCCACTCAATACCCCACTGAGACAGTATCCTTCCCGCGGCCAAAATCAAATAGACTAAAAGTTAACCTGACAAAAGCAAACTATGAAAATCTCATTAGAATAAATATGACTCTGACCAAACAAGGAAATAGGGCAATTAGATGTGGTTTCCTGAACATAAGATCCCTTTCCTCAAAGACTTTATTAGTAAATTACTTGATATCTGATAATTAAATTGATCTATTTGCCTATTAGAAACCTGGTTGCAGCAGGAGGATTTTGTAATTATAAATGAGTCAACTCCCTCCAATTATCAACATTTTCACATTCCTAGAAGTACTGGGCGAGGAGGAGGAGTTGCAACTATCTTTCATTCAGATTTGCAAATTCGCCCAAGACCAATTATTAGCTACAGCTCTTTTGAACAGCTAATCCTTAGTTTTCTTCATCCAAACTGCAAAACAATAAAACCACTTTTGTTTGTGGTTTCATATCGTCCACCGGGCCCTTACTCTCAATTCTTGGACCAGATCTCAGATTTTTTATCCGATTTAGTTTTAAACACTGATCAGGTAATTATAGTAGGGGATTTCAATATTCACGTTGACAATGATAGCCTAACTGCAGCCTTAATATTATCTTAGACTCAATTGGCTTTACTCAGAAAGTGAAGGGACCCACACACACGTCGGCACACTTTAGACGTTGTACTGACATACGGCATTGAGTGTGAAGTAACAGTCCTCCCACATAACCCAGTCCTATCTGACCATTTTTCGATAACCTTTGTATTTATTTTACCCAACGTTCCAAAATCTGAAAGAAAATTTCATTACAGTATAACGTTATCAGACAGTGCTGTAACAAGTTTTAAAGAATCTGTTCCATTCTTGCTTCCCTATGTTTCTTAGAATACCACATTGGACCGCAGTAATTCCAACATTTACCCTTCAGAAATTGATGGTGTGGTTCACATTATTTCTCACTGCGTTTGGCATTAGATAGTGTAGCCCCCTTAAAAAAGAAGGTAATCAGCCATAGGAGGTTGGCTCGTACGTACTTTAAAGCAGAATACTAGGAAATTGGAGAGAAAATGGCGTTCTAAAGTTAGTGAGAGAAGAAGGGAATTATGAACGTGTTGAGCAGCAGAGGATGTTGGATTTCAGACATAGGACTTGTGGTCTATTTAAATGGAGGACATTAACTGCACCGGTGTGGATGTAAAAGTACGGTTAATGGATGTTTTGGGATTCCTCTTCAATCAGTAAGTTTTTATTTCATGCTTTTTGAGTGATTTGACAAAAGCTTGTACTGTGTCTAAAGCTATGACTCATATCATTAAATGGCATACATCATTTTAATCATAAGCAGAGATTGGATGTTGTTGAATCTCAACCTGGTAGCTTGGAAATTTATGTAACTCCGGTTTAGGATTTTCCTTTTAAATATCTTAAACGTTCTGGCGCTGAGGCGAAGCATGTGAGGTTAGGCTGGCTTTTTTTCAAAGTAGAAGTCAGCAGCTGATGTCTGGTCGCAGCTAGTGAAAAATATCAAAATAGTTTACAGCAGAATTGAGCCCACCAGCGAGTGGTAATAATGTAACTTGCAGCGTACGTGCTGCAACAGTAACGCTTACAACAGGCGTGTTTCTACTATTGGAGCTTCATTGCTATTTAACTCAATCTTTTTCTGACTGTGTCTCCATACACAATCGACCCATTAGGGAATCCGCTAAAGTCATCCATGTATCACTTTCACCAGCGACTTATGTCGCTGATCAGTGTAATGATATTTTTGATTTAAGCAGAAATAAGAGATCCACAAAGAAGAAATAGGACTTGTTGCTTGTTTCTGTTTGCTTTTTTCATAAACAGCTTTGTGAGTTTTGTAGATATTAAATAAAAAGTATAACTATTTGGCTATGAATAGTCAAAGGACTGCTTATGGCAGCCAAAATGAATAATTTGTGGAAAATTATTATTATTCGGGGCACCACCTGATTCTATCAGGAACTATTTTAATAGCCAAATTTCTATATCAGTGTTGTGGAATTATCAATTAAAGGTAATTAATTAATTGATCATTGTTATGATCTATCTGGTGATGCTGAGAATATTAACTAATAATTGTAAATTATTAATTTAATTCTCCCTTCAGATTATTAACGAGGCACCATCCATTTTTTATCAAAAAAATGGCAAAAACATATATATTATTAATAACGGGATTATTAATCAATAATCTCACTTATAATGATTAATTATTAGGGATTACACCAACATGATCATATCTGAAGGAAATTATTTCTTGCAGTAATTCATACACACACTCAGAATAAAAGAAACCAGAGATTTGATCCAATTTAACCAATGTATTCTAAAAACACAACTAAAATAAAAACACTACTTACACTAAACGGTTCTGTTAAGACTACCGGTGCCTGAGCAATATGGCGACCAGCGATGACGTCCTTTAGGGCCGTCACGGGGCGCCTCCTACTGACGTCGTACGCAGCCCCTCGCGTGTACGCGAGGAGGCGGTGTATGACGCGAACGGAAACCTCGTGGCTCTTAACAGTGAGTTAGCTTCTGCTAATACAGACTCTGGTTATAATACTTACTGACCTGGATCTCTCAGCGAGGATGGTCGCTTTTTCCCCTCCCTCCTCCTCCTGTGTCTTATCCCACAGCTCTCTGTCTCCTGTGCCTCTATCTGGAGTATCTCTTGGAAATTTTCTGAGAAACCAAACGGAATATGAAGACCTTCAACCTGGTCCTAATCAAATGTCCCTGAGAAGAATGTCAACAGAGTATCCTCTCCCCCGTACACCGTCTCGCTGTATTGGACAGGTTGTAATGTATCTGTAAATTCCTTGTATGCGTCATACTTGTATGTGTCATACTTGGCCATTAAAGCTGATTCTGATTCTGAAATATGGAAGAAAATGGGTTTCAAAATGCCCTTTGCGTGCTGCGCATTCTTGGCAGGCACTGCGAGGATGCTGCTGACCCAAAAATGCCGACGACACCAACACTTCACGATCAACTAACGGAGAAGAACCAAAACTTCTACAGACTAACAATTTTGCTCACTAATAAAAGACTAAACATACAGGAAACCCACAATCGAAATACAAAAACTCACAAATTTACCCGTAAGCAAAACACAGCACAGAGGAATCACAGAGCGCTCGAGATAGAGGCAGCTCTTCACATCAATGATTATGCATGCATATGATTATAAAGAAAACTTTTTAATTCGTTCCACACAGGTTGGATAAATTGAAACAATCTTACTTTAAGGAGGAAGCTTCCAGGTGTTGAAGAAAAAGTCAGGAAGCGAAATGCTTGGCTCGTCAGCCGCGCGGAGGAAAAAACAAAAGGGCAATTCAGCGGATCGAGGAATTCCGCAGATCAAAAGGGGATAGTTTGGGGGCCAGCCAAACTGTTGGGAAAACTTGGGTGCAGGGAGCAAGGACAAAATGCAGCGCGAATTTTCCTTCGCATCTGTAGCGCGAATTGTTCACGCAAATCAGGCAGAGAAGCTTTTTCGCAACGCAAATCTGCTTCTGAAGTGTCACGGACCCTAAGTCGTGCTTCATCGCGCTCCTCCATTGATTTTACATGTAAACCTGAAGCTCTAGTCACTCCTATCGCGTTTGGTCTGGACACACTGTAACGCTGTTTCCAGCCCAAACGCGACAGGAGTTTTTTATGTGGTGCATTTTGTGCATTTGCGCTCATGGCGTCTATCGCTCCAGTTGGAAAAATCTGAACTCCAGCGTCAAATCGCGCCGCGACAACCAATCAGGGGACAGAGTTTCAGTGATTCTGTGACTGTCATGGAGTCACAGCCTCAGCAGGACATGGAGGAAATACTGATAAACACCGTGGCTAATCACCCCGAGCTACATGACACAAGCAGTTTTCAATACAGAGACAGAAATAAAAAAATAAACTATTTAAACAGGAATGCTCTTAAGAGGTTTGTGGGTGGCTCTTAAAAGAGCCGTTGTTGCTGTAAAAGCACATCTCGGCCTAGAAGTGAGCCTTGAAACGGCCTCCTCACCTGGTTTCCTGGTAGTAGTTCCCGCACCACGTCCAACGCTGCTCAAATATTATAAACTTTTATGAACCGCAGACAGATGGACAGCTGCTCAGAAATGTAGTTGGTGTTTCGGCAAATGAAGCTTGGACCTTCACGGAAAAAACTGGCCGAGCAGGTCACGTTCTCCAGGCGGTGAGGAGCCGGTGTTTATGAGAGGTTTGCTGCTGTTTATGGATCCCTCCGCCGTAGCTAGACTGTATCTGTAGCTCACCAAACCCCCAGTGCAGCGGTCCCAGCTCTACCGGAGGCCAGGCCGAACATTCACCCTGTCCTCCATCAGATCGGAGACCATAGTCCATAATCCACCGCCAGCAGCACTGTAGTCCCAGCTCCGCTGAAGTCCGGGCCGAACACGCTGTCCTCCGTCAGCTCGGTCCTCCTCTGCCAGCTGTACTGTAGCCCCAGGTCCGCTGAAGCCTGGGCCGAACATGCTGTCCTCCGCAAGCCGCACTGTAGCCCCAGCTCCGCTGAAGCTTGGGCCGAACACGCTGTCCTCCGTCAGCTCGGTGCATAATCCACCGCAGATGCACTCTGGCCCCAGCTCTGCTGAAGGCCAGGTCGCGCGTGAAAAATACCATATTTGAAGCGCGAACAGTTCGCATTGTACACGCTTCAAGGTGCGAATGTCGCGCTTCATATTCGCTCCTATCGCGTTCAGTGTGGACACAGCGTTAGGCTGAAAGGCCTCTATTACCCAAAGATACCACATGAAAACAATACAACACCACAAAACACCCTTAAAATTTGTTATCCTAAATAATTAGTTATCCTAAGTAATTTGCCTCTGCCCAAACAGACCTTTGAATGATTAAGTCTCCGAGGTGCTGCGTGTCGATGAGGGAAAGGGTGGGGTGAGGCGACGTTAGCCTAGCGGCTAAAAATGGCTGCGATCTGGTTAGCAGCAGTGAGGCTCCTGGGTTGTGGCTCCGTCCAGCTGCATCGGGCTCTAGCTGCGTGGCTACCGGCCCCCGGCGTTCCACTTTTCCAGTACCTCTTTGGCAGCTTTCCAGTGCAGCAATTCTAGTCAGCTCTGTGGCAGCACATGAATGCGGCTTCTGCTGGTTCTGGCCTGGGCCCACGTGGCTTCCACCCGTTCAGTCTTGCAGCAGTCGGCAGCCTAAAATTCAAAGAGGTAGCGTCTGGCTCTTTGTTTGTCAATGTTTAAGATTCACCTGGAGTGGTCTTTGGGTTCCTTTGGAGCTAGTTTCTGCCAGAAACTTGGGCCTTACTTCGCCAGCGAAGGAGGATGGATGGAGAAACCTTCTGCTGTTGCTCCCCAGCCAGAGGTCGACTCAGAAGGAAGAGCAACAGTAAGCAGGCTGTATTTATAGGACAGGTTAGCACCACCGGATGGCTGTGTGTGACCCAACATGAGTGTTGTGTCTATATTTGTGGAACTGCACAATGTGCATGCAATTTGTCTGTCTGACATCAACAGCAGTGGTCGTGAATAATAATTTAATATTAATACGGCTATTAATGAAATTGAATTGATTCATTTATTAAATCAAGTGGAACGTTAACATAAGCCAGACAAATTCAGGCTCTTTTCTAAAGGGTGAACTCAGACGCAGTAACAATAATTCCGAATGCACTGAATAAAACAGGGGAACTTCTCTTTAAAATATAAAAGGGTTTATTATCATAGTTTTTAATCTTACATATGAATACTGTGGCAACAGCTGATCTACTCTAAAACATGCAGTCTACAAACCATTAAAAGAAGGAATAACGCATGCAACCAAAAAACTAACACTATCAGAATTAGGAAAAACAGCTTCAAAGCATAAGTAGGATGTGTGTGTTTGTGTGTGTGTCCACAGGGGGTGATCTGGAGTCAGGACACAGGGTGAATAGTATTTACTCTTAACAAGACATGCAACCACACCAAACCTCAAAATGAAAGGATATTAAAAGACAGGAGATATAATACTCCTTCAGCAAGAACCAGTGAACATAAAAATAAGCATACAACAGCAAAAAACAGCATGCGGCGACGCTACCAACAATGAGCAAATGGTGGTTTAACAATTACAGAAGAATCAATTAAACCACAAGTCTAAACTTGTGTTTTAAAACCTCCTAAAGAAGCCTACACCCTACCCAGACAAACTAAATTTATCCTACTGGTGATTACTTCGTCCACGCTTCCAGTCCAAGGCAAATGATGAAGGGAAAAGGAGGAACAATCCAAATGGGCAAAGTCTGTTGAGGAACAGCAGCGCATAACTGATTTTAAAAGAACGCTTTCAGGTGCAGGCACTGACTTCAGTCAATACTGTCTTTAGAGAGCTATCTTTGTATAGCTCAGGTGCCAAGCAGACCTCCTGGCTGCAGAAACGGGAGGTCGGGTAACTTGGCAAAATACTGCTCCGGACGTTTAGAGAAGTGGTCCTGTCCTGATCTGCAGGTTGGAACCAAAGGGGAGATTTTGCTAGCAAAGATTTGAGTGTCCCATTCGCCCAATAGGCATGAAAAAGACAATGGCTTCTTTGAGCACAGTCAGTTTAAGAGCTCTCCCTGTGATTACTTGCCAAAGACCAATAAGCATACAATGAGGGCGATGCAAGCTCTGTTGTTGTCACTGGTCACAGACCAATGAAAATGAGTTTAGGGCATACAAAAGGATGCTGGAGATGGCATATGATTTATGGAAAATTAATCCCAACATTAGTAACTCTTATTTGTACAAAAACGGTTGTTTGGTAACGTCTGCTTTTTCCTTTCATTTACAACTCATCAGCCCGACTTAAACACACCCACGCAGAGCGACTTGATCGGGCCATTTCCAAATATATACCCAAAATAATATTTTATAGAGGAAGATGGCTCAATCACGTACTCAAGCAGACACACAGCATGAAAGGGGCTCATCCGCGGCTCCTGCTGGAGTACAAAACAAAGTTTCTGATCACCAATGTAGAACTGACCGATGGTTCGGAAAAACTCCCCAAGCTACCTCAGACAGCCTGCCTCTAAAAGTAACTCAGCCTTTAATTGATGTATAGAAAGGGTGTCAAGAATAGCAGTTTTGACCTGGAAATATGTAACACACTGCAGATGGGAGATAAAATAATGAAGGGGTTAAATAACCCCCCCCCCCCAAAAAAAAATGCCTGTCCAGCTAAATTGCCCTGCCGCCCGGTTCTGAGCTACTACTATATAAAAACGCCTTTGACAAGCTAGAATGGCATATTTCTCATCATTAATAGAGGTAATTTAAAAAAATCCTGGGTTTCATTTTAGCACAGTTGCCAAACTTACAGTCATAGCTCTGTTGAGCCAACTATTCCCCCTTCTCGCAGTAGTGATGGGTGGCAGTCATAAGTAGTATAAATTCAATTAAAAATAAAATCATTGGCATTCTCCCAAACATGATTAACTCTCTTTTAGTAAATGAGGCAGTATCAGAGATAACTGTAGAACCATGTTTATTTCTGTACCATTTTGATTCAGTTGAACTTTCTGAATTATCACAAATATTAGCTTCATCTAAACCCCCAGCTTGTATGTTAGACCCAATACAAACCAAATTATTTAAGGAAGTGTTTCCTCTGGTTACTGGCCCTATTCTAGACATGATGAATGTATCTTTAATAAATCGATATGTGCCACAGTAATTTAAGGTTGCTGTAATTTAATATCTACTTAAGAAACCCTCCCTCGATAAAGATGACTTCGCAAACTACAGACCTATATCTAAACCTCCTTTCCTATCCAAAATTCTTGAGAAAATAGTTGTTAATCAAGTATGTGAGTATCTAAACAGCAACAACCTGTTTGAAGAATTTCAGTCAGGTTTTGGAGCTCATCATAGCACTGAAACAGCACTGGTGAAAGTTACTAATGATATTTTAATGGCCTCAGATAATAGATTTGTATCTTTTCTGGTCTTGTTAGATCTCAGTGTTGCTTTTGACAGTCGATAATAATATTCTATTAGAAAGGCTCGAACATGTTGGTTTAAATCCTATCTGTCCAACAGATTCCAGTTTTTTTACATTAATGATAAATCTTAACACTCAAGGGTTACTTGTGGAGTAACATAGGGTTCTGTGCTTGGACCGATTCTCTTTACAATGTATATGCTTCCAATTGATAAAATTATTAGACAGCATGGAATGAATTTTCATAGTTAAGCTGATGATACACAATTATATGTATCCATAAAACCTGATAAAACCTGATGATTTTTTGTGCCTTTATATCAGTTAGAAGTTTCAGGGATTTAATGTACAATTTGAATTCATTCAGGAAGATAATAAATTTGGGGGATGACTTCATAATTCTATTTTTATGAATGAAAAATTTGGCTAAACAAAGGATTATATTGCAGCAGAGTTTATCATTTTTGTCTTGAAGGATCATACCAAAAGTTACATCATCTCTTGAGTTAGCAGCTGGAAATAAAGGAAATTTTTTGTTTAATCCAGTTGTGGGTGTTAAACCAAAATGTTTGTATCAAGTCACATGAGAAGAAGATATGGTCTGTGGTTTCAATGTCATTTTCACAGAATGTGCATAGATTATCACCAATATTGAAACGAAGTCTGAGCAATTCTTTAGAGGGATAAATGTTGTTCATAATCTTAAAGTGTGTTTCTTTCGTTTTAGGGGGTATAGGAAATTTTAAATACATTGTTATCAATAGATTTATCATCAAATTTATGTAGAATATTATTTCTGTTTTGTTTCCGGGGGAATATTGTTTCATTGAAGCAGTTTCTTATAAAATGATTGTTACATTTTTTGTCCAGGATTAGAATCCCTTGTATTGATAATTGGCCCAGCTGTGGTATAATGGGATGGTGGGTCAATATGTTTTTTGTTAGAAATATAAATTCATGAGGAAGTACTTTTTGTAAATTAATAAAGTCTGATTTGGAAGGGTTAAATTTATATTTAGTACAAATTTGTTGGTAATCTAAAATATTACCATTAGCATCCATTAAGTCAACTACAGACCAAATATTCCTCCCATACCAATCTTGATAGAATAATGACTTATTCTTGTGTAAAATGTATCTGTTATTCCAAATCATAGTCGTGTGGGGTGAAAAGCTATGCACATATATAGCATTTTCCAATATAATAGTATTTGTTTGTGAAACTCTGATAATAATATAGGTAGTTTATCTATGTTAAAGTCGACCATAAGAAGACATTTTAAACCTCCAATTTTATTGAATAGGGAAATTGGGACACAGTGCCAAAATGAGTCACTATGTGTGAGCCAAGATTTCAGCCAATTGATTTTTAAGGTTCCATTGAGGCAATTAAAATCGATGACTTTTAAGCCACCATCTTTAATATCTTTAACCATATTGCTCTTTTTCATATAGTGTGGCTTGTTTCTCCAGATAAAATTCATATTAATTTTGTTGAGATGGCATTAGAGTAAGCTGGGTAGATGCATCTTGATAGGCATTCCATCTTGGTCAGGTAGATTCGGCCGAGTATTGAAAGATCTCTTTGAAGCCAAAGATTTAAATTGGCATTACTCTCTTTTATTTTTTTTTCTACATTCAAATATTGACTTTGTTTTTGGTCTTTGGTAAGATGTATTACAAGGTATTTAATTTCTGACTTTATAGGGATGTTACAGATGTTTTTTAGAGTTGTATCATGAATTGCAAATAGTTCACATTTGTCTAAATTTAGAGTTAATCCTGGAGCTTTTGAGAATTTTTTTATTTGTTTAATTGCAATTGGAATTTGTCTTTTACAAGAAGTGTTTTGTCGTCTTCAAGTTGGCTGATGATAATATCAGTACCGAATACATTTAACTTTTTTAAATCATTGCAGTTTTTGATATGAATTGCTAACATTTCTGTGACTAAAAGGAATAGATATGGTGAAATGGGACAACCTTGTGGAATTCCCACATTAACATTAAAATTTGAGGTGGTGCCACTAGGTAGCATGACACAGCTATTTATGTTCTGATATAGTCCACCCACTAAATTCCTAAATTTGACTCCAAACCCTAATTGATCAAGAATTTGAAAGATGAATTGGTTTTCTACGGAATCGAACGCTTTAAAGAAGTCTAAGAAAAGAAGAAAACCTTCATGTTCAATTTGATTTCTATATTCAATGATGTCCATTACAAGTCTTATATTATTGTGAATTGACCTGCCTTTTAAGAAACCAGACTGTGTTTCTCCAATAATGTTTGAAATTCCTGACTGAAGACGAGTGGTGAAAATGTAGGTAAGTAATTTATAATCTGAGTTTCTGAGGGTAATAGGCCTTCTGTTTTCTATAAATCTGGGGTCTTTGCCGGGTTTAGGAATTAATATAATGATTCCATGTCTCATTGTAGGTGGAAGTACACAGGTTTCAAATATTTCCATAAAAACTTGATGTAGCAGAATTTTTATTTCCTCCCAAAAATGTCTATAAAAGTCCCCTGTGAGACCGTCCGAGCCCGGTGCCTCGTTATTTGACTATCACATGTTTGTTTTAAGTTATCTTCAATTTTTGGGATATATTTTTCTATATCTTTTAAAAATGTATGACAATCAGAGAATTTGGAGCTGTAAAGCTCTTTATAGAATTTGAGGATTTCTGAGGAGATTAATTTTGGTTCAGTAATTTCTATATTATTTATTATTAGGGAACTGATACTGTTTTTCTTTTGTCTCCTTTTTTAAAGAGCACAAAAATATGCTGAGTTTTTTCCCCCCTCCTCTATCCATTTAGCCCTCGATCTAATAAAAGCCCCTTGAGCTCTGTCAATATACATTTCATCCAGTTTAGGTTGAAGACTTAGAATTTTTTATCATCTTCAGTAGGGTTGAGTTTATTACAGTAAATATTTAATTGCTTGATAAAGTCTAGTTCCTTTTTCTCAAATTCTTTTTTTAATTTTCTTACTGAACAAAATGGTAAAATGCCGTATTTTATATTTAAGAAATTCCCATTTTTTAACAGGTGTAGGTTATTCCAAGTTTATCGTTTCGGTAATTGGTGACTTAATTTTTTGACAATCATTTTTAATGAGGCTGGAGTTAAATTTCCAATATTCGTTTGAACAAGTTCTACTGTTGTTGGGTTTTACATATAGATACAAAACACTGTGATCAGTAAGTGGAGCAGCGGATATATTGGAGCTGATGTCATAACATAAGTGGGTTGCAATTAACCAGTGGTCAATTCTGGATTTATAGCAGGAGTTGAACCATGAGAATTTACAAATTCCTGGATTTAAGTGTCTCAAAGCATCCGTTAAGCTGTGGTCATTGCAGAAGTTCATAAAGGTGTTTGTTTGGATGACTTGCAGAGAATCTGGTAGGAAATTTATCTTAAAATTCATCATGTACTAAATTAAGATCACCACCTATTATAACATTTTCAGTTGAGTATGTGGTTTTGATATTATCTAACTGTGATCCAATTTGATCTAATAGGTTTTATATTTTCCGTTATCCTATTGTACCCATAAATATTGATTAAAATTAGTTTGAAGTCGTCAAGGGTTAGTATTAGCATTAGCCAGTGACCATTAACATCTGCCATATGTGAAATAACCTGACCTTTGAAATTTTTAAGAAGGATGGCTACCCCTGCTGATCTTGAACTACCATGGCTGAAATAAACTTCATCTCCCCATTGTTTAGACCAGAAACTAATATCTATTTTGGAATGTGTTTCCTGTAAGAAAATAACGTTAGCGGTTTTCCCTTTGCAGAACAAAAAAAACCCTTTTTCTTTTGGTCATGTCTCTTAGACCCCTTGCATTAACAGACAGAGAAATATCATTTTTCAACTGGAACATAATATAACTAAACAAAAATTGAAATGAATTAGCTGAACAGTTTCAGAAACAAGAATACGGTTTCCTTTTTTCTAGGATACCTATTAGGAACCTATTATAGTGGCAAAACCTTAACATGAAAATTTATTTATCAAGACTCACTATCTTGTAGGCTTAACAACCCTGTATTACTTTGATCATGGAGTGACTTTTTGACCGTTGATGAAGGCATGGGGGCCTCTGAACATAGTCTTGAGTCCTGCCTTCCTTGCTTGTTCGATCTTTGGCCATACAGCTTTTCGGGCTTCTCTGTCTCCTTTGGTGAGGTCTTCTGCAAAGCGGATGTTAAGCTCCCTGCAGACTGGGTGATGTTTGGAAGCACGCCAAAGTTAATCTCTGAAGTGTCTTCCAGTGAACTGCATGATGATCTGTTGAGAACGGTTAGCATTATATGGACCTAGACGATGCACAGAGTCTATGATAAAGTCCAAATGCTCCTTCCATTGTGGCATAATTTTTGCAATAATGTCCTTGATGATCTGACATGTGTTTTCTTCATTTAGACCATTTAGTCTTAAATTCCATCTCCTTTGGCATCTCTCCAGCTCTGCAGTTTTCAATTCCAGCTCTGTTTTTCTTCTCCCTCTGTGTTTTTTATCTCAAGTTGTTTCACTTCTACTCCCAGCTCTTTGTTTTTATTTTTGCAATCTTTAATTTCAGCCGAATTGAATTCTACTGCTTTTGCGATGCTAGCCATGGTGAGTGTGTTTTGTTTTAGCTCCTTTTTGAAGTCCTTCATGTTTTGAAGTGTCCCGATTGCAACCAGGATAGCAGCATTTGAAGCATCTTCGGCATGGGTTCCTGCAGATGTGTTCTCTCCTTTTTGTTTTTTCTGCGCAACTGGTAATTTAGCTGGCGATGTTAGGTAGTTTTTCGTGCCTTTGGCATTTGTCTCCATGTTGTCGGGACCGCAGTAGTCGTATTGTGAGAGAGCACGAGCTTTAGCGTTGCTATTAGCATTAGCCATGTCGACTTGGTGGTGTTAAAAGTTTGGGGTTACTTACTGAGCGGCTGATTGTCTCGACTTAAATACTGTTCCCCTTAAACAGAGCGAGTTTTTCCGTGAGTTTTCAGTCCGTTCTAGTGCATAATCTGGGTTTTGCCACCCGGAGCAGTTTACAGCACGTCTGCCCCAACCGCCATCTTGCCAACTCGGAGCTCCGAGAGTAGACCGAGTAGGAAATACACATCAGAAAACAAAGATCGCTATGCCAATAGTTGATATTTTCTTTGTATTCGCACAGTTGGTCATTTTAACGTCATTTTTAAATGCCCTTACACGCTTGACTACATTTCTGCTTTAATTCGGTCACCAATTTATACATTGCATTGCCTTGCTGTGCGTGCAAAACAATGTACAGCTTTGTTTTTCATGCTGGTCTGCTGAAGATGCTATGCCGCTAACAACAATAGCAATAACTAGCCCGACCGTCGAGAGCTGCTGCCTTCAAGCGTCCATGTTCTTTCCGACTCTGAGTGTAGCTAGATAAACTGGAATGCTTTAAGTCGGGAATGACGTCACGTTCTCGTGTACAGCAACTCTGACACCAGAGTTTGAGACAAATGGAATGCAGCACAATACTTCTATCACCATATAAAAAGGAAGAGAACAATAAGCACTTCATACCTTTTATTTTTTCCCTTTTAGATCTGTACAATCAACAAATCAGCAAAGTCAGATATGTACATGTTATTCAAATTATTGTTCGTCTAGTTATGCAGTCGCCTGCATCTCATGACTCCAAATGAAAAGCGCTGAAAGGATAGCGGAGGACTCAGAACCCCCCCCCCCCAAAAAAATATATAAAATTAACACCTCCTTTTCCAGTCACACAGAAAACTAGTTGCATCTTATTTACAGCAAAATTCACTAAGCTTCAATTTTTAAGGGGTATTCCAACTGGTAAGGTCAAACATTATAGGGCAAAAAAACACAAGCGACGGATAGAAATTTTACAACTATACCCAGTCAAAGATAAATTTGTCAACATCGAGTAGATGTCTCATCTAATCCAATGAATGGGTTATCACTTTCCTTTTATTTTATTTGGGCAAGCTTGGAATGAAAAATCAGACACATCACTACAATTTGCCTTTACATGTCTATTGGAAAAACCTTTTCATTACCAAACTGATTCTGCCTTCAAGTAAAAACAAAGCTCCCTTACAGCCAGAACATCAATTTCTGTTCAAGTGTGTCCATTAAAAATAAAGCACTGACATTGTCTATACCAGATGATTTACTACTGTAAGTGCTTAGATGGGAAAGAGATAACTCATTTTCAATGGTAATATAGAAGTGACCAATTTAAGTGAGACCAGTGGTTGCAATCATTGCAGATTAGCCTCTCTCATTTAACTAGGTTTGATCCATGCTACCCTGTAGTGTAAAAGTTGTGTTGCACTGCAAACTGAGGTCAACAGTATTTCATTGAGTCTTAATAAACCATCTTCTGAACTTTATGCTGCAATCATATCATGCAGCTGCCAAAACTGGCCTTTTTACTTTAAGTTTATCAAAAGCAGCTTTGTTTTGCAAGAACTCATTTAATGCAACATCACCAACTGGAATGATACCATGAGAACTACGAAATATGGTTTTTTCGAAGATGAAATGTAAATCTGGGAATTGAAGGCTTCCATCTGTGTTGTTACTTACAATAATGTTTAAACCATAACAAATATTCAACTTGCAACAAAATGTAATTCTTGTATAGCTCATTCAAAAACGTATTTTTTTTACGGTGCAACATAAATATTAGTTGACAGTGAAGTATCAGACCCAATGGGTAAAGCACATTCAGTAAATTCTTAAATTGCTATTAATTTGTAGTCTTGTAAAAAAAACATAATCCCTTTTGTGTACATCAAGTGGCCTCTTGAATACTTTGACTATGAAAATTGAATTCGGTGAAGGCTTATAATAAATTTAAATTGTACAGCAGATTTAAAAAGTTTTATTTTATGTAGTGTTTCTCTGAAATAACAGATGTTCCTCAGTTCCATACTGCTGAAGAAACCATTTAGATTTGCGGAACACAAACCTATTAAGAAAATGAGATTAAAATGTCTCTGTTCCACCTCACAATTCTGATTTCTTAAGATTTACAATGATCACAAAATAAATTGGACCCACTATTAAGCCACAAAAACGGCAGCAGAAGTCAGTTCCTCAAAATGTTGACTTTTAAAACCTTTTGACAATGTTACTAAAGGTCTTACTTTTGTGTTTATTTGCTAAATGTTGTGGGCCACAATCTCAAATTGAAAGATGCTGTAAAATTATAGTGAATGCATTTGTCAATCACTAGTGGATAACCTGCTGTAATTTACAGGATAGCAGTGATCTACTTCCTAAAAAGATGTCATCAATATGTATCTTCTATAATCAGGGACATTTTACGTTATTCATCGTTGAGAAAAAAAAAAGTGCAGTTTTTAAAATAGAAATTTTAAATTGTGGTTTCTTAACATACCTTCCAGATGTTTGAATAAAAAGAGCAGAGGCAAATTGCCTGCCCTCTCACTTTGTGACAAGTTCCATATAAAGCTGCCGTGTCTGTCACCCAAACATCCCTACAACACACAACTAAGTCCAAATGAAAACAGACAGACCTACCAATAAAAAAAAATAAACTAAAAAAAAAGTATAAATATATAGTTAGGACTTCATGCATGTTTGTCCTCTTAAAAAGCAGGATGAACCCAGGGATTTAAGATAGGATGGGGGCAGAAAAATATAATTTGAGCCTTTATTGTTACAACACATTTGCCGTTTTAAAAAAAGCAGATGTACATTTTTTCTACTTTTTTCCTGGACAAAAACAGAAGTCCATATTGAAAGAGGTGCTGTTTCCTTGTTGACCATGCCTGAGAGCAAAGTCTCTGGTTTCCGTTGAATTGAATAGTGGAAGAGCAGATTGGAGAGGGAAAAAGAGGGCAAAAGAAAGAAAAAAAAAATTCCCATGTCAATCTTTTCAGCCATGTGCCTGGTAGAGTTAGGATCACCAAGATGAGTTTGGGTCAGGAACTGCTGACCACAAGGACATTTGGTTTCCTTAATTTCTTCGTGGGTGAGTTTGTTAATCTTTAGGGTCATCAGGGGTTCAGAATCCATCCACCCAAACAGCCAGGCCCCTCTCTGCCAGGGTGCGGTTTACTGAAATGACCTGCAAAACAAGACCAGGTTTTCAAAGAAGCCAACTTTTTTTTTTATCACCCAGAGATCAGCTCGTCTCTTCACTATTCCCCTTATACTTCTCGGTGCAGTACATTTGGCGTCTGCATTACAGTGATGTTTTCCCACTATCAGAAAGATTTATTCTATTTAAGTTAAATTAATATTTCTGAAATACATACCAGAGAAGGAACATTTAAATATGAAGCAGTTGATGTAGCAGAGAAATAGGTGACCATTTCGTTTAATCTTATATACAATAGCTTTTTGATTTTGAGGCAAGAACAGCCAAATATCAGAACTTTGTTACAGACAGAACAATGCAACATAACAGACCAACAGAAGAAGTCCGATAATGTGTTCCAATTAACATTTGGATACATCGATTATGTTAGAGGGGCCCCAATTGGTGAGACTGTAGCCCTGACTTTGAAATGGCAAAGGAACTTTTGTCAGGAAATGTTTTTATTTATTTCTTTATTTGGACCAGAGGTGGAAGATTGCAGCCCAACAGTAATTCCGGAAGCCTTTACAATCAATGATCTTGTCTAAGAGGTGAGCTAATAAGGTCTGGTATCTGCAAACTGTTTTATTTTGCCTGAGCAGTGACAGCTGGTGTTGTGTAAAAAGTGTTTATCCTCTTCCTCATTTCTTAATTTTTTTTTGCATGTTTGTCACACATAAGTGCTTCAGATCAAACAAATGAAGATATTAGTCGGGATATTAGTCAGAGAAAACACACAAAATGCCATTTTAAAATTAAGGTATTCTATTATTAGACGTGAAAAAATCTCTCAACCCTCTGTGACAAAGGAATTGCCATCCGTTCAAAAACAAAAAAAATCATCAGAACAGAGTTCATTTCTCTAGCCAAACTGAGATCTGATAACAGACACCTGTTCTCAATTAAGAAATAACTTAAGACCTGTCTGACAAAGTTAAGTAGACTAAGGCTGCTACATCCATCGCCCTGGGTGATGGTACTACACCTCCAGATGCTTGGACTGCTGCTACTTTTATATCTCTTATCAATATTCTTTACAAAATTTTGTTTTAAAAATTTAATTACGGTAACAATACTTATTTTTCATGAGCCTGATTTGTTGGTGCCCTATGGGCTTTGCGTGATTGGCGGCACTGAATGTGGACACTGAATGTGTGCTGTTAACACAACTCTCAGCTTGTTTGTCATCTTCATAAAAGGACAGCATGACAGAGGAACTGCAGTTGGCTGAAATTCGATAATTTTATTCATTATTGAAACCATAACAATATATAAAATTGAGGTTTATAGACTAGGTTTTCTTCATAGCAGAACATTGCAGATAAAACATCAAGTGTTTTCAAGCATGTTTTATAAAAATCGACCACTTTCAAAACCTCAAAAAGATTCTTAAAAATAATTTCAAACACCCGTACAAACACTGTATATTAATAATTATCAAGGAAATAAAATTATTATCAGTATGTTGGATTATGTCAAAGCAAAAATGATTAAATTGACAAATATTAAGATGTCTGCCAACTCCATTATTGGACTGGTTACTGGACATTTTTATTCAATTATTCCATAACACTTCAATCAACATTAAAAAATATAGTTTAATTTATAAATGTGTACAGTTTAGTTGAGCCTTAGGATAACTTCATGTAACTGATGAATAAAAGTAGCCTTTTATTTCAGTTCTGGTATCTTTTACAGCAGTTTTTTTTAAATGGTCAATGAATTTATGCCGAGACCGATAATAGTCACACGGGTGTACTTAAAGTGTAACTTAACCCCAAAACAACTTTTTTTGCTTATAAACTGTATAAATGTGTTTTTACCAATGCAAAGTTTCAGTTTAAGGGCATATATTTGATATTTTCGTGTAAACTTGTTAAATTACAAATTCTGGTCTAAAAACGTCTTAGTGCTGCTGTTCATGGTCATCGTGTGGTACTGCAATTGCATTTTGTGATTGGCTAAGATTCGTACATGAGAGTTCATGCCTACGTCACAGGCAAAGTCTTAGAGAGACGCCCTCCCTCTCTCTCACACACACACACACACACACACCCACACTCGCGCCGCCCTGTGAAGAGTCAAGCTCATCTTGTGTGCTACAGTCTAAGGTGCTACGTGTGCACACAGCAGCATACTGAGAGAAACAGAGGAAGCTGAAATCCATATATCGCACTTTGGAGGACCACAACGTTGAAGTGGTTTAAAGCCAAAAGTTATAACCTTTATGTTGTAAATACACCGTGAACAAGGAAACAAAAGCTAAGGTAGTTCCCTCCCAAGCTACTTAGCACCGAAGCTAGCGCTAGGCTCTCTGTGCTTGTTTGCTATTATACATGTTGCTGGCTTCAGGCAGCGCTGACTCAGCGCCCCGAGCCAAATGCTTGAACCGATACGTCGTTTAACCGCTACGCTCCATAGAGCCTCTCTTTACCTATGGTGGATGGCAGAGAAGAGACCTAATTTCTCCCTTTACCGTAGGTAAATCGAGGCATCACTGAGCTCGGCGGCAGCATTCCACAGTTCAGCCGTGACTGTCTTCCAGACCACACCCCACCCCCCCACCCCCCTCGCACTCATCCGCCACACTTGGCCATGACCCTCCATGTCTCATGTTCCTGTCAATTTTGGTAAAGTTTTTCGAATGTTGTCTGGGGCGGGATAATGCTTTTTCATGGGGTTTAGTTACACTTTAAATTTTTCCCTCGTCTTGAAGACCCACTCCGTAACTTAAACCATAAAAATATGCGTTTTTGAAATGTTTTGGTGAAAACAATTTATGATGTTCATTTTCGGAGGTGTCACTACAGAGGAGGGTCCTCCTGATAATTAACTCTCTATAGAACTGTTCGCCTGTGGAATGTGACTGAGTTTCGCTTTAGGGCAGTATGCTACGCGCTAACCAATAATATAACAAAATCTATGGTTTTGAAACTTGAGCCATGGCGGATGCACCAAAGAAACCACAGACGGCGTTTTTAGAAGAAGTGAGGAAAATAAACTGGGCTGCAAGAGCTGAAAGCTGCTGGAGTTTCACTGCCGGAGGTGGCTTCTTAACTCCTAACTCCCGCAAGGCGAGGTGATATGCCTGTTATGAGCTGCAGAGCTGGACACTGAGCTGAGCAAACTTCTCAACCTCAAGGAAGATGTTATCAGAAGAAGCAAGGAAAAGAGGCAGGGATTTAAGAGCAGCTGAAAGCTGCCAGAGCTTCACAGCTGAAGTAGCCTTGTTAACCTATGATTCATACAAGGGTGTAGGGCTGGGCGATATGGCCTCAAAATAAAATCTCCGATTTTTTTAAATTCTATTAACATTTTTTTTTCTTCGACAAACAGCATGGGGTCTTTTGTTCCTCGTCTGTCGCAGCAAACCCATACCAATTCTTCTAAAGAAGCTACGTGGAGACAAAAATGTGCCATAACACAAACTATTTCCTTTAAAAAAAAATCCCCTGCAAAAAAGAAAAGCTGCCCGGTGTGAATCATGGGTCAAGATAGTTGCAGCATGTTGAGCCACTGAGCTATAAGATGGGAGAAAACAGGTCAGAGAACATTTCCTTCCCTTCACTGCTGTAAAAGTCCTTTGCCGTCAAACAGTTGTTCAGTTTAGGTCAAAGTACCTTCTTTAAAACCCAGTGTTACAACTTTTT
The DNA here is from genome assembly GCA_028564705.1 of Apricaphanius iberus. NCBI lineage: Eukaryota > Metazoa > Chordata > Actinopteri > Cyprinodontiformes > Aphaniidae > Apricaphanius > Apricaphanius iberus. The sequence continues at coordinate 1,424,550 of JAPXFQ010002706.1, read as the reverse complement.
AGTTTGTGTGGTCAGCCCTTGTGAGTAAGACGTTAGATACAGAAGGATGTTGCACTAGCCATGTTGCTACTGGACTGGGAAGCAATAAATGCTTGTTCCGGGGTTATTTGAGCAAGATGATGTGATACAGTGCCAAGAAAATCATACACTTCTTCAAAAGCACTCCATAGAGATTTGTTTTTGTGAAATTACGCCGTAAACCAAGAGAGGGCGACAGAGGGCAAATATCTGCAAAGTTACAGAGTGTGTCTTTAGACACTATTCAAGGAAACCATGAGATAAATCCAAACATACCTCCTCTCCAACCAGGTTCCATAGGTGGACAAGTGGAAGGCCTGTGGTGTTGTCATAGTTTGAGACCTTTATAGAATGACAAAAATAGTCAACTTTCACAGATTCTTTTACTCCAAGAGGATTTAGTAACAAAAGTATTCACACCTGTGCTAGCAAGGCAACACCTCTGGTAATTTCTTCCAACAATGTTGTAGCATCCGTTGAGAAACAGTCCTCACCTGTTAAATAAAGAATTTATTAAACTAATGTCACAGGTAAGTGCACACGGCTTGTGTCGCATGTTTTAAAAAGTGCATGCCATGTTAGTTTCTAGGTTCCTGCCTATGACTCCACTAAAGATACAAAAAAAGGATATCCTAATGCAAGTCAAGAACAGCAGATGTTTGCACCATATCCTCAAATGTAAAAATAAGTATTCTAAAATCAAAAAAGGCTATTGCTGTTGCAAAGCAAGTTGTTTTCAGAAAAATGATGCAGGCAATTGTTTAGGTCTGTCAGGTTTTCTATAGATCTGTTTTGTGAATTAATGCTCACAGGTAGAACATTACTTGCTCACAAGTGATTAAAAATTAAAAGTCATGAAAAGTCCAAAGTTTTTATAAAACATTTGCTGAAATATCCTCAAAGGAAGTACAAACACATAATTACCGTATAAAATTCCCATGTTCTTAGATCAACAGCTTAAAAAATTTAACACATTATCTAATCCAATCTTTCTTCTTTTTCTCTTTTTTTTTTTTAAACGTGTCTTGTCCGGCAGTTTGCTACTCACAATTGGTGTCTGAGTACCACGCACAAGCCCAGGAGATTTACTTTCTCAAGCAGAGTATTACAGCTTTGCTATAGTACTCCACTTTACATATGAGAAATCTTTATTGATGATTACTGTGGGTTTAATTTCTTGAAGTTATGGATACGAAAACGAGAAAACAAGAAGAAAGAAAGAAGATGAAGAAGAGAAGTAGGGAAGGAAGGATTGTGAACTGACAATACAAGATATGGAGGTAAACAAAGAACACAAGAAAACATCTGTCCTGCCCCTCTGTTGGACAGCAGATAACATTACCTGAACAGATCCAGTAATATGAACTAAGAACTACACATTCACAACACAACAAAATGGATTAACAAATACAACACGAATGTCGCTGGTAAGCTCCTGGTACTAACTATCTGTTGATGAAAACCTAAGCCCAAGAATATGTCCCCACACCTATGTGTGTGGGCATGCAGTTATAAATAAGGTTTCCCCATGCAAGTGACTGATAGCTGGTGTATAGAGCCGTCGATCCGTCCTTCAGGAGTCGACGCAAACATAAAGTAGGTCGGAGATGCATACGTCCAGAGCTGCCAAGAGTCCAGGATCCACTGGCGGACCAACGCAGGGCCGACCACCCTCAAAGAGAGGAACAGATGAAGCTCCAGCTGCTGTAAGGCACGAGGGACCCGCAGCCGGCCGAGGGACAACAGAAATCACCCTGAGCGATCTAATCCAATTTCAATAAATGTATTAAGTATAAATAATAAGGATCTGGTGATCTGATACGTATCACGATACAGAGGGGACGACACAATATGGTTATTTTGATAACCGATTTCAACTGTAGCAAAACGGTCACAGCATTCTAAACACTAATCTGTTTCAGACATGACATCCAGTTTTATTGCTAGATCGAGCTGATCCACTGTAATGAAGGTGAAAACAGCCAAACTACTAGTCATCCTTTTAATTTTAGAACAAATTTTGTCATTAAATTGTAAAAAAAGAATACAAATCCTTTTGTATATCGATACAATATTGTGGCAAAATACAGGGTGGGCCATTTATATGGATACACCGTACTAACATGAGAATGGTAGGTGATATCAAAGTCCTGTTTGTGACACATTAGGATATGTGAGGGGGGAAACTCCTTAAGATGGGTGGTGACAATGGTGGCCATTTAGAAGTCGGCCATCTTGGATACAACTTTAGTTTTTTCAATTGGAAGAGGGCCATGTGACATCAAAATTATTGGTAATGTCACAAGAAAAACAATGGTGTGCTTGGTTTCAACGTAACTTTATTCTTTCATGAGTTATTTACAAGTTTCTCTTTGTTCACAGCCATTGACATGTCGAAGAGGTTAACACGTGAGGAGCGGATCGAAATCGTGTTGATGTCTGGTGAACGCAGTAACCGGGTCATTGCAGCAGATTTCAATGCAAGACACCGTACGAGACCACCCATCTCCCATGCTACAGTCAGCAAACTGCTTGCTAAGTTTCGTGAAACTGGTTCAGTGTTGGATTTGTCAAAATGTGGACGCAAGAAAACTGTCACTAATGAAGAAACATCAGTGGCTGTTCTAGCTTCATTCAGCAAGAGCCCACAGCGTAGCACTCGCCGCACGTCACTGGAGAGTGGCATTAGTCGAACATCCCTTCGGCGGATATTAGCTACTCACAAATGGCACCCTTACAAACTCCAGCTACTGCAGCATCTCTACGAGGATGACCCAGATCGGCACACAGAATTTGCAGAATGGGCAAAACAAAAATTGGAACAGGACCCTCAGTTTCCGCAGAAGATTTTGTTCAGTGATGAGGCAAACTTTTATGTGAATGGTGAAGTTAACAAACAAAACCACCGCTATTGGTCTGACACTAACCCACATTGGATAGATCCCTCCAAGACTGTTGGAACAACAAAAGTGATGGTTTGGTGTGGTATATGGGGTACAACGATAGTGGGTCCATTCTTCATCAATGGATACCTCAAGGCCACTGGATATTTGAAATTGCTACATGATGATGTGTTTCCCTCTTTATGCACTGAAGCTGGCACGTTCCCTGAGTTTTTCCAGCAAGATGGTGCACCACCACATTATGGGTGCCAGGTCCGAGCATTCCTAGATGAACAGTTTCCTGGAAAGTGGATTGGCCGTCGTGGGCCAGTTGAATGGCCCCCAAGTTCTCCCAATCTGACCCCCTTAGACTTCTATCTTTGGAGTCATCTGAAGGCAATTGTCTATGGTGTGAAGATACGAGATGTGCAGCACCTGAAACTACGGATACTGGATGCCTGAGCTGGCATTTCTCCTGCGGTGTTGCAATCAGTGTGTGACGAGTGAGAGAAGAGGGTTGCATTGACAATCCAACACAATGGGCAGCACATTAAACACAGTTTATAAGTGGTCAGAAACTTGTAAATAACTCATGAAAGAATAAAGTTACGTTTTAACCAAGCACACAATTGTTTTTCTTGTGACATTACCAATAAGTTTGATGTGTCACATGGCCCTCTTCCTATTTAAAAAACAAAAGTTGTATCCAAGATGGCCGACTTCTAAATGGCCACCATGGTCACCACCCATCTTAAGGAGTTTCCCCCCTCACATATCCTAATGTGCCACAAACAGAACTTTGATATCACCTACCATTCTCATGTTATTACGGTGTATCCATATAAATGGCCCACCCTGTAGTGCGAAATATTGGTGTAGCGATACTTTATTACATTCCTGAAAATAATGTTTTTTAAAAAAGGATTCTGTACAAAATTTTCCGGTCTTCCTCAAACACTTGAGAACTGAAGAGTCTCCTGAATACTTCTTCAGCTAAGAGGACTGAGCTTAAGTGAAGTCTGAGATGTAGAAGCACAAAATAAACCACTTGTGGTGTTAGTGGCTTCTTGACTTCTTGGTCAGACAGTCAGTGGTTAAGAAACTGTGTGCCGTTTATCAACAACGTCATGAATCCAGCAGATTGTGAACCCGGCTTCGCACATAAGGGTCCTTAAAAAAAGCTCCCGCACACAGAGATCTGGGGTCGTATTCACAAAGAATCTTAGGGCTAAAAGTAGGTCCTAACTGCCAAATTTAGAAGTAACTCTTAAAAAATGTGGGCGTGTCACTCTTAAATTTAGGACTCCTAGTTTCTAAAGATAAAAGTAATTCACAACCACTTTAAGGCCTAAAAGTAGCTCCAAAGTCTGGGAGTCCTTAAAAGAAGTCAAGAGGACTCCTAACTCCCTAAGACCTATTCGCAAAGACTCACAAAATGGCTGCAGCCAGACGCAATGTGTAGGACACTGGATGATTCTGAATTGACCAAACGATACAGACAATGTCCACAAGTATCCAGGTTTTTTTTTTAAAACATAAGATTTTCCTCCGCTCGTTGAAAAAACAAAATCTCCATTCACACATAACTGGATAAATGCGTTTTTCAGCACATTCATAGAAGTGACAAAGCAGTACGGGGCAGTAGTTCTCCCAAATCCTATCCGCCAAGAATAACTTTCTTTCCTCTATCTTCAGTATGCAGCAGTGATAGAGCTTATAAAAGCAAACAAACAAAACGTGCTTTAACAATGGATGATACCAACACAGCTCTGAGGGCATAAATGCTTTTTTTTTTTAAGAGTACCAACAGTTCGCACAAGTGATGTTGGAGCATTTTTTGTCACGGATCGTGACGTTACCGTACTTAAACTCGGTTTTAAACCGTCCACACGCAGATACTGAAAACGTAGAAAACGCAAATCTCCACGTTGGCCGGACTTTTTCAAAAGATTTGTTTTTGGTGCCGAAAATCTCCGGTTACGTGTGGGTGACAGGCTAAACCCTAGAAAAATATCTCCGTTTTGTGAGACACCCCGCTACGTGTTTTTCACCCTGCACAAAGAAGAAAAAGTGGACGTCTTCCAATTTATGCAACATATGTAGGGATGCCTATGTGACGGACATTACACACCTGTTGCAGCAGCATCCTTTTTATAAGCGGCGATCTTGAGCAGACACTGGGACTGTAGAGAATACCAGCTCTTCTCACAGTCTGACGTTCGCATCACCCCTTGATAAGTTGCATTTAATTTCCACCCATGCCTCCCTTTTCTTCTTATTCGTAATCCCGGCTCCAGATCCCCCTTTGAGGACCGTCCTCCCCTCCAGTACCAACTGTGCCAGTAGTAATAATTGGTCCTGCGACAAGTTAGGTTTCCTTGTTCTTTTCTCGCCACTCATTTTCAGTTCACGAGGGGCTTTTCACGGTAGTGGGGTGGGGTGTTGGGTCTATTTAAGACGTGGCTGATGTGCTCATCTTCACAATTGTTTCCAGCCTACTTGCAATCACTCCCTTAATATGATGCATCCATCCATCCATTATCTATACCACTTTCATCCAATTCAGGGTCGCGTGGAGGGGGTGGGGTGCTGGTGCTTGTCCCAGATAGGACGACAATCTGTGACATCATATGATGCATTTCACGTTTTTTCGTTTTTAAACTTCACCCTCTCTGTAAGTAGCCTATTCTGTGTAGGTTGTATGAAGTGTAAGTCTCGTGGCAAAGATGTCATCGTGCATTATTTCTGCTATTTGCGCTGTTCATAATCAAGCTTTTATTGACATTGAAGTTTTCCATTTCCTGGTTTCACACGTGTCATTCAACAACCAATCACACTGCTGTCCGTCTATTTACTCATACATAGGAAATGACGTTTTCCATAGCAACGGGACGTCACTCTTATCTTACGTTTAGGAATTTGTCCTACGTAAAAGTAGCTCTTAGCTCTTTGTGAATAGGTTTTAGATGACAACTCCTACTTAAGACCTTTTAGCGCGAGTTAGGAGTAACATCTAGCGGTATGATAAGAGTCTTTGTGAATACGGCCCCTGATTGATACCTACACCAAAGTAGTTAAGTTTTTACCAGGGTTAGTTTGTTTGGCAGTTTGTCTGTTGGCAACATAACTCAAAAAGTTAGATGGATTTTGATGACATTTTCAGGAAATGTCCGCAGTGGGACCAAGAACAAGTGATTACATTTTGGGGGTGATCTGAATCACTGAGGGGTGCGTGTTCTTAAAGCCTGCCGCACATGAGGGCAAAATCTTTTATAACAGTTATATAAAATAATTTGCTACAACGAGGTGTTAGATGTTTGCGTCCGTGTGAATGCTATGTGAACTTTGTGCTGAGGGCAAATATTCAAGTGACCAATCAAAACGTGCTTTTTCCTTACATGCATCCAAGATGGCAGGACCCTATCATCACATAAAAAAAAAATGAATGAAACTGAGATAGAGATGTCAACTCACTGTATCCCCTCTCACACCGGTCCCTGTTCTTGAAATATGATGAGCTGACATTGTATAAACCGGTTTAGTCTGGCCAAATTTCCACTAGTCTATCTTCTAAAATGTAATCTTCTCCATGGGCTGCCATTTTGGAATTATGTGAGCTGAGAACGTGTTTTAAATGGTCATTTTAATATTTGGCCTCAGCACACATCTCATATAGCGTGCACTGAATTTTTTGCATCATGAGGTGAAAATGATAAAATCTGGTTGATATTCATCTCAATGCCTTGCGACTCAGGAAAAATCATGAAAATTAGGCACACGCAGTGCTATCTGCTGAGCATAGTGCCCCGAATGACTTTTAGCTCAGCAGATTACTCGTGTGCGGCAGACTTAAGACCTCTTTTTTCTCAAACTGCAGGTTTACTTCTGGTTCTTAGGATTAAGCAGAATGGGAGGCAGATCTTTTAGTCATCAGGCTCCTCTCCTGTAGAACCAGCTTCCAGTTTTAGTCTGTGACACAGACACCCAGACTACTTTTAAGACTAGGCTTAAAACTTTCCGTTTTGATAAATTTAAGTAAAATCAGGGTAATGTTAGCCTAGTTATTGGATGTCAGGGGCGGGAGGGGGAGGTTGCAGACGAAAGAGCAAACTGGCTGGAGGGGCCAATGCAGTCTTGAAAGACCGTTTTCCCTGTTCTCTAATCTTGAAAGGGCTTGGTTATCTTTTTAAGGTTTTTTTGGGAAAGCAGAAAGATTTTTGAAAGGGAAGAGGGGAAGAACATGCAGCAAAGGTTGCGTGGGACGGGACTTGAACCGGGGACAACCACGTTGAGGACTGAGGCCTTCATACATGGGGCGCCTGCATTAACCACTACGCCATGCGACACAGCAGTCTTTGTCATCTTGAGCTATCTCTGGGCTTATAAGGCTAGAGAGGGATTATTTGTCCATTTCAGTCTCTGCTTTACCATGCATGACGGGCACAGAAATATCTTGTTTTTTGCTGTTGGTTAGTAAAAGCATGAAAATGCTCAAGTTTGATCAAATTCTATCGACTCTCTTCCCTTTCAAGGCATCTTTGGTTGAAAGCCATCACAAGAACTGATTAGAATAAGCAGATGAACAATACAACAATCCACATTGATCACTTCATATCATAGCTAGCCAACAGTGCAACTGCAAGATAACTACAAATAACCATGGGAACCAGAGCTATGCAAAGGATGTGTCTTTTGGCACACGCGTTGCACAGGTGTCCACTGTGCTGATAAACAAATATTCCCTATAGGCGTATGGTGGTGGAGGATAGACTGACAGCATTTCTTCCTCACTCTCTTGTTCTACTTAAAAACTTTATTATATACAGTTACTTCAATTGTTAACTTCATGTTTTCTCTTGCTGCATGCAAACGTACTGACAGAGAAGTTCAAATTATTGCCTTAGTCCGACTGAAATCAGACTTAAAATGCGTGTATACACCTTAGTCCGGCTGAAGTCGAACCGAACTGGAGTTTCAGAAGCTCGACTAATGCAGCTTGATAATGCGATTTTCTCTCCATGCATACTTTTGCCTTGAGAAGCCGAGCTATCAGGAGCTTTGCCCTGCCCCTCCAGGAAATGATGAGCTCGGAGGCCCAGTAATCAACAAAATAGCTAGTAGAAGAAGAAGATCGGTGCATTTATGGACAGACGAAGAGACCTACACATATTAAAGTATAGTATATTAAAGTATATGGATGGAAGAAAACCCAGAAACCCGGCAAGCTCTTCAAAAAAGTGCAGCAACAGCTGGCCAGCATCCGTCACATGAGGACGCCAAAGCAAATCCGCATAGGATGGAAGCACCTTAAACAAGCATTTTTAAAAGCAAAGGAAAGTAACAGGGTTAATTGCCATGCCCTTTTTCTGGACTTTTGGAAGAAGTCCTGGCACACTGACCTTTGTCTCAAGCCAGTCAGCATGGCATAGACATTGCATTTACTCCTCCACTCTCAGGTGAGTTATCGCAAAATTTAGCCTGGTATTGCAGATTAATCTGTGTTTTATGTATTTAGATGAGCACGTAACGTAGAAAATTAAGCAAACGGTAATTATGAACTTGTGATGTGTACCTATAGTAAGGCTATATTAATATGCTCGCTTATAGAGTACAACGGGGGAGCGGATGTATTGGCAGAGACCATGCAGGCAGAGTCACCACAGCCTTCATCATCATCCAGCACAGATCCTTTAGATTGCAAGACGACCCCCACTGCACTGGAGCCAGAAAGAACCAGCACCCCTACTTTCCTGGAGACGAGCTGTACTCCTGGTGAGTTTCTCAGTTATCCGTCTGCAGTTGTCTTTTGCATGGTTGTCTTCTTTATGGTTAATACATATTTGTGTTCTGTACAGTGGTGCGGACACAAACAAGGGGGCGAAGGCATGTTGCAGCAGACCTGATTGAAGTTGTGGGTAGACTGGAGGACCTGCAAATAAGCTGGATGACAGCCCTACAACAAAGCCAGGATCGTGAGGAGCGCATGGTTAAAAGTATTGTTGAGAGCAATGCTGCAGTTATGGAAACTCTTATGGAAAGCATGTGCTTTTTCCAGCCTTCTATGCCACCACCAGGCAGAAGTCCAGAGACTTACCCAAATTATAACTAGTCATTTACAAGTACGGATGATCAGCATATCTATCACAGCTTGTAAGGACTACACAAAATAGCTTTTCATCTTCATTGTTGGTTTTACAACATTCTGTTGTGCTACTATTATTTAAAAAAGCTGTCTATATATTGTCTTAAACATGTAACAAGAACATGAACAAACAAGTAAATCATTTTTAATTTTTTTACATTTCCTTAGTTTAAAGAAAAACATACCGTTTCAAAATCACTTTTCTATTTAAAACAATGGTCTGCGCTGAGGAAAGTTTACGGTCATGTACTCAATCAAAACCAGCCAGACTTTTTGGCCATCTGTGTTGTCTGTACCATTGTAGACTCGGACACCAGGCTGTGGTAACTGGTGTTGAAGAACTTCTGCTTCTGCAGCCCACACAGTGTTGAATGTCTCCTTTTCAGTCTCACAGAAATTGTGTAGGACACAACAAGTGGCAATGAGATGTGAAGTGAATGTGTAATGAAAGTCACTTCTCTTCATTAACACCCGCCAGCGTGACTTCAGCCTCCCAAAACCTATTTCCAACTTGTTTTTAGCTGAACTAAGATAAACATTAAATGACTCCTGTTCAGGTATTAGATGTGATGAATGTGTGTATCCTTTCATTAACCACTTTGTGAGCAGATTGGTGGGGTCTCCTAGCAGGAAGAGGTCAACTGCAGTACCACTGATGTCTCTGGGTGCCTGAAAAGTAACAAAAAAGGGCAAAAGTTAATTTTAATTAACTATATTCTGATGCTATGAACACCTTGAAGCCAACAGTATAAAGTAGTTCAAAAGAGTGGAGAAAAAAAACAGCCACAGTGGTAAAGCAGCTTAAAGGGGAATTCCTGTACCTAAACATGTAACTTATTTCAGACTGGCTCATTCCCCAATAATATGAAAATATCTAAAGTAATACCACTATATAAGACCGGAAACAAACACCATTTCACAAACTATAGACCTGTATCATTGTTGCCACAGTTAAAAAATACTTGAAAAAGACACATTTCTGGAAAAACACTTAATACTTGTTGAGAATCAGTATGGATTTAGAACAAATAGATCAACATCTCTGGCAATAATGAAGGCAATAGAAGAAATCACAAATGCAATAGACAATAAAAAATTTGCTATTGGAATATTTACTGACTTGAAGAAAGCTTTTGACACCATTAATCATGATTTACTAAGCAATAAATTGGAAAGATATGGTGTCAGGGGAATAGCGCTTGAATGGTTAAAAAGTTACTTAAGTGGGAGACAGCAGTTTGTGAGTTTGGGTGGCTATGTTTCATCCTATTTGGATATTGTCTGTGGGGTCCCCCAGGGATCAGTATTGGGTCCTAAATTTTTTCTTTTATACATTAATGATATATGTAAAGTTTCTCAATTTTTACACTTTATATTGTTTGCAGATGATACGAACATTTTCTCTTCTGGGGATACTACAGATCAATATTGAAATGAATAAGCTTAAAAGCTGGTTTGATGCAATGATAATGTTTGGTAATTATGGGACAAATTCATTGGTAACAATAAATATTGAGGGATCGGTAATAGAAAGAGTATGTGAAATTAAATTCCTGGGGGTAATCATTGATGACAAAATGAGTTGGAAATCACATATCAAACATATACAAACTAAAGTCTCAAGGAGTATTGCAATAATAAAGAAAGCAAAAAAAGTTTTAGATTACAAATCCATCCACATGCTGTATTGCTCCCTAGTTTTACCATACCTACAATACTGTGTTGAGATTTGGGGTAATAATATAAGACTTCCCTACAGCCATTTTCCATTATTCAAAAAAGAGCAATACAAATTATTCACAACGCTGACTACCAGGGACACAAACTTATTATTCCTAAAGGCACGCTTACTCAAATTCACAGACATTGTTAATTATCAAACAACTAGAATAATGTTCAGAGCCAAATGCAATATTACCTACAAATACACAGAATTTATTAATCCTCCATGAGGGGGGATATAATTTTAGAGGAAAAATTATATTTAATATTCCCTTGGTGCGAACAAATGGGGAGAGCTTTTGTGTGTCACACAGCGGTGTGAGACTACGGAATGGATTTCATAAAGAGTTAAAAGAATGTCCAAACATAAAACTGTTAAACTTAAGATATAAATATATGGTATTTAACAGGTACAAGAATGAAGGCGATATTGGGGAACACTAGGTGGTGTAAGGTGTACACTGTATTTCTTTTCTGAACTACTGAACTAGTACTACTACATCATATTTGTAATCATGTAAAAGTACAAGGTTGCCATCCAAACCTTTACTTGCTTAACAGTGAAAAAGTTTGTAAGTTGAAATACAGTAAGGAAAGCCATCAGTAATTTATGTTAATGGTTTTAACAAATTCAGGTATATTGAAATGATGGTAATGAATAGATACTAAATCATTTAAAGTAGAAAATCCTTGAATCATCAATATTTACAGTAATTACACATCTATGTATAAATACATATACACACACACGTGTATGTATATGTGTGTGTTTATGCATGTCTACACGTATATATATATATATATATATATATATATCAAGAAATTATACATGTATGAGAAAATGAGATAAAAAATTATATTTCTTTGTAGTTTTAGTCAGATTTGGCATTAGACACAGAACATCTGAGCATTGGTTACTATAGTTGTTACAGCTATGTGGTACTGTTATTTTTTTTATTTTTTTGATCAATTCCCAGTGTGGACGTACCCTTGGTAGCTGACGTGCCTGGGAAAACAAGGTTGACTGTCTCAGGATTTCTGCATCATGAGCACACCCTGGCATCTTACAGTTGATGTTCCAACACCTGTAAGAATACATAGGGAAAAATTATACATTCAATGTACAACATTAAAACAGATAAAAAGCACACCGAAGCAATTACAGTTTGTAAACTCACCGGAACAAGTCATCCACCATTGCCTGCAGAATGTAGGAAGGCCATCCTTTCCGGTTCACAAAGTCTTTGTACCCATCACTTGGTGGCAAGGCAGGGATATGAGTGCAGTCGATGCAGCCGAAGATCTGAGGAATGTGAAATTTCTGTTCGAATCTTCGTGCGATGGAAGATTCCTTTTCTGCGGTTGGCACCTTGATGAAGTGTTTGATGACGTCCATTACTATTCCTTTGCAAAATGTGTACACACATTTTTTTCACGGTGGGCTTGTGGACACCAAACTGATTAGCGGTTACTCTGTACAACTTGCGAGTCTGTACAGAATTATGGAGACCTTCATCTGCAGCGGTATTTGTGTCCAAACAGTTACATCCTGGGGACTCAACACTCCATCCATAAAGCTGCACAGTCTGTTGAACGATCAGTGTGTCATCCGAAAATTCTCCTTCCACTCAGTATCAGAAAATTTAGGAACTCTCTCCCACCAGTCTTTGCTTCTCACCCGCATTCAACAAGAACAAGTAGCCTTTTATAGATGAGAGGACATGAGCTGGATTTCTCGACGTCGTCTGCTCTCTGATAATATAATCGCCACAAGACTGTGTGCAGGTAGTGTGTAATATGATCAAAGAGTACAGAATGCAACAAATGTATAGAGCGGCAGCATTGTCGTCATCCATTTTGTTTTTACTATGTCTGCTTCTCTTCCACAAATGTTCGTTTTACCGAGTGTGTGACGTGACCCGGAGAATGCCACACGAAGGGTTACATGTCGCCACCTACTGTTGCGTTGGTCGGCACACACTGACTTAAGGCGTATTCACACCAGGAAGGTATGTTAGTTTGCTTGCTTTGGTTCGTACTCCGCTTTTTTTGCTTTGGTTCCTACTCCCACTGCAAAATAAATGCAGCAGGACCAGGGTTTCTCAAAGAAACATGTGTTAAGGTCATTAAGGTATTGGGCAGTTAAGCCTGTAAACGGGGTAATACCATAGAGTTCGTACAGTTTCACTATCAAGGCAGGGAATGGGTTTGGTGCGCTGTAAGCTTCTAATCATAAAAAAAACAGGGCTACCGAGTCCTCTGTCAAAACAAATCTTGTGACTGCCTGACAGCCCCTTTTCATTGTCGCCACTTACATCACCTGTTACACAACACCACAACAACCAGATAATCAAATGTGAATAAAATCGCCCCAAAATATTTAATTATGGCTCCTACAATATTAAACACAAGCAAATGCATTGCATAATTTTGTACTTTTACACTTTGGCTCCCTTGGAATTGTATCTCCCTTGGAAACGAAATAATTTCGTTTATACTTTACAAAGATATATATATATGTCATATATGCTCACATTAAAGCTCATTGCATTCTTAAAAACCGGGTTACATATTTTGCTCAAAGGTAGGGTAAAATGTTATTTTTCTAAGAAATGTGTTCGTTTATTTGTCATATCTGCTCCTCAAAAATGCACAAGGACTTCTCAAACTTAAATGTGTTGTTCAGCATGCTTCTCAGATCATCATATTTTTACTGAGGTGTGTGATGTAAAACGTTCCTGTTTCCAGGAAAAAATGCTGTGGAGGATTTTTTTTTTCAATAAATCAAACAAAAAACAGATGTGATGGTAGATTAATACTTTTAATTTAGGATTTTTCAATGCTGTATTTTTTCTATATTTCAAAATATGCCTTCCCTGGCAAACTTAATTGAACAAGGGCAAAATCCCATTTATTTTACATGATTAAAGGGTCAGAATACAGGGTAAATATATACAGAAACACTAAGTTAGGATACAAATTATATCAGGCATGAAGATAAGAGTATGACAGAATCTGTATCCCACTGGAAACTTTTTTGTTCTTCGAATTCTACTGAGGAAATGATCATAATACAGGGCAAATAGATACTGAAATACTAGGAGATGGGATACTCCAAGCCCTTTTAGGAGTGGGATACAAATTCTGGCAGGGATGAAGATTCAGCCTGCTACAACATGTATCCCCTCCTAAGAAGGCCTGTGAGTAGGGGTGTGAAAACAATAAATAAATAATTAAATACAAAAAAAAAAAAAAAAAAAAAAAAAAAAAAAAACATTCACATCTGAATCTAGATTCCTATTTAACAAAATTCAGTTAATTTATTCAAAATTTATTCACGATCCGAAATGTTTGAGAATCGATTCTCAAAAAATATGTTTTCTGAACCTTTTTACATTTTCGCTTCGCGTAGTGTTTGTAATGCAACGGCCACCGTCGCATTGACGGGTCTGATGCACCGTTGGCTAGCTAGCGCTAGCTAGCTGTAGCCGCTAGCGTAGGCAGCTAGTCCCTAGCTGTAGTCGCTAGGCTAAAGCTTCAGCATGAAAGACGAAAGAGAAATGAAGCCCGACCCGTCTTTGCTGAAGGTAAATGTTTGGGCCGTCTAAAAGGTCTTCTCCATGCTAATGACACCTTTGGCTAAAGTTTTTTTATTATAAATCTGCATATATAAGAGCGATCTTTCTTTATAAGCTTGTGGTGCGGAAGGACTGGAGTCGGAGGCGGAGTGTCAAACGACGGTGCCAACGGCAGTTGCTTTAATGACATTTAACTTTTATATCTCCACAAACAGGCAGACTCTTAACTCGTGCAGCTCCTTACACCAACATAAACTCAACGAAGGTCCGATACCCTAAAAGTCCCTCCGGAACTCCGTAACCTCAATTTAGGTTCCGGGTGAATTATGTCAACCCACTACACTAGCCCCCCCAGAATTCACCTATAGTCAAAATCCCCGCGCCGAAAAGGGACCACAGCCCGACCACAGCGGGTGTAGGTACCTGGGTCTGGAAAACGGTTGGAGTCGGACTGGGCGACCCTGTCGTCGACTGGGCAGGCGGGATTTCAGCCGGGTAGGTGGGGGGAGGCGCCGGGGGGCGTCCGCGGCGTGGGGTCTTCGCCAATTCCAATAGCCTGGAAATATCCACATGAGCAGGCTTAATCCTATCAACTGAGATGGTCTCAGGCCTACCGCCAACATCCACGACCATGTTCTTATCTCCATGCTGTAAAACCTTAAAAGGCAGTCATAAGGCGGACGCAACGGGCCGCGGTGGGCATCGTGACGGACGAACACAAACCCTGCCTCACGCAGGGCAGGGGGGGCCTGGGAAACCGGGGTCCCATGCTGCGATGTAGGAACAGGTGCGAACACCCTGGCAACCTCCAGCAGGGAGGATCGCTGTCTAGCCGCAGACCAAGGTGAAGTAGTGTCCGGAATAAAGTCCCCAGGAACTCGTAGCACTTGGCCTTAGACGAGCTCAGCGGACGAGGACTGCAGGTCCTTAGGAGCCGTCCTGAGGCCTAGCATGACCCAGGGAAGTTTGTCCACCCAGTTTCCGTCCACCAGGCTGGAACGCCTTCATAGAGCGGTGGAACCGTTTGCACAACCCATTAGCCTGGGGGTGATAGGCGGAAGTGCGGTGCAGCTTGACCCCCCAAGTCTCTGGCGACTGCGTTCCACAGTTCGGACGTAAACTGTGTACCCTGGGCCGAGGAGAGATCTGAAGGAGTTCCAACACGTGCGACCCACGAACCGATAAACGCCCGGCCCACGTCAGCAGATGAGGTCGAGGAGAGGGGGACAGCCACCGGCCAATGGGTCGTCCTGTCCACTATGGTGAAGAGGTAGGAGAAACCATGTGAAGGGGGGAGAGGGCCCACTAGGTCGATGTTGAACGTGGTCGAACCTCCTCTCTGGGACGATAAACTGATCAAACGGGGCCTTGGTGTGGCGGTGCACCATCGCACGCTGACAGGCAACACACGAGTCGACCAAGGACCGCACGTCGCTTTTCATCGCTCTCCAGACGAACTTTTGAGCGACCAGCTTCACGGATGCTTTCCTGCCTGGATGAGACAGGCCGTGTATCGCCTCAAAAACAACCCTCTGCCAGCCGGCAGGGACCAATGGTCTGGGCTGGTGGGTAGAGAGGTCACACCACAAGTTGACTCCTGAGTCGCCAACCGCGACCTCATCTAGTCGCAACCCAGTGTCTGAGTTTTTGAGCGACTTAATCTCAGAGCCCGAGGCTTGTTCTGCGCTCATATGTGTGTAGTCGAGACCCAGCTGCACCGTGTTGACGACCGTTCTGGAGAGGCAATCGGCGACCATGTTGGATTTGCTGGCGACGTGTCGGATATCTATGATGTACTCAGAGATGAAAGACAGCTGGCGTTGCTGGTGGGCGGACCACGGCTCAGCTACCTTGGACATGGAGAACGTGAGGGGTTTGCGGTCGACGAAAACTGAACTCACGGCCCTCCAGGATGGAGCGGAAATGGTGGATCGCCAGCCAGATGCCGAGTAGCTCCCTGTCGAAGGTGCTGTACTTGTGCTCCCTAGGGACTAGCTGGTGGCTGAAAAAGGCGAGTGGTTGCCAGGCGCTTCCGATCCACTGCTCACAAACTGCGCCAACGGCCTAGTCAGATGCGTCTGTCGTGAGAGCGAGCGGGGCTCCGGGTGGACCAACATAGCGGCCTGCCACAGCGCAGCCTTCATATACTGGAAAGCCTTGATCCTCTCCGTGGTCCATTCGATATCTTGGCTGGGGGTCTTACTCTTAAGAACCTCATACAGTGGGTGCATGATGTGGGCTGCCCGGCGGATGGATCGGTGGTAGAATGTGACCATCCTGAGGAACTCCCGCAGGCCCCGGGCCGATCGTGGGCGGGGAAAAGCGGAAACTGCTTCCACCTTCGACGGGAGGGGGGTAGCCCCATTAGTGCAGATGAGGTGCCCGAGAAACCGGATGGACGGCACTCTGAAAACGCACTTCGCTGGATTAATGATCAGGCCATGCCGGTCGAGCCGGTGCACCAAATGTTCCTCCTCCGAGGAGCTGGTGTGGTGGCATCATTGAGGCGCCGGTACTCACCACACGGGCGCCAACCACCATCTGGTTTCAGAACCATGTGCAGTGGCGAGGCCCATGGGCTGTCGGAGCGGGGAATGATGCCGAGGCGTTCCATATTGGCGAACTCGGCACGAGCAATCACCAGTCTCTCCTGGTTGAGTCGTCAGGCCCTAGCATGGATGGGTGGGCCTTTGGTCTAAATGTGGTTCTCTCCATGTTGTTTAACCTTGGTGGCTGCGAAAGTGGGCTGTGTCAGGCTGGGGAACTCCCGAACTGGAGAGACCGTCATATGTCCCCTTGCGCGGACACATGCAAACGAGGTGAAAGTCAACGCGTCCACAAGGCGGCCATTCTTGACATCCACGAGCAGTCCGTGGGCACACAAAAAATCTGCGCCGAAGAGGGGAAATGAGATGTAGGCAGTAACAAAGTCCCATTTGAAACTTTGACCCCCGAAACATAAATCCACAGTCTTTGTGCCATACATGCGGATTGGGGTGTCGTTCGCGGAGGTTATCGGCGGGCCACTTAATCTTCCTGCGGCGTCATCCACTGTAGATGGCAGTACGCTCCTCGGGTGCCGGTATCGCAGAGGAATCTCTGACCAGAGAGGGCGTCTACAATGAACAGCTGCCAGTTCCGTTTGCCTGCGCTCACGGCCACTACTGAGCGCAGGCCTTGGCGTTTCCAGTCACATTGAAATTGCAAGGGGAGCGGCACCTTTTAGCCTTGGTCCCAAAACGTGCATGGAAGTAACACAAAACTGGGTTCGCATGGCTGTCGGCGGCCACGCGTCCTCTGCCGGGGGAAGCTCCAGTGCTCGGGGGCGTGTAGCTGCGTGTCGGGACCAGCACGTCAGGGGTGAATCGCTGGGTGGCCAACTAGAATCGCTCTGCTCCTCCGCCAGAGCACGCGGCTCCGTTATTCGCTAGCGCTGTCTGAACGTGCGGCGGCAAATGTCGTAGAAACAGTTCAATGAAAAGGAAATTCGGTTCCTCTCCGCCTAGCAGGTTCAACATCATTTCCATATGCTCGGAGGGCTTGCTGTCCCCAATGCCTTGAATAAAGGTAGCTGGCGGACTTGTTCGGGTCGTGACAGTTCAAAAGTCTTAAGCAGATAAGGTTTGAGCCCTGCATATTTATCCCGAGCAGGAGGGGAGGTGATGAAACTTACTGCTCTGGCTGCAGTGGAGCTTCCGAGTGCTGAGACGACGTGGTAGTAGCGTATGGCGTCATCTGTAATACGCCGGAGGACGAACTGAGCCTCTGCCTGGGCGAACCACGTCGCTGGGGACGTCTCCCAAAACTCAGGCAGTTTGAGGACGGTGGAAAGTGCCATGTCGTTTCACTCTATATTCTGTTCAATCATGGAATCTTCAGCGGGGCTGACGTCGGGGTCACCAGTGTGGTGCAGAAGAACTGGAGTCGGAGTGTCAAACGACGGTGCCAACGGCAGTTGCTTTAATAATATTTAACTTTTATATCTCTTAACTCGTGCAGCTCCTTACACCAACATAAACTCAACGAAGGTCCGACACCCTAAAAGTCCCTCCGGAACTCCGTAACCTCAACTTAGGTTCCTAAGTTGTTTTCTAACAAAAACAATGAAAATAATAATATAAGCCATACGTTTCTGTTCAATGATGGTTTATAAGCAACATTTTGTTGCATACTAAATATTTTCAATGTATTTTCTACAACGTACCAAAAAACAAACAAAATACTTTTCTTTTTTCT
Source organism: Apricaphanius iberus (assembly GCA_028564705.1). NCBI lineage: Eukaryota > Metazoa > Chordata > Actinopteri > Cyprinodontiformes > Aphaniidae > Apricaphanius > Apricaphanius iberus. Next base: position 1,405,972 of record JAPXFQ010002706.1, on the reverse strand, counting down.
ACTTAAAATATATCAGCATTTTTTTTTTTTAAGACTACAAATTTTGTTTAAAAGGTCTTGGATGTCCAGTTGCAGTTTAATTACTTGTTACTTTTGAACCAGTTCCCTTCTCTCAACATAGATTGTAAAATCCATTTTGTGTTGATGCCCTATTATATTCATGGCTCACTTCAAAGTCACTTTGCAGATCAAGTTGTGTGTATTACAAACAAATGATGAATGAAAGAGTACTGATTAAGAAAAAAAAATTTGAATCGAGAATCCATTCAGCATCGAGAATCGTTTCTGAATGGAATAGTCACCCCAAGAATCGGAATTGAATTGAATCGTGAGATGTTGTAAGATTCCCATCCCTACCTGTGAGTATCCCACTTACAAATGTTTCAATATATATTCACCCTTTATTATGACCATCTAATCCCTTACATTGTCACCAGTAAGACTAGCAACCACTTTGTGGAAGCTAATGTGATCCTAATAAACAAATTTGAAGATGTTTGGGAAATTAATAATAACATACCTTCTTATAGAAATTCTTGCAGACAAAATTATAATTCCTACTAAAATTTGTATCCCCACCCTAAAAGGGCACTTAGTGGCTTAGTAAATATTTACCCTAGATCATAACAGGTTAGTTTTGTGAATTTTAAGAGGATCGGCCAAGGAATAAAGAAATTATCTGGGGGATACATACTGTGGCAGGCTCAGTCTTCATTCCTGCCAGAATTTGTATCCCACCCAGTGGCAGCTGGCCATAGAGGGCGCTAGGGCGCCACCCCACCACTGACAACTTGCCACATTACCTTGAGTAAAAGTGGAAAATAATTTTTATAACAACATAAAAATGTTTCGAAATATATGTATATTTTCTTTCAGATGTGTAAGATAAATGTTTAATAGTTGAAGGGGAGTTGAGTTGTGGTTGTGTTGTCTGATTGAGGACGTATTTCTACCCCATTCACTCTCTTTATAATTCAAATTCAAAAATACTTTATTGATCCCAGAGGGAAATTAATTGAAACAAGTTGTACATGCGCAGTAGCTCCTCTTCAATACAAAAGATAGGATTAGCGGAAGTAGCTGTAGTTCAGACGCCGCTACTTCACAATAAGAGCATGTATTCGTATTGTGTAGATTGATGACTTGGATAGTTTGCTGAGTGTTTACATTTTGGAAAACAGTAAATTGTGACATTTTATTAATAAATCTATATCACATTTGATTTATTTGATACTTAACACAGCTGCTGCTATCCAAATATTAAGTTTATTCATATATTTTGGTTATTTCTGCATTACCTTTCATTTGTTCTTATTTTTCATATGAAATCACACACATCTCCCTCCTCACATTTATATCACCCAACCGTGTATCAGCAGCTGTGTGGAAATATTAAAGAGCAAAATAAATATAACAGCTTTTTCTCCACCACATCTTCTTATATTCTGACTGGCTTTAAGTGGAGCTCTGGCAGGTTCTCCCAGTGTTAACAGAATGATCCCAGTCTGAACCAGTACCTCTATAGACAGCTCAGTGTTTCCTCCTTGACATTAGCAGTCTGTTCTAGCAAAACTGTTGAAGCATCTGACTGAAATTGTTGTTGTAGGATAGTCCTATTAAGAAGACGCTTAGGGTTGTCCAATACAGCATGATTAAGAAACATTCATCTTTACATAAAGAAAATTTTAGCCAGTCTTTTTGCCTTAGCAACTGGTTAAAAGATCGATATGTCAATGTACGAATGTATGTAGTCAATGTGTGAATATGATCGTGGAGTTAAAAACTAAATTCTACTAATCTCTATGAAAAAAAGCTGTGGCAATTGGATTTGTCCTTTACTCTAAAAATTGTAGTGTTAGTCATATTTAGGAATGTTAATTAGTCTGGATTAATTCACAGCTAAATTATCGTTTCACAACCCTAATACCTAGCCATCATCATAGTACCCCCCCCCCCCCGGAGAAAATTCCACAAGCCGCCACTGATCCCACCCCTAAAAAAGGATCTGAGTATCCGACTTCAAAGTGTTTCAGTCCAATGTTATAGTCACCCTTTAGTATGACCTTTTAGTACTGTGAATTTGATGAGTTTTGGTCAATGAATTAAGAAGTATCCAGGGAATACATATTGTGGCAGGCTGAGTCCTCAACGCTGCCAGAATTTGTATCCCACCCTTAGAAAAGAGTTTGGAGTATTCCATCTCCAAGTGTTCTGGTCTATATTCGACTTGTATTATGACTATATAATCCAATAAATTTGAAGAGGTTTGGCCAATTTATAAAAAATTACCTGGGGGATACATATTGAGGTACGCACAGTCTTCATCCCTGACAGAATTTGTATCCCACCCATTGAAAAGGGTTCTAATTATCCCCTATTCAAGTGTATCAGTATATATTCACCCTTTATTATGACCATTTAATCCTGTAAATTTAAAGAGGTTTAATCAATTAATACAAAGTTACAAGGGGTATACATACTGTGGCAGACTGAATAATCATGCCTGGTATAATTTGTATCCTGCCTTCAAGAGGGCTGGGCAGTTAATCGATAAAGATTTAATTTTTGGAAAATAAAGATTATTTTTAAACCAATGTACTTACTTAGACTTCGATAGCTGAGTAGGGATGGGTACCGAAACCCGGTATTAAATTGGCCCTGGGGCTGATTCTGACGATCCACCCGGACAAATAAGCTTGGGGCCTCATTGGTCCTCTTAACGGTAAAATTAAGGTGGTTATCATTCGCGGGAGATCTGAAAACAAGCCAAACACTGTATTGGCCGCCCGTTCCCCCATAAAAAAAACGCACGCTCGGGAACTGATGGTGGGAGGAGCGACTGCTGCACAGTGCTCTCACTACAAACTTCGCTCACCATCAGTTACACAGAGACAATTGCAGAGTGAAAAAAAACGATTCAAACTTTGGCTTTGTTTTACAAAAATAGAAGCCGACAATGCACGCTGTCACAAATGAAATATAAGCTTTGGTTGCAAAGGCCAGAACACTAGTATTTTGACCGAACACTTTGCTAAAACACACCAAAACAGAGTGCTGAATCATTAAGATGCAGTGGTACAGAAAATGGATGGTTGGATGTTATATTGTTGTTCTCAATGTTCTTGGGGCTTATTTTGCTCTATACAGTTTAGCATTTAAAATCTTTCATTTAGGCTCTTGCCTTGTTGTATAAGGAATTTATGTTTGATATTTTTTTGAAAACCGTAAAAAAAAATTATGGAAAACATAGGCTATTTTGATAAATAAATTTTGATATATATATATATATGTATAATTTGTTCATATGGTGTTTTTATTAAGTTATCAATTTCTTACTTTTTATTTTGTAGTTATTTTCCGTGCTTTGCTGTTCAGATTAAAAAAATGAAAATTATAGTTCATTATTTGTTTTTTCCCCCTTTTGTTTTAATCTTTCAAAAAAAGTACAGATGATACAGATAAAGTACCGGATCGATAAAGAGTATTGTTAAGAGTAGTAGTATGGATAAATCCTTAACGATACCCATCCCTATAGCTCAGAATGTCAATCAGCCCAGCGCCTAGCCATGTTTACAAGGATACTTTGTAGCTCGTTTTCAGTTGGACTTTAAATTCAAGTCCCAGGACAGGATGATTGAAGCAGTTTGTTGAAAATATTTTTCATCACTTGCAATTTCTTTTCAAGAAAAAAAACCGGGTAGGAATTATTTTTTAAAATCTGAAATCAGATTTGGAATAAAAAGGTAAGGCAAGGCTATTTTATTTGTATAGCATGCTTTCAACACCAGGCAATTCAAGGTGCTTTACATGATTACAGAAATGTGAAAATTAAACATAAAATCAATAAGAGAAAACATAAACAAACATTCATAAAACAAACAATGGCATTTGATTAACAACAACAATTTAGGATAAAAAAAACATTTAATAGTAGTATTTGATATAGTATCGGTTACGCATAGGCCGGTCAAAATAGGTATGTTTTAATTTTAGATTTAAAAGAGTTCAGTGTCTCTGCTGTTTTGCATTCCTCTGGCAGTTTGTTCCAGATATGGGACCATAACCCATTCAATGATTTATGGTGCGTTCAGACTAAAGATTACATGTTAAGATTACATGTTTAGTCTATTGTTGGAGGAGCGTCGCAGTCTCTGTGGCACTTTGTGAGCGTTGGCTCTGTTAACTTTTCAGCTTTTTCCTGCGTTTCAAGCTTCAAAGCGCGTAATGCTCGCAACGCAGAAGTTTAGCTAATTGAACTTTTGATGGTCTTATGCTGCATTCAGACCGCAGGCTTTGTCAGCGTCAGGCAACGCTCATAAAGCAACTTGTTCGAAGCATTTACACAGAAGATACATTTTTAAGCAGAAGCTCGCAAAGCTCGTGTGCGGGCCTTTCTCTGCTGGATGTTTTAAACACTCGCGGATCGTGGTCAGCTAGCCAGCGTCGACGTCGGGCAACGTCACTACATTGAGTCCCTCTGATTGGTTGCCCTGCTGCGTCAGCTTTAGGACAGTCAAAAGTTCAACTAGCTGAACTTGTGCGTTGCTAGCGTTATGAGCTGTGCTGTCTAGGTTCTTCTTTTTGAGTATTGGCTTGATAACTTTTTAAAAACACGTGATAGGAGGGATGAGTTCACTAATTTGTTTAGATCCGCCCTGATGACAGGGAGGACTGTTTTAAAGAAAACTTGTTGGTAAGATATCCAAGCAGCAGTTGGCAGAGTTTAGTTTCTAAATACTTTTTTCGTATAATTTCGTTGAAGCTCAATTTACTGTTTGGTAATCAGTCATTTTCTCTGCATGGGTGTTAACTGGGCTCAATGTTGGTATTGGGGTTGAAACTGATGTACTGATTGACACTCTGATGCTAAAGACCTTTTCAGTAAAGAATCTGGTAAATTCAATGCAGGCCCTGATGGAGCTTAAGTCGGGGGCTACTGTCACATGAGGAGTAGTTGGTCTCTCCACTGTAGCAAATAATGTCTTAGCATTGTTTCTGTGAATCTCAGAAGAATTAGTCCCTTGCATCTCTTACAGTTAACATTTTATTTGTTCAGTCTCTTTATACATCTCAATGAACCTGGAGTCGAGTTTTCCGTCACTCCCTTTTTTCATTACATAGCTCTTTTTATTCCTGACAGTTTTAAACTTAAGTGGCGCAATCGTATCCATGTCTGAGATTTTGGATAGAAATTCATCTGTCAGTTTGTTTACTGAATGTGTGTTGGTGGATGTTAGGGACTTGGATGGGGTTGGTGTACACATCAGTTTAAACTTTTCAGCCAAGCTCTCTTTGAGGAATAGCAAGACTGTTGATAAAAAAAAATCAACAGTCTTGCTATGATCAGAAATTTTAGCTGAGATGGTGCTTTAAAACAAGATGGAGAAATGGTCTGATAATGCAATATCAGTAACCGCGATGTTAGAGATATTTAAGTCTTTGCTAATAAGTAGGTCCAGAGTGTGTCCTCGATTGTGCGTTGGTTCATTAATATGCTGGGCTAGGTCGAAATTATAGAGGGTGTCATTTAATGCTTTTGTCCCTGTATCTTGGGGATTGTCAGTATGGATGTTGAAATCTCCCACAATAATTATCTGGTCATAATTGATACAAACTTAAGAGCAAAGGTCATTGAAGTCATTAAAAAAAGTTGTTCAAAAAAAAGTGTTCGGTCCAGATTTTAACATATGATATTTAAGAATACAGTGAGCTTTAATGTGAGCATGTAGTGGGTTGTATTATGGTATATAGGGCCTACCCTCCTGGTAAAGTAGCTACTATAAAGTAAATTCTTATACCTTGTATTTTCTATGGGATCAGCAGTTTGAACGTACAAAATAGGGTAATTCATTCTCTAGTTTTTTTAAATGTAGGAGCCATAATTAAATATGGGGCATGTTGACCATGGTAAAACATGGACCCCATTTTAGTCAAACAATAAAGCATGTATGGTGATACAAAATGTCACTCTTAGGCTAAATCCTAAAGCCGTAAGTTGTTCGGTTGTCGATTGAGTAATACAGCGAAGGAAAGCAGACAGCGCTTTAGTTAGGGTGTGATCGCTCCTGCGTCAGGGGATACAATTTCTGACTGGGATAACTACTTTGGTACAACACCGGTGACAGATTGCTTCAGTTTACTGATGCAAGTGAGCACATCCATCGGCTCTTTGTTCAAAGAGTTTCGTCATATTCTGATCACTTAATTAGGATAAATGTTCCCCGATTTCAAAACTAGGGCTGAATTGGCGCTTCATCCTCTGTTACACAAAGACAGAGCAGCTAAACTCCTTGCAGAGCATTCAGGCTGGTGAAATATTACTATATATAGCCTATTAACATGAAACGTCAAGATTGTTTGATGCAACAGGAGGTTTACAATAGGATGCAGATACATGGATTGTGTAGAATTCATATATACAGGTCCTCAAAAAATTTGCATATGGTGATCAAGTTCCTTATTTTCTATAATGTACTGATAAACATTAGACTTTCATATATTTTAGATTCATTACACACAACTGAAGTAGTTCAAGCCTTTTATTGTGTTAATATTGATAATTTTGGCATACAGCTCATGAAAACCCCAAATTCCTCTCAAAAAATTAGCATATCATCATTGACACCCTCAAGCAAGCGTGTAAGACACAGAAATACATTTCTGAACGAAGAGACTGTTCCCAGAGTGCTGTATCAAGGCACCTCAGTGGGAAGGATCAAGTGTGGCAGAAAACGCTGCACAACGAGAAGAGGTGACCGGACCCTGAGCAAGATTGTGGAGAAGGACCGATTCCAGACCTTGGGGGACCTGCGGAAGCAGTGGACTGAGTCTGGAGTAGAAACATCCAGAGCCACAGTGCACAGGCGTGTGCAGGAAATGGGCTACAGGTGCCGCACTCCCCAGGTCAAGCCACTTTTGAACCAGAAACAGCGGCAGAAGCGCCTGACCTGGGCTACAGAGAAGCAGCACTGGACTGTTGCTCAGTGGTCCAAAGTACCTTTTTCGGATGAAAGCAAAATTGCATGTCATTCGGAAAACAAGGTGCCAGAGTCTGGAGGAATACTGGGGAGAAGGAAATGCCAAAATGCCTGAAGTCCAGTGTCAAGTACCCACAGTCAGTGATGGTCTGGGGTGCCATGTCAGCTGCTGGTGTTGGTTTAATGTGTTTTATCAAGGGCAGGATCAATGCAGCTAGCTATCAGGAGATTTTGGAGCACTTCATGCTTCCATCTGCTGAAAAGCTTTATGGAGATGAAGATTTCATTTTTCAGCACAACCTTGCACCTGCACAGTGCCAAAACCCCTGCTAAATGGTTTACTGACCATGGTATTACTGTACTTAATTGGCCTGCCAACTCTCCTGACCTGAACCCCATAGAGTATCTGTGGGATATTGTGAAGAGAAAGTTGAGATGCAAGACCCAACACTCTGGATGAGCTTACGGCCGCTATGGAAGCATCCTGGGCCTCCATAACACCTCAGCAGTGCCACAGGCTGATTGCCTCCATGCCACGCCGCACTGAAGCAGTCATTTTGCAAAAGGATTCCCGACCAAGTATTGAGTGCATAACTGAACATGATTATTTCAAGGTTGACTTTTTTTGTATTAAAAACACTTTTATTGGTCAGATGAAATACACTAATTTTTTGAGACAGGAATTTTGGGTTTTCATGAGCTGTATGCCAAAATCATCGATATTTAAACAATAAAAGGCTTGAACTACTTCAGTTGTTGTAATGAATCTGAAATATATGAAAGTCTAATGTTTATCAGTACATTACAGAAAATAATGAACTTTATTACAATATGCAAATTTTTTGAGAAGGACCTGTAGTGGGTAAAGAAAGCATTCTGACCACTTTAAATTTTATCCCATTTCATTGCAGCCATTTGCTAAAATTAAAAAAAGTTAATTTCATCTCTAAACGTACACACAGCACCCCATCTATACATAAATAAGTGATCGCGATTGTTGACTTGTTGGAACTTTCTCCTATCTCCCTACTGCATCTCTGGAGCTCAGCCACAGTGATCTTTGGGTTCTTCTGTGACTCTTGCCAATGCTCTTCTTCCATGATTGCTCAGTTTTGCAAGACAACCAGGTCTGGGAAGAGTTCTGGTTGTCACAAACTTTTTCCATTTGAGGATTACAGAGGCAAATGTGTTCTTAGGAACCTTGAATGCTCAGAACTTATTTTGTAACCTTGGCCAAATCTGTGCCTTGTCCCAATTCTGTCTCCAAGTTCTTTGGACAGTTCCTTCGACCTAATGATTCTCATTTGCTCTGACACGTACAGTGAACTGAAAGGTCTTATATAGACATTTGGCTTCCTAATTAAGCCAAGTCAGTTTAATCAAACAGATAAAAGTATATTTCATAAAACACTGAAAAGATATTTCTAGCAGTTTTTCTTTGACAACCACTTTTAATTCAAGATGGGAATGTTAGACACTTTGGCTATCTCAAAATCAAACTGAGTAGTGAATTAAGATAGTCCTTTAACAAGGATATGGTCATAACCTCTGGTATGTCATGTGCCTAAGCACGTTGTATAAATAATCATAGCGGACTACTATGGATTAAAGGAGCAGGGGGCTGGATTTCTAAAATAAATTATATTCATGTTCAATTTTGTAATTGTATTGGGTAATGAAGAGATTCAAACTAAGTAAAATGACCCCACCAAAGTATAATCCCATAATGTTTAACAGTCTGTGTGCTGCAAAATAGTCTTCAGTGATTACCTTTTTCAGTGAATGATTTTCAGGCGCTAACTGCTTACACGCGGATGTGATGTCAATCTACAATTCTTGCGCGTTCTCGATTTAAAAGGAAGAAGGAAGAGCCCGGACTTTAGACGTGGTCGATTAAACACTTCGTCGCTAGACATGTTGCTTGTTGTTGTACAGCTGGCGATGTGCATAATGTGCGGTGGCCTGAAAGTACGCTACGTCACTGATTTATTTACTTTTTGTGCTCGCTCCCGCGGTGGCTGCAGTTACTCGCAGCACCGGCCGCAGCAGTCGCGAGTTTAATTTCTTCAATCCGGCCCCCTGCTCCTTTAAGTAGACATTCAGGGAGTCTTCCGTTTTTGTTTTTCATTTAGTTCAATTAAGCTAATATCTGTAAAGCACACTATAAAACCAAATCAGAGCACATGATCCTTAAAAAGCTGCCAGCTTTTTCTGGTTTACGATTTTCTGAAGGATTTGTATTATGGTATGTTTCAAATTCAACAACCCTGATGAGGAAACTGAAAAGAGTTGGGAAAGGCGTTTGTTTGCTTAGACCAGGGGTGCCCAAATATTTTCCCTCCGAGGGCCAAAATGAAAATCTATCAGTGAAAATCTATCAGGACAAATGTCATAACATTTTATACAAATTACAAATACTATATGAATATTCTTTTATTTATTATCCAGTCATTTAACCTTCCTTTCTGTACAAGTAACCATAGCATTTAGAACACTTATCTAACCTTCAGTACTTGATAGATTTAGTATTGATGTCACTGAAAAAATATTCTTCCTCCCAGAATAATAAAGAAAATCTTGTGTGTGCCACTGAGGATGCCACTCCATGTTGGTGACAGCTATTTAAACTAGCAGCCAGTGTGGTGGAATCTGGAGGTTGCTCTATCCAGTTCAATGTGGCAGCAGAGCCTCATAGGATATTTTATAAAATGATAAAATGTGATCATTAGTGGTCTTTTAAATTGTGCTACTGTAAATATGTGCACAAATCTACTCTACATGCCTCTTATAGAAACTTGTATTTTAATTTTAATCCTAATTTATGATATTTCAAAGGTGATAAGTGAGGTGTAAATGAGCCCAATATATATTCATTGGGCCAATTTATTTTCCGTATGTGGCCACTATGGGCTGTACCATGGCAAAAGAGGAGGAATAATGTGTATGGATTTATAATGCGTCTTTGGCAAAATAAAGGGGAAAAACGAAACAAATTATATGGCTGTTGCAGAGTTAAGCAATATTAGGCTAAAATGTTGTGAATTATACTTGTCGTTTATTGGTGATGAACTTATTGCGTGCAGTGTCCATGTGGAGCAATCCAGAGTCCGACTTATTAAAGCTTCAGAATATTCAGAATGTCACCAAGATGTATTCTAGTTAATATGTAAATGCACCTCACTTTATTGTGGCCTCTATTAAATGTCAAATTGCGGGAGAAAAAAAAAAGGAGTCTTGAAAATGTGTAATCTGAAAAGTATGAATAATATTTTAAAAATGTCATATATAGCCATTTTGTCATTGTGGTACTGTACATGATAACTACATATTAGTACATGTTATTTATTGGAACCCATGAAGATAACCATTACATAGGAAACTAATGAGGATCCATGTGGATTGTAACTCACGGTGCCTTTAGCGTATCTCCACCTGCTGAAGACAGAGTTATGATGAGTCCTTTTTTTTTTTTTTTGGGGGGGGGGGGGGGGGGGGCTTGGGTAAATATTTATATAACTGTCAGGTTTACGGCCATTAAAGTGATAGTTACTCTTAGGTTATATTGTGTGAATGACATTTTTTGTTTGTCAATAACAAACTTAAGTTGAATGTGGTGGCGCAAAGGTAGGACATGGGCCCATCCAAACTGCCATTGAACAAACTAGCTTTACTTCACTTTAGAACCATCTTACTAAAGGCAACAACACACAAGTCCAGATATGTTGTCTGTGCATTCAAAGATGTAAACTGTGAGTGTAACAAGTGTTTGAGACAAATCTTTTTTACAATGTCCAGATATCAACAGAAATATTGTAAATGTGACTCCAGCTCCCTTGCTAAACACAGACCTTGAAGTGTCACAAGATACAAAACCCCAAAACTACACCATCCTATGGATGCATGTATGTCTGGCTGGGTGAAGACGCTGAAGTGACAATAACAATTCTGTTAATTCACCACTGCTACATTCAAAGCATTTTGTACATGAACATTTTAAATATATGGTTTCATATGTTAGAAAACAACCTACATGTCGACCGAAATGGAATAATTCAAAGCACAAACCTGGTAGTGGGGAAATGTTGTCAAGCAAAACCTCAGCACCTTGAAAGGGTAGTGTTACAAAATCCGATCTGCAAAGAAGCACTCAGGTATTAATATAAATACATACAATACATAAAGAGAACTCACCAAAATGATGATAAATTGTGATAAAAAAACAACAAATGTCACTTGAACTGAACCCGACAGTGGGTTTACATGCAGTAAGAGAAAGCCAATTTACTGCCTTAGTCTGATTCAGATTCGGGCATTTGAAATATATTTATACACTCTCGTCCGGTTGAAGTCAAACTGAACTAGCATACTTGTGCATTTCAATTTGAAGCAAAATCTATTCAACATTTTTGTTCTCAGAGGGGTTTGGACTCCACCTGTGCTACCAGTTATCCCTGTTCCTGTTTGTATTTGCAGTATATTTATTGACTTCAGCTTGTGAACTCACATCCGTTTAAGGAGCAATGACCGACAGAGTGAGTTCTGATTGAGCTAGAAGGCTTTTTACAACAAGTTCAGCTCATAGAATACTCTAATGGTGCTTGCACACCGAACGCGATAGACGCGACCAGAGAGTCAGGTTTACATGAAAAGTCAATGGAGGACCGCGATGAAGTGCGATTGGGGATCTTGCGACACATCAGAAGCTGATTTGCGTTGCGAAAAAGCTTTGCTGCCTGATTTGTGCGACGAAGTAGTGCCGCCGGTGCGTTTCAGGTGCGACCGAAAATACACGATGCATTTTTCGTCTGCCGCAGAAGTTGGAGAAATCTCAACTACAGCTTCAAGTCGCGCCGCCACAACCAATCAGTTGAAGGGTCAGTGATGCTGTGACTCAGTGAATGGAGTCACAGCATCAGCAGGACATGTAAACTGATAAACACCGAGCTACATGGCACCAGCGGTTTTCTATGCAGAAACTGGAATAAAAAAAATTATTATAAAGAGGTTAAACTATTTAGACAGGAATGCTCTTAAGAGGTTTGTGGGTGTGGCAGCAAAACAGCTTCCTCACCCGGACACCCAGGCCTGGTAATGTCTCACATATAAACTTTTAGTAACAGCAGACAGATGGACAGCCACTGAGCTGGGTAGTTGGTGTGTCGGCGGGCAAAGCTTGGACCTTCGTGGCACAAACTGCTCGAGGAGCCAGGGTGTTTATTGATCCTTCCGCTAGGCCTGGGCGGTATACCGAAAACCGGAGTTCATTTTCGTTATATGAATTTTTAATATACCCCTATACCCGTGAATAACTGACAACTTCCGGAACGTTTAATTAGTCGAAGTATTTCAGCCAGGACCAATTTCACTGCTACAAGCTCTTCACCACAGTGTAGAAAATAAAGTCTTTAACTAAGTACAGCTGCTGGCAGGAGCGAAGCACACAATTCCACAGTAATTCCAAAAAAGAAGAGCCTCGTCTATAGTTTAAAAAGTTATTGGCTTTAAAAAGGTCAGACGAGAGCCGAACTGCATACCTTTTACAAACGCTATTAATAGTACCAGTAGGGGGAAGTGTTGAGCGCTATTTAATCATCTGTAGGTAAACGCGGTCAACGGCGGCAAAACCAGTAGGAAAGAAATCATTATTACCGGTAAATATGTCTTACATACCATCTACTATACTTCTGCCGTCTTTTTTCTGTTGTTAGATGAATATAAACCAGCGAATAAACCCCTACGGTCGCATGTTTATTTTACTTCTTTGGCAAGATCTGATCTGAGTGTATACTCTGCCCCCTAGCGGGATTCTTGAGTACTACATGCAAAGCAATTAGAAGATGCAACGTGAGGTTTAAAAAAAAATTATACTTTCAGCCTTAGAACATCAAGAATGTCTACTAGAATCATAATCATTTTAATTATTTTCATATTCACCTGTGTCTGGAAAAAATTTTTTATGATGCAGTCCATATGGCAGTAAAAATGGCCATTAAAGCACTTTTATATTCTTTATTCTTCTAAGTTAATGTGGCTATGAACGGTCATGTATTGAAAAAATACAGTAATACTGATATATTTTTAAAAAAATAACGTGATATGAAAATTTTGCCATACCGCCCACCTCTGCCTTCCGCCACTGTTTGACTGGGTCTACCACCGCAGCAGCGGTCCCGACATTTAACATGGTCAGCTCATAGACCAGAGTCCAGTGGGAGCTCCCGGAGGATCGGGAGGAGGAGGGAGGAAGGAAGAGGCCAGAGGACCGGTCCCGGTCAGGATTGTTCCACATTTCTGGTTCACGCGCGTGAAAATGTCTTTCTAAAGCGCGACCAGTTCGCTTTGGACGCGCTTCAAGGTGCGCATGTACATGCGACCCGCCAGGGGCGTGTCACGCTTTTTGGTCGCGTATATTGCGTTTGGTATGTAAGCATCGTAAAATCGCATGTAAACAAAACAGTGTTCTGCTCTCTACACCTCCAGGTCTTCAAAATCACCAGAAGACCAAATCAGAACCTCATCTTGCATTATAAGAATCTGGCCAAGGGTAGGGGGTGTGCATAGGAAAAATTAAGCAACGCTTAAAACTTTATTTAAAGTTAAACGTACACTTTTTTGTGTCTTGTGACTTTTTACACTAAGAGTATGTGAAGATTTTTTTTTTTTGCGCCAAGATATTAAAAAGACACTATTCAAGATAATTGATAGTAAAAGGACCACAGGCCTTGTCAGTTCAAGTAAAAGGCCGGATGGATCTGGAGAGCTGATACCAACCCAAGCTGACCGGCTTGAGGCCCATCGAGACTGCCCAGGACAATAACCTCAAGATGACCACCAGGCTGAGGAGCTGGAGGTAAAGAATCTGCTGTATCTCTGCAGGTTCTTTGGCTTTAGCTCAGAGACGTTCTTGTTGGCAGTCAGCATGATAGATCGATTCCTCTCCATCATGAAGATTCAACCAAAGCACCCGTTGTGTGTTGCCCTGTGCTGCTTCTACGTTGCTGTGAAGTCCTCTTGAGACTTGAACCACAGCTCAAAGCATGCCACTGCTCATTTTCTCCAAGATCAAGCAGTCTCTTCTTGCTCTGAATCTCTGCTGTTGTTGAGGCCCAGGAAGAACATGACCCCAAGAACACAAACCAAATATCCGAGGCCCTGGAAAATCTGCAGGAGCTGCTGAATGTGAGAGAAGGGGACTTGGTGTGTGTACGAGAGCAGGTTGGGAAGTGCCTGGCTGAATACGTCAGCATCAAGTGCTCCCGACCAAACAGCCAGAGATTCAGCTGGACCATCTCAGGAAGAAGCACATGCCAGCTGAAGCACAGCTACTGCAAGATCACTCATCTTCCTACCATACCGGAGTCAGCCCGTTGAAATTCAGATGTATGGATACCGGGAGAAATTCTTTGAGGATTGTCATCCACTTGTCTTCCTTACATACCTTCATTGTTGATAATGAATTTCTTTAAAGGAAGAACTTTTAGGAAACACCTTCTTTCAAATAACAGTACTGCTTTGTAACAACAGCCGATTCACCCCCCATACTGTTAAGTTATACTTTCCAAGTTGAGTTGCCTGCACAGGTGTACAGTATGTTCCTGTTTGAATCCATACCTATGTTTTTGGTATGGGTTACTAGTTTTAAGCTAATAAAGTATTGAACCACCTAGGTCCTCAGTCCACCATATGGAAGAGTAGGGAGAAGGAATTTGTGATCAGCAAAAATGGAACCAAGAAATCGGGCCCGAACTCCTCAACTCCCACTCTAGGTTTCTCAACTGTCCTGAATCTACTATAGAACACTGTTCTGGTGATCCGGGGCTGATGTTGGGCAGACCAATCATAGATGAGCGCACTCTGCTGCTGCTGGTCCAGTTACCCTTTTGCTTTTAAGAAAATCTGTCAATTAATCACATCTCCATTTCCAATATAAAAGTATAAAGATGACACTTACCTGATTTGCCGCAGTGTATCAATCTTCACTTTGTCATAACCCCCGTAATCAACATATCTGATCTCCACCTCATCAGTTTCTTTATAGAAACTAATAACCTGAGCTCTCCACCACGCTCCATCCACTGCAGGCGCAGCACAGATGACACCAACTAGAAAACACGATAAACACCAAGCATTATATCTAAAATGATCCCAAAAAATTGTAAAAGGTGGCACCATCATTTATTTTTTACCCCTGCTTTCCACCGCAAGCATAACGCCTTAAATTATCATTCTCTGTCAGCGCATTTGCACCCATATGCAGACATAATTGACTGACTTGTTTTCCTTTTATACTTCTCCTTTTGTGTCAGCGTTGCAAAACAATTCCCCAGTAGACCAGCAGGGTGGGCAGACTTTTCATTTCGTTTTCTTCAGCTTATAAACGCATTCCCCCTCAAAGAGCAATGGCCGACAAAAAGTACGTTTTGATTGAACTGGAAAGCTTTTCACTAGAAGTGCAGCTCATAGAAAACTCTAAAAATCCATGGAAACAAACACAGCAGGGCTTTTTGTGTTCAAAATCGCCAAATACCATGTTAAATAAACGGGTCTTGCAATACAAAGCATCTGGTGTCCAAAAGCTGCATTAACTACAAATAACATTGACCATAGAGCACCGTTCAAGTGAAATGAACTCTGGTGGTTGTTGAGCTAACCAATCACAGGCGTCTGCTCTCTGTTTAGTTCAACGGATAGTTAGAAAATTGGGCTCTACTCCATGCAGCTTTGCTTAGGTCAAGGATAGACCTTGCATAGATAATGGTGCAGTGTCTTATGGAGTGGAAACTCTGTACATAAATTGCGTACTTCTCTTCAATGTTTCTGATTTTGTGTCTGGTTTGACCTAAACTCCTGAGCTTGCCATGTTTTAGAATTGTATCATTTAAAAACTAGACCAGATGTGTAAATTTACTGGAGCACCGCAACAGTGTGCTTCTGGGACGTAGGATTCATGAGTTTGCACCTCCTGGAAAATAACCCGTTGACAACGGCAGCTATTAGCTTAGCATAATGCTTTGCAGACCTTATGCTTACGCATCCAGTGGAAAGCCTGGGTGACATGAAGTTTTTTTTTCCTTTTTAACATACAAGTAAAACGTTACTTTCAGTTTAACAGATATTCGTGTACATATTGCAGCAGTAAACTGTGAATCACAATTAGTGATTGTTTTAATAATGCTCTATTAGTCCTAACCATTAACAGAAACACATAAGGAGTGTCTTTTACAAAAAGTTTAAATTAATCAAAGTAGGTGCAAAAAAAGATGATCTTGCCAGGATTACCTTCAGCGGGTGAGGGCAGTGCTGGGGTACCTGGCTGGGAATAGCACAAGAACATCTGCTGATCAAGACTCCGTAGAGCATGGTAGGTGGGATGGGTGTGCTGCTGAACAAAGATGTGACCAGCTGATACAATGTTGACCACAATCACTTCAACCGTCACTCCGCTAGGCAGCAGGAGCTGCGGAAAAAAGGTGACCGGAGAAAGTGTCACCTTGCAGTCAATGTCAAGTCCTGCTCACTGATTCCTAATGTTTCAAATTCCTCTAGGGGTACACATATGTGACATTTTGAAGATAAGGTAGTTCATCCTTACCCAAGAGGTTATGGGGAGTGATGGCAATGTCAGTGGAGGTGCATATAGATTTGTCAAGTCAAGATCTTTAAATTTCTTGCCAATGAACGATAAAGCCTTATCAACCTGCTGTTGCAAACCTGGGAAAAGAAATTAGAACAATTACCATTAAACAAGACGCACCAAGCAGTAGCATGAGTAGTATTCCATTTGTACTTAACTTTAAAAAAAAAAAATCCCCATCTTAAATTATGACCAAAGTAAAATTTTCATCCTCATGCTTCCTAAAAAGCTACAAGGATTTTTTTGTGTGTTTTTCTTGCACTTACCTTCTATATGGCAGATTTGGAACTCCTGTGTATAAGGCAAAGTGGAAATGTAGATTTTTGCACCAGAGTTCTGTTTCAGGAAACTTACATATCTTCCTTGCTTCCCAATCAGACGCCCTACAAGATGCTGACACAAGAAAGCACATGGGTCAAGAGGTCATCTCAGAACAAGTGAGGAGAAATAAAACAGCTATGCAGACATGCAAAGTGACATCAATTTATATCAATTTATTGCTGGATCTTTCAGCATGGCTATAGCCATTTTTAAATCTGCAAAAAGTCTTTAATCAGATCATGTGTACATTGGCCCTGAAAAATTCTATTAAATTGAGACAAGCATTGTATGTCCGCTAAATGTTTGACCCCAAATAAGTCATTTTGACAAGCGCAGAACTATCTTTTACCGTACACTGCCATAAAAGGAACAGAATTCTGTTGTAAACAAATATGGTTGTGTGAATTTATAAAGGAGCAGTACAAATGTTCTTTAGAGCATGCTTTTGTTTTTTTCTGATCACAGTTTAATATCTACAAGCCTTCATTGTTATGTACACAATCAAATTCTAAACCAAACCATTCATTTTTTAAACTGAAGTATTGTACATCTATGCATGACTAAACAGAAATGCAATAAGGGTTTACACGCACCGTGATCACATTAACTATCGGCATAACCCACCCTTATCAATCGGAACAAGATTCTGATCTGAATGAATGTAATAGGATCAGAATAATCTGAATTAGGCCTGGGCCGTATCCTGGATCAAACTGAAAACCGGTGTTTATTTTCGTCATGATATGAAATTTTAATATACGGCTATACCGGTGAATAGCTCATCCGGAACTTTTGATATAATGACGTGTTTCAGAGGGAACTGATACCACTGCTACACGCTTTTCACCACAACATGAAAAGTAACGTCTGGAGTCACATCTGTAGTTTAAGAAGTTTTACAAGCATTATATCAAGTAACAAGTAGGGGGAGTGTTGAGCGCTATTTGACTGTAGGTACACGCGATTGTGTAATATATATATATATATATATATATATATATATATATATACACACACACATATATACATACACACACACACTGCTGAATACCCCAATACCAATGTGTTTGAAAAAATACTGTGATATGAAAATGTTGCCATACCGCCCAGCTCTAATTTTAAATGTGGTTAGATGGAGCGTTTTTATTCCGATCAGACTTTTGAAAGGATTACTTGTCTTCATGTAACTGCAGCCAATGATCCCAAAAATACAGCCAGGGTAATGAAGGAGTGGCTTTGTTAAAAACATTTCAAGGTCCTGTAATGACCTAAGCCAGTCTCCCCATCTCAACCCCCTAGAAAATCTTTGGAGAGGGTTGTATGTGTTGCTCAGTGACAACCCAAAAATATCACTGCTCAACAGGAATAGCGTCAAAATACCAGCAAAAGTGGGTGAAACCCTTGTGAAGACTTACATAAAATGTTTGACCTCTGTCAATGCCAACAAAGTATACCAAATATATATTCCAAAGCACTAAAATGAACTTTTGTTATTGACCAAATATTTATTTTACACCATAATTTACAAATAAATTCTTTAAAATTCAGACCATGTGATCATGCACATTTCCTTCTCATTTCCTTTCTCATAGTTGAGGTATACTTTGAATGAAAATTATAGGCCTCTTTCTTTTTAAATGGGAGAACTTGCACAATTGCAGACTGACTAAATACTTTTTTGCCCCACTGTATGTTCGACACAACTTGCATCGGATAAGATATTAAACAGTCCCTCCACTTTTTGGTGAAAAACCTTTTGTGCAAAAAGGTTGCAATGTTTTTTTTATATGCTTTTCATATCACATTGTCACATTAGAAAAACAAAATGAACGTAAATTGTAATTTTAACATGACTGCTCAGATTGGGTCCCCACTACAAGAACACCTCTGCTTTTATTTTGGTGCTACAGTCCCATCCTGGGCCCTTTTAGCCCCTCTTTATTAACTTCTTGGATACGCCCCTGCTCAGCAGCGCCGAGGAGTTTAGGAGGTTAGGAATAGCCACTTTTAATCAGTCCAAAAACTCATAGGAGTCTATGTGTCAGGCGAGAGTGAGAAATAATTTTTTCTTAGTTTGGTCGCAGCTAGGGCTGGGACAATAATCAAATCAATTAATCGCACGATAGTTGAAAATGAACATGATAATTTTTCCATCCTCAGTTTATCGCCATGTGTATGAGTGTATTTGTTTTCCTCGTCTCTAACCTCCAAACACAATAGACGACAAGAGGGTACACTCTGTGCATCGGTCTCAGCACCTGGATACGTTAGTGACTTAGCGGGATGAAATGAAAGGAGTGAAGCATCTTGTTAGTCGTTTAGGAAGTTTGCATCTCTGGGAGGAAGCAGAGCCACAAACGGCAAGTGAGCCTTGTGACAAGAATGGAGAACCTGCGTTCAGACTGCAAGCTTCGTCAGTGTCAAGCAACACTCACAAAGAGACTAGTTAGATGGATATATACAGAAGGTAAATTTTTAAGCTGAAACTAGCAAAGCTTGTAGTCGGGCCCTTCTCTTCCGGTTATTTTAAACACTAGCGGATTGTGGTTGGCTAGGCAGCATCGACGTCGCGCAACCTCACCACAGTGAGACGCTCTGATTGGTTGCCGTGCTGCATCAAGAGGGCGGCACAATCAAAGGTTCAACTAGCTGAACTTCTGCGTTGCTAGCTTTATGCGCTTTGAAGCTTGAAACGCAGGAAAAGCTTGAAAAGTTGACAGAGCCAAAGTGTTCTGTTAAGAAATCTGCTTATATGGAAGTGTTAATGTTGTTACCGCTACGTCTTTTAACTGGATTTGTAGTGTTACATGTTAAGGTAAGGAAAGCAAGGAAGATTAAGAAATGTAGAAACAGGATCCATTTTTTTTGGTGCAACCCTTTCTAAAAGAAAAGAAAATCGGGAGGGTTGGTAAGTATGCTTCAACTACTACAGCATACTTTGTGCTATTTGCGCCAATCAACTTTTAGAATATTCAGCTAATTAGCTCATTTAAACTATATCTTTTGCTATTTATACCATTTATACTTTTTAAAATATTCAGCTTTTTGTGTGATTTTTGCCCCCATTGAAATCAATGGAAAATCATGAAAATTCCACAAAAACTTTGTGCTATTTGCCATTAACTGCTTAAGCATCCTTTCAGCTAAAGTCACTATTCAAACTTTAAACGGGTCACAAGGCTTCCAGATATCTTCTAATAAATCAGCTTTTATCTATCCATCTACCTAAAATATACTGCTGTTTGACATCAATTTACACATATAATATTGTATTTTGAACAGATTGAGTGGGTTTAGAGCGTTCCCCTATCCGTCCCGATAAAAACGGTGCATTGGTGATATCCATAGGCCTTACGGTTCTCGAGATATTAAGAGTTGTTCAGAACATGCATTCCCAATTAAAAAAGCCTAAAAGTTAGGGATCAAAAGTGTTGCGCATCTGTGTCCCTGCCTGTGTCAGTGACAGCTGGTATGTGATTGGTCGAAAAATTACAGGCCTTATATGGGAGCCTAAGTCACAGCCTTCTACTTCTGTTCCATGGGTCCCCAAATGCCAAAAATAAATAAAAAAAGAGAGTCAATGGAGCGATTAAAGTTATTTTCCGATCCAGTTTGAAATGCGCCATGGATCGAACATATGAAGTCCGTGAAATTTAAATACTAATTTTGATGCAGAGAAAATGCTTATTTTCGGCCAGAGGTAAAAGTTACTTTAGGTTTTGTGTAAAATCGCTTAGCGGACTACAACTGCAGAAGAAGGAGAGCGAGGGCCGTAGCCTCATGGATGAAGAAAGGAGTATTAAACGCGGAGAAAACCTTGATAAATCTGACCATGTGGAAAGTAGCAGCTATGTTGGGGGTAAAGCAGTCGGCGGATTGAGAGCCAGCATGGAGGAGAAGCTCTACAAGCTCTAGGTGAGTGTTTTACGTGCTATAGCTAGTACTAACTCTTGTTAGCAAAATTACGTCATATATGCGACTTCTGACTTGTTGGCATTTTAAATTACAATCAAAAAATCCCAAATCACGGGACAAACACCGTTGAAACTTACATCGTTAGTTATCATTTAAATCTAATTACAACATATGTGTGATTCAGCACGCAACCCTAACCCTAACCTATTTGTACTGCCATGCATTCCCGTTCTACAGATGTATCCTAATCAAGTGGATAAATAAATACTGCTGAACTGGCTGCAAACTTCTCACGGTGAGTGACAAAACAAAAACTGCTCAAAAAATAAGTTCCAGATTAAACAAATATATATAATAAAAAATTCTCTAACTTTTTAACAGGAGTAACGCGTAAAGAGTATCATCATTGCTGCAAATCACATGAAATAAAAATATTTAAAAAATTAAAGGTAAACTTCAGTTCTCTTTTTCTTTTTTCAGTTGAATGTATGTGCCAGACGGTGAGTTTCTATGGCTTTATCATATAAACTCAGCAAAAAAAGACACGTCCTCTGACTTTCAACTGCTTTTACTTTCAGTAAACTTAATGTGTGTAAATATTTTATGAACACTAAAAAGAGTCAACACCATAAGACAAACTAAAAATGTTTTACAGACATGTAACTAACAGAAATAGAATAATGTGTCTTTCAATGAAGGGAAGCTCAAAATCAAAAGTACCAGTCAGTAACTGGTGTGGCCACCAGCTGCTTGAAGTACTGCATCTCCTCCTCATGGACTGGACCAGATTTGTCAGTTCTTGCTGTGAGATGTTACCCCACTCTTCCACCAATGCACTTGCAAGTTCCTGGACATTTTTGGGGGGAATGGCCCTAGCCCTCACCCTGCGATCCAACAGGTCCCAGACATGCTCAATGGGATTGAGATGCGGGCTCTTCGCTGGACATGGCAGAACACTGACATTGCTGTCATGCAGAAACTCACGCACAGAACGAGCAGTATGGCTGGTGGCATTGTCCTGCTCGAGGATCATGTCCGGAGGAGCATGCATAAAGGGTACCACATGAGGGAGGAGGATATCTTCTCTGTACCGCAAGGCATTGAGATTGCCTGCAATGACAAGCTCAGTCCGATGGTGATGTGATATACCGCCACAGACCATGACGCACCCCCAAACTCCAAATCGATCCCACTCCAGGGTACAGGTCTCGGTGTAACGCTCGTTCCTTCGACGATAAACACAAATCCGTCCATCACTCCTGGTGAGACAAAACCTTGACTCATCAGTGAAGAGCACTTTTTGCCACTCCTGTCTGCTCCAGCGAAGGTGGGTTTGTGCGGCGTTGTTGCTGGGGATGTCTGGTAAGGACCTGCCTTATAACAGGCCTACAAGCCCTCAGTCCAGCCTCTCTCAGCCTTTTGCAGACAGTCTGAGCACTGATGGAGGGATTGTGTGTTCCTGGTGTCACTCGGGCAGTTGTTGTGGCCATCCTGTACCCGTCACGCAGGTGTGATATTCAGATGTACCGATCCTGTGCAGGTGTTTTTACATGTGGTCTTCCACTGTGAGGATGATCAGCTGTCCTTCCCGTCTCCCTGTAGCGCTGTCTTGCCCTAGAGACAGTAGTCCTCATACCTCCATGCAGCATACCTAATGCACGTTCACACAGATGGCAGATGAGCAGGAACCTTGGGCATCTTTCTTTGGGTGTTTCTCACAGTCGGTAGACAAGTCTCCTTAGTGTCCTGCGTTTTTAGAACTGTGACCTTAAATGCCTACCTTCTGTGAGCTGTTAAGGTCTGAACAACCATTCCACAGGTGCATGTTAATTCGTTGATTATGGTTAATTGAACATGCATTGAAAACATTGTTTAAACCCTTTACAAGGAAGATCTGTAAAGTTATTTGGATTTTTACATTATTGTTGTAATACACAGTCCTGAAAAAGGCACGTTTCTTTTTTTGCTGAGTTTAGTTTAAAGTAAGGTTAAGCATATTTGCTTAAGTTTACCCATATTGGAATAGTGTTTAATCTGCTGTGCTGATTTGTGGTAACAGAGTCCTTGTTTGCACCGCTAAGGAGGTTTGAATTATTGGGCAATCACCGTCAAACAACGAGGAAGCCTCTCCTTCCTCCCAATGATGCCTGTGCAATTCACACTTACTGTAAATCCTTTTTTAGCCAATAAAATTTGAGTTTCCACATTGTTTGCTTTCAATCAACATGATTGCGCATTGCACAAACCTGTGGAGATTGGCCTGCACATACAGGCGAGTCCGTGGCCTCCCGTTTACAGTTGCCATAATGGAAGATAGCGGTCATTGGTAAGTCAGAGCAAACCTCTGCTAAAAAGTCAGCCATTCCCCTGCTGCTGAGGGCTAAAATCAACTACAGAAAACAAAACAAAAACAACAAAGAAAACTCGCCAAAAACCACAGTAAGAGACTTGAGTAGGATTTACAGCGTTTTTAACCCCTTTAACATACCTGCAATTTCCGCATAAAATATTTTTTAAACACATACCCAAATTAAAATTAAAGCTGTTATTGAACCGTTTGGAGTAGAGAAAATGGCTGTGGTCTCTTTGGAAAGAAAACACTGAAATATTTCACAGTGAAAATATGTCTAAGTGCAATTGTTGCCCACTTATATAATTTTTAATACAGAGGAAAAGATAAAGTCCAACCCCTCGAGTAACCTACTGCCGTTTTCAGTATTCTATTGGCTATTCGATGCGTCAATCACCATTGTTCTAAGCCAAGACCGGTTTGAAGCACGTACGAGAGAATGGGGACGGTACTTTTCAGCCATTAGCCAATAGCTGACAATTTTGCCACTGAATACCAGGTATATCAGCTATTGGATCAAGTAAGTTATGAGTCATAAGCTGAAGCCCTTCAGGCATGCAGAGTGTGAATTGTAGCGGGAAACCCACATGATATAAGAATCTGTGATAAAAAAAAATTGAGAAACAAACTCCTGGGGAGTGAAAGCAGATTATGTTGGACTGTGGATGTAGGAATTGTTGTGGGGCAATAATGTTACTGGAGATCATCAAATTGACCCTTGTGGATGTAAAAACAGTGTTTGCTCAAGATGGATCGGATTTGTGAGACAGCAGGCTGCAAAATGTGAGTTGTGCATAATTCTTCTTCCGGGGGGGATGACAAAGACTACTGCTGTGTTCACACTTATGAATGTGTCATTTATTGGCTTAAAAAAATTGTTAAAAAAAACAATGCTATTAGCTTTCCAATTATATAAAAAGAATAAATTCATAGAAATTAGTCTTGTTTAAATCAATGATTAGTAACTGAGACTGCCTGCCATGTAGTGACTCTATAGTTCCTGCAGAACGACGACTGGAGACGCAATGCTCCAGATAGCTCATTGGACCAAGCAAAATGTAGCCCCGGTCCCGCTGCTTCGTCTGTCCTAGCCATGGTCAAGCCGTAGCTTAGCTAATAGCCACTTGCTAGCGTCACCTAATGTACTCCGTAGATATGTGCTCTGATCACGGGAGATGTGATACAGGCAGTTAAAACGTTACCAGGTGGTGTTGTGAGTTGTATGAGAACTGGTGAGAGTTACTTGTTACGGAAAATCCAATGTGTGGTTCCTTGTGATGATGAAAATCTGAGTAAATAGGCGGGCGTCTGCTAACTGTTGCTACAGACTCCAAGTGGGACATACGGTAAACATAGGAGGAGGTGGTGATCTCAATCCCCTTTTGGATTTCGATGTGCAAGGTCATAACATAATGTCAATCGATTTCAATACAAAATCGAGATATGACACCCCTATTTATTAATAAGGTACCCATTGAAATGATCTAAAATCACAGGTGATGCGTGTCCCCCTGTGTAGAGGTGGGGCTAGAGGGAGTGCGAGCAGGGATGTTTTGGCAGGAGCCTTGCTATTAGGGGTGTGAGGAAAAATCGATTCACGTCTGAATCTCGATTCCTATTTAACAAGATTAAGAATCGATCCGAAATGTTTGAGAATCGATTCTCAAAAAATATGTTTTCTGAACCTTTTTACATTTTCGCTTCGCGTAGTGTTTGTCATGCAACGGCCACCGTCGCATTGACAGGTCTGATGCGCCGTTGGCTAGCTAGCGCTAGCTGCTGGCGATAGGTAGCTGTAGCCGCTAGGCTAAATCTTAAGCATGAAAGACGAAAGAAATCCAGCCCCCCGTCTTTGCTGAAGGTAAATGTTTGGGCCGCCTAAAAGGTCTTCTCCATGCTAATGACATCCGTGGCTAAAGTTCATTTTATTTTATAAATCTGCAAGTATATAAGAGCGAAGTTTCTTTATAAGCTACACATAAACATCCAGCAGCGCTGCACACCTGTGGCGCTTTCATGGAAGTCCGAAATATATGCTGAGTTCAATAACGTTAGGACTTTTACAATTTCTAAAAAAACAACAACAATGAAAATAACAAAAGCCATAAATTTCTTTTTAATGATGGTTGATAAGCAACATTTGGTGCATACTAAATATTTTCAATGTATTTTCTACTACGTACCAAAGAACAAACAAAATACATATATATTTTTTTTTTCTTCTTAAAATATAATCAGCTTTTTTTTTTTCAAGACTAGAAATTTTGTTTAAAAGGTCTTGGATGTCCAGTTGCAATTTCATGTCTTGTTACTTTTAAACCAGTTCCCTTCTCTCAACATAGATTATAAAATCCATTTTGTGTTGATGCCCCATTACATTCATGGCTCACTTCATCACAGACACTTGGCAGATCAAGTTGTGTGTATTACAAACACAAATGATTAATGTAAGAGTATTGATTAAGAAGAAAAAATTGTTTTGAATCGAGAATCGCTTCTGAATCGAGAAGTGTTTCTGAATCGAATTGTCACCCCAAGAATCTGAATCGAATTAAATCGTGAGATGTTGTAAGATTCCCATCCCTACTTGGTATGTTGGATAAAACACTTTTTTTTTTAACAGCTCTCTCACTCAAAACCCGACAGCAGCTTTATTGCCAATTAAAAAAAAAAAGGTCACATCCACATTTGTATTTAATTTTCTTGACAGAAAATGTACCAATAACGACCAGAATTATGAATTTTGTGTACCACCACACCTCTAAGAACTGCACAATGAATTTGGCTATGCAGATGCATCCATAAAGCATCAATGAAGAGAGTGGAAGTAATGGGTTTTAGGCATCATATAATAGTTTGACTAACCTTTGGGACCTCAATCTCCCAGATGACAAGTTCTGAGGTGGATGAGGCAGCGTTGTTGCCCTGGTTCTCACAAACCCCCATAGTGCAGCCACTGTCCACAGAGTCCATACTGTTAACATCAGAACCTGTAGACAGACACTTCGCGGAATCACACTTCGGGCAAAAGAACACATTAAGAAAAATACACTGCAGAATAGGTTTACAGAATTATAGAATGTTGCGCTTTTGCTTGGAGAGAGCATAAACCATCCTTAAGAATGTCATTGCTAACAGGACAATAAATAAACTTGTCACCTGCTTGTAACTAATTTCGAATACAAGCAGGTTTGATAAAAAGGAGCTATAATTTCCGGGATGGAGTAAATGTGGACAGAATTGTAGAGTTCGACCACTGAAAGGGAACTGAACTAATGTGAAATCATATGCAATTTTTTAAGGTGGTTAAATGACCATTAGTTTTCTTAAACCACTTAAAATGCTTTTACTCTTTACACTGACATTCAGAGTAAAAGTTACAACCTATTAGCTGATGCTGACCTAAAATCGTGTGCTCAAATAATGACTGACTGTAAGGTGTTCGGGAAAGACCTGACCATAGCGTTGCATACCGCTTTCACTGCAAGATTAGCCATTCTGTTAATGCTTTGGTTAATGAAAAAAATAACTACAAAAAAATATGGTTATCAGAACATACATGTTTATTAAAGGTTATTTTTATATTTATTTGTGGCATGTCAGTTGTTTGATAAAGTGTTGAGAAAACAAACATTTTCACATGTGTGAATGGAAAGTTCTCTTGGGAGGACTTCCAATTGTGTTGCTGCATGTAATACCTATGAACTGTATTTATGTTATTGTGCCAAATATGATAGAATACATTTTTTAGGCAAATTGGATCGTGAAACTAATTAATAGCATTGACCTTATTTTTCATTATATTTTGAGATAGTTTTTCAGGTCAAAAAAAGTTCTAAATACAGTGGTATGTACTATTCAGACCCCTTAAAGTTTTTCACTCTTGATTGTTAGCAAATGGCTGTAATGAAACAAAGTTATTTCATATCTCAGTAATGTACACTAAAAACCCCATCTTTACAGAAGAAAAAACAAACAAAACAAAAATAAAGATTTTTTTTTAACAAATGTTTTAAAAAAAGTGAAATATCACATGGTCATTAGTATTCAATCGCATTAATCAGTGTTTGGTAAAGAGAACTCTTGAGCTAGTACAGCCATGAGTCTTCTTGGGAATAATGTAACAAGTGTTTCACACCTGGGGTTTGAGATCCTCTCCATTTCTGTCAGGTTGGATGGTAAATCTTGGTGGACAGTCATTTTCAGGTCTATCTATGATACTCTCACCACCATGTTTCACTGTAGGGATTGTATTGGGCAAATGATGAGCAGTGCCTGGTTTTCTCCACACATACCACTTAGAATTAATGCCAAAAAGTTAAATCTTGGTCTCAGACAAGATCATTTTATTTCTCAGTCAGGGAGACCTTAATGCGTTTTTTTTTTGTTTTTTTTTTGTAAAACTCTATGCAGGCTTTCATATGTCTTGCACTGAGAAGAGGATTCCTTCAGGCCACTCTGCCATAAAGCCCCGACTACTGCATAGCTGCAAAGGTAGTTGACTTAGTAGAACTTTCTCCCATTTCCCTACTGCATCCCTGAAGGGGATTGAGGATGGAAAAATTATAGTGTTCATTTTCATCTATCGTGCGATTAATTGATTATTGTCCCAGCCTTAAGTTAAAAGGTAATCATGGTTGTGACAAGATGTGAAAATTGCAGGCAGGGACTGGCGAAGGGTCAAAATCATGGTCAGAATGCAGGACAGGACACTTTATGACGAGTTTGTCTCCAACAAAGCTTAAGCCTGGTTCACAACAGCCATTGAGCACCGTGAAGTGATCGTTTTGGCATCTGAACTACTTTTTGCGCAAGCCTCGAGCGATCCAGTCATTTGCGAAACTAAAGGCAATTTTTCTAAATAAAGTACTGCAGATTACAAATGCGATCATATTTATGGATCTAAACAGATTATAGAGATAATATAGTGAGCTTTCCTCCTGTCCAACTCCCTGGGAAACAGAAAGAGAAAATGTATTTATTAAATGTGAAGAGTAGATAAACAAATGTGTATTTCAACAGTAAACACTCCTCTCTACTACCGCGCACACCATCATGTTTTCTTTCTGCGCAGATGCTACTTTCTAGATTTTTACAGACTCCTTTCTGCTCCAAAAATGATCAATGTTGCAGGTATCGTTTCAAGATGGAAAAATACTTAATCTAAATGTCATGGGTCTGGTGGAAGTTTTTGTTTTACCGTGGATGGGTGAAAAATATTAATATAATTCCATTGTGTGGAGAGAGACTGTCTGAAAATTTCTCCAACTTTGCGATGAATGCAGATTATTCTCACTATCTCGACATCCAGCGATCCCATAGAGATTTGATTTGTCCACCTAAAACAGTGGATTAGCCACAGGTACCCGTTCTATTGCAGGACTCTGATCTGTAAATTAAGTTGAAATTTCTCTGCACAGAACGAACAAAATCAGGGGTTACAAAAGGAACGGATTTTATTGTTGCGCATATTCTTCAAGGGCGAATATGTATAAATT
Organism: Apricaphanius iberus; assembly: GCA_028564705.1. NCBI lineage: Eukaryota > Metazoa > Chordata > Actinopteri > Cyprinodontiformes > Aphaniidae > Apricaphanius > Apricaphanius iberus. The sequence goes on along the minus strand of JAPXFQ010002706.1, from coordinate 1,377,277 downwards.
TGCCATCCTGGTGCTATATGCATATTTTTAATGTCTGCCATTTGAGAAACAAAACATGTAATCATTTGGCTTTCAACTTTTATTAATTAAATAAAGATTAGACTTTCAAAACCTGTTTATACCTTCAGTGCTTATTGTGATGAAATGTGGAACAGAATAATTATTGGCTATGAATAGTTAATTAAATAGGTTAATAATAATAATGTCTGGCTGCCAGATGTGTGGATAAATCCCTACAACTTAATGCACTTTCAGTTTAAAGTTGGCACCTTGTGTTTGTATGTATATTGTTTTAATAAAAGAATGCTTTAACATGATAATTGTCATATTCTTATTAGAACACTTAAAAAAATATGTTGCCATTAAAAAAAAAAGTGAGTCAGTTTAATGCACAGAATTCATGCATGTGTTGGCGCATGGTCAGGATGGTACCACCTCTGCCTCAATTTGAGCCAGGAAAACCCCCGAATAAAGCAATCTCTTTTTGATTCCTGGCTGCAATCAAACAAAGTGAAAAGGTTAAAGGAGTCTGAATACTTTCTGTACCTACTGTATTCTAAACAAAACCCATGTTAAAGAGTAACTGATCCCCATACCAGAGTAGAACCCCGGCCACATTTATTTTTGAAAAACTGCTCAAAGGGAGGCGTTGCCTGGCGGACCAGGGAGAATGCGGGGGGATGAAGGGCTGGGCGTGGTCTGGGTCGTGACTGACATTATGCTGCTGCGCAGAAAGATGGAGTGAGCCATAGTGACGCACGCTCTATTGCCTAAGAGTGAAGCAATTTGGAGGTTGAAGATATTTCTCCACCTTCTCCAGAGGGAACAGAGTACAGGGAGATGGGTTATGTGGAGGTGATGAGCGGCCCTGAGCCATATCGTTTCAAGCCATTGTCTAGGAGATGCTGAGCCTGTACCGGTACCGAGGTACAGAATGGGCGTCGTCTCCGAGTGGTACATTGTTGTTGGCCAAATCTAATGCTAAATGCAGATAAGCTTGAGTAATTTTGTGTGACTTTGCCTCAATAGGTACACCTGACATACCTTGTACATCATTGTCTGCAACAGAAAAGGTGTGTTGCAGACAGATATCCAAGGTATAAATAAAGTATCCTAGCATGACAAGAAAATCATTCAGAAATGTGAAGGAAAAAAATTTTTTCACAACATCACAATTATTACATTAAAAATGATCTCTTAGCCCAGATTTTATTTTCCCTTTACTGATATCAGTTTTTCCCTTTGTCATAGGTAATGCGCAAATGTCAGCAAGTAAGGTTAACCACCTGCATAACGGAGCACCCAGGTTTTGAGCCAATTACTCCAAGTCCTGTACTGCAGGCAATTCATGGCACCTCGCTACGGAGGTGTGGCCGAGATCTGCTGTTGTCAGTAATCAGAGCCTACGTCAGAAACCCGAGCTGTTAGCAATGCAGGATTCCAATTCAAGTAAAGAGCAGTGTAATTTTTTGACCAGTTGGGGGCACTAAAGTAACGTTTTTTGATACAAAATTAATATCTTCAATAAAATGTGCTAAAATACATAAAATAATGATTGGACATGTAGACTGTTCCATTATACACTCATTTATACAGTTTATAAAAAAAAGTTGATTTTGGGGCGAGTTGCACTTTAAAACAACACTATGTAGTTTTTCAACATTAATATTATATTTCCAATACCCTTGTGATGATACATCGACTTACAATAGGTTGAATTACACGTATGCCATAGCCTGACGGGGTCTGTATCGCTTTCACTGGCACTATGTAACTTCGGGTGCGGGTAGCTACCTGTGCACAAAAAACTACAAAACTCAACTGCTGCTTTACGGCATAGCTCACTTCCGCAACCGGTGTGAGCCCAACAAGCATTTGTTTGCCGGCTGCTTACGCGCGTGAGTGAGCGAGTTGTAATGTCCGAAGCAGCAACCAAACTGAAGAAGGCAAAGTTGGAGGAGACTCTAAAACGAAAAAGAGAGAGTGACAAACTAAAGGGCCGGACGAGAATCAAAATAGGTCGAGCGTTTACTCGCTGTCGTGAGCCAAAGGAGGATGAGGGGTGCTCGACCGATGTGGACTTGGCCGTCATTCTGTTGGACTAGTAAGTATTATACATACGTCGCCGTATATATGACATGCTGACATAAACAACAATATATCTGGGATGAAGACATTTGACAAGCAACTAAGGCTGCCCAACGCGTGAAAATCTACAACATTCGAGGGTATCGCTTGTCAATGCACGTGAATCCCCTGGTGTAACCATAACAGATTTTACGACAGTAGAAGACAACACCTTTTTCCCAACTGCATGGGGACCCCGAGAGCAAGAGTTAAATGGTAGTGCTTTAAGTAAAAAAAAAAAAATTTAGTCTACAATTTAAATGTTCATTTTATTTCATTGTAAAAGCATGTGCCGTTTTACAGGGTATATGCAGGAAACCTGAAGTTAATTTTAATACCTTTTTAAGACTTTTTAAAGACCTTCCAAAAAACTTAGACCTCCTGACCACTTTGAGCTGTAATCAACGCATCTTTAACTTGCTCAACTGTTGTGATCTCCAGTTAAATCCATAGAGCACAACCATATAACAGAATTCAGATAAGATGGGAAGGAATAAAGCTTGAAAGAATAATTTAAAGCAAAGGTTTATTGAAATCTAAACTAGGTCACAGCAAGTAACATTCTATTGAAACCAGCTACTGATGTCTGAATCCAGAAACATCGACTTAAAAATGTCAGAATCCCTTTGTTTGAATTCAGTGAGTGGTGATTCACCGCAGTGTTAAGACACCAGATAACCTCCGCGAGCAGAGTCGGTGTGCCGCCCATAGCCACCTTAATGTCAGCAGAGAACGAGGCAGGGGTTGCTGTCGTAGCTGTGCTAACAGATTCAGCTGTCATACTTGGAGGTAGTCACTGATGGAGCACAGAAATTGCCGGACAGCTGCTGCTGCTGCTCTCTGCAGCTAGCGGCAGTCTTGTGGCCAGACCCGTTCATATGGGCCTTGACACCCATCGACGCAATGCTAACCTTTCTGTTGTTTTCCGCGAAAAGCTTCAGCCTTTGCTTGAAATCCGTAATTTCCAACCAGGAACCCGAAAACTTACATTTACCCATTTATCCCGCTGTAGTGAAGATGTTTCGCGCCAGGTGAGTGTTAATTGACGCCAGACGTGCAACGTCACACGTACGTGCGCGACTCCTCGGAAGGCTGGTCACTCCAGGATATCTTTGTTTTATTCGTCACGAGGAAAAAAACAAATGAATTCAGGGACATTTTTGTATGTCAAACAATTTACAGAGCTTGAATACCCACAAAATATAAGACTTTGTGAAATCGTGATTAAGACTTAAATACTTTTTAAGGGTCTTATTTTTCCCAACAACTGATTTATTAACTTTTAATACTTTTTAAGACCCCAGGGACACCCTGCTTTATGTCTTGTGATCAATTTTCATCAGGTCAGATTTTTTCCACATCAGTGGTCATCTACGTTTACGGCCATTGGGCGAAATTTGCTTTCACAAAAAGAAATCCCCAGGAGAGCTAACAATTTGCAAACAAACTAAAACAAAGTGATAAAAATAACTAGAATGAATAAAATCAGGTCTCACCTCCAGACTGATCTGTGTCCAACTCACATGTCCCATGAGCTCCATTCCTCAGACTGTTCCCGTTAACCCCCTTTAGTTCACACATAGCATCACAATTTTCTTCCTTTGAGAGGCTCCCAACTACAGATTGAGGCTGTATGGCTTCCTTTTCTGACAAGTCTGTGGTCTTGAAAACATCTGCTGGATTCGCCAGTACACTGCTCTGTAGGTCCTCACTGCTAATCCCTTCCTCAGAGTGGTATGTGCTGCAGGCTGAGTCTTCAGCCAGCATTGCTGCTTCGTCACCTTTATGTTTAGTAAGTTGCACTGGATTGCCTTGGTATGGTAACATTGACCAGACGGCATTCGGTCCACTGTGGGTTTTCAGAATCATGGTTTCAACATTTTCCCATTCTGGAGTCAATAGGCCACCCTTTGCCACTCCTTGAACTTCTTTCTTTGCTGCCTTTGTAGGCTTGTGGTTTCCTTGTGAGATACCATCAGCAAAGGAGTTTTCTCTCATCAAATCTTGTTTAGAGCATCGAGTGCCACTGGCTAGAGCACCACTCCTATTATTGGGTTTATTGTTTGGTGTGATCTCATAGCTTGGGGTCCCAAGCACTTCCTGGGTGGCTGCAGAGAGAACCTCAGTAATGAGTCCAGCTGCCAGTAGCTCCAGATCATTCATTTCTTGATTGTTACTCTTTAAATGCATGTCCTCTGAGGTAACCAATGATGTTATGGTACCCTGGACATTGGAAGACAGAATGGTAGGTGTGCTGGTGAGGATGTGTTTGTGTAGCTCCTGTCCTGAGAGGGAATTTTCCAGTGAGTCTCCATCTGAGGTCATTGGCCTGTGCGTTTTGCCAGACGTGAAAATACAGACGATGTCCTCTGGTGCATTTACAGTGCTATGTGTTGCAACTTCACCTTCTGGCTCTGGTCTCTCTGCATCAGAAACATGAATTTTGATAGCAGAGGATTTGGACGGCAAAGTGACTTCCTCTACCAAGTCTTGAACAAGGTCTAGCTCTTTGGCTGGGTATTCCTCAAGTTTCGCAAAAGGAGGAGGGGTCGAGTCAGACTTGGGCTCTTTAAATGATTTTTTAGATTTTTCAACCAAATCACTGTTATCAAACTTCGGTGCTATTAAATTTGATGGTCGATTAACTTCTTCAAGTATTGTTCTGTCACAAAAATGATCACATTTTTGTTCTAGTAAAGATATTGCTTCAAGGTCTTGGTGTTGGATTGGGGAACTCATTTTGTTCTCATACTGGTTGCTGAGATTTGGGAAGGCGGGACTTTCCCCTTCATACAGCAAACCATTGTTGCCCTCTACATCAGAGTCTCTTAAGCTCACAGGTGGTGGAGACACATCTGAAATTTTTTGGCCAATGCGTCGATCTTTCTTCCTCGAAGTGTACCACCACCAGCCAATAAGTACGAGTACTCCAGGCATTGTGTAGGGAACCACAGAGCGAAATCGCACTGGCATTTCCTCAAGCTACCAAGCGCCACACCTGAAATAAAAGAAGAAATATTTGACTCATTAACAGTTTGAAACTTTTTTTAATTAAAAATAACGTATACACTTATATTAACCATTGATCCACAAGTGAGTTAGCTAGTGTAAAAAAAAAAGAAAATAAATCTGTGAAGTCCTCATTTAACTGGTGATCACTATATGATCGCTATATGGTTACTATATATTCCTGGTTTGTTTATGAAATGCAAAAAAGCTAAAAACTGCCACATCTTGTGCATCTAAAGAGGATGAAAATAAAAATTAGCCAAGACCAGTTTAGGGATATTTGCTTTGAGACAATGAAAGGAATATATTGGAGTTCATGATAAGGGTTGCCAATACCAAAACCACAATTTCAGAGTAGCAGCTATGAGCCAATATTTTAGGCTATTAGTTTAGTTTGCTTACCAAAAAAATTCTTTTGCACCGATTATAATTTGGTTGTTTTTCCCACATGAAAGCTGTGCAACAGGAGGTGGAGTGAGTCAGTTGAAACAGATATTTTTTTCCTTTAATATTCTGTGACAGTGTGATGCCAGACATTTTAAAGAAACACTAAAAAAAAGGAAAAAATGAAATGCCAGGTCATTGTCAGAAAAAAAACAGCATAAACATGCTTTTGCAGGCAAGGTATGTTTACATGCAAAACTGGCAATATTTCCCCACAATAAATTCTTTTAATTACTTTTTTTTCTTCACCCAGGCTGCAAGGCAAGAGTTGGAAGCACTTCTGCCATGCAGCAAAAACGTCCTGAGTTTGAATCTGGACCTGAGGTATTTGTTCATGGAGTTGGTATCGGGGTTTATACAGTTTTCCAGTTATTGTTTTTCATGACTTTTCCATAACCTTTAACCAGTTTTCTATGACCAAAAATAACACATTTGTGCATCAATTTAAAGTATTATCCACATTAATTGCTTGATTTTGAGTCTGTAATAAGCAGTTTGAGGATTTAACACCATCCTTTAAAAGGAGACATATGCAAAACCCATTTGTGCTTTAGGGTGCATTTACACCAGCCCCGTTTAGTCCACTTGAATCGAACTCAAGTTCATCTGCCCAGAAAGTGCAGTTTGTTTGGGGAGGTGTGAATGGGCAATCAAACTCTGATTAGGACCAAAACAACAAACTCTCGTCCACCTAAAAACGTAGGTCTCCATTCAACTGAAACTCTGCTGTGGTTGAATTACATATGTGAATGGCAAGTGGACTGCGACTGCACTAAAAGCAGGAAGCAGACTATTGTGCAGGACATTCTGGGTTAATACAATCTGTGTCTTGATGCAAACAGCAGTTCAAATATATAATAGTAAACTAATAAATATTGGTACTACTAAGGCCAATAACTTAAGGGAGTCAGACTGCTAATCTATACCGTAATGCCTTTGAAATGTGTAAATTGAACAAGTTATTTTTTTGTGGTTACCTTTCTTCTTCGAACTCACTGTATAAAACCTAAATTTTTTTATTACAATAATTTAAATAACATACCCGTTGCACTGTACTGGTCACTATCTAATGTTTTTTTGCCCTCAACTTGGCGCCAACAATCTGCAAATCACACACACGTCTTTATAGTTCTCATTTTGAGTAGTTATGTAATTTCATTTTTACAATTTGACCCGACTCAATATCTGCATTGGACATTTTAATATATATATATATATATATATATATATATATATATATATATATATATATATATATATTGAACAGTTTATGTGAATTTAATTAAAAGGGTCATTTGTTTTGTATATTACAATAGTTTTTGTTTGTTTTGTTTTTAAGAACGTAATAATAGCATTGGCCTACAGCTCATATGCACAAGGTCACCGGTGCTGATTTGTAATTTACCTGTAGCTCCTTAGTGGGTGATGTCCATATCATAATTACAGGCTGCGCAAAATACTCCTCTGTTTTCGGTGCGGCTTTACCTTTCTGTCTGCATTTTTTATACAGCGCAGGTAAAATGTGGCTAAAATGTGTTCGTGAGATTGAATCCTAGCTTATTCATCATGGTTAACAAAGCAAACTTTTGGCTATAAAACCCGTTATAGCACGAATTATTTCAGTGTGCCGTTTTTTTATGTTCGTAAGGAGCGATTCTTTCAAACAGCTCGGTCAGCGATCCCTTTCGCCTTTAAGTTTGTTTACTGGAAATTTATACACTGGTGGCGGTCAGTTTAGCCGTGCAACTCTCATATATGGTGGTGTGATATTTTTAGGTGTTGATACAGGTTCGTACTGTAGCCTACCTCGTGAGGAAGCAACAATACCAAGACGGGTTCTACATTACCTGGCGTTGTGCAGCATCAACGTTTTCATAGCAGATATAATTTCTAACAACTGATGTACTGTTCCTCTTTGGTACCAACTACTGTGCAGCATTGGGTTCTGTTAAGCTTTTGGTCATTTTATAACGGGTTAAAGTGCAGCGTTTCCTTCTCTCCGTGCAATGTTTGCAAGTCACGTGACTTTACCAGATATGTTTACATCAAGTCAAATCGCAGCCTTTGCGATTAGGAAATCGCATTTTACCAAATCGCGATTTAATTGCATATGCAATTAATCGTTCAGCCCTACTTTTCAGGGGTCTGTATTCTTCGATAAGAGAGGCTTTCTCTTCGACGTTGGACTACAGAAATCCACCAACTGAGCAAAAAAGCTCACGATCGCTCTACTTTGGCGCCGCCCACCATATGACGCACCCACTCACTTAGGACGCTCTGGTTTGTTGCAACTGTGAAGCAACACTTAACAAGTTGAGCCATGCCGAGTCGCGTTACCGAAGTACCAGCTTGGCAAAAGGTACTAGTGGAGAGATGCCTTAAGTAGCCTACAGGTTGGCTGGTTTACATTTTGCAGCTGTGGTGCTGGAATTTCTGCCGTGGCAGAGCGCCACAGTTGCACCCATGTGAGGAAAACACTGCTACTGTAGAAAAATCTAAATTTTTAATTGAAAAATTTAATTACTTGGAATCAAAATTGTCATAACCACTAACTGAATTTAATATGGGAAACTCTGCTGTACATGTTTAAGCATGTCTGCTATTGATAAAGTCCTGTATGTCATCTAAAAGAATTTAGCAGTGGGAGGGTGTGCATAGCTTTCTCTGGATCTATTGCACAAGGTTCCTTTCTACATATTAATGTAAAAATTTCAGACCGCAGTGGCGTTTTGTTTGGAACAGCAATGTATTTTGTCAACTGCTGGGAAAAAGAAGGATTCAAGTGAATAATCCATAAACTGGACCCAAGATACAACAAGCAGAACTTTTCCAAAGCAGCTCTGCTAGCAATGTATGAAGAGTGCTACTGTAGGATACAAACATCACCGTCTATGATGGATTGTTACGCTTCAACTATAGACATGTGGAGTAGCAGAGCGACTGAGCAGGGCTTTCCACAAGCGCCGGCTGCCGGCTATATAGCAGACTACTCAATCGAGTTGAGCCGGCTACTAATTTATGACCAGGATATGATTCCGCGCAATGCTGTGCACGACGTTAGCACGCCCATCGTATTTTCCCTTTCATACTTCAGCATGAGTCCCGCCGTTTTTTCGTTTGTTTATAAGGGAGAGTTATTTGCTGTTTATTTGTGTAGCCACCAATGCACTGTGAACGTGTCATGAACTGAAAATAAGATTTACAACCACAGAAAGCCTGTTGATGCCATACTATGCCAGCTTGTATTGCCTATTTTTTATTTTTTATTTTGTGCAAATCAGTTTTTATTGCTACTTTATATGCTGTATTATGATAATTTAGTGATAATAGTAGTAGTAAAGTAATATTATATTTGAGCAAATGTCTGAGAAAATAATATAGCCTGCTTATTATTCAATTCAATTCAAAGATCCTGTATTGATCTGGTCACTGAAGTGCTTGCAGCCGCCAGAGCAGCGCTCCCAGTAACATAATAGTAGTAGTTGTAATAATAATAATAATAAGTATTAGTAATCTTGTCCTGTTCATGGTTTTTTTCCTGCCCAGAGGTGTGAGAAAGATGCCACCAAAAAGAAAATCCAATCAGCAGACTCTGGAAGGCTTTTTAAAGAAGAAAAGTGGTCAGTTTAAGTGCTTCAGTAGTAAGATTTTGTATTCATCCTAAAAGTGACATTCATTGTGCAAATCAAAACATTTTCAGATTTTTTTATTTTAATGGTGGCATTTTAATGTACACCTACAAGTGTTATATTGTCGCTGCTGCAATATTTTTAGTTGGGCATGGACTCTGATCCTGAATAGGAAGATAGTGACACAGTGAAGTTGATTAAAAGAGCAGAATGGAGATATGAAACCATTAAGTTTATCATTTATGTTGGAAACGTCTTTTACTTAAGAGTATTTTTATTTTATTTGTATACATATTCTGGTGTTTACGACGAAGTTAATAAATGCACATTAATGCTTTTACTTACATTTACATTATATGCTCAGCCCCCCCAAGCGGGCTACTTTCATATTATAGCTGGCTAGTCTGTGTCTATGTGGAAAGCCCTGCTGAGCCGTGCATTGTAGTTGTGTGATGTTTTTCAGCATAGTCACTGGAATAAAACAATCTACTTTACAGAAGAAAATTGTATTTATTCATCATTGACATTTGTATCGTTATCGTAATAAATACTTGAAACTATTGTGATACATTTTAGGCCATATTGCTCATCCCTAATCAGAACTGATTTTAATTACTCTGACTACAGTCATGCCTTGTTTCCAGCTGCAGGATTCTTCACACAGGGTGATAAAGACTTGCACGTTGAAGGCATAAATTAAAGCCTTGTGCATGCATGTATTCAAGCGGCTACAGTTTCAAAAGGTGACTGATTAAGTTGTAGGCTCTCTATAATGCAAGGTGTTATAAAAAAATGCTGTGTAGCTACTAGGGTTGTGCTAAACAATGTCAGCCATCACGATGGAGAGCCACCATAGTGATGCCAACCCCACCCTGTCAGAGATGCACTAATCCTATAGTGACTTCTATAGTTTAAAAACTCTGCAGGGACTGCTCTGTAAACATTGAGAGTATAGGCTAACGAATGTATGTGTTGCATAGTGGGAAATATTTGTATATATTTTAATTTATTTTGTGTTTTGTTTGCATTAGTTTCCCTCTGAAGCTCCAAGAGAAAAACTGAACTTATCTGGATGAGATAGGAGGAGGAACACAGCAATCAGCTCCATTTTTACAGGTGCGCAAAACTTGTTAAGCCGCACATAAAAAGAGCTGAGGCAGGACGGCAAAGACTGAACCCACTGAACCCACCGGAACACCATAGGCGATTACAGCGCACACGTCTCCAGCGGCAGACAGGCAGCGTGAGGCAGATTAGTACCGTTTCACCAGTTATGAGAAGCGAGCAAGGATCGCCGGGTGAATGGGGGAGACATGAGAGCATCAAAGGAGATCAGCTGTCCACCTGTAGGCTGACGTAGTGGAGCTGCTCGGTTTGATGAACTTATTATAATGGGGCATTCAGACAAAATTTTGCCGCCATGCGTCAAACAGCTCAAACGGACGAAAGTTGCTGCTTAGAAAATTCAAACCACACTGCTCGCACATTTGTACTCTGCGTCAGCTGCGGCACGTCAGTACATCAGCGAGTGGGCGGGGATTTCTCTTCCATCGGGAAACTAGTAGTGTCGGCTCGTCTTCTCCGCTCCACACGTAGCTCGGCTAGTCTTCTCCGCTCCCCACTTAGCTCCCGGCCGCGGCTCGGTTCGTCTTCTATGCTCCCCACATAGCGCTTGCCCGCAGCTCCCACCCGCAGCCCAGCTTCACCTATGTCTTGTTAATGCCAACATCCCGTTGCTGATTGGTTGCTGCCCCGCGTTTGCTGTACCAAAGTTAAATTTTCCCAACTTCATGCAGCGGCTGCGTGAGATGCTGCTGCAAGCTGTGCCAACGCACGCGATGAGATGCGTGGCAGCTTGCCGCAGCTTGACGCCCACCGGCTGCATCGGTACAATAGAGTTTGCATGTACAGTGCATCCGGAAAGTATTCACAGCGCTTCACTTTTTCCACATTTTGTGTTAATGCCTTATACCAAAATGGATTCATTTTTTCCCCTTAAAAAACACACAACACACCATAATGTCAACGTAAAAAGAAATATTTAGATTGTTACAATTTTTTTTTTTTTTTACTTAAAAAAACCCTGAGAATTCACATGTAGATAAGTATTCACTGCCTTTGCTCAGTACATTTTCTTGATGCACCTTTGGTAGCAATTACAGCCTCTAGTCGTTTTGAATATGACGACAAGCTTGGCACGCCTATCTTTGGGTAGTTTTGCCCATTCCTCTTTGCAGTACCTCTCAGGATGCGTCTGTACATTGCTGCATTCATCTTTCCTTATATCCTGACTAGTCTTCCAGTTCCTGCCGCTGAAAAACATCCCCACAGCATGATACTGCCACCACCATGCTTCAATGTAGGGATGGTATTGGCCAGGTGATGAGAGGTGCCTGATTTTCTCCAAGCATAACGCCTGGCATTCATTTTAAAGAGTTCAATTTTTGTCTCATCAGACCAGAGGATTTTGTTTCTCATTGAGTCCCTAAGGTGCCTTTTAGCAAACTCAAGGCGGGCTGCCATGTGCCTTTTACTAAGGAGTGGCTTCCGTCTGGCCACTCTACCATACAGGCCAGATTGGTGGATTGCTGCAGAGATTGTTTTCCTTCTGGAAGGTTCTCCTCTCTCCACAGAGGAATGCTGGAGCTCTGACAAAGTGACCAAAGCCCTTCTCCCCCGTTCACTCAGCTAAAGCTTGGTTTATGCTGGACGCATGTACATTCCACGCGGAAATGAGACGTGCGGAACAGGCCAAGACGCCTTCTAGCAGCGTTTATACTTTATGCGGCTTGTCCCTGCTGAGAACCAATTTTCTTGAAGACTGTAGGGGGCGGCATAGGGCTCTACAGCATGCATACAACACTACATCATAGTAGAAGTTGTTGTTTACAACATGGCGACACCCATAAGTTTAAACAAAGCAGAACTTTTATGGTGTTTACTTAGGAAAATAGACGAAAAAGGAGACGGTCCACTTGTCCATTAAAACACAGTTGATCACAGTGATCTCTATCGGCCGAATCATAAAGATGTTTGTATTTACGAACCTCCGCCATGTGTTTCCGCGCGGGACCGTCCGTGTTGTTACAAAATTTCCTAGGCACGCGGTGTGGAAATTAGGGTCTCTGCAGTGGCCGCGGAGAGGCGAGGTTGATGAAATGACGTAATTTGGCTCCATGGAGCTGTGCGGACCACGGGGATGCGTCAAGCATAAACCAAGCTTTAGAAGGCCGGCCAGCTCTAGGAACAGTCTTGTTGGTTCCAAACTTCTTCCACTTACGGATGATGGAGGCCACTGTGCTCATTGGAACCTTGAAAGCAGCAGAAAAATTTCTGTAACCTTCCCCAGCCTTGTGCTTCAAAACAATCCTGTCTCAGAGGTCTATATTCAATTCCTTAGTCTTCATGCTTTGTTTGTACTTTGACATGCACCGTCAACCCAGTGGCCTTATATAGACAGGTGTGTGCCTTTCCAAATCATGTCAGTGGAAACAGAATGCACTTCAGCTCAATTCTGAGCTTCACGTCAAAGGCTGTGAATACTTATGTACATGTGATTTCTCAAGTTTTTTATTTTTAATAAATTTGCGACAATTTCAAATACAAGTTTTTCACATCATCATTATGGGGTCTTGAGTTTAGAATTTAAGGGAAAAAATTAATTTAATCCATTTTGGAAAAAAGCTGTAACATAAAAAAAGTGGATAACGTGAAGCGCTGCCAATACTTTCCAGATGTACTGTAATCCAGCTGCCCCGCTGCCAAGTGCTGTGTGAGACCACCATAAGGCTGTTACTCCTGGTCGTTCTCCTCCCAGGTAAGTTTATTAAGTATAGCTTAGTTGTCTTAAAACTGATTTTTCAGCAAGCTCAGTTAGTGGAAGGAAGAACGGTGAAATTGTCAGCAAGATCAGCTCGTGAATACAAACTGTTTTTACCTGCTTGTCCTTACATTGTTGTATTGTCTTGACTATTGTCTTATTGGAATTGCTTTCTTGTATTTTGATCATCAAATTGATTTATGCTGCGTTCCAATTTTTAATCATGTAAAGCACCTTGAATTGCCTTTGAGTTGAAAGTGTGCTATACAAATAAAATTGCCTTGTCTATTTACAAGTTAAAAGAATAATGCCCTTTTTTTCCAGTTTAAAGCTCTGAAAAGGTCCAGCACGATGCCCAGACACAAAACGTGCGGATGGAATTGGAACACATCTGCACGTTTTACATATTCTTACACTTCAAAATTTATTTTTGCATCTGATCCATGCCAGGCTCCTTGCAGACATGAAGGGAAGATTGAGTGTTATGATTCTATTCCTTTCGTCAGTTAAAATTATGTTGATTGCGCTGTTGGGTCACACACAGCCGTCGGGTGGCGCTAATCTCTCTAGCCCAGTGGAGAAGAAACCCCACTTCCACCGAAAGGAGGGTCGGGCAGAGTGTATTGCTTCATTCCATTTGTCTCGGATACTCGGGCGTCCTAGTTGCTGTACACGAGAAAGTGATGAAATTCCCCACTTGAAGCATTCCAGTTCGTCTCACTACACTCTAAGTCGGAAAGAACATGGACGCTTTGAGGGCAGCAGCTGTCGAGGGGCAGGCTAGCCATTGTTATTTTTGCTAGCAACACAGCATGTTCAGCAGAGCAGCATGAAAAACAAAGCTGTACATTGTATTGCACGCACAGCAAGGCCGTGCAATGTATAAATTGGTGACCAGATTAAAGCGGAAATGTAGTCAAGTGTATAAGAGCATTTAAACACGACATTAAGATGACCAACATTTGAGGATTCCTCAACAGCTCAAAATGTTCGACCTAATGGGGACATGTCTCGATGAAATGACGTGAGACAACTGCGAGATTTACGACTTTCCGACTCGGAAAGGTTAACTGGAATACCGCTCGTTCTTCTGTGTGCAGCTGCAGGCCGGGGTGGGCAACAGAAGACAATCACCAACCATATTCCTTTGATGGAAGAGGAAGGTACGAGGTTCTGGAATAACTCACTTCAAGGGACTCAAAGACTGCCTACACCAGGTGAATCTTAAACACTGCAACAAAAGACATTGTTTCAGACTCATACCCGACTAAAGTTCCCCTGAGTATCATAGCACTGGACGCTGAGAAAACGGGAGCTGAGAGCCACATACATTTGCTCATTTGTTATGATGCATAACCATAGTAACAAGGTGGTTTACAGCCGTGATCAGCTGATTGGCATAGCAAAAACTGAAATTATACTTCAACTGAACCCACATATCCCTGAAGAGTTGAAAAGGAGGAGGAGTGGGTGCAGAGCAGGATTGAAAAGGAGACAGAGAAGGAGGGAATTCAAACCATCTCTTCCAAATCATAATGGGAAACGTGAGATCTTTTGCTAACAAGATGGATGAACTCCAAGCCCTGACAAGGTCTCAGCCTGAGTATCGTCAATGCAGTGTTATGTGCTTCACTGAGACGTGGCTACAGGATCATATCCCCGACTCCAACGTCTCTCTGATTGGCTTTCTGACTGTACGAGCAGACAGAGATCTGAAGAGAAGTGGAAAAAGAAAAGGAGGTGGAGTAGCAGTGCCTGTCAACAATAGATGGTGTCATCCAAGACATGTTACTGTGAAGGTTAGTCTCTGCAGCCCAGATATTGAACTCTTGGTAGTTAATTTACGTCCATATTATTTACCAAGAGAGTTCACCAGTGTCATTTTGGCAGTTGTTTACATTCCACCTTCAGCCGTTGCCGACCATGCAGGTGATGTCATCAGTTCTGTTGTTGCTAAGCTACAGGCCCAGCACCCCAATGCATTTGTGGCATTATCTGGTGATTTTAATCATGCCTCGCTCTCTTCTACACTTCCAGCATTTCAACAGTTTGTCAGCTGCTCCACAAGAGAAAACAAGTCCTTGGATTTGTTTTATGCAAATGTAAAGGATGCTTATACGTCCAAACCAGGACCTCCGCTAGGACAATCAGATCACAATCTTGTCTTTCTCTGCTCAGAATATAAACCACTTGTTCAAAGGCAACCTCAGACAAAGAGAACCATTAAAAAATGGTCAAATGAAGCTGAAGAAGCCCTGCAGGGTTGTTTTGAGGCCACAGACTGGATGACTCTTTGCCACCCACATGGAGATGATATCAATGCCATGACTGAGTGTGTGACTGAATACATAAACTTCTGTGTGAACAACATTGTCCCCTCCAGAACAGTTACATGCTTCCCTAATAAACCATGGATCACCAGTGAGCTGAAGGAACTGCTGAACAAGAAAAAAAGAGCCTTCAGGGAGGGAGATAGGGAGTTATTCAGAAGTATACAGAAGCAACTAAAAGTCAAGATCAGAGACAGCAAGGAGGCTTACAGGAAGAAGCTGGAGAACAAACTACAGAGGAACAATAAAAGAGATGTCTGGTCTGGAATGAAGGAGATTCCGATACCCCTTTACCTCACTCTCCCACCTATCTTTTTCTAAAAGTCAGGTAAAGAGGCAGTTGAAGAAACTGAACCGGAACAAGGCTACAGGTCCAGATTGTGTCAGACCCAGAGTCCTGAAGACCTGTGCAGAGCAGCTCTGTGGGATTCTGCAGCATCTATTCAACCTAAGCCTGAACCAAGAGAAGGTTCCAGTGTTGTGGAAGACATCCTGCCTTGTTCCAGTACCAAAGAAAACTCACCCATCAGTCATCAATGACTACAGACCTGTCGCCCTGACATCCCACATCATGAAGGTCCTGGAGAGATTCTTGTTGCCCCACTTGAGTAAGCAAACTAGAACCTATCAGGACCCCCTGCAGTTTGCTTATCGCCATGGTGTTGGTGTTGAAGATGCCATCATCAACCTGCTACGACCAACCCACTGTCATCTGGACAAAGCAGGCAGCACTGTGAGAATCATGTTCTTTGATTTCTCCAGTGCATTTAACACAATTCAGCCTGATTTACTTTGTAAGAAACTCCTGAAAACACAGGTGGAGGCCTCAATCAGCTGGATCAATGACTACCTGACAAACCGACCACAGTTTGTGAGACTGAAGGATTGTGTGTCAAACCAGCTGATCAGCAGCACAGGAGCACCACAAGGGACTGTACTCTCACCATTCCTTTTCACTCTGTACACCTCAGACTTCCAGTATAAGACTGAGACCTGTCGTCTGCAGAAATACTCAGACGACTCTGCAATTGTCGGGTGTATCAGAGATGGTGAAGAAGCTGAATACAGAGAGCTGGTGAGAAGCTTTGTGGCATGGTGTGGAAACAATCATCTTACCTTGAATGTGAACAAAACAAAGGAGATGATTGTAGATTTCAGAAGAAACAGAGACAAGTCAAAGACAGTCTCCATCATGGGAGAAGAAGTGGAGGTGGTTGAGGAGTACAAATACCTCGGAGTTTACCTGGACAATAGATTGGACTGGATCAACAGTGAAGCAGTCTACAAAAAGGGACAGAGCAGACTTTACTTTCTGAGGAAGCTGAGGTCCTTCAAGATTTTCAGCAAGATTCTGCAAATCTTCTACAAGTCTGGTGGAGAGTGTCATCTCTTCGTCCTTCATCTGTTGGGGTAACAGCATCAGAGCCAGGGACTCAAAACGGCTTGATAACCTGATAAAGAAGGCTGGTTCTGTTATGGGAACGACAGTGGAACAACTGGAGATAATGATGCAAAGAAGGATTCTTCATAAAACTAAAAAGATCGTGGACAACCCTGAGCATCTTCTCCATGAGACAGCCCTACAGCAACAGAGTATCTTCAGTCAGAGGCTTCTTCAGTTTCGCTGCAACACAGACCGCTACAGGAAATCCTTTCTCCCCACAACCATCATGGTCTAAAACAACTCCTTGAAAAAAAAATCAATTAATTAATGAGCTACAACAACACTTAATTTCCCTCTGGGATCAATAAAGTATTTTTGAATTGAACATACAGTCGCGCCTGAACCAGCCAGAAGCCACAGTTGTCGGTACCGAGCCAAAAGGAGGTGAATGCCTGAGCTGGAGAGCTCCAGAAAAGGTACTGTCCAGGGGTGAACTCCGGGGCCCATCGCTACGCAGCCAGCCAGAGGGAGCTGGCAACTGAAGCCAGGAGATAAATAGTGGTTTTAAAGACTTTTACCATGAAAGAGTCATTTTAGATCCTACTATTTGAGTTACTTAATCCATTGGGAGTTTCACTTTCTTCGTTTAATGTTTGATAAATGTATTTGAGCTGATCCAACAACCACATGTGGATTATAGGTTAGCTACATGCTAGACAAGCCCAGGTGTTTGTTTTAGGCCTGCATATGAATAAACAAAGACTGCTATTGACGGTTCAAAGAAGATTTAAAACAAACTACCGTTATTAGCAGTGTTTGAACCCCTTTTATGCATCAAACTACTGTAATCAATTCAACTGGAAGTAATTTTCCAAAGCTCAAGGACTTCATATCCAGATAATTTTAAGCATACATTTCGTAATCCAAAGAATGTTTTAATTTTCCTTACATTGTTTTATTGGTTTACACATAAGTCGATGGCGCCAATTAGTCAAAACTATTTACAATTGGTAAACTAATTTAGCTTTCATTCCAACATTTGCAAATCAAGCCTTGGTCCTTTAAAGCATCCAGATTCCTCAAACACATGCCACACACGCATGGCAGAGGTTCATGTTTCAATACACTGAAGAATTCATCCCTTCATGGTTTTCACCTCAACTGTATCTAGGCAGGTGTGAGACCATTGATATAGATATATATTTGGCTATTAAATTAGTTACTGGAAACGGGTAGTGCCCAGAATTTTTTCCCCCATAACTTATTTCTCTCATTGACCGCCATAAGCAGTTCTTTAACTATTAATAGCTAAATAGCTGCATTTTCCTTTAAAACCCCAACAGCGCAGAATCCCCTCTCGCACTCTGCTGTTGTGACGGAACGTGTATGTTTCCGCAATCAATTTTTGAAGCTGTTTGCCTATGTTGTTTAAGTCCTTTCAGTAGAAGTACAGGTATTGAAGAATTCTAGGGTTGCAACAACTAATAGATACAAATTTGATGATAAAAAGCGTTTGCAACAAATGTAATCGATTCCTTGTCTAGCATGATTACGAGGTCTAATTTGGTCGCCAGTCAAGCAACTTTTTTTTCTGAGTAATCTTTAATAGTCAACAAAAACAACTCACCACACAGCACTGAAGAAGCAGGCAGACCTAAGGACTACTAACTTATGAATAAAGTCCAAAGTGCTATGGGTCCAGCAAATCCATGTTAAAGGTAAACTAAATACAGTTATACAACATTACACTAGTTAAAGGAGCAGGGGGCTGGATTTCTAAAATAAATTATACTCATGTTCAGTTTTGTAATTGTATTGGGTATAGGGCTGCACGATTATGTCCAAAAAATTGATCACGATTATTAATCACGATCATTCATCTAGTCCTGTAAAATATCTATTTTTATTGCACCAATTATAAACTTTTAAAAATAAATTGTGAAAAATAAAACTTTAAATTAGAATAGATTAATATATATATATTTATTTAAAAATACAAGCTAAATGTTATTGCAGAGTGCAATCTGAAAGTGCAATTTATGGGAAACAATTACAGCTTATACAGAAAAGGCCTTTGAAATTCCCTGCATCCAAATCCTTAGTATTTACTATATGATACATAGCAACTATTACTCACCTGTTAATGTAATACTGCATAGCAAACGATCGCGTAATAGGCATGAAATCAAACATACTGCTCCACAATTTTGCATGTCCTTTGCCCCCTATGACTTCTGTTGACCCAGATGTTTACGTTACGTTCACCTGTGGTCCCGCCATCAATCTAACCGTTATTTTGTCTGGTATGACTTAACAACTTAAATGTTTAAACAGTCAAAAAACAATTGCAGTAATCAGTAACATTGCAACATGTACATTTATCTGCCGAAACTGCGGCGGTGTCAATGGTTGACAGTTCGTCTGTAGCCATTTTTAGCAAGGTCCTTCTGCTATGATTTCGGGGCGTCCGCTGCATTGTGGGATAGCCTAGCATCCACCGGCTGTTTACTGTGGCGGTAGTACAATTTCGGGAACTTTCTGCTTACTAGTCAGATCCATAATGGAGATTTGGATCTACTACATTGCTCAAATACTGCTTTTCACCTGCTACATAGCAAGCGTAATGCAGCCATTATGAGTGCTGAGTGGCGTGTGCACAGTTTTTATTTGGTCAGCTTAATGAAGCTTTAGCCATGCATTTGCCCCCTGGTGGTTGGCAGACTACTGGTTGAGGCAGTGTATGATGAAGAGGCACGCATTGAAGCTCGCATTTTGAATATAAATCACGTTCACGATCAGGTTCATTTAATTGTCGCCACCAAAATCGTGATCACGATCAATATTAATGTTAATTGTGGTAGTTGTAGTTAAATGTTAATATCTTCTCATATTTAACTACGCTATTTGTTTTGAAGTTTAAGTATACACCTTTTCATAGTGCTTTATCTGGACAAAAGGTAAATGCATTGGGTAACTACATAGTCAGGGGCCGCCCACCATATGATAAGCCCACCCACTGGAGATGGAAATACAAACAGAAAAACTTTAAGTACAATTTTGTAGAATAAAGTTGTTTAACCAACAACTATATTCTTATTCATTCACGTGATGACTTGTTTCCAAATTCCATACCTGTGACACAGGAGGAAATGTATGTGCTTATTCATTTAACTGGATTTAACTGCATATTTATCTTTCCATGCTGCTCCTTACATATGCGATAGGTGTCAATTGTTTTAGCACAAAACAATTCAAGCAGCAGCTGTCAGATCCAGGATGTCCTGTCACACGGTAAATATGCTGAGATGCAAGAGGGTTTAGACTGAGCAAGAGCTGCCTAAATGGTTCCAGTTCCTGATAGCACACACTGAATAATGCTGTTGATTGGTCCAAATTGGCCACACTGACACCTGAATATGCATTACAAAATGAGCAAATATTCAAACTAGGCCTTGGTATACATTACTGAACATTAAAGGTAGGGGATAAAAAGATGGAGAGTAAAGCTAGAAAGGTTTATCTGTGTTAAAGTGTCGTGATATTGGACGTGTGATCTGAACCAGCGAGCTAAGGATTTGGCTAATGTAAAATCTGCCATGGTATGAATAATTTTGAGAAGGGATGCACCGATGCCGATATCGGCCCAGATACCGTTTAATTTATATGTATCGGTAAATGTTAACCCCTTAAGCCCAAGGGGCACACTAGGAATATTTTTTTAATAGGTTTGAGACAACACATCTGACAAAAAAAAATAATAATAATGCACATCAAATTAAAAAGAAGACCACGCGCTACAAGGCTATGTAACCTATTTTTTACCAACACAAACACAACTCAGATGCCACATAAATAAATACTTGTAAACAAAATTGTATTATCATAGTTTTGTCAACCCAGCCGCCACATTTTGGCCTCTACCGCAGCAAGCCTTTGTGGTAAACGCACAATCGACCACTCAAATGAAAGCAGAGACTCTACCGATTCCAAAAATACATCTGCCAAAACGCTACGTCAAAGCACAAGACATAAGCTAAAGCATAACAACAAAAAAATCTATTTTCAGAATCACAATTGAAAAAATAGACTTACCTTTGCTGTTTTGTCGTGTAAAAAACATTTCTTTAGAAAATAAACGCTATTTTCTGATAAGTCCATCACTTGTGCATCATTTAAAACTTTCCAGGTGTTTCTATTACAGTTATTTGTTACCAGGCAGACTTATTTCATCCTTGTAAAAGCCTTTTTTTTTTTTTTGGAGTGTCAGTAGGCAAGACCGTCTTATGACAGAAGATGGCGCAAGGCGCACGGACATAACTTTGTTTTGCTTCTTTCACTGTTTATATCTGACTAAATTTCACCAGAAAGATGCCCACAAGTGTTTATTTTAGGTCTACGAACACTATGTGATATTAAAATGAAAAATATAACTTTTACACAACAGAAATGGCACTGTTTGGGCCAAACTGTACACCTCCCCTGATATGCCTATACTAAAACCTATCTAGTTTTGTCCTGTTTCACAAAATCACTTTCAACTTTTGCAGAGATAATGTCCACATGTTCTATTTACATTTTATTGAGTAATCACTGCCATTCAAGCAATATCCATAGAGTTTTTCAATATAGAACTATGTGTTTTTTAGGCAGAGCAAAAAAAATTCTCCTAACCAGTAACAGATAACATGCATAATGACACATCTATCAATTCTACTCAAGGTTACCTTTAAAATTACACCAAAATGGTTCAAATACTCTATTTGGTTGCTGAAATACAACCATTTTTTGTTGGGTAAGCAATTTTCGAGAGCTAGGCTTCAAAATAGGCCTAGGGCTTAAGGGGTTAACAGATTATCAGGTCATTTTATCTTATACCATGAACAGATACTTAAAATGTGGTCAATCTGCAATAAATTCACAAAAAAGTTTATTTTCACTTTACATTTTCGTTTTATGGTGATTTCATATTTTACATCTATTAGTTTGTCTTAGGTGTGCTTAGTAAAGTCTGGTGCCTTTAGTCTCTTCAAGAAAGGTATAAGGTGGAAGGTATAATGTTGATTAATTCAGCAATAGTATCGGATCAGTATCAGGTATAGACAGATACAAAACACTCCAGGCATCAGTATGGGGACTGAAAAAGTCGGATCGGTGCACCCCTAATTTTAAGCCCAAACTGTACAAGGAATTTCTAACTTTAGATTGTGTATCTCTATAAGTTATGTGGCTAGATATTTGATGTAATACGTCATTTCAGTAAAAACATTTTACATCACAAAATTGTTCTTACCAGTTAGCATTTCCAGGTCTATGTGCATTTTCATGTTACCATGTTTTAATATCGCTCCTGTGACCATTTAAATGCTCTCTGATTTGTCAGTTTTCACCAGCTCTAGTTGCTACCTCAAATCTACAGGTGCTGGCCAGTAAATTAGAATATCATCAAAAAGTTGAATTATTTCAGTAAGTCCATTCAAAACGTGAAACTTCTATACTGTATACTTTCCTTCCACACATAGTGATATATTTCAAGTGTTTATTAATTTTCATTTTTATTATTACAACTGACAGCTAATGAAAACACCAAATTCAGTATCTCAGAAAATTAGAATATTCTGAAAAGGCTCAATATAGAAGACACCTGGTGCCACTCTAATCAGCTGATTAACTCAAAACACCTGCAAAGGCCTTTAAAAGGTCCCTCAGTCTTGTTCTGAAGGCTCCACAATCATGGGGAAGACTTCTGACTTAACAGCTGTCCAAAAGACGACCATTGACACCTTGTACAAGGAGGGCAAGACACAAAAGGTGATTGCTAAAGAAGCTGGCTGTTCGCAGAGCTCTGTGTCCAAGCACATTAACAGACAGGCGAAGGGACGGAAAAAATGTGGTAGAAAAAAGTGTACAAGCTCTAGGGATAACCGCACCCTGCAGAGAATTGTGACGACAAACCCATTCAAAAATGTGGGGGAGATCCACAAAGAGTGGACTGCAGCTGGAGTCAGCGCTTCAAGAACCACCACGAAGAGACTCATGAAAGACATGGGATTCAGCTGTCGCATTCCGTGTGTCAAGCCACTCTTGAACAAGAAACAGCGTAAGAAGCGTCTCGCCTGGGCCAAGGACAAAAAGGACTGGACTGCTGCTGAGTGGTCCAAAGTTATGTTTTCTGATGAAAGCAATTTTTGCATTTCCTTTGGAAATCAAGGACCCAGAGTCTGGAGGAAGAGCGGAGAAGCACAGAATCCACGTTGCATGAGGTTCAGTGTAAAGTTTCCACCGTCAGTGATGGAAGCTAGTGTGGACAGCTTCCCCGGATAATGAAAGGAAGTGGTGTCAATGAATGCTGCGTCAATAACAATACGACACAACAGACAAAGACAAAAGCGAAGAGTAATACATCTATCTCGTCGTCTGTCCACACCAAAAACTCTCTCTTCTTCTGAGCAGCTATTGTTCTCTCGGTTAACAGGACAAGCAGACAATTGGATCGAATTGTGGTAATTGATAACTCTTGAGAATCGGAATAGAATCGCTTCTTAAAATTTGAATCAATATCCAGTCCTAATTTAGATGTTCAAGTAAACATAGTGACTGGCTCCGTAACTCAGAATAAATGTCAAACTGCCGATACCAGTTTATAAATAACTTAATGGACCAAAGTATGTTGAAGAGCTATTGTCCTTATACCAACCCCCAGACTACTCAAGTAATCTGATTACAGACTACTCAGCATCTGTAGAATGAGAACCAAACATGGAGAAGCAGCTTTCAGTTTCTATGCCACTCTTATCTGGAACAAATTTTCAGACGACTGCAAAGTGGCTTGAAACACTGAGTTCCTTCAAAGTAAAAGCTAAAAAAAACGTCTGTTTAGAGCTGCGTTTGAGTAATGCCTGGCATGTCATAAAAGTTCCATCCATCC
Organism: Apricaphanius iberus; assembly: GCA_028564705.1. NCBI lineage: Eukaryota > Metazoa > Chordata > Actinopteri > Cyprinodontiformes > Aphaniidae > Apricaphanius > Apricaphanius iberus. The sequence goes on along the minus strand of JAPXFQ010002706.1, from coordinate 1,353,609 downwards.
ATCCATTTTCTTAACCGCTTAATCCTTAATGGGTCGCGGGGGGGGGGGAGGGGCTGGTGCCCATCTCCAGCTGTCAAAGGGCGAGAGGCAGGGTACACCCTGGACAGGTCGCCAGTCCATCACAGGTTATAAAAGTTTATGTTTAAATTTCATTTTAAGTCTTTGAGTTTACTTTCTGTTTTAATTGTTGCTTTTATATTTTCATCTACCCTTGTACTTTGAATTACCGAAAGTGTGCTATACAAATATATTTGATTTGCCTACAATTTAAAGTCCACATATTTTACAGCAGAGACTACAAATATGTCATCTGCAAAAACAAGAAACTGGAAACAAGGAAGGTGGATAAAGGGAGAAATAGAAAGACATCAAGATATGTTAGTGAAACAGAAGTTTTGAGAGGTAGGATACAGATGCCACACTAGAATGGTGTGTACAGAGGACACAAGAAAGGAAAGGGAAAAAAAAGACAGAAGTTAAGAAAGACACAAAGGACAAGGAAGGGAGGCAGAAGACAAACAATCAGAAAAGAAGACTGGGCACAATAAAAAGAATACTAGCAAGAAACTAACAAGGGATGGAAGGAATGAAGGCTGAAAATAAGAAAGCGGCAAGAGGGTAAGAAACCCAACATAGATAGGTGGGAAAGCAAAAAGCAAGAAGAAATAAGGTCAAACAGCGGAGAGAATAAAGTATGAAAAATATATATATTTTTGATTATCTTTATTGGATTCTTTCATACCGCTTCTTACCTTATAAAGATAAAACTAAATTTCATACTTTTCCGGACTTCATTCCAATTTGCACTAGAGTGAAGGGTACCAAAAATATTTCCGAGCCAGGAGGTCCACCTTTCTCTATATTCACTCTAGTGTGTGTCTCATCAGTTTACCCTTTCTGCTATGATCTGACTGCAGCAAATACACACAGGTTAAAAATGTTTTAAATAATATAAGAAGACACGGTTTAGTCTACACATAGAAACAAAGTGAAAGTAGCCTTCACGGTTTCCTTTGAACGCCGAATAACTACTGACGGCACCGTAACCCGGATTGCTGGTGGGTTTTAAAACATTCTACCAGGTATGATCTTAGTGTAGGAGATTTTCTGAGACATAGTGGGCACAAATTTATAATTCATGACAGATTTAGAGGCCAGAGCTCTGCTCTGAGACAGTAACAGTGCAAAGATCCTGACAACACATGTAATTAGTAAAGGTGACAGGCAATCCACATTTACTGGACGATTTGACCTTCCCATCATACAGCCAGACGACCCATCCCACAAGTTGAGCTAAGTAGAGGGCACGTGTGTGCTGCACGCGGGTTAGCGACCGTCCCGCACAGGCCTCAGCCCTTAAGTTAGCACATAGCCGCCAAAGCTAGCGCGATAGCAGACGGCGTCTAGTGGCTGGCAGTCTGTTAACATTCAGTGCGTCGTCAAATGGAAACCCTGCGTAGATATTCACACTGTGACTATGATATGTCCAAACTACATAGGACAATGTCCGGTTATTTAATTTTTGTAACAGCGACACAACTAAAGCACATTGCTGACAACCGGGTGAAACGTGCAAGCTGGTTGTTCAATGACATAGTATCAATTACCTCGTTCTGCTACACAGTTTCCTTCATGTAGCTTACGTAGCTCATTGGGAATACCAGTGTAACGTTTTGTGTCAGTATGTTAGCATTCTATGCGTTCAATACAACAACAATGTCAAATGAACATAATCTACAAGGATACTGGCTAAAATTGTTTCAGGCAACCGGAAAGGAATCGCGACTGTCTTCGTTACTTACTTATATTATTATCCTCAACGCTGCAACGCTGGACACAGTGTTGTAAGAATGTTTAAAATCGCTTTCCTGATCTCCTCCCCACGTGTTAATCGATCTGCCTCAGTCACTCCACAAAAACACTCCAAACAGCTGTTCAAATCTCGCGATACTCGATTATATACTCTCGCTTCAAGCGAGAAGGCATCTTCCACTGTGTAGAGACTTTTTAGAACGCCTTTTCATTTTCAATGTATTATTTTTGGTGAAAGAATGTGGGAAGTACATATATGATAAAACTCCATAAAATGCTAATAATAGAAAAAAAATCCCAATGGGCAAATAACAGAAACTGAACCAGGGGCAATTTTAGCCAAATTTTGGGGGTGCTGAGGCGCCCCCAAACTGAGTCAAAGCACCCCCTAAAGTAGTTGTTACAAAACAACAACCGTTTTAACCGTTTATAGATGAGTTTTTCTCAGCATATGAATCCCAAACGAAGTAAAAGTGAATTGAACATTAATGTTTCTTTGAAAGGTACCCAGAGAGTTGAGGTATGCCTGCTACTTTGGGCTGTAGCTGGGTGTTTGCTTTAGTTATACCTACAGAACATCTAGAAAAAGCCTTGCATTTGTATTTTTCAATTTATTTTCTATTAGTAAATCAACAATTCAGAAATACACACTTGCAATGAATTAGTTTTAAAATTGTAAAATTCCAGAAGAACAAAGCTCTTAATCATTTGTTTTCATTAATTCAGAAAAGAAAATCAGCTTTTCGCATTTCTTCAACCAGTTTGATAGGGTTTAGGCATCAGAAGTACACCAAACTGGAGAAGTAGATTAAATAAACATATTTCTCAATATTTAAAAATGTTTTCTAATGCTTTCATATGTTTTATATATTTCCTTTAATCACTAATAATTGTAACATAATACCAAATTAAATACGCCAAAGAGGTTATGTTCTCGGAATGAAGGAATGAATGACTGAATAAGCAGGTTTTTGATCCCTGTGTGTGGAAAATCATGGTAAGGCAATGAAATGAAAATACAGGGCAGGGGAAAAGAGACAATAAGCTATAGAGTAACATAGTATATAAAAAAAGGAAATAAAGCTGTTAACAAAATAACTCAAAAGTGTTGGAAGCGATATCCTTGAAATGTCAGAAATGTGCCAAGGAACGACTGATTACATATTATTGATGATCAGGTATTAAAAAGGAATCTAAACTGTACTGAGGTCTATGCTTTCCTAGTTATGCTTTTCTTTTTTTCTTTTTTAGATAATTTCTGCTTTTAGTTTATTATATTTTTATGAGCAGTGACTGTTCAATCCTTATGTTAGAAGCATGTATTAATATTAAATTCAAGGTGCTAGCTAAGTTACTGGATAAGCATTAACAGTGTTGGGGAGAATATTTTGTAAATGTATTTAGTTACAGAATACTGAATACCTGCTTTAAAATGTATTTTGTAACGTATTCCGTTACTTTGCTGAATCCTGGTACTGTATTCTAAATACTTCTCCTTAAAAACAGCATTTAGGTCTATTAAATGTAACAAAATGAGATGGTAGCTACTCCCGTAGGAAAACAGAGGGCATATTAATAATAGACATTATGTACTGACTGGGACACAAATAAAGTATTTAATTATTTTTGGAACAACGCTTCTACCTCTCAGCAACCAAAACCAAACAAACAAACAGTTTTTTAGCAGTAATATCTCTTTACATTGTATTAGTTTTTATATTTAGTCATGTGAAATTAAGTTTACGGTGCATCCGGAAAGTATTCACAGCGCTTCACTTTTTCCACATTTTTTAATGTTACAGCCTTATACCAAAATGGATTACTGTGCCAGATGTGCGGGCAAGTGAAACCCCTAGAGTTCTTTAATCATTTAAAAGATCTTTATGTGAAGTGGATGCACCCTGAGAAGAAGAGAAAGGAAGAAATCTATGAGATCCTCATCCAGGAACAGTTCTACCGTTCGTTGACACCGGAGATCAGGGTGTGGGTTAAAGAGAGAAATCCAACTTCAGCGTGGATAGATGTAGATTTGGTGGAGAACTACCTGGCGGCACAACATGGATCAAAGATTTTCAGATTCAGCCCTCAACAGAAATCCAGTGCATCACAGGGTAAGTCTGTGGGGTCTGGTGTGGGTGGTGGTCCAAGTCAGATGACAGGCAGTGAGAGACAAAGAGAGAAGAATGTTTTATTTAATAAGTCAAAGATAACAGCAAACCCAGGTGTTTGCTATGGGTGTGGTCAAGAAGGTAATATAAAACCCGACTGTCCATCAAGGAAAGCTAAGTCTGCATATTTTTGCACAGTGCCTAGACCATCATTTGAAGGAAACATGCAACAGGGTAAAAAACAGCTTGTGGAAGTTAAAGTTAATGGAAAACCAGCAACTGCTCTACTAGATACAGGACATGTACAGACGTTGATTCACCCTTCACTTCTGAATGATCAGTCCTACGCTGAAGGCCCAGGCCTTAATATTTCCTGTGTTCATGGTGATCATAAAACCTACCCCACAGCTGCAGTGTTTTTGGATGTTGCAAACCAAACTTTTCTATTAAGTGTTGGAGTGGTAGTAGGTCTTGCTCATCAAGTAATTCTGGGTCAAGATATTCCCATTTTACAAGAGTTGATCCTGGGTTGATAGAAAGGATGAGTCAACTGATGTCATAAGTTATGTTCTGAAAATGAGGGAGAAGATGGAAGAGGCCACCAACCTTGTGAGGAAGCAACTGTAGAAGGTGCAACGGCAACAACGAACCTGGTATGACAAGGCTGCCAGGCAGAGATTCTTCAAGCCAGGTCAGAAGGTTCTTTTGCTGCTTCCTACGTCTGACAATAAACTTCTAGCAAAATGGCAGGGTCCATACACTGTTGTTAAGAAACTCAGTGAAACAACCTATGAGATTGTACGGAAGCGTTGAGCTGTCACAGCCATGAAATAAATATTGAAGCTGAATCTCGTTATAACGACGAAACCTAAGTCGTTATAACGAGAAACGTTCTCGTTATAACGAGATATACATATTTTTCTAACCACAATATCTTCTCGTTTAAATGAGAAAGCTTATCTCGTTATAACGTGATAGGTTAGTACAGTAAAAACGTCACCTTCTCGTGTGAGGTTTATTCTCGTCTTGAACGAATGGAGGAAGAATATGGAGACGAAATCGGAGCCGCGTCATGCCTTTTTAAGATCTCGAAATCTGTCTGAGGAACGTATTTCAACTCTGGGGGCTGATAAAGTAAGTCATACTTATTGAGCACTCAGCCTACATGAATTTAGCATCGATTCAACACAGTTCTGTGTCACTGAATGGGCCGGCAGTGAACTGTGGTACCAACTATAGTTGGGAAACGAGACATAGCTTGAAAATGAAATACACTTTGATTACATATAAGCTTTACTTTTGATCCTACTCACATGACCGGGAAAGCTTGCTAGGGGTGTGAGGAAAAATTGATTCACGTCTGAATCTCGATTCCTATTTAACTAGGATTTAAGTAATAGATCCGACAATGTTGAGAATCGACACTCCTCAAAAAATATGTTTTCTGAACCATTTCTTTTTACATTTTCGCTTAGCGTAGTGTTTGTGTCATTTGCACCGGGCGGGCGGGCGCGGGGGCGGGGGCAACCGTTCGAGCTTCTTTGTACAGGTCTGATGCGCCGGTTGGCTAGCTAGCGCTTAGCATGAAAGCACGAAAAGAAAAGAGATAAATCCACCCCGCCCCGTATTTGCTGAGGTATATGTTTGAGGGGGCACGTCCTAAAAGGTTCCTTCTCCATGCTAATTGACACTTTGGGCTACAAGTTTTTATTTATTTTTAATTTTATAAATCTGCAAATATATAAGAGCGATCTTTCTTTATAAGCTACACATAAACATCCAGCAGCGCTGCACACCTGTGGCGCTTTCAAGGAAGTCCGAAATATATGCTGAGTTCAATAACGTTAGGACTTTTAAAATTTCTAACAAAAACAATGAAAATAATAACATAAGCCATACATTTCTGTTTAATGATGGTTGATAAGCAACATTTGGTGCATAATAAATATTTTCAATGTATTTTCTACTACGTACCAAAGAACAAACAAAATACATCTAAAAGTAGATCAGCATTTTTTTTTTCAAGACTAGAAATTTTGTTTAAAAGGTCTTGGATGTCCAGTTGCAATTTCATGTCTTGTTACTTTTGAACCAGTTCCCTTCTCTCAACATAGATTGTAAAATCCATTTTGTGTTGATGCCCTATTACATTCATGGCTCACTTCATCACAGACACTTGGCAGATCAAGCTGTGTGTATTACAAACACAAATGATGAATGAAAGAGTATTGATTAAGAAAAAAAATAGATTTGAATCGAGAATCGCTTCTGAATCGAATCGTCACCCCAAGAATCGGAATCGAATTGAATCGTGAGATGTTGTAAGATTCCCATCCCTATAAGCTACATAAACTCATGTTAACCCTCTGATGGATGATTTATTTAAAAAGTGCCACTTTTTTCACATTCAATATTTTGCTTCTATAGACATTTACAGTGTTGTATTTCTTTATTTTTTTATATTATTGGACTTTTATTTTATTCATCTATCTTTAACTAGTCTATGAACATATTAATAAAATATGTTCTCATAGTTTTATAATGTAAAATGTAATACAAATATAACGGTATAATTTTCTTGTCCTGTTATCACTAAGGCAAACTTCATAATTACAATGTATTAGATTTTATATTATATTTATATTCTTTAATTGAGTGGCAGTGTATTGTATAAGTCACTAATGTCCAGTGAAGTGGTTAATTTTCTAATGTACCATCCTGACCCATGCAAATACTGGAAAACAGCATTAAGATAGGTCCACCTGCACGTTGCAAGTGAAGTAGCTGGCAGGAACACGCGCACACACTGCCATAAGCTGTCTTGTTTTTTTGCTTTTTAAGAATGTGGAAAGTAAACAATCATGCAAGTTACAGTAAACCACTGTTTAGTTTTAAACAGTTACTCTTCATGTTTTCTATTTGAAATAATTATAAATATATTGTTTTTCTAGATCGACATATCAGCAATTGCAAGCATAGATGACAACAGCTTGGCCACATACATTCCCATCTATGGTGACAGGATTACAACATGAAGATTTTGCTCTGAGTACCAAAGAAAAGGTGGGAGAGATGCACAGCAGCAGACATTGCTTCAAAAACTCAGAAGAAAGATGGGAATTGACAAAGTACCAGAGGACTATGACCAAGAAGAACCTGATGCAACTCAAACACATCGAAAAGTATATATGAGGAATAACCAGCTGGCTTTGAGAAAGACCAGAAAGGTTGAATTAGGATGGATACATGGGGGAAAGCAGCAATGCAAGAAAAATGGAGGTGGAACAAGAAGAGTTCATTTGCCTAAGGAAGCAAAAAAAGGTGACATTTTAAATGTTGCAAAGGAACTATTTCTTCCAAATGGAAGATCAAAAAAGGGAAAACTGGAGGATTTCAGTTTTGATATTTTAGATTATCAAGAGGAAGCAGTATTAGATGAAGACATTACAGTAGGAGAACTTTATTCCTTGCTAAAAATGGGAATGTTAAGATTTTATCTTTGCACATGGGAACGTAAAGAATCAAGAATCACAGAAATCATCAATATCCCAGACGAAGACGTGGAGAACAATGAACCAGAAGACGAAAACAATTTCTCACATTTCTCCAGCTCTTCTGAGGTCATGATAGGTCCTTACACCGGTGAACCTCTGGCATGGCAACTGGATGACACTCTGCCCATTTTATCAAGTGATGAAGGGGAATCTGTGAGTTCTAATCTGCCATCAACTACCCTGAATTTAGTGAGTTCTGACAACCAGTCCTCCGCACCATCTACATCTACTTCCACGGAGGAGCCTGCATCTCCTCTTGTGCTTCCAGCTGTGTCCATTATGTCAAGTTTTGAAGGAGACTGTGTGATTGTTAATATTCCTTCAACTGCCTTTAACCTAGCAAATCCAAACAATCAGTCTCTCATAGCTAATACTGGGCCATCTACATCCGGTGTCACTGTGCAGCCCGCATCCACCTCTGTGCTTCACACCTAGTGTGACTTCTTCATATAGTGAAGAACACAGTAACACTGAGCTGTCAGGATATAACAGTATTAATGTCAACATTAAACTTCACAGGAGAAAGCTCATGGATGAACTGATAGCACAGTTCAAAGATCCCAGCTTGCTCATCTGCCCTTTGAAATTTAGTTTCATTGATGAAATTGGGGCAGATGCAGACGGAGTTTCTAGAGATGTCTATTCTGCTTTCTGGACAGAGTTTTTGGACTGTGCCACTGAAGGGCAAGACATGAGAGTTCCATTACTTTCCTCAAAGTGGCAGGAGGAAGAATGGAAATCAGTTGGTCGAATCCTTGTTAAGGGGTTTCAGGACCATGGCTATTTTCCTAGCCGTCTCGCACCAGCTTTCACAGTGGCACTAGTTTTTGGGGAGCACTTGGTGTCGCCTGACTTACTATTTGAGTCACTCCTCTTTTACATCAGTCCAGAGGAGAGGGATCTTGTCAACAAGGCTTTGCTGGAGGATCTTCTAGGTGAAGAGCAAGAGGAACTGCTTGATTTATTAGATCGAATGGGTGCTAAATCTATCCCAACAAGAGAAAACTTGAAAGCTATTCTTTTGAATCTTGGCCATAAACTGATCATTCAACAGCCAAAGTATGCTCTCGATAAAATGTCCGAAGTTGCGAGAACAACATTTGCACATGCCTTCAAGAGCCAACTAAATATTCAAGAACTGTATGAGAACATGAAGCCTACAGCAAGAAAGGTTCTGAAATTATTAGAAGCGAGTCCTGCTACACAAGCTGAAAGCCAGAGTCTGCGGTACTTACAGCAGGTCTCAGAAAGTTTCTGCGATTTACAACTGGCTCAGATGTGCTTTGTATTAATAAAATCGAAGTTCTCTTCACATCTTTAGAGTGATGTTGCCCGGCGGCCAGTAGCACATACCTGTGGTCCAGTCCTAGAGCTACCTTGGACATACTTATCTTTCCCAGAGCTGCGTGTGGAGCTTGACAACATACTGAGCAGCAACAGCTGCTATGTCATGAACATTGCGTAAAAGTGCAGATGAAGTCACTGTTGAAACCTTTTTCAGAAATGGAATGAATGTGCAATGATAAGTCTAAAATGTTTTAGTGAACATGTATTATTACAATGTAACATATTCCAGAAGAAAATTTTCCATTTGACTTGTAAGAATAAGGACTACACGATATCAGAAAGATGTACACAGGCAGTGTGACACTTTAAAATTAATATTAAATCGATTTTCTTATTGCTGTTATTGAAAACAAATCAGTAATAGAGAAAGAAGACTGGTTAAAATAATACCCCAACAACATTGTGAAAGACAAGCATATATGGTAGCATTGATTCTGTAGATATAAAGCTTTTCAAAGTGAGACAGTTTTAGTTTAAAGTATGTGTCTATATCTCATTAATTTTTTTCAGGGCATTATTTTTTCTTTTATGTTCGTTTCTGATTTAATATGCATTAAGCAAATGTCCTGGTTCACAAAAATACTTTTTTTTAAATTGTTTTTAATGTACAATATTTGACAAGATTGTCTCATGTTCTCTTGTGAGATTTGTGCTTTCATCTTCTAAAAATATGTGCATATTGTTCCAAAAGGGTCTTTCAGAGCACTTTTTAAATGTACTTTTTAGGTTTGCTGTCGAGTGCATGTTGTAATAACACTGAATATGTTAAAAAATTCTGTGGGAAAAAGACAAAGTTGTTGGTCTGATGACCAAAAATACTTTATTTTGTGAAGCAGTGTGACCAAATTGTTCATTAATAAAAGCACATGTTGAACATAATCAGTTAGAGCTTTATTTTAACTAATTTTACCACATCCAAATAAGATGTAATCATAATTTATAACTCACCTTAGTGCTCAGTTACAGAAAACTTTAAGGGAAGTTTGTTAGACATGATGAAAAGTATATTTTATCCATTTACTGAACAGTGGTGAGGTTTATGAATTTGATATCATTTACAGAATTTGCGTACTGTATGATAGATTTTATAATGCAAAAGTGAAATTCAAATATTTTTAGCCCATTGTAGTGTAATCAGATTTAAGACTCTTAATAAAAATGAGAGAGATTCCTTTAAGCATTTTGAGTTTTTAATAAAATTTGAATCAATCATACAGAAGAACAGTACAGATCACAGTGAATGCTGGATGCCGCCCCTACCCTGCTCAAATGAAAATAAGTATTTATAAAGTTCAGCAACCTTGCCTCTATGACTTCTGAAGACAAAACTATTCTGTCAGGGTGGGGATTTCTCAGGATGAAGGCACCTGACTCTTTAGCTGGGAATAAGTGGATCTTTATAGATACAAAACAATGGCAATAGCTTGGGTTAAATCGTAACACAATTAAGAGAAACTCTCAAAACTAAGTATATAAGAAGAATCAATTTTCTCAAGCAGTGAGGTTTTCTCTGGCCTTGATTCCAATGTGAACTCAACACCTGTTTTCTGGCCCATCTGCTCTCAGTGTTAATAATACTAACAAATGAATCATAATAATAAATTTCTCCATCACAGTAGGATTAAATTAGTGTAGTTTTGGAATTTACATTTCTAAATATGATACAAAGTTCAGGGAAAATGGATTATACCTAGGTTTACATCTTGTTAATGTTCAAATACTGTACATGCCACAGCATATACTTATAGTCATACACAACATAATGCCAAACAGCAACATTTTCAAAGTATTTCCCATGAGGATAATATACGAAGAGGCAACGTTTTTTTTGTAAGCCAGTGTCACATTTCTGACAGGTTTGTACGTATGCAAGCTCTTAAAAATAAGTACAGTTCAATTGCTTCATCTGGTGTGGATGGTGCATGGAGAAAGTTGTCAGACATCAAAAGGCAGGATAGTGAGAACACTGTTTCATCACATGTGTATGGTCCTCTCTGAAGACAATGTGCTTTGCATGTTTCCACTGCTTGTTCAGAAACTTGTTTAAGATGATTTTGTCCACCAAAAAGCTCCGGAAGGGTGTACATCATGTAGGGTTGGCCACTTGGAGCAATCACATTTCTGCTCTGACGAATGATGTGGGTGTTCCACAAGTGAGCGATATTTTGGAGTTCTTCCTGAAAGGCAAGCAACATTTCTTAACTACATATTATGTGTTTAAAAGCATATCAATATCATATATTATTTTCTCTCTCTTAAATAAAAACACACACCTCAATGATCTTCAAACAGGTAAAAAGAACCAACTGCTTATCCAAGAAGTCTCCCGTAAAGTGATCTGAATCCTTCAGTTTTTGAAAAAGGTTCATCCAGTACTGTGCATGGTGTTTCCTTAAGAAAGCCCACCAGCTCTCTATACGCTGGTTGTGGATGCTGGATCCTAAAATGAAACAATTTCTAGCAAACCCGTCATTGTGACCAAGGCGTAAAAATCTTTGCATGTCTTCCATTGTACCATTCTCTGTCCCCATGTCTGTACGAATTCTGGTAGCAGTACCCCCTATTTTCTCCACTTCTGAAATGAAATAACCAGCAATAACTTTAGGATTACTGTTTGTGGAGTATGCATGAAGCCAGACAACCATCCTTGAGAACCCATCCACAGCCCCATTCACACAAATTCCATATGGCTTCAGTTTATCATAAGAGTCCACATGCCAAACAAAGTTTGGCCCAGGATTGTGATATAGCCGACGTCTGAGTCGATTACGCTGTCTCAACTCAACACCTCTGGGATCTAGAATTTTCAGTAGAAGTCTTACTGTGTTCTGGGTGACAACAAATCCCTCTTGTATGCATCTAAGATGTTGCAGTTTGTATCCATGAAGTTTACCATGTGTTTGCAGCTGTTCCATGAGAAATAATGCAACGTCAAGAACGTCACTTTGGTTTTTTCTTCTGTGAAGCCTTAGTGTTGACATAATCCTTTGAAGTGTCCGAAGGCTAATCACTATGCCATCAACAGCACTGAGTGAGAGCAGTATTTCTTTGTGCTTTAATCCCATTGAAAAGTATGTCTTAATTAAAGAATGCAAATGTCCTCTATCTGCATCCATGATTGAAGTCAGTCAGTGGTTTTCTTATTCCACTCAAAATCTTCCGGTAGGAATCTTGTCACGGTAGAGCAGTCAAGGCTGGACAGCCATCACCCATGCGTTCACCCTCAGAGATGTCAATCTATAAACACAACACAGTTCTTGTTATTAGTTTTTTTTTCTTTTTAAATAAAAGTTAAATTAACAGTATTTAATTGATATTTTAGAAGGTGCCTTGAGATGACATCTGTTGTGAATTGGCGCTATATAAATAAACTAAATTGAATTGAATTAATTAACTTTTACACACAATGAGCACCGGTTTCCTTTTCTTTAAAAAAGAAGAAGAACAAGAAAAAAGATTGTAATAGGGTGAAGTCTAAAAATTCTAAGTTGCTGGAAAAAAAAGTGATCTTTGAAAGTTTGGGTATTAACTCAGATACAGTACCAGTAAAACATTTTGACACATTTTTACGTTAGAATAAATGGGAAATGGTATCCAAACTTTTGGGCGGTACTATTCATACAAAATATAAAATGTGGAACAGTACATTGTTTTCTCAGTATCTTTAACAGATTTTTGATAAAGCTACCTTAAAACTCAGTAGTTCACCTTGTGTAATGTTTTTATATGTTAGGTAAAGGTACTTTTTTCTATAATCATATTCTTAGAAGAATAGTTGTTTATAGTTGTTTTTCTGGGGCTAGGTCACTTGAAAATCCAGACAATGATAACCTACCTACAGTGAAACAGTAAACTGTAATAAAAATGTAGAATACTAAGATTATTTGTCTTTTTCTCAGTGGTTTTAAAGACTTGAAGTTGTTTTTGACTGTGTACTAAGGATGTTTTTAAGCCAAAGAACCGTTAAAATTGCTCAAAACTATTTAATATGTAATCCTCTGGTTAAATGGAATATAATTAATTAACACATATAATGGATCACTAAATAAAACAAACTAAATGTATGAAGTTTGCATGTCTGCTGCTGTGCATCTCTCCCACCTTTTCACTGGGAGGGTGGGAGAGATGCACCCTTTTCAGATTTTACTCAGAGCAAAATCTTCGTGTGGCAATCCTGTCACCATAGGTGGGAATGTATGTGGCCAAGCTGTTGTCATCCATGCTTGCAATTGCTGATATATCGATCTAGAAAAACAATATATTTATAATTATTTCAAATAGAAAACATGAAAAGTAACTGTTTAAAACTAAACAGTGGTTTACTGTAACTTGCATGATTGTTTACTTTCCATATTCTTAAAAAGCAAAAAAACAAGAAAGCTTATGGCAGTGTGTGTGCGTGTTCCTGCCAGCTACTTCACTTGCAACGTGCAGGTGGACCTATCTTAATGCTGTTTTCCAGTATTTGCATGGGTCAGGATGGTACATTAGCAAATTAACCACTTCACTGGACATTAGTGAGTTATACAATACACTGCCACTCAATGAAAGAATATAAATATAGTATAAAATCTAATACATTGTAATTATGAAGTTTGCCTTAGTGATAACAGGACAAGAAAATTATACCGCTATATTTTTATTAAATTTTACATTATATAACTATGAGAACATATTTTATTAATATGTTCATAGACTAGCTAAAGATAGATTAATAAAATAAAAGTCCAATAATATAAAAAAAATAAAGAAATACGACACTGTAAATGTCTATAGAAGCAAAATATTGAATGTGAAAAAAGTGGCACTTTTTAAATAAATCATCCATCAGGGGTTAACATGAGTTTATGTAGCTTATAGGGATGGGAATCTTACAACATCTCACGATTCAATTCGATTACGATTCTTGGGGTGACGATTCGATTCAGAAACGATTCTCGATTCAAATCTATTTTTTTTTCTTAATCAATACTCTTTCATTCATCATTTGTGTTTGTAATACACACAGCTTGATCTGCAATGTTGTGATGAAGTGGAGCCATGTATGTAATAGGGCATCAACACAAAAGGATTTTACAATCTTATGTTGTGAGAAAGGAGGAATGGTTCAAAAGTAACAAGACATGAAATTGCAAACTGGAACATCCAAGACCTTTTAAAGACAATTCCTTCATCCACCCGCCCCTCTTGAATAAACACCCCCCCCCCCCCCCCCTGCCCACCCCCCCCCCCCCCCCCCCCCCTCCGCCTCCCCCACGCGCATTCCCGCCATTGTCTGCAAGAAAAAAAAATTTAAATAATATGTATTTTGTTCTTTGTCTGTTCTTTGGTACGTAGTAGAATATACATTGAAAATATTAAGTATGCACCAAATGTTGCTTATCAAAGATCATTTAAACAGACAATTTATGGCTCATATTATTATTTTTCATTGTTTTTGTTAGAAATTTTAAAGTCCTATACGTTTTAGAAACTCAGCATTATTTCGGACTTCCTTGAAAGCGCCACAGGTGTGCAGCGCTGCTGGATGTTTATGTGTAGCTTAGAAAGAAAGATCGTTCTTATATTCTTGCAGATTTATAAAATAAAAATAAATAAAAACTTTAGCCAAATGTGTCATTAGCATGGAGAAGACCTTTTAGACGGCCCAAACATTTACCTTCAGCAAAGACGGGGCGGCTGGATTTCTCTTTCGTCTTTCAGGCTAGCGCTAGCTAGCCAACGGCGCATCAGACCTGTCAGTGCGACGGTGCCCGTTGCATGACAAACACTACGCGAAACGAAAATGTAAAAAGGTTCAGAAAACATATTTTTTGAGAGTCGATTCTCAAACATTTCGGATCTATTCTGAATCTTGTTAAATAGGAATCGAGATTCAGACGTGAATCTGTTTTTCCTCACACCCCTAGAAGCTTTCCCCGTCATTGAGTAGGATGAAAGTAAAGCGTATATGAAATCAAAGTGTATTTCATTCAAAGCTATGTCTCGTTCAAAGCTATAGTTGGTACCACAGTTCACTGCCGGGCCATTCAGTAACACAGAACTGTGTTGAATCGATGCTAAATTCATGTAGGCTAAGTGCTCAATAAGTATGACTTACTTTATCAGTCCCCAGAGTTGAAATACGTTCCTCAGACAGATTTCGAGATCTTAAAAAGGCATGAAGCGGCTCCGATTTCGTCTCCATATTCTTCCTCCATTCATTCAAGACGAGAATAAACCTCCCACGGGAAGGTGACATTTTTACTGTACTAACCTATCACGTTATAATGAGATAACCTTTCTCGTTTAAACGAGAAGATATTGTTGTTAGAAAAATATGTATATCTCGTTATAACGAGAACGTTTCTCGTTATAACGACTTAGGTTTTGTCGTTATAACGAGATTCAGCTTCAATATTTATTTCATGGCTGTGACAGCTCAACGCTTCCGTAAGATTGAGATGCCTGAGAGAAGAAATTCAAAGCAGACTTTTCACATCAATCTGCTCAAAGAGTGGAAATCCCGTGAACCTCCACTTAGTGAGCAGTATTTTGTTCGGGCTGTGATGGAGGAGGATGATGTGGAGAGTGAGCTACCACCTGTTAAAAGCTCCCCTGCCTCACTTGACTTGTCCCATCTCTCTCTCATACAGCATTGTCCCTCCTGATCTTTTCCGAGAGCAACCAGGAACTACCGATCTGGTACAACATGATATCCACCTAAAGAGCAGCACTCCCATCAGACAGCGGATGTACCGTATCCCAGAGAAGATGTTTCCTGTGCTCAAAGAGAAAATTGATACCATGTTGAAACTTGGGGTGATAGAGCCATCCAATAGTGAATGGTGCAACCCGGTGGTTCTGGTATTTAAGAAGGATGGGAGCATACGTTTTTGCATTGACTTTATAAGGGTAAATTCACAATCAGATTTTGATGCTTACCCTTTACCAAGATTTGATGATCTTACAGAATGTGTTGGCCAATCTAAGTATATGAGTACTCTTGATCTCTGTAAAGGATACTTGCAGGTGCCTTTAACTGATTCTGCTAACCCCTCAAGGACTATGGTAGTTCACAAAGATGCCTTTTGGATTACATGGTGCTCCAGCCACATTCCAGAGGCTGATTAACAAGGTGCTGTCAGGTATGGAATCATTATCTGCTGCTTACCTTGATGATGTTGTCATTTTCAGCAATACATGGCAAGAACACCTGATGCATCTGAAGGAAGTTTTGCAGAGAATGAAGCAGGCCGGCCTGACCATCCATCCAAATAAATGTTTTTTGGCAAGGAGGGAGCTCCAGTATTTGGGCCATATCCTCGGGCAGGGTGTAATTAGGCCCGTAAAGGACAAAGTGGAGGCAATAAGAGCGGCAGAGAGGCCAACTACCAAGAGACAAGTCAGGTCTTTTCTGGGCCTGGTTGGTTGGTATCGGCGGCTTATCAGGAATTTTTCTGCCAGAGCAGCTCCTCTCACTGATCTCACCATTTCAGGATCTAAAAGAGGCGCTTTGTCACAAACCTGTTCTTCAGAGTCCCAATTTCAGCATGTCTTTTACTGTGCAGACTGACTTCTCAAATAGAGGTATTGGTGGAGTTCTTTTGCAGGGGGAAGGAGAGGAAAGGAAGCCAGTGGCTTACATCAACATGAAACTGTTTCCACATGAGACCAGATACTCTGCGGTGGAGTTGGAGTGCCTGGCAATCAAATGGACCATTGACTCCTTCAGGTATTATCTACTCGGACGAGAGTTTATGCTGGAGATGGACCATCGGGCGCTTAAATGGTTAGAGGCAATGAAGGACACAAACAGTCGTATTACAAGATGGTACTTGTCCCTTCAAGCTTACCGGTTTAAGATATACCACATTCTAGGGAAACAGAATAGGGTGGCTGACTTCTTGTCTCGCTGTGATCACAGCGAGTCATCTGAAGGGGAGGGAAGTGTGAGGGATTCTTCCCCTCACTAACAGATCATGTTTTTTTTGTGTATATTAAATTCTCTATTTTTTGTGTTTTCTTAGTTAGGGGACTTAACCTTAGTAGAACAGTTAAGTAGTTTAAGTTTAATATGTTTGTTTTTGTTCTCATCACTGTTTTTCTCTCTCTCTGAGGTCACCTGTTCAGGTGTTGCCATGGAAGCGCGCCCATGGGCAGCCCTGATGAGCAGCCCTGATGAGCAGCTGGTGTGTTCAATTAGCTGCACAAAAGGAAAATCTATGGTTGACTTTAGAGAGGGGTGGAAAGGATGTTGTATTTAATTTCTTTAACTTCAGTTGGTTTATATTTTGTTACTTTAAATTGTTTAGGTTGATTGTGAATATGTAAATAGAAAGTTTAAGTATTTTTCTGGGATTTATGGGTAAAAATGAGTTAAATGTGACTGTTGTCCTCACCTAATTTTAAGTGGTATGGCCTGATTGTAACCTTTAAAAAAAAGGACATTCTTGTTTGTCAGGGTCTTTGTTTTTGTGCCTGTTTGTGAAGGGGAATCCATGTTCTTTGTAAGCAAGGTGACTTGACATTGAGAAACACCCTAAGGCTACGTCCACACTAAGCCGATAAGGTTATACGGGGAGTTAGACGCCTAATGTTATCCACTCAACACGAGCATTTACGCCCCGTTTAAGGTCCGTTTAAGTTCCCATGATTGCACAATCCCATACAGACCTGTGCAAATACTGGGCATGTGCGAAAAGACGAACGGAACACGCGTATAATCTACATGACGCCAGCGCCTATATAATATATACAAGAAGCTCTACAGCACAGTACATATCTGCTCGTCCCGTTAACCGAAGAGAACAATAGCTGCTCAGAAGAAGAGAGAGTTTTTGGTGTGGACAGATGACGAGATCGATTTATTACTCTTAGCTGTTGTCTTTGTCTGTAGTGTCGTATTGTTATTGACGCAGCATTCATTGACACCACTTCCTTTCATTATCCGGGGAAGCTGTCCACACTAGCTCGCTTAGCCGTTGAATTAAGATTTACACGGCTCTCTTACCCGGCTAATAGTTATCCGGCCACATACCTTAAACGACGCCGGGGTAGTGTGGATGATAGGGGGGTGTAGACTAAATAATTATACGTTTAAGGCATTACCCGGCTTAGTGTGGACGTGGCCTAAGTCTTGATTCGAGGCGTGCTTCAGGAATGGAGAAATCCGCTCAGGGTGACGTCACCGGTCCATTCAGCGTGTCGCTTCTTCATAAGCGCTTTGTATCTCACTGCATACTGCAATGTTGTCAGCATTTGTGAGTTATTGATTGCACCATTGAGCTGGTTAGTCAATTAATTGAACATCTTACTTATAGCCTTCTGAGACGAACTCAAGGCTGTCTTTTCTTTTACAAATTGGAGTCTGTTAAAAATCTGCATTTGTTTGTTTGTGCATTTACTATAAATAATGCACTCCCGTTTGGTGTGGGCAATTTATTCTGCTGTCACATAATCCACGTTTATATACCAACAATCTAATTCCTTTATACAGATAGCGCCGCCATAAAAGGAAGTCTTCCCTACAGTGGGAATATTTCGAGTAATAATAACAACATGTGAAAGTGTAGATCTGTCTGTCCCACATAAGTTGGAGAAACCAAAAACATTTGAAAATCTTTTGGTTTTAAATAAAAATGAATAAAACCATGCATTTGTTTCATCATTTCATTGAAATTCAGTTCAAGTAATGTTTTTTCCTCTCTATCATATATATATATATATATATATATATATATATATATATACAGTATATATATATATATATATATATATATATATATATATATAAAAAATACAAAATTCCCCTCAAATTCCCCATTCCAAGCTTGGGTCCTCTATCAGTATCTTTGTTGTTCCAAATACTGCACTTTTCTGGACTGAGATGTCTGAGGTACTTCCAAGGATCTGCTGGAGCCATTCATCTAGTTTGGGGATCACTGCCCCAAGTGCTTCGATTACCACGTGTACTACTGTCACCTTCACCTTTCAAGCCTTCTCTAGCTCCTCTCTGAGCCCTTGGTATTTCTCAAGTTTCTCATGTTCCTTCTTCTTGATGTTACCATCACTTTGTATTGCCACATACACCACAACGGCTTTTCTCTGCTCTTTCTCAACCACCAGAATGTCCGGTTGGTTCGCCATTACCATCTTGTCTGTCTGGATCTGGAAGTCCCACAGGATCTTTGCTCGGTCATTCTCCACCACCTTTGGAGGCGTTTCCCTTTGACCTTGGGGTTTCCACCCCATACTCCGATGCCAGTAATTTACATCCTGCTGTTATGTGCTGGATTATCTCAGACGACTCTTTGCACAGCCTACACCATGGGTCTTGTCTGGTGTGTTACATCTAGGCATCTGGTGCTCAGAGCCTGCTCCTGTGCTGCCAGGATGTGTGCCTCTGTGGTGTCCTGTAGGCCAGCCTTCTCTAGCCATTGGTAGGATTTCTTGAGATCAGCCACTTCAGTTATGTTCTGACGGTACATCCCATGTAGGGGCTTGTCGTCCCATGATGGTTCCTCCTCCAGCACCTCCTCATCTTGCCATTGTCTCAGGCATTCACTAAGTATGTCATCCTTTGAAGCCTTGTCCTTGATGTACTTATGGAGCTTTGACGTTTCATCTTGGAGAGTGGCTTTTACGCTCATCAGTACTCTGCCTCCTTCCTTACGCCGTGCATACAGTCTCAGGGTGCTTGACTTGGGATGGAACCCACCATGCATGGTGAGGAGCTTTTATGTCTTAATATCTGTGGTCTATATCTCATCCTTTTGCCATCTTATAATTCCCGCAGGGTATCTGATCACTGGCAGGGCGTAACTGTTATTTCCTTGGACTCTTATATATATATATATATATATATGTGTGTGTGTGTGTATATATAGGACATGCCGTTTAGGGAAATATTATACATATTTATACTTATATATTTGAATATATGTCTGAATGAATGAAAGTGTGAATATATGAAATGAACCTTGGTTCAGCCTTACGACCCACTAAGGTTTATCTGTCCCATACAAAGAGACATTTAAAAAGCTGGTCATTAAGATCGCGTTTTAAAGAGCAACAAAGGCATTAAGAATTAAAAAGTACGGAAAGAAAAACTGATGATCACATGTGTTTCTCACATTATATGAATGTTTAAAGATGTAAAGTGTATTCACATCTTAAGTTAGATGGTTCATCTATTGAACAGATTAATTCTATATTTTGTTTATTACATTTGAGAAAGGAAACCTTTAATACTCCAAGGCCTAAGATTTCAAGGTTCAATTCATATGTTTTTTTTACTTTTCAAGACTTATTCAAGGTTAAGGTTAATAAATGTGTTTTACTGGTATTTTAGGAATGCTTTCTGATGATGTAGAATCTGATGTTTAAATATTTCTATGTTATTCTTGCCTTATTGCCATTAAGAAAATTTATGTACAGACCGTTTACTTAAAATGTCAAAGGCAGGTGAAGATGATCAGAACATTACAACTGCTGAATTACAGATAGAAGAGGGAGTTCAGGGAGTTGAACAAAGCGATGTATAGGAAGCAGTAATCGCCGACCTGCCTCGTAGAAGTTAAAGAGCTCGTAGTTTAACAGAAAAGGGAAAGGATTATCACAAGGAAAAAATAGACAGACTTTTTGCTTCGTTTCAATAGTATTTATGAACGCTGAAAAGCCTTAGCCAAGGTCATCAAAAAATCTGTGACAAGACAGGATCCCAGTGACATCCTTAAAGAGCACATCAGCAAGATACAAAATGAAGAGGTGGAATTAAACACTCTATTTGAAGAGTATAGAAAAATAAATAGTCCACCACATGAAATGCGCCGAAGACTGGATAATTGTGCATCCATTACTAAAGCCATCTTACAGAATGCACAGTCTCAGACTAAAGGAGCAAAAAAGGAGATTATTTGGCCTGAAGCCGGCTCTGTATTTGACTCTTCTGTTTCCAGTGTTTTGCATCCAGATTCTGATCATTCGAAGGATTATTCATTGAACTCATCCTCAGTAAAGAAACAAGAAGCTGCAGCTGAGTTTGCAGCTACACAAGCTGTATTAAAGATAATTGCAGAGCAACAAGTCTACCAAGACAAACTACAAAAAATCAAAGCTGAGGAGAAACTCCGGGTTGCAGATCAAGAAACTGCTGCTTTAACTTGACGTCTGCATATAGAAAGAGAAGAGACTGAGCGCAAGTTAGAAAGTGAACGTCAAGAAGCAGCTCTTGTGAAGGAACATCAAGAGGAAAACGCAGCTAGAGAACGTTCGGTTTCAGATCTGAAAAGAGAACTTCAGCGTTTGGAAGAACTGAAAAAACTTAATGCATTCTAAAAATTCTAAAAATGTTCTTCCTTCAGAAGTATGTGGGAGGAACAGCAAAGGAAGCCTTAGAGGGTAATTTCTTGATGCAGTCTGAAGATTCCTATTGCGAAGCGTGGAATCTGTTAAATGAGAGGTATGGAGATTACTTTGTTGTCGCTAAGGCTTTCAGAGATAAACTATATGCTTGGCCTAAACTACCACCCAAAGAGAATACAGAATTAAGGAAATTTGTGGATTTTTTGCGAAGCTGTGAATCTGCAATGAAACAGAATGACAATTTAAAAGTTCTGAACGATGCTCTTGAGAACCAAAAACAAACAACTAAAATCCCTGACTGGTTGAGTACTAGTTGGAATCGAAAAGCTACAGAATATCAGTTGACCTATGGAAAGTTTCCAAACTTTAGTTATTTCGTTACATTCCTCTCAATGGAAGCCAGCATTGCATGCAATGCTGTTACATATTACAAAGCTTTACGACAAGGTGAAGATAAAAGTAAGATAGTAAGATAAAACCAACATACACATCCAAGACTCCAGCAGCCAATATACTAACCACTAAGACAAGTGAGAAACAAGTAATCAAATGTGTATTTTGTAAGAAAACACAACATGGTCTTCATAAATGTCGTAAATTTCACGAGGGGCTTGTCAATGATCGAGTTAAGTTGGTTCAGAATGAAGGACTGTGTTTTGGGTGCCTGAGTCTTGGCCATCAATCCAAGAGTTGCAGCAATCGGATGGTTTGTGACACCTGCTCCAAACGTCACCCCACATGCCTTCATGCAGATCGCTCAGAGCAAGAATTCAGAAGAAACCAACCAATGGAAGTACGTACTAACGAACCAAGAAGCAGGCAGCCCACAAGGTTGGCAAAGGTTTCAAAGGAAAGTACATCAAACAGAATATTGCGAAATGAAAACTGTACCCAAACTTCTGCAATAGTTCCTGTTTATGTTTCAGTACCAAACCATCCAACCAAGGAAATCCTAACCCATGCTGTGTTGGATTCACAAAGTGACTCATCATTTATCCTTGAAGATGTTGCAGGTCGCTTAGAGGCACCCTCAGAACAAGTGAAGTTAAAGCTGTCTACCATGTCATCAAAGGGCGCCATTGTAAAAGGCTAAATGAGTTGCAAGTAAGAGGGTTGAATGCTGAAGGTTACATTACGAACCGTCTATACGCGTGAGTTCATTCCCGCTAATCAGACACATATTCAGAGACTGCTAAGGCATTGTCTAATTTGGATCATCTGTCAGAACATATCCCTCCACTTAATGGATTGTGAAATTGGTTTACTCATTGGATATAATTGTCCACAAGCTCTGATGCCAAGAGAAGTTGTATGTGGTGAGGAAGCTCAACCCTTTGCACAAAAAACTGATTTGGGTTGGAGCATTGTGAGTTATGGTAGCCCACATGAGCTCTATGGTGATGCAATCGGAGTGAGTCATCACATTATTGTGAAGAAAGTCATACCGGAACTTAAAGCTACCAACAATGCTAAAGAGTGAAATCCACTATGTGTGTAGGACCCACATCAAAGAAATTATTGCTCCAGAGGATGCAGTGAAGCTGCTCGAATCCGACTTCAGTGAAAGGACAGAAGAGGGAAAAATTCTCAGGAAGATCTTCAGTTTCTACCTAAACTGAAAAATGGGATTAAGCACAGATCAGATGGTCATTTAGAAATGCCATTAACTTTTAAACAAGAGAAACCATATCTACCAAACAATAGATCATGTGCTGTGCAGCGCTTGGCATGTCTGCGGAAGAAATTCAAACAAGAATTTTATGAAAGACATCATCAGCCGTGGGGAGGTATAGAAGGTTCCTGAAAAAAAAAAATCGAAACTGAACCTGTTTGGTATATTCCACACCACGGAGTTTACCATCCGAGGAAACCGAGGAAGATACGCGTTGTATTTTCAAGGCACCTCATTGAACGACTTCCTCCTTCCTGGACCTGACCTCACAAACACATTTTTAGGGGTTCTTTGCAGGTTCCGCAAAGACACAGTTGCTATCATGTGCGATGTGGAAAGAATGTTCCAGTTCTTTGTCAGAACGGAGGACCAAGATTATCTATGATTCCTATGGTGGGAGAGAGGTGGCTTTGAGTCTGCACCATTAACCTTTAGGATGAAGGTCCATTTATTTGGTGCTGCTTCCTCACCAGGGTTTGCAAATTTTGGGTTTAAACATCTTACAAATGAAGGTCAAGACAAGTTCAGCCCAAGGACCATAAAATTCCTTCAAAAGAATTTTTAAGTTGATGATGGGCTGGTGAGTGTGATAATAGATGCTGAAGCAATTCAGCTCATCAGGGAAGCAAGACAACTTTGTAGTGCAGGGAA
This sequence comes from Apricaphanius iberus, assembly GCA_028564705.1. Lineage (NCBI taxonomy): Eukaryota > Metazoa > Chordata > Actinopteri > Cyprinodontiformes > Aphaniidae > Apricaphanius > Apricaphanius iberus. The sequence continues at coordinate 1,330,120 of JAPXFQ010002706.1, read as the reverse complement.
GCTGAGATTGCGCAAATTTGTTTCCAACAATGAGCAGGTGTTGAAATCAATACCAAAGGAAGAGTGTTCAGAGAGTGTAAAGAACTTGGAAATCACCTTGGGAGAACCACTGATGGAAGGAGCTCTGGGTGTTCTTTGGAATGTGCCTTCTGATGACTTCCAATTCAGAGTTACAGTTAAGGAGCATCCACTAACAAGAAGGGGAGTACTTTCTACGGTGGCTTCCATTTACAACCCATTAGGGTTTGCAGCACCTTTTATCTTAAAGGGAAAACAGATTCTGCAGCAGCTTTGTCGGGACAAGGTGGGTTGGGATGAACCATTGCCAGAAGACCTGAAGGTCTTTTGGAAATCATGGCTTCAAGATCTTCAGAATTTATCAAAATTGAAGGTTAAAAGGTGTTTTAGTCCAATAGGTTCTGAAAAGGTCAAGCAATTTGAACTTCATCACTTTTCGGACGCTAGTGTTACTGGGTATGGAGTCTGTACTTATATCAGAGCCGTCAGTGCAAGTGGAGAAGTACATTGCTCCTTTCTCATGGGGAAGGCTCGCGTCGCACCCACAAAAATAACTACTATACCTCGTCTTAAGTTAGCAGCAGCAGTGGTCGCAGCTAAGACAGGTGTCATGCTAAAAAGGGAACTTGAGATTGAGAATCTTCAACAATACTTTTGGACAGACTCCAAGATTGTCCTTGGATATATCAACAATGATGCAAGACGGTTTCATGTGTTTGTTGCCAACAGGGTTCAACAAATGAGAGCGACGGCAGTTTGTCTGTTCTGATGACAACCCTGCGGATTATGCTTCCAGAGGCCTCACTGTTGATCAGCTTATCACTTCTAACTGGTTGAAAGGCCCAGATTTTCTCTGGAATGAAGACCTACCTGTGAGAGATGTTAAGGTGGGGAAGCTCCTGGATGATGATCCAGAAATTCGAAAGGCACAAGTGCTCAACACTCAGGTAACAGGAAATCAGACATTGTTAGAACGTTTGACCAAGTTTTCTGATTGGAACAGAGCTGTTAAGGCAATATGTTGCCTAAAGCTTTGTGCTCAAAGATTCAAGGGTCTCAAATCTAAAACCAGTGGGACAAGTATTGAAGATAGACGAGAAACTGAGTTTTTTCTAATCAAACTGATGTGAAATCAGTGAAATCGAATGATAAATCAAATCGACTAAACCAACTAAGTCCATTTATCGATGAAGATGGTGTGCTCAGGGAAGGCGCTTGACAAGATCTAGCCTCCATCCTCATGTTAAACATCCTGCCATCCAGCCAAAGGCCAGTCATATCTCTTCTTTACTCATCAAGCACTACCACCAAAGGGTGCACCATCAGGGTAGAGGTATGACTGTGAATGAGCTTCGATCTAATGGGATATGGATTGTTGGATGCAGTAATGCTGTAGCTTCGGTAATCCACAAATGCATGATATGCAGGAAATACAGAAGAGATACACAAGCTCAAAGGATGGCGGATTTGCCAAAGGAGAGGATGGAGGTGTCACCACCATTCACATATAGTGGGATGGATTGCTTCGGACCGTTGTATGTAAAGGAAGCGAGGAAAGAACTCAAGAAATATAGACTGCTTTTCACGTGTTAGAGTTCAAGAGCTGTTCATATCGAACTTCTTGAAGATCTGACCACCGATGCCTTCATCAATGCCTTACGTGCGTTCATTGCAATTCGTGGACATGTATGGCAGCTGAGATGTGATCAAGGTACCAACTTTGTTGGTGCAAAGGGTGAATTCCTCAGTGCTCTTAAGGACTTGAGTCCTGAGCAGTTAAAGGATTAAGGTTGTGAGTTCATCATGAATGCCCCAGCGTCAAGCCATATGGGAGGCATATGGGAAAGACAAATGAGGACCATCAGAAGTGTTCTTACTGCGGTGCTTGATAAATCTGCTGGAAGGCTTGACAGTTCTTCTCTAAGGACGTTTTTGTATGAAGTAATGGCTGTTATAAATAGCAGACCATTGACAACGGAACATCTGAATGATCCAAAGGGTCCTGAACCACTTACTCCTAATCACATCCTCATGATGAAATCCAGTATTGTGTCTCCTCCTCCTGGGGAATTCATAAGCCAAGATTTGTATATGAGCAAAAGATGGCGACGCGTGCAGTTTTTGGCAAATGAATTCTGGTCAAGATAGAAGAAGGAATATCTTCTTAATCTTCAGCGAAGACATATATGGCAAAAGGATAGACGAAACACACAAATTAATGATATTGTCATTCTTCAAGAAGAGTTTACACCACGAAATCAGTGGAGGTTGGCCACGGTAGTGGAAATCTATCCCAGTGTTGATGGACGTGTCAGAAAGGTAAAGCTGTTGCTGAGTGACTCGACCTTGGACAGTAATGGAAAAAGAACAAATAAACCTGTTTACCTCCACAGACCTGTGCAAAAGACTGTTCTTCTGCTTGAGGCAGAGTAATGTGAGGTATTCATATGTGTCAGATGTATTTCCTTGCTAGCGAAGAATGCACTGAATTAAAATCACTCTGTGATTTGGTGGGAGTTTAACTGTCATGTGTATCATGTTATTGTTTTATTTTATGCTACTTTTTTGTAGATATTTTGCTTTGCTGGTTTGCCTTCATAGTTGTGCGTGGAACCCCTTTGTGCTAGTTCGGGGGGGGACTTTTTTACTGACGCACATTTTGCAAAGAAGTCACACTAAGATAATGTGATTGCTGTATTGACCTTGGAAGAATAAGAAAGAAGTTTGCTACTACCTGTAAGGTCGTCACGACTACATTCATTTCCCTCTCAGATGTATGCAGTCAGCGAGGTATGTTGTCATAAGCTGTATTTTCTTTCCTTTGTTACTCCATTTGAAATTCTGATGTAAACGGTTGTTTCACTTTGTGTTTGTATACTGTATCGTTCGACGGTGGAGTTTGATTAAAGGTGCAATGAAGAATTAAACCCATCAGTGACCAAAAACCATGGCTTCTTGTATTTCTGGAGGGAATGATACTTGGATATATGGAATGATCTCTGAATATATGGAATGAAAGTCTGAATATATTGAATGAAGTCTGAAAATATGGAATTAAGTTTGACTATATGGAATGAAAGTCTGAATATACTGAATGAAAGTCTGAATATATGGATTCAAGTTTGTCATCTGTCATTTTGACTGATTAATATTCATACCCATGACCATTTGTTGTGTAGACATTTGGAATACAGTTAACTAAATCAATAAAAAGAGATTCTCATCTTGTTATCAATGGGCTAACAGTGTGTTGAAGAGAGTCACAGTCCTGCTCCAAAAAGACTGGTGTATTTCCAATCACCTATACAGAAGTGGTTCTTGCTACTGGACTTTCTCCCGCTGAAGCGGTTGAAACTGGAATAGTGCTTGTAATTGAGTCTTCATTGTGGCAGTGAAGCACAGTTTCAGCTTTCAGAACATCTAAACATGACTTCCCTATGATAAATCATCAGTCATAGTCTAAAACTCAAGACAATTGCCTATGTTCAATTCAGATCAAAGCGCATAGAGGGAGTTGTGACTAGTTTAGGACACAGTAGGTGTACTGTTCATATTTTGAATTTAAAATAGCTTTTTTTTTTTTTTTTGGCCACAATCAGTGGTTGTCACTGTAGAGAAAAAAGAAAATTAACCTGCTTGAGATTGAACTTTTGACCATAATTTTAAGTGGTATGTGCGGAGAAAACCAGGCACTGTTCATCACCTGCCCAATACAATCCCTACAGTGAAACATTTTTGTGGGAGCATCACATTTTGGAGGTGCTTTTCAGCTGCAGGGAAAGGACGCCTGGTTGTAACTCAAGGAAAGATGAATGCGGCCAAGTACAGAGATATCTTGGAAGAAAACTTTCTCCAGAGTGCTCATGACCCCAACCGAAGGTTCACCTTTCAACACAATTACCTGAGCACACACCTAAAATAAAAAAGGAGGGGCTTTAGAACAACTCTTTGACCGTTCTAGACTGGCCCAGCCAGAACCCTGACCCAAACCCAATTGAGCATCTTTGGAGAGACCTGAAAATGGCTGTCCACAACGTTAGCATCCAATCTGATGGTATATATAGAATGGTAAAAACTAATGTGCAAGTTATAGTAGTAGTGGTGGTGTTTGGTTGATTAGTGCAATTTACTGCACTGATGTAAACATCTTTGTGTTGGGAGCAGTTTTGATTGTACAGTCTGACAGCTGCAGGGAGGAAGGAGCTGCGGAAATGCTTCTTCATACATCTAGGATGCAGCAGTCTCTCACTGAAGGAGCTCAGGAGTTCAGCAACATTTCCATTCATTGGGTAGTAGACTGTCCATCAGTGATGTTATTTTGGCCAGAGTCCATCTGTCTCCCACCACCTGCACTGGATCCAGGGTGCGCTCTAGAGCAGAACTAGCCTTTCTGATGAGTTTAGCCAACCTCTTCCTCTCAGCTGGAGATAAACTGCTGCCCCAACATGCAACACTGTAAAAAATGACAGAAGCCACCACAGCGCCCCATGGACTCCAAATCACCTCAGCCGCCTCAGCAGATAGAGTCTGCTATGAACCTTACTGTAAGAGCTTGTTGGGCTAGGATAGTCTCATGAAGAGGATGTTCAGGGTTGTCCATATTTTTTTTACATTATTATAAAGAATCCTTCTTTGCATCATTATTTACAGTTGTTATACTGTATATAAATAGAACAGGTATGGGTCAAATATATTGGAGTTTGTTTTTTTACCACTTCTGTAATCTCTGACATAAAGCATCCCTTTCTTAGTGATGCAATACGGATGATCACAAAATGATCTTATAATTTGTCAGCAACTTTAATAGTTTTCATCTTGGGATTTACAAAACCCATACATAAACCCATAGTTATACACACAGCTCAAAAAATAAACACTAAAATAACACATCCTAGACCTAATGATTGAAATAAATATTGCTAAACTGCAGAGCTCCTTCACTGACAGACTGCTGCATCCTAGATGCATGAAGAAGTGTTTCAGCAGCTCCTTCCTCCCTGCAGCTGTGAGGTTCTGTGTTTGTGCATCTGCTGTGAGTCATCTGTTGCAGGGAGGAGCTGCTGCACAGGCTGATTGCACTCACCTGTTTCCAATCAGGCCTTTGGTGTCCCTGGGCTTCTTAAGGAGCTGGCTGACAACCATTCGGCGCCTGATGGTTGCCCTACCGGTACCTCCAAGCCTTTGTTCTCCAGGTATTTCTCCCGAGATTGTTCCCAAGTGAGCTCCAGTGATCCCCTGTGCTCTTTGTGTTTCCCAGGTTTTTTTTCTGAGGATTCTCTTGATCCAGCCAGTCTCCAGTAAGGCTTCCAAGTTCTGTGTCACTCTCTCAAGTGGATGGTTGTCGATTGCAAACCAGCTTCTGTGCAGTTTTCCACCTGCCTGCCCGCTCTCAGCCACGCCGCCTCCTCCTTGCTACCCTCCACTGGACCTCGGCAGCCTCTGACTCCGCTCAGCAGATCCCACTTACCTCCCCGGGAATTGGAAATCGACTCAGATCTGTGAGTACCACCACTCTTAAGGATTCAGTTAATTCCCATCCGTCAACGACCTTCTCTAACCTCATCTCTCCGTTCCCAGACGCCCAGCAGTTCCTGCTGTCCCCAGCTGATCCTTTTTGTTGATTAATAAAAACATTTATCTGTGGTCCGAGTGTGGTTCTGCATGTGGGTCCGGAGGTTAGACAGGAACATGACAGCAGCTGTCAGATTGTACAATAAAAACTGCTCCCAACAAACATAGATGTTTAAATCAACACTGCACATTGCATTAATCAACCACACACCACCACTACTACTATAACTTGCCCATTATTTTTCAGACCATACTAACTTATTGGAAATAACACGTTTACTTTTTAATGCACAGGTACAATTGACATTCTGTACTTTTCTAAAAAAATGTAATTTTAAATATCTTTCAGGATCCTGCTGTTTGCACACAGCCTGGATTTACCACTTTATCTGTACTTAATCTGTTTTTGTAACTATTGTACATGATGCAAATATTTTTTCTTCTGTAAAATGTATGTTTCTGTTTCCTGTTCAGTTTGTATATGTTTTTTTTTTTGCTGCTGTTGCAACCAAATGTCCTATTGTGGGACAGTTATAAAATTACTATATTCTATCCTTTATTAATTTGTATTAAAACCTTTGTTCTTTACATAGCTGAATGTGCTGACAACAAAATTATACAAAAATTATCAATGGAAATCAAATTGATGAACCAACAGAGGTCTTGATTTGGTGTCACACTCCAAATTTAAGTAGAAAAACACATTACAGGCTGATCCAACTTTAATGTTCTTAAAACAAGTCAGAATGAGGCTCAGTAGTGTGTGGCCTCCAACTGCATGTATGACATCACTACAACACCTGGGTATGCTCCTAATGAGGTGGCAGATTAAACCAAAACATCCAACCCTTGACAGTCTGTGGTGCAGCGTGGCATTGGTGGATAGAATGAGATGTGTTGTCCTAGATGGGCTCAACTGGATTCAGGTCTGGGAAATGGACGGGCCAGTCCATAATATCAATGTCTTCATCCTGCAGGAACTGCTGACACACTCCAGTCACATGAGGTTTTTTATTTAAAAAAAAAGCGTTCCTCCTTCTTTTCACACCAACTAGCAAAGATTATTGACAAAATGTTGGCTGCAGTAACAGTGTTATAACATTGTTATTAAATCCCTAAAAGCAACAACTTTGTTACCAGTGTCCAGTTGTGCTGTTAAATAAACTAGGGAAAGATTTAGGTGCTTCAAAATCCCTGAATTTGCAGTTCTAAAATACAGAATCCTATACGCTTCATTCTGGTTAATGGACTGAATTCCTGCATGTGCTGATCCAAAGGTGTGTTCAGATACGATATGAGTAGTCATTAAAGAGGAAACACATAACTAAAACTAAAACCTATTATTGGGTAGCCATGAACACCTGTGACTCACATCATATTCCTTATTGTTAAAGTAAGATCAGAATTAACTGCTAAAATAGATTAAGCAGAGATTATTAGACAGGAAGAAAAAATAATAATGAAAGCTGTGAAACTTGGATGAATGTTTTATTATTGTTATGAGAACATCTTTAAGGTCAAAGGTTTTCCTTGTGGCTCTTCGTCCACCTTGATGCTTCCCGGTTAGGTGGCAATCCAGACAGAAAATTAATTGATTCACATAAGGAGGAATGTTTGGCCCAGACAATCATGTCATACTGAGGAACAAAATACAGTAAATGTGAACCACCAATGAAACAAGTGTTAAGCCCTTTTATTGTGTTTTTGAGCAAATATGATTAGTTATGAATTTAGCTAATAAAGAAATCATGTCACAGCAAGTCATCATAACGTTCTTAACTGAAAAACTACCTTTAATTCAACTTTTGGTTGAAAATTAAATTCATGACAGTTACAGAACCTAAGCATTATTTCAATTCAGTTTATGTATATAAAGGTTATTCACAAAAATAACCTGTAGGCACTTTACAACTTCTTTAAATTACTCTGAAAAGGGTCACATTTAAAAGAGAAGTCAGTAAGGCAATAAAAAATGATACTTAATATTTATAAAGAAAAAACAGAAACAGTAAACACCTGTAGTAAACCTACAATGTTAGCTTCATTAGTATTGAATATTTGTCTTTTTCTTTCAAACTTTAATGTATTTATTTATAAAACAGATTACTGAATTGTAAAATTTTCCCTAAAAATATATTTTATATTTTAGTCATCTTTATTTAGTTCAATCTATTTTTATTCCAAAACATCTGTTAATTCAAAAAATTTTGTTTTCTCAGTGGCTTAATTATTTCCAAAAGGACAATTTTCAGCCTTATTAGTTTATCTGCCAGTCAGAGTCTGTGGGTTAAACCTGAACACTCATTGCCTGGTATTTAAACATGAATCATTAGCATATTCGGGTAATATTCCTGGCATGGTGTTGTTGACGAATGCTCCATGGCAGCATGGCATTGTGGGAATATTGCAGCATTCGTGTTGGCAAGTGTTGAATTAAATAATTATCAAAATTAATTCAGTGCATGTTCAAGCAGAGACAAAATTGAGCCAATTTCCAGTTCTTAACATTTATTTTGAACAGATTAACAAATTGCAGTTTACAGAGAAAGATGCCCTAGTTTCTCTGGGCCAGACAATATTTCTGACAATTGAATGATCTTCATTTCACAACTTTAGACACCGGGCCTCGCCAGTACTCTAGGCGTTTCTTCTCCCTCCAATCAGAACATTTCCATACAGTGTCTTAACCATGATTGGCTGTCAGAGAATTATGCAGTCATAAGATGAGACGTGTCTTTTCTCTTGGTCAAAAGTTAATTCTGAGTTTTATGGTTTATGGTCCTTCTTAAGCAAAACTCTTTGTCTCAGAGATCCTCACAGGTCACACATACTCCCACCAGAACTTTATCAGACCACACGTTAGTCCCAAGGTTTCCTCCTGACCTAATTTATGGCCTCCATCCTTATCTATACAGACATCCTGTTTTTACAGCCTGCAAAACAACTTACCCAAGAGTTTTATGACTTAAAAGCTTATCCCAATAACAAATACTGACAGACAATATATTTTTTACAACCATGCAAACTATATCAAACAAACTTTTACCTTCTGAATAATAGAAGTTTAAAACATATGTAGAATAATACCACACAAACTTGATGGTTATACAGAGTGATGTCATGATGATGTGTTGAATGTGGTCTGAGCCCTTGTGGGCAACACTATGTATATAAAATGCAAGTAAACATGGGGAGTTCCTTCAGCATTTGTAAACTGTATCAGCTGAGATGGTAAACTGGAGTGATGCTGAGGTCTGGGAGCTCCTGGCCTTTAGGAGCTGAGGAGGAGATTAGTCCTTCATGGGGACTGTGAAGGACGGCCACCTTTTGGAGCTCGCAAAAAGTGTTTGAGGAGCGGGGCTTCAATTGGCATAAAAGAAAAAAAAAGTTATTTCCATCTATTTTCTCTGTTTACCACAGGCTCTATGGTGTCACGCTTTATTCGTGTTGGGTCACACACAGCCATCGGGGGCGCTATGCTGCTCTATTCCAACGGAAGTCGGCCAGGTGAATCTATACAGCCCGCTTCCTGTTGCTCGTCCTTTTGATTCTACCTCTGGCAAGGGATCAGCAACAGAAGGTGTCTCCATCCATCCTCCTTCGCTGGCGATGGAAGGCCCAAGTTTCTCTCGCAGAAACGTGCTCTAAAGGAACCCAAAGACCACTCCAGATGAATCTTTGTCATAATGGCGGGTTTAAGGACTCAAAAGGCAGCCACAAAACGAAAGCGAGACGGTAGGAGATTTTATTATAAAATAAGTTTATTTCAGAGAGATTCTGAATGTGAACAGTTCTTGATAAAGGGCAGGAACGGAGGCCAGGAACAAACAGGAGCACTGGAGCAGAGAAATGAGAGGTCAGTAACTAAAGTAAGGATGGAGAACACATAAATGGATCCGGCAGGTACTCACAGGAAGAAGGGGACTCAGAACCTGGGGGGTGAATGTTTAAGATCCAGTCCTGAAGGTTGGTTGAGTATGACAAGAGATCTTGGCTGTGTGTGTACAGGTGGAGCAGGCAGATGGGCAGGCGGACGAGGACAGAAAGACCAGCGGAGGCAATGGTGCAGAGGCTGACCAGGAGGAGATCCAGAGCTTGAGGTAAGTGGTTTGACTTACCTCAGGGGAGCCTTCCGGATGGACCTCAGGGGAGCCTTCCGGATGGAACGGAGACGGGCTTGAGGTAACTGGTTTGACTTGAGACACGTGGAAGACTGGGTGAATTCGGAGATGGGAAGGAACCTTGAGTTTGATGGCCATAGGACTGATGACCTTCTTGATGGGGAATGGATCAAGGAACCGGGGAGCAAGCTTTCTGGGATGGTGTTTGAGAGGGAAATCTTTTGAGGACAGCCATACTTGTTGTCCGGGAGAGTAGATGGGTGCTGGTTGCCACTTGTTGTCTGCTAGGCGTTTGTTTTGGGCGGAGGTGCGTTGAAGGGCTGCATGGATTTGGCTCTAGACACATCTGATGTCACGTAGACGAGCACGGATCAGGGAATGATCTAGGTAGCAGAGGAGGTTGATAACCGAGAGTGACTTCAAAGGGAGAGAAACCTGTTGCAGAGGAGATGTGAGAATTATGGGAGTATTCTACCCAAGGGAGATGGATGGACCAGGTGAGTGGATTCTTGCTGCACAGGCATCTGAGGTTATTTTTTGATTTCTTGATTGAGTCTTTCACATTGCCCATTTGACTGAGGATGGTAGCCGGAGATTAGATTGGAGATGGCACCCAAGGCGGAACAGAATTGTTTCCAGACGGATGAAGGGAATTGTGGTCCTCTGTCAGTGACTATTTCTGATGGGATTCCGTGGAGTCTGAAAACATGGTGTACGAGTTGCCGGACTGTTTCTGCTGAAGATGGGAGCTTGGAAAGGGCGCTTAAGTGAGAGGCTTTGGAGAAACGATCGATGATAGACATAATAGCTGTTTTACCATTTGATGGAGGAAGACCGGTGATGAAATCCAGGGCTATGTGGGACCAAGGTCGAGTGGGTGTGAGTAATGGTTGGAGAAGACCAGCAGGAGATTTATGGGATGGTTTATTTTGATTGCAAATGTGACAAGCGGAAACATACTCGGCGACATCTTTGTTAAGGGAAGGCCACCAAAACTACCTTCTGAGAAGGGCAACAGTGCGACTAATTCCAGGGTGACAGGAGAACTTGGTGGTGTGAGCCCAGTGGATGATCCGTGCTCGGACGGCAGATGGCACATACATACGGCCTGGAGGCCCACCACCTGGATCGGGTTCATACTGAAGGGCGTTGTGAATTGATTTTTTGATGTCCCAGGTGAGAGAACCGATGAAGCAGGATGGTGAGAGTATGGGTGTTTCTTTGCAGGAGTCTTCATCGGGCTGGTGAATTCTGGAGAGAGGGTCAGGTTTTTGATTCTTAGAGCCGGGTCGGTAGGAGATGTTAAGGTTGAATCTGGAGAAGAAGAGGGACCAGTGGAACTGTCGGGGATTCAATCTTTTGGCTGAGTGGAGATATGAAAGATTTTTATGATCGGTCCAGACGATGACAGGAGCCTCTGTGCCTTCCAGCCAGTGGCACCATTCCTCCAAGGCCATTTTAATCGCCAGTAGTTCTCGGTCCCCCACATCATAGTACCTCTCCGCTGGCAAGAATCTCCTGGAAAAAAAAGCACAAGGGTGAATCTTTTTGTCTGAAGGTGATCGTTGGGAAAGAATGGCGCCCACTGTTGTGTCCGATGCATCAACCTCTAGAATAAACTGTTGCTTGGGATCTAGTTGGGTGAGGATGGGAGCTTGGGTGAAGGCTTCTTTGAGAAGTTGGAATGCTTGATTGGCCTCTATTGTCCAAAGAAAGGATTTCTTGGTTGAGGAGAGTGCGTTTAAGGGTTCAGTGAGTTTACTGTAATTTTTGATGAAGCGTCTGTAGAAATTCCCGAACCCTAAGAAGCGTTGGAGCTGTTTACGGGATTCAGGAGTAGGCCATTCCTGAATAATCTTTAGCTGGGTCTGCCCTCACCTGCCCATCTCCCAGGATGAATCCGAGAATGGTTATTGTAGTGACATGAAACTCGCATTTCTCTGCTTCAACATATAATCTGTTTTTGAGGAGCCTTTGTAAAACCTCGCGGACATGTTTGTGTTGATGGGGGGACTGGGAGAAAATAAGAATATCCTCAAGGTAGACGAGGACGAACCTGTTAATAAAATCACGGAGAACGTCATTAACTAGGTTCTGAAATACTGCTGGGGCGTTGGATAAACCGAAAGACATGGGTGTTTTGAAAGCAGTCTTCCATTCATCCCCCTCTCGGATCCAGACTAAGTGGTAGGCGTTTCGGAGATCTAACTTGTAGAAGATGGTGGCTTGACTTACAGGTTCAAGGGCGGATGAGGGTAACGGGAGAGAATACTTGTTCTTAACGGTGATTTGGTTAAGACCTCTATAATCAATGCAAGGACGGAGGGAGCCATCTTTCTTGGCCATGAAGAAGAATCTGGCTCTGAGAGGCGATGATAAAGGACGGATGATTCCGGAATCGAGGGAGTCCTGAATATATTTCTCCATGGATTCTCTTTCCTTGACGGAACGGTTGTAAAGGCGGCCTGAGGGCAGAGGAGCACCGGGTGAAAGGACGATAGTGCAGTCATATGGTCGATGAGCAGGTAGAGAGAGCGCCAAGTCTTTGCTAAAAACCCGGCTGAGGTCATGGTAATGAGGAGGGACGTTAGAGAGATCCGGGCTTAACTCAGGAACGGGTTCGGGATTAACCTTTGGTGGAACGGCGGACTTCAGACAGGTCTTTAAACAGTGAGGACTCCAGGAGTCAATACGATGGTGAGACCAATTAATGTGAGGATTATGTATGGATAACCAAGGCTAACCGATGACAATGGGATTCTCGTTATTAGGGTAGACAAAGAATTGGATCTGTTCATGATGATTTGCTGAGACAATGAGCGTAACTGGCTGGGTTCGGTGGGTTATGGGAGTCATCTTGCTGCCGTCCAAAGCTGTAACGGAAACTGGACTACGCAGTTCAATAACGGGAATGTTATTCAGAGGGACATGGTCTGGGTGAATAAGATTCTGTTCAGATCCTGAATCAACTAGTGCTAAATGTTGTGAGGGGTTTTTATTTCTATTAACCAGGAGAGTGGAGGAAATTTTGAATCAATTAGAACCTTGTCTCTCCACCAGGACCCCTACTTTCACTGGCGGAGAGAATCTTTTGGGTGAACCGGACAGTGACGAATTAGGTGTTGTGAGCAGTTATTATTTAAGCGCCTTTGTCTTTCTTGTGGACTGAGGCGAGCCCGACCAATCTGCATGGGTTCTGGGGAGATTTCTCTGGAAGTGGAAGACTGTGAAGGAGCCGGAGAAACCGGATGAGAACGTTTCTGTACTGGAGAAGAGATTCTAAAACTAGAATGTTTTCTGGACCGGCAGCCTATTTTTATGGCTAGGGCTATCAAATCGTTCAAGGAGTCAGGTTCGTCACGGGTTGCGAGTTCGTCTTTCATTTTTTCATTTAAGGCGTAGTAGAAAGCTCCTCTAAGAGCAGGATCGTTGCAACCGGACTCCTCAGCCAGGGTCCGGAAGTCAACCGCAAACTCGGCTACTGGGCGATTCCCTTGTCGGATGGTCCATAAGGCTCGGACAGATTCTTCGCTTTTGACTGGGGAAAACGTGAGTCTGAAAAGTTTGAGTAGGTCACTGAAATGTGTACTATTAACTGTTTCTGGCTTGAAAATGGCTTCTGCCCACCTAAGAGCTTTCCCTGGAGAAGTCCGATGATGTAGCTTATCTGTTGTGAGTCGGAGGAGAACGTGTGGGGAGAACGGGAGAAAGCTAGCTCGCATTGGAGGAGGAAACCTCTGGTTTGGTCCAGCTCTCCAGAAAAGGGTTCTGGAGGCGGTGAAGCCACATCCCAGAAGCCGGAGAAGGAAAGAGATGGCGGGTTGTTTACCTTAGAAGAGAGATCCAAAAGTTGTTGATTAAGGCAACTTATGGTTGCACTTTGAAGAGAAATTTGCCGGTATAATCTTGGATAGTGTTTTCATGACGTCCTAGAAGAGTACCCTGCTGTGAGACCGCGTTCTGGAGTTGGGCTGCTGAGTCAGGGGGGCCAGATTGTTCTGTCATAATGGCGGGTTTAAGGACTTAAAAGGTAGCCACAAAACCAGAGCTTATCCTTAAAGGAAAATCCAGGTAAGCAAAATATCCACACAAAATTATGAATCTTGAGATGAAAAACACTTTAGCGCTAAGGTTAGCCATGTTACCACACTCGCAGCAAAGACAATCTGGCGTCAGCTTGCAGCTCCAGTCCCTCCTTTATGCTGGAGCTTGATGAGGTCCATCGATCTGCACCTGCCGCCAATCAGCCACGCCCCTGCAGAGAAGGTGAGGGAAAAAACAAACAGCAACACAGAACAGAATCCTAACAATCTTAAACATTGACAAACAAAGGGCTGCAAGACTGAACGAGTGGAAACCACATGTGCCAGGCCAGAAACAGCAGAAACTGCATTCATCCGCTGCCATAGAGCCGATAAGAATTGCCGCGCTGGAAAGCTGCCGAAAGGTACTGTAAAAGGTGGATGCCGGGGGCCGATCGCCAAGCAGCCGGAGCCAGACGCAGCTGGACGGAGCCAGAATCCAGGAGCTTTACTGCTGCTAACCAGACCGGAGCCATTGTTAGCCGCTAGGCTAACGTCGCCTCACCCCCCTTCCCTCATCGACACATTATTCATCTTTTGTGTTCCTTTATTTTAACCATACATATATTTTTTTAATCAGTTGTGTGTTCTTTTATTACTAGTGTAGTGGGATTTTAGACTCTTAATAAATTGAGAGAGATTCCTTTAAACGTTTTGGAGGTTTTCATATGATTTGAATTGATCATACAAGAGGACAGTATCACATCACAGGAAAATGTAAAATACTGACCTGTCTTGGTCTTACAACAACAAGCTTATATTATTTATAGCAACCTTGGTCTATCTATTCTAATCGATAAAGTACAACTCTCAAGGTGAAAATCAGAGACTTAGTGGTGCCTTTCTCTTTGATTAGGAAGCTGTGAACTTTGTAGACCCTTAAGGATGCCAGGTCGAAGAGCCATCTCCATGGTAACACAGGATGTGGACTATCATTATCAAAACTCTGACCATGACTTGGGTAAAGGCGTCACTCAATGAAACTAAACATTCAAACTAATACTACAACATTAACTAAAAATGTGTCACAGTGGATTACAAAGCACAAATAAATCATAACATTAAATCTTTCCACCATACTAGTTTGAGTGATTAAATGTTTTTCTTATTTCTTTTGTGTAAATAAATCTTGTGTTTGGAAAGTAACAGTTGTCATTTCTTGTTCAAGACATACATATTGCAAGGTGTACGACCACTAGACGCTAAATAATTAATTCCTTCAGAATTATGAGACTGATATAGAAAATTGGCTATTAAAAGAGTTCCTGATAGAATCAGGTGGTTCCCCGAATAATAATTTTCCACAAATTATTAATTTTCACTGCCATAACCAGTCCTTTGACTATTCATAGCCAAATAGTTATATTTGTATTTAATATCTGCAACATACACAACCCTGCACATCAGCCTGGGAACCACCCTCATACCCCTACATAATCTATTGTGAAAGCATCTGATTGGGCAAATTGTCACCACAGACTGAGCTTGTATGAATGTACAGAAGGCTCACTGATGGTGGGGTTCTCTTATTAGGGGCTAGTGAATGAGACCTATCCTGGATGATCCATGGCAACGCTGGATGATCTAGGCACCAGCCAATGAGTGTTCAGGTATAAACCACTGTCTCTGATTAGCAGATGACTCATTTGGTTCACAATTGTCTTCATTATTATAATAATTAAATCACTGGGAAAACACCATTTTAAAATACAGGCTCTCTTTGTGAAATACATGTTTTGGAATAAAAATGGATAGTATTAAACAAAAATGGCTAAAACATCAAATTTATTTTATAGGAAAAATGTGCAGTTCATTAATGTGTTATATGGATACATTTTTAAAGGAAAATGACAAATATTTTATACTAATGAGCTAAATAATGTATATAAATTAAGGTATTTTTACAATGTCATTGTCACATTATACAATTATGTTGCTATTCATTTTACAAGGTTTTATTTATTTATTTTAAGCATTTTAGTGTTCAAAATATTGAAGCAGATATGTCTGCAACAAAATATAAGAAATAACATTGGGTTTTGAGCCACATGAGCCATTTCTGTGACAAGTTATACAAATTTGATGTTTGTTTCTTTGGATTAAAATACTTTATAAGCCCGAGGATATTTTGGACATTGCTTCAGTCTCACTGAAAGTTAGCTTCTTCCCTCGGTTTTTGTGTTAGCATCTGAATCAACAGCATTCAAATAAAAACCAAAAACCACATCAGTCATCTGAAATAAACCTAATTACGCCGAATTTACATGAATGTAAAACACACACACAGATGTTAGCACTCCAAACTATTTAGGCTGAAAGCACTGGCTAACTGCAACCTGCTGCTATCTACAGTTCAGATGATTCCAGCTTCCTCCAGTCACATGTCGATGTGCCCCTGGGCAAGGCACTTAACCCCAAAAATTCTACATCGTCCTACCGAGCCATGCTGGCTATCGGTGTATGTACAGAATGGGGCTTCAGTGTAATGCGCTTTGAGTGGTCAGTATGACTGGAAAAGCGCTATATAAGTTCAGTCCATTTACCATGTAACGGTATGCTAAATTTACATTTGTCATCATATAAATATCGAAACTCATCCATTTCAGCTGTTGGTCTCCAGGCGAACACCCAGAGCTACTTCTTTTATCAATTGTGTCGAGTGATTACAGGGTGCATCCACCATGAAGTTGAAGTAAGTAAATATATATATATATAAAACAGTTTTTTATATATATATACACTACCGTTCAAAAGTTTGGGGTCACATTGAAATGTCCTTATTTTTGAAGGAAAAGCACTGTACTTTTCAATGAAGATAACTTTAAACTAGTCTTAACTTTAAAGAAACACACGCTATACATTGCTAATGTGGTAAATGACTATTCTAGCTGCAAATGTCTGGTTTTTGGTGCAATATCTACATAGGTGTATAGAGGCCCATTTCCAGCAACTATCACTCCAGTGTTCTAATGGTACAATGTGTTTGCCTCAGAAGGCTAATTGATTATTAGAAAACCCTTGTGCAATCATGTTCACACATCTGAAAACAGTTTAGCTCAGTACAGAAGCTACAAAACTGACCTTCCTTTGAGCAGATTGAGTTTCTGGAGCATCACATTTGTGGGGTCAATTAAACGCTCAAAATGGCCAGAAAAAGAGAACTTTCATCTGAAACTCAACAGTCTATTCTTGTTCTTAGAAATGAAGGCTATTCCATGCGAGAAATTGCTAAGAAATTGAAGATTTCCTACAACGGTGTGTACTACTCCCTTCAGAGGACAGCACAAACAGGCTCTAACCAGAGTAGAAAAAGAAGTGGGAGGCCGCGTTGCACAACTGAGCAAGAAGATAAGTACATTAGAGTCTCTAGTTTGAGAAACAGACGCCTCACAGGTCCCCAACTGGCATCTTCATTAAATAGTACCCGCAAAACACCAGTGTCAACATCTACAGTGAAGAGGCGGCTGCGGGATTCTGGGCTTCAGGGCAGAGTGGCAAAGAAAAAGCCATATCTGAGACTGGCCAATAAAAGAAAAAGATTAAGATGGGCAAAAGAACACAGACATTGGACAGAGGAAGACTGGAAAAAAGTGCTGTGGACGGATGAATCCAAGTTTGAGGTGTTTGGATCACAAAGAAGAACGTTTGTGAGACGCAGAACAACTGAAAAGATGCTGGAAGAATGCCTGACGCCATCTGTTAAGCATGGTGGAGCTAATGTGATGGTCTGGGGTTGCTTTGGTGCTGGTAAGGTGGGAGATTTGTACAGGGTAAAAGGGATTCTGAATAAGGAAGGCTATCACTCCATTTTGCAACGCCATGCCATACCCAGTGGACAGCGCTTGATTGGAGCCAATTTCATCCTACAACAGGACAATGACCCAAAACACACCTCGAAATTGTGCAAGAACTATTTAGAGAAGAAGCAGGCAGCTGGTATTCTATCGGTAATGGAGTGGCGCAGTCACCAGATTTGAACCCCGTTGAGCTGTTGTGGGAGCAGCTTGACCGTATGGTACGCAAGAAGTGCCCATCCAACCAATCCAAATTGTGGGAACTGCTTCTAGAAGCGTGGGCTGCAATTTCTCCAGATTACCTCAACAAATTAACAGCTAGAATGCCAAAGGTCTGCAATCATGTAATTGCTGCAAATGGAGGATTCTTTGATGAAAGCAAAGTTTGATGTAAAAACAATCTTATTTCAAATAAAAATCATTATTTCTAACCTTGTCAATGTCTTGACTCTATTTTTTATTAATTTCACAACGTATGGTGGTGAATAAGTGTGACTTTTCATGGAAAACACAAAATTGTTTGGGTGACCCCAAACTTTTGAACGGTAGTGTTATATATATATATATATATATATATATATATATATATATATATATATATATATATATACATAACTGTATATCTGTGTGTGTGTTTTATTTACAAAAGGGATTCACGTGGGGCTACAGTATATGATATAGCCTGTAATCCATTTAAATTACTCAGCAGATGGCAGTGTTTTTAACCATTTAGGTAAGGCCTCGAGTAGTGAACCATTTACTAATATGTTGGAAAGCCCCATTGGTCCATGGGGCTTCATTTTTCTCATCACTACCTAGCAGGCATATTCAAGTCCCGGTCCCAGCGCACCGGCGTCCTCAAGTACCTGCAGCTCTGCCCAGGCATTCTCCAGCACCAGTAGCTGCGCCCCCGCCCTCTCCAGCACCTGTACCTTCGCCCCGGCGATCTCTAGCCCAGGTCCCGGAACCCCCTCCGGCGTCTCCATTATTGTACCCATTGGAGGGAAACGGGGCAGACCTTCCTCTTCTTCTTTTTCAGCCAGCTCCCTCAAGGAATTTAATGCTCCCATTCCACTCTTAGAGGGCTAGGTCATCCTGTCAGGATCGCTGGTGGACAGGGACCAGCGATCAGGTAAAGTTTTGCGCTCCAGCCGCGGATGGGAGTCACCCTGGGTTCAAGGCGGCTGGATGGCTCAGGAGGCAGGCTGTGGCTGTGAACGATAGGCGTGTCTTGGAGCAGGCTGATGAGCAGATAGTCGAAGTCTGAGCTGGACTGATTGAACGGCTTGACTGGAACTGGAAGAATCCTTCTGGTCTGGCTGATACATCTGAACAGATCAGGAGCTCTGGACATGGGATAACCAATGACTGAACGAAGGGAAGGTTAGTGGAAGGATCGTTTATACTGAGGAGAGAGTGGATATATTATCAGGGAGCTCATCAGACCCGGCTGGTCTGAGTTGGGACTGATGACTTCCTGACATGACGCTTCTGTTGACCCAGATGTTTATGTTAAGCAAGGTCGCCTTAATCAACTTAAATATTTAATCAGTTGTCAAAAAACAGTTAAAGTAATCAGTAACATTGCTACGTTTACATTTACATGTCAAAATTGGGGCGGTGTCAATGGTTAACAGTTCCTCAATAGGAACTCTTCCTCTACGATTTCAGGGCTTGCACTGCATTGTGGGATCATCTAGTGTCCATTGGCTGCTTACTGTGGCAGTAGTACATATACAGGAATTTTATGCTTACAACTCCGATTCATACTGGACATTCGGATCTACTACATTGCTTGTATATTCCTTTTCGCCTGGTAAAACCTAGTTTATGCTTCTCCAACCGCAAACTTGCACTCAGACGCAGACGTATTGACTGAGACATTTTCTGTTTATAGTAGTCCGTTTTTTCCTCTCCGCTCTGCATAGTTTTTTCAGCGTTGCTTGACCAGGACAGCAGGGGGTACTAACTTTTCACCACGTCTCTGCCTACTATTCATGCGTCATTTCAGTTTTTTTCTAGGCTTGTGAACACATTTCTTTCTGAAGGAGCAATAGACGACAGAAAGTACGTTTTGATTAAGTTGTAAAGAAGTGCTGCTCTTAGACTACTCTAAAAACAAATGGAAACACATACAGCAGCCTTTTTTGTTGTCTTCCTACACTTAATTGTGTTCAAAATCGCTAAAACATCAGATTAGATACATTATTTTTTCTATATAAAGCATGTGGTGGCCAAACACTGCATTAACTACTGATTACAGCGACTATAGAGCCCCGTTCTGGTGAAGTGATCTCTGGCTGTTACTGAGACTGAACAATCAGATGCATACGCTCTCCGTTTACAGAGACGGATAGTTAAAAATTGTCCCTCTACTCCGTGTGTCCTTGCGTAGTGCACTTGCGTTGACGGATAATGGTGTTGCATCAATCTGTCTCCGTCAAAACGGGGAAGCCTAAACTATGCTTAAGTAGCAAGCGTAGTAGAGGTATTCAGTTACAGCCATGACCTCGAGCAACTCCACAACTTGGCAGAAGACATTTGGGTTTTTCTGTTGTAGAAATGAAACATCAATGCTACATTTTTTACCTAAGGAGGATGTGGTACACAGGCCAAAACCTCTGTTAGAAAAACACCAGAGTAAATCTATCTGTGTTTTATTTGTGTTTACTTACCTGTCCTTTCCTCCTCTCAGACCATGTTCAATTCCTCATCCTGGTTCATTGGTTCCTCCAGAGCTACTGCTTATCCCGCATTCTCCAGGCTGGCGCTTACCACACTGATGATCTACCAATCCTCCACACTGGCTAAATCCTAGTAAGCTACCACCCCACCCCCAATAGGTAAACAAATCAACTTACTCACCAAATCCACGTACTCCACACAGACCCGGCGCCAGAGGGCATTACCTGGGGGGGCAGTGGGTTTTTCTGGGGGGGCTCAGTAAACTGTCTTTTAATTAACCCTTTTGCATGTTTATAAATATATCTGGTGGACGTTACAAACACATACTTCCGTGTCAAATCTACCGTTTTGTGTCACTAACTTGTTCTACATACCTTACTGGAAAGCTAAGAGTATTCATTGTTTGATTCAAATTATGTATACCAATTAAAGATGCAAACAAAAATTAAGACACAGTAGGCTAACCATTTTTACTGAGTCTCTAAGAAAATTATGTCCAACTCACCGTTATCAGCTGCACCTGCACATCACCGAGTCATCTCAAACAAAAACAATCCTTATGTCCAGTTAATGGTCTTTAATAAAGTACTTAGTCCATAAGTCTTCCTCTGTATCCTGCCCTGCCGCTTAAAACTTTAGTAAATTCTTCTTTTTGCCGCATTTCTCCTAATTTTTACATCAAAAATACTAGTTAGCATGCTGCTGCATTAGCTGTGTGCTTCTTTTTTCTTTATCACTGCGGGTAAAAAATGACTTCATGTATTCTCGCCACCTGCTGGAAAGAAGATGCACCACCGTTTTTTCTAAACGGAAGATTGGGGGAAAAATCTAGCGTTTTCTTTTCAAAAAGATTATTGAAAAACAGTTTCAACCTTGATATGCTTTTTAAAACATTTTAATCAAAAACACAGCAGCCACACCTGTATTCAAAATGGTTCAAAAACATTTTTAATTTTAATAGGCTTTTTAAAAACATTTTAATCAAAAATTGTAGGACTTTTTAAAATCCGAGCAAATAAATAACTGTTTATATGGCCTTTGAAATGAAATATCCTGGTTGTTTAACAAAATAGTAATAACGACAAAAATCTTAGAAGCAAATCAACAGTGTTAAACTATAGTAGGACTATATGTAATATATAATATTGTGTTTAAAACAAATTTACTCTAGAAACTCGAGAGCAGCTTTACACAAATGTCTACTGAAAAAACAATGTTTTGGAAAGAATACTAAATATTTTAGCACATCAACACCTTTTTTGCTCAAACCTTAAAGATAAATGAAAACAAGCTCTGTGGAAAACTCTTTATAAAACATAATGGAACTCAAATATGGGATTTTCAGCTTCTCTGTGGTGAAAATGCATTGCATGCATTCATTTGCATTATCTTTTTTTGAGTTTTGAGTAAATATACTTCGAGGTCGTCTGAACAGTAATTTATGCTGGTGCTGCTGCCACCCGGTGGCGGAATTACTGTTGCTTCAGGTGCAGAAGCGCTCGTAGCAGAAGTGCTTGTTGAAGCAATTTCTGGCTGCACTTGCCCTCTTGATGTATTATCCCTACTTGTGCTGGGATTGCTTTTCTGTTTGCTAAACCAAGCTCTAATGTCCATTTTAGCAAGCTGCTGTGCCAAACTGCCAAAGGATCTTCTTTTACCGAAACTAAAACTCCTAATTAGTAATCTAGAGCACCATCTATTGTTCGTTTTGAGCCAATATATTCACATGAAGTGTAATCTTTCCTGGGCGGGCCCGTCCTCCAGATGGAGCGGGCCCATGACGCCGGGTCTGACTCCACAACACCTGGCTGTCCGACCCCCAACATTCCACCTGCAAGAGAAGAAATGGATCACCAACAACCACCCATCGCCAGTAAAATTCTGCTGTTAAAATTCCTCAGCAATCCCTGATACTGAGCAAGCATGTAGTGAGTGGAGAGGAAAAACTCCCCTTTAACAGGAAGAAACCTCTGGCAGAACCTGAGTCAGTACAAGCGATCATCTGCCACGACCGTCTGGGGGTCTGAGAAGACAGAGAAGAGACAGCATGGAGGATGCTCGGTGACTTTGAGCATCATGTGGACCGATGTTCCCCGTCCAGCAGGGGGCATTATAGTTGAGCAGGGTACCAGACTTCTATGGGGAGAAAAATGGGATAACAATCGCAATAACAGCAGAAAAAATATATCTGGAGAGTAGTAGGAGAGAAAAGTAGAAGAGAGAAGAAAAGTGGTTAGTCTGTCCTTCAACAGCCTAAACCTATAGCAGCATAACTAAAAAAATAGCTCAGGATGACCTAAGCCACTAACTATTCGTTTTATCAAAAAGGAAGGTTTTAAGCCTAGTCTTGAAAACAGACAGAGTATCTGCCTCACGGACTAAAACTGGGAGCTGGTTCCACAGGAGCCTGATAACTAAAAGATCTGTCTCCCATTCTACTTTTAGAAATCCTAGGAACTACCAGTGAACCTGCATTATTAACGGCTTTATAAATAAGGAGTAGGATCTTAAACTCTATTATGGATGTAACAGGGCGCCAGTGGAGAGAAGCCAAAAGAGGAGAAATTTGATCTCTCTTTTTAATATTCATCAGAACTCTGGCTGCAGCAGTTTGGATCAACTGAAGGCTTTTAATTACATTTTGTGGACTTCCTGATAATAGGGAATAACAGTAGTCCAGCCTTGAAGTAAAAAATGTATGGACTAGTTTCTCTGCATCACTCTTGGACAGGATGTTTCTAATTTTAGCAATAGTCCGGAGGTGAAAGAAAGAAATCTTAGAAATGTGTTTAATATGGAATTTAAATGTCATGTCTTGGTCAAACATTACAACGAAGTTCTTTACATTATTACCAGAGGCCAAATTAATGCCATCCAGATGAAGTGATTGATTTAGCATTTTCCTTAGCCATCTCCCTTTCAGGATCCACTCTGTTGTCCCAGTCCACACATTGCAGTTCCCTTCCCCGACTCTCTTTCGATTCCCTGTTTCCGATAAAACTTTTAAAACTTTTTTTTGTCATTTGGAGGTGTTGCCTGAAATTAGATTCTCTGAGCCAAAACATGACACAGTGACTTCGCCAACAACAGACCTTAAAGTACTGACTTTGCTTTGAAGTTGTATTTAAACCAGGATCTGTACTGGCACAACCGTGGAACACCAGCTCCCAGGCTGTAGCTAAAAATAAACACCCAATTTTTCACTTTTTAAGTATTGTTTTAAAATGCGCCATGACAATGAAATGTACTGCCTCAGCTTACACACTAATGGTGCATTCACACCAACCCCATGCGTCAGCGTCAGTTGTGGCGAGATTACATGTAAAGTCTATGGTAGAGTACGTCAGAGGTCCATCAAAGTCTCTGTGGTGTGTTGTGTACGATGGCTCCATCAACTTCACTTGCGTTATATACGGCAACGTACCAACGCAAGCAACGCAGAAGTTCAGCTAGTTTAACTTTTGACGGACCCAATGCAGTTAACGCAGTGCAGAGACCAATCAGAGCGTCTCACTGTAGTGATGTCACTATACACGTATCTTGAATGAAGCGGTATAAGAAAAATCATTTTCAACAATGGAAGACCACTGATCGTGGCCATCTTCAATCGCAGAGAAATTTATGATCCGTCCTCGTCTTTATATAGAGACAGGAATGGAAAGGAACTTGCTTAGATGAAGATCGCTGAAGAGATCGGGGTGTCGGGTAAGTTATCAAATCTTCTCGTAACGTAGTTATTGCCCGTGTCGTTAGCTAGTGAAAGACGGTCATGAGAAGATTAAAAAATGTCCGGCCCCTACTAGTTTGCCTTTGTTTATTAAGGGGAAGTGTGTAAAAAGCGGTGGAGGAGTCTGAGGGACAGATATGCAAAGGAGAGCAGAAAGGGAAAAGAGAGAAGGAAGAGCGGTTCAGAAGCAGGGAGAGAGAAGAAGTGGATGTACCTGTCTGTCCGTCCTGTCCTTCCTCGAGCCCTTCATCCCACCATCAGCAACATGAGCTTCGAGGAAGAGCAGGCGGTTGGGTGCAACCACACAGAGACAGAAGAAGCAGTAGCAGGGCTTTCAGAGCCAGAAAGTTTGTGGTTTTGATCAGCAAACGCGCACACACACTAGCAGAATTAACAGGAGGTGCACTACGTTTGTCTGCCAATTTCTATGCCATAGATGTTTGTATATTACTTATTTTTATTATTTATATCCTTGATTACAGCAGCAGTTTAGCACAAAGTGAACAGGTGGTAGGGAAATAATTTTAATCTCTCCCATGACAGAACCAGCTGACATGGAGCATGCTGCCTCTGCCCCCCTGGTCCTACAGAGTCATCTGGCCACACTGTTCCTGCCTCTGTTACTAGACCTACAGGTATGTATGAAATTTTGGAATTGAATTACACTAAACATTTTATAAATCTTTTTAAGTTCCCAGAAAAAAAGCATTTACATATGAAATGCGCACATCAATTATTGTAATGTGTATTTTTCATCTAGGACCAAATATCTGTAAAATTTGTTCATAAAAGGCCTATACTTAGAATTTATTTGCCTATTTTTCAGAAAAAAACTTTTAGGTGAAACCCATTTAATCTAATCTAGCAACATTCTCATTGTCCTGTGTTTTTTGAAGTCCCGGCCTGGAACAGGGTGAGGCAGAGGCCGCAGCTGTCCACCGAGCCATCAGAGTTCGAGCGGGAGATGTGGGAAGCCCTGAAGGCCAGACAGGATCCTCCCGCTCCTCGGATCCAGGATCATGATGAGCTCTTCCTTCTCTCTCTGCTTCCTCTCCCGAAAAAGATTCCACCTCATGTCAAAGGGACAATACCATTTAAAATGCATAAATTATTATATGAAAGCAGCACTGTTCTTTTCAAATTTGGAACCATTGGAGTCTACAGAGTAGTTTTTATTCAGTGAAGGTGGCATGTTTTTCAGGGGAGGAATCAGACTCCTTTCTGTGTCCCTCTCCCATCGCATTTTATCCAATCGAGTTCCTTTACATTCCTGTTTATTTTTGTATATATAAATTGTTCTATTAAATATATTTTATAATCAAAATGGATGATCTTATTTGGTCTTCAATGTTATACTTGCTGCTTCAAAATTTTCTGTAATTGCCTTTATGAAAACTTTGTTCATTATGGACAGGAAGTTTTGCTTATAGGTTATGTTTGGGTGGCTCAAGAGCCGTTGTGGGTCAGTCCTGTATGGATCTGACTACTCCGCTGGCTGCCATGGCACTGCTCCCTCCTCACTGATGTGGAATGATGGTGGAGACAGTGGAAATGCCCATTCTGAAGCTGCTGGCGATGGATCTGTAGGAGTCACCAGTAGCAAGAAATCTGCAAGTACAGTACCAAAACAATATTAAAATTAAAATTAAATGTGGGCCACATATTCTTTTCCATTTTAATAACAAAAATATTTATTGGGAATCATTGTTCTACTGTTATCTGTAGCCTAGTAACCTACTGGTTCCTTTCAGTATGAGGTATTAAAATATAACTACCATCTAAACTGACGGACAAAAATCCGTCCAAGTTCCTGCTGGACCTCCAGACCCGTTCAGCCAGAGGGCACCACTCAAACTTGAGCCGACCAACCAGATCAGATGAGACGACCCGTCGAATTCAAGCGTTAAAAAAACATCTAAAAAGGATTATATATAAATAGTGGCGAGCATGATTTTGCTCTTACATTACACTTGACTGATTTTAGTCAATGGAGACTGTAGATGTGTTGCAGTTAGCCAATCAGAGCACAGAAAGTTGCATGTCATTAATTTTAATGAGCAAGACACCAAGTTGTGGTGGAAAACAGTGGGTGTGTGAGAGGTCTCAGAGGAGAGAAAAAAGGATCAGCGGTCTTCTTTACAAAAGTTTATTTTACATGCACATGGAGAGTCACTAGGGAGCTCTGCCTTACTTCACAAATCACTGGTATATTTATACCGATTTAACCACACCCTATATGATTTGTTGCTGATCGGTTCATTCCTCAGCTCTGGGAGAACAAAACACATCATACAGGGTAGTAGCCGTTTCAGTAGTTATGGGAAGAGAACGAACACTCTGTTCTATGCATCAGAGGATGATCACAAGATCAGCCACAGAACAACATGGGATATGTCAGCAGGTAATTAAAAAATTTGTCATGAGGGAACATGGCATGTGTCATATGAGATAACTGGCTTCTTGCAGTACATGTATCAAATGAGAACAGCAATGTTTTATCTAGACACTGAGTAACAGAATCAAACTTATAAATGCATCAGCATAACTAATAATAACTCAGCAATAACTCAGAACAAATAAGCAATATCTTTATCTAAGGGCTGTGAGAAATGAATAGTTTGCAATAAAGATTTCCATAACAAAAGTACCGTTGTTTTTCTCCACCCACTCCTGCACTGAACTGGAACACACTGAAAATGGAGAGTGGAAGGATTTTTTTCACAGAATCTGACTCAGAAAGATTTTTTTCATACCAGAGAACAGGGACAAATTATTAAAAACACCAGTAAATGAGACCTTTACAATAAATGATTTTGTATTGGGGGGGTGGGGGGGGGGCTTGTATATTACATTTGATCAATGATATATTTCTTGAGTCATTTAGAGTGAGTGTTATACTTCTACAACAGTAACTATCCATAAACCCAAAAACCTAACACAACAGAGAACAAAAAAAACAAAAAGATTACCTGGGCTATATAAATAAATGCATTAATGCAGGACATTTAATTTGTTGGATTTAAACATTAATTTATTATGCACAGAATAAACCACCCTATTTATCCCCTAAGAGCGCCTTTCATGGAAGCTTACATTGGACGTAATGTTGGAATGTATTCTGGAGGTTAGCCCAACACAAACTATTTTGTGTGGATGACTATGGGTCGGAGTCACTCTGATCCTCACAAAGTTGTAGTGTTGTCTCCTAAAGATGTTCAAACAGAGAGGAACTAATTACCAGTATTTGGGATTGTGCAAATTGGACTCTAGATACCGAGATTGGATGTCAAAGAAAGTTATGAGAAAGAAATTATAAAGTAACAAGAAAAGGAAATGCCATAATAAATGTATAAAATGCAATAATTCTTGAAACACAAACGACACAGGCTAAGTGGCAAAACTTTCAAATGAGTTACTCACAGTGGAATTAGTAACTTTGCGGACCAGCCGCTGTCAGGTGTTGAGATTATTATTGGGATTATTTTTGGCTTGCGAAAACTTTAGTTATTAGTTCATACCATTTGCCAATATCCACTCCAGGAAAAACCATAGGGACAAACCTGTATTTTCATTGCAATGCATCTGCACACCTTTTCAATAGCCTCTTGCAGTGACAAATTTTTACTTTTACCATGACATTCAAGCCAGCGCTTCAATTATGGCAAATGATAGTTGTCAGCTCCCCATCAAGAAAAGCCTCTGATTTCTCTTTCTCCATCAAAACAACCTCCTCTATTTTATATCTTGTATCATTTTTTTAGACGCATTCAAATTTCACATTCAGTTTCTGTCTTCACTTTGACTTCTAAGCACTCTGTTTTCATAAATTGGTAAATAGTCTAGCATTTGCACCTAGCGGCATTTGCACAGCTAAATTGTGACGTCATCTGTAAAGTTGGCTATTCAACTCTCCTTGTCAGTCCCCGTCACGTGAATAGCATGGTCCGAACTGCATCCAGTGTTCCATACCTTCTTTTTTCACTCACAGGCCATATTAAGGGATTATCAATATATCACTGCCTGCTCTACAGGGTGTGTTGGGTGCAAAAATAGGTGCAAAAATTTATTTTTGTGCTGCTGGTTACACAAATCGTTTGATAGAAACAAAATGTGCAAGTTCTATAGAATTCTAGGACTCAGACCCCTTTCAAGCCAAACGATCCAAAGAAGCGACTGGGACAACCAGATGATTGAATATGCAACAATCATATCAGTAGGCCTCCTTGGCTAAAAAAATAAGCTAACATTGCTAACCAACACTGCAACCGCAAGATAAACGCAAATATTAATGGGAACCCGAGCTATGTAAGTAATTGTGTCACACCAGTTGCATATGCACATCCCCAATGTTGATAAACAAATATTTATTCTATTGGTCAGAAAAAAACTGTAAGCTTTAAAATGTTGACCAGTTAGTTTGTCTTTGTAACTGGCTAAAAGATAAGTAAGTCAAAACTGGTTCTGCTTGACATACAGCCAGAAAGTTCCATGCATCTCCACTGTATTTCCTTGAAAAAAGGAATCAGTTTTTTTTCATCAGCATCATTTTTTCCCCAGTATTTACACCATTAATGGTAGCCTACATTTTCCATATTTTTTTTACGAATGTTGATTAATCGTGATTAATTGTCATTAGTTAACAGCTAACTTGTGATCAATTTGACAAAAACTTTTAATCGTTTGTAAGCTGCTCAACTTACACAATAATAATAAAAATGTAAATTGAGGAAATTAAACAAGTAGTGGGCTGATAATTACCAGGCTACTAAACTAGTGAATCATTGATTTGTCATTTTAATGAGCTGACATTATTCATGCAATGTTTTAAAAACTATTTTTGCACTGGTGACCAACTCATTATTTAATTTCCTAAATAATATTATCTATAGGCTACATAAAAAATGACATCAGTACAGATTTTTTTGGTGTTATTGAAGTTTATTCTCTCTTGCTTACTATCTCTTGCAGATACACCTTTTAATGTTTACGTTTAAAAAACTAGGCCTACTGATTAAATTTCATAATTGGACAAATTACTTGTTTAAGTCTTAGGTAAAAAGACTGACTTAAGTCTTAAGACTTGGAAAACAATGATTTGGTCCAGCCACAAAGACACTTGTGTTACACATGATTCTGGATCAATAGTTTAACATAAATGACAATTTAAAGGACACTGTCATGACTCTTCAGCCGTCTCAGTTTATCTTGATCCAGGTCGACAATGTGCTGGAAAATGGTGTCCATTAAGCACTCTAGGCTCCTGGGCGCCGGGATAACAGCACCATTATCTGAACACCGTGAACGTTCCGCCAGGCTGCGCTGTACGCGCCTCTATGCGGAGGACCCGACCCTTTCATGAGCAACAGCAGCAGCGGAGCAAAAAAGCCTAGTCGGATTCCTTCAGTCGTCTCCTAGTAGCAGTGTCAGTGCTGTGAAAAGCACAGAATTTTGCTTTTCAGCAGCATGGCCGGGTGAATTCGATGAAAATATCTGGACACCCAGCTCAAATCCGACGGCAGAATAAAGGTGTGTCTACATGCGATAAAGTGAAGAAGCCTATTGTCGATGATCAAGTGTCAGATGTGAGCCATGAAGCATTTTCTGCTGCTGCTTAATACTACGAGCTTGCTCTCTGCTGCATCTGTGTGGGACACATGGCGATGAATGGCGTGGAGGGCAACCATAGTTGAAGAATAGCGGGCTAGAGGACTCCCGATTCTGCTGCTTTAGAGCAAGCCAGCGTCCGCCTGGAGCCACTCAGAACGAATTGCGACGCGGATGACCTGGCTTTTTCTTAAACACTCACATTACGCTACAGGAGACAAACAGGTAGGTTATCTAGGGCACAAAAACGTGACGCTTTATTTTTCTTTTGTATTATATTAATGGAGGCTGCTCCTTTTAGTATCGATAATGCAATAGACAAAGATAAACCACATTTACTATCTGCTTTAAAAGAAAAAAGAAGGGGTAAAATACCTCCAAAGCAGACATGTCCATTGCAGCGCCTTTATGTTAGCCTAATCATCTAAAACACATTGGCCTAGTGTAGGACATCTCACTGTCAGAGCTGGAATTGTAGCTCAGTAAATTGATCAATTCGAATGAAATACGGTCCTATTCCATGCCACTCCATTCTTACTTCATTTATTTATTTGGTTGGTTGGTTAGCCTACTTACTTACCATCTTAACAAAGACTAGTGTGGTAGCAGTGCCTGTTAAGTGACGGTATATGTTGCAGATCAGATGTGTGATCAGATAGATGAAGGAAACATTTAACTGCTGTTCAAACATACTTTCTTGAAAATATATGAAATATTAAACAGAGATTTGCATGGAGATTCATTCTAAAGGAGAATGCATATCTGTGGCTAGTATTGATTTGATCAGAGATGACCACTGTGAGATATTTGCAAAAGCCATTAGGGGTCCAGGCAGTGAAGGAGCCATTCTAAGGCTTGAATCTTTGCATCTACTCCCAGGCAAGAAGGCAAAATAGCTCTGAAAATATATAATGCTACTTGTTGTGAGAGAGTAAAGCTTTCTGCTCTCACCTTTCAGCAGGCTGGCAGACAGCCAGGCAAACAGCATACAGCTATATTTTCACTTAACTGTTTAGAGCCTGTGCTTCCTCACATCTTTACCCATAACATTTGCCTAGACTTTATCACTTTTTCATCCTGCTTGTCTACTAACACCTCCTTTTTTTTCTAATTTTCATACACAGGCTCATTGGTACTTTTATCAGTCCCATCAGGTATAAAAGATGTCTCTATGGTCTTTGTAAAAATGCAAAATATTTTATTTGATGGGATTATAAAAAAATGTCAGTTGTGTTAAGTCTCAGTACATGTGTTTTCTGCATATTTAGGATGCATAAAAATACTCCTTTCATGTCGAAAGTTTTCTTTAAATCATATATTTTTATCCAGTCATTTTTAATGCAAATTAGTTTGGGAAATGTTCAACCTTCTGCTAATATTTATATATGTTTCAATAAAGGAGTTTTAGGAAGGATCTCTAAACCCTCGTTGGGCAAGTTATCAAAAATGTAATATATTTTATATTACTTTTTAAAGCCTCAAAAATATGTTTGCATTACATGTTACTGTAACTTATTGATTTAAATTTTACACAAATTTGACACCACAAATACTGTATTTTTAACACTTTTATTAATCTCAGTCTCAAGTAGCCTACCATTGCATGTCTTCTATCTTATGGTAATGTCTAATGTTTTAAATCGCATCAAAAGAAGGAGCTGAAAGCGTTCATCAAAAAGATGGTTGACAAAGAGGCGACTCCTGTGACTGGACAGTCTTTTAACAGGTGGTTAGGGAAATAGTGTGAATAATGCCACTATGTAATTGTGTAGTGAATCTTTTCCCCAGCAATCCTGATTCTCTGATGTTTTGGTTTTGGGCAAAAAGAAGTGCACCGTGGATCTTCTTTTACAGTATCCTACTTGATTTGGTCCCATGCATTAGTTGGGTGGAAAAACAATTTTAAATGGGCATGTAACTCGAGTTACTGAAATTTTAATTAGTAATATATTACTGTACATTTTATACTGTAAGCATGTGTTACATTACTCAGTCACTGAAAAAAGTAAGATATTACTGTAACTTGTTACTTTTGTAATGTGTTACTCCCAACACTGGTCTAAACCCCGAAAACAGTGTCTCCCAATAAGAATTCCAATTTTATCTCAATCACACTATTGAAATTAAATTAAGGGGTTATAATATAAAATACATTTGCGCATTGATATAGTGCTATGGTGGGTGGCTTGATAGTTGAATAATTAAATATGCTCTAGCAATCTCCAGGGGAGAATTTAGTGGGAACGTAAAACAAACTTTATTCATAAGCAGACTGGGCTTTCAATTCTCTCAGCTGTAGAATGTTAAATGTTGGATAAGACACTGTCCTCCTCTTTCCGTTTTTAATTCTGACATCAACAAAGAGCCATACAAATGTAAACCATTTTTTGTTTATCATTTGACTGCAGAATTTCTAGTCTTCTGAGTTCAACAAACTGATAAAACAGAGTATAAGATTAAATTATATTGCCAATAATTGCTCAGCAAGGTTTCTACCTTGGGTTGTATGCAGAATAAGCTCACATTAGGCTTCCTCTTTCAGCTGAAGGTGAAATGTAAACAAATGTTCCTGCGAACTGAATAAATAATGGACTGCTGGAGAATGTCCCTTTGTAAACTGTTTTCAGTCAACATTTACAAACACTTATCTAATAGGAGCTGTTATGCCTAAGTTGGTGTTTTTGAAACATCCATATGGAGTGGAGGATGATGTTCAACCTGTGCGTCCTTTGTTTTGGAATAGTAACCCTGGGGCAGTAAAACAACTTGAGTAACAGCGTTTTATCTCATTTTCAAATACTAGTGATGTACTAATGTAGAAACAAGTACTACATGAGTATGACTATGTTAAAGTAGAATTACTATATATTGGAGCCCTGATATTTGCAGAACACAGCCACCCACAACTTGTTAAACTCGGTGAATACTAAAAATCGATGTAACTGCCTGTTTTAATAGTTTTAACACCAACTATATCTTAATATATATTAATACAGAGTGCAAATTATCTTAGCACTACCACAGAAGCTAATAATTATAGATAAGGTACAGCCAATCAGTGCAAAGCAAAGTAAATTGTGCTCTAGGATTGGCTGCTTTGCAAATCCCAGTCTATGGCATGTCAAGTAGCATTGTCCCCTGGCTATTTCATCTTCCTAAACTCAATTTTACTTTCAAGTATTCTCAGTATCCTCTACTAAATAATCTGAAAATAAGTGGGTTTACTACAACAAATTTGAAACTATGTTCCACACAGAAATTTTATAGGGATGGAACTACTGGATGCCTCAAGAAGTGTTTTATTGAAAGCATTAAACACTAATTCAACCTAATGTCAATTGTACTAAACCACACAGTATATATTCCAGCGTGTCACTATTATTCAAGCTAAAAATGTTTGTAAGAAAAACTATTTATAACCTCAGATCCACACACACATAAAAAACTCACAACAGTAGTTGCTTCATTTTAATTTGAGCTATGATATTCTCTATATTTATTTATATTATTTTGACTTTTAATACCAGAACAGAAGAGGGGGAAGAGGACAGGTATTATTCCAGGCAGATCTTTTATGCACTCATGACACACATTTTTATGTCAGTTTCAGAACATCTGAATTAATTGAATTTTGAGAACTACATACAGTCAGAAGAAATAAGTCTTTCTGCCCTATTCCCTTTCATCGTATTAAAAGCAACAGACCTTCAATAATGGTATCACAGGAAATTTGAGTAGCTTTGAAATGTTTCCATTGTAAAACCATGCAAAACTTTTATAACAGAAACTTGGCTGTCATAATGAATGGGAAAAAAACTCTGAATCTGGTATCAACCACAGACAGAAAGGAACAGTTTTGAAAGGTTTATTAAAAGGAAGTTGAATAGAGAATGTGACGTGGCAGGCCCCATACAGGGTGACTAAACTGGGGAGGACAGGGAAACGGTTAATCCTTTTTACTGAGATTCAACTTTTCTGGATGATTTTAAGATGTGGAAGTTTTACTTTACTATTTGTTTATATGTATATTATTGATTATACATATATTTTGCGAATTTAAGGTAAAATGCAGCTATTTGGCTATTATAGTTAAAGGACTGCTTATGGAATTCAATAAGATGAATAATTTATGAAAAATTATTAATATTTGAGGCACCACCTTTTATCAGGAACTATTTATATATCAGTCTCTGATAGTCCAACACCTGCCCAGATGGGGCTGAGGTGAAAGTTATGAAGGAATTAATTCTTTACCGTATATTGACCATGAAATCTTGCCATATGTGTGTGGACTACTGATCAAAGTAAATGAAACTCAAAATAAAATGACACAAATGGATAAAAAATGCAACAAATATAGAAATAATTAATTTGGATGTGCTTTGGAAGAATCTTTATGCAAATCAAACCCAGGGCTTGATTTTCAGATGCTGAAATGAAAGCTAAATTAAATTTACTAATTGTGATTAGTTTCACTAATTAGCACCATTGATTTATGTGTAAACCAATAAAACAATGTAATGAAAATTCAAACATTCTTTGGATTAAGAAATTTTTGTATGCATAATGTATGTTTAATTATCTGGGTTAAAGTAATTAACCTGTGACCCTGTGTCAACTCCAGCCGAGAGCTGCTTGGCAAAGGTCGAGTGGCTGCTTGCCGGATGCATATATAGACTCTCTTTTTTCCACTTCCTGTTGAGCGGAGTTTCTTTTCCTATGGAGATAGAATGTTGATTAGCGCAACTCGATGGCTGTGTGTGGGACCCAACATTTATATATATATACATATATATCTCAATGTGTTTAGTTTCTTGAGGTGAGGTAATGATTGAGAAGGGATTGGTGTGGGTGGTTGATGTGATGTCTGATCCAGTGTGTCTTAAATGCAAATGGAATGGGGTTGGAGAGTGGAGAGGCAAAGTATCAGCTGGAGCGGAGAAAAGGTATTACCTGAGGATCCAAGTGAGTGGACCATGAAGGACTCTAACTGGAATGAGAAGTCGAGGACAAGGATGGATCATTCGAAACTAAAATCAAACTCCCAATCAACAGGATACTGGTGGCTGCGGCCCGGAAGACTCACATCCGCAACGCAATGCTTTGTGTAGGCAGGGTGTCCATCAGTTATCTGGGGGTGTTGAGAGAGTTTGTCCGGAGAGCACAATGAGCTGGAGATGACTGGTTTAATTTGGGAGATGTAGAATACTGAATGAATACAGAAATGGGTTGGAAGCTTGAGTCTGATATGGTTTTGGCTGATGACTGAGTCAAAGGGGAATGGTATGAGGAAAACTAGGAGAGGGCTTTTCGCATGATTTGAGTGGGGAATCTTTAGAAGAGAGCCAAACGTTCTGACCTGGGTTGTATGATGAAGCTGGAAATCATTTCCGTCAATTTTCATGTTCTGGGTGGAAGTGGTTAGAAGAACTGCCTTGGTAAATACATGACAGGAATGGACATGAGCATGGACCAAGGGGATAACTGGGACTGGGAAAGTTGAAGGTAGAAGTGTGGGTTGATAGTAGGAGTGTAACAATTCTCCAAATCCTCGATTCGATTTGATTTTCGATTTTAGGGTCGCGATGCGAGCCCCATGCCATTTTTAGACTAGTCTATGATCATAGGTCTTATTCATTACATTTTGTACAGTAAATCTTACACAAGTGATGACCTTTTCATTATTCTTTATAATGTATAACATTAGGCATTAAATGGTCAAATTGAAAAAAAATATTTAAATTTTTATTTGAACTTAAAATGAGTCAATAACCTGATGAAGACGGCTGTTTCTTTTCTGGGGACACCTTAGGAACAATTGGAGATAATGATGCAAAGAATGATTCTTCATAAAATTAAAAAGATTATGGACAACCATGAGCATCCTCTTCATAAGATTATCCTGCAGCAACATCGTTGCATCCCAGACCTCTACAGGAAATCCTTTCTCCCCACAGCCATCATGGTCTACAACAACTCCTTGAAAAATGAATTAGTAATTAGCTCTACTACTCTTAGCTTCGGCTGCCTCAGAGAAACCAGCTATCGTGGAGCAAACGGTCGTCCTCTTGTTTCCAACAAGAATGTCGACTTAACTCATAGGGAACTCAAAATTTCCTCACTGATTTGAGAGTAGGAGTGGCTTTAGCTCCAGTCCCGCTGCTTCTTTCTTTCTAGCCATTGTTTAACTGTAGCTTAATAAATAGCTACTTTCTAGCGTCAGCTAATATGCTCTGTAGAGGTGTGCTGTGTTCATGGGGATGTTGTTATTGTGATATAGCGTTTAATAACGTTACCAGGTGTTGTTGTGAGCTGTATGAGAACTGGTAAGAGTAACTTGTTAATGTAATGTGTTGTTCCTCCTGATGAGGTAATCTGAGTAAATAGATGGTTGCTATGAAGTCCCAGTGGGACGCTAGTGACGAAACATTATGTAAATATGGGAGGACATGATCCCAATACTCTTTTAGATTTCTATGCGCAAGGTCGTTAAGTAATTTCGATCTATTTCGATAAAATCGTGACACCTGCCGCGGCGTTGTGGGTGGGCCTACTGGGCCTGGGCCCACCCACTTGCACTTGGGCCCACTCTGAGTAACTGCCAGCTACACACACACACATCACAACAGGACAATTTACGTTAACCAATAGGCTACATTAATTTTGTTCAAGTACGTCCTCGGCGTCAAGTACGTCTGATCATCAGAAGGAAATTGGAACTTGTATCAACCTCAAGTTGTTGTAGCCTGTGCCCAGAAGTGGTAGATGATATGGCACAACAGCCATCAATGTATAAATATCTCAAGAAAATTCCTAAGGAGCGATCAGAGTCTTCCTCGCTCTTTGACCGGTCAACGCAGGGATCTGCACCACTAAAATTAGCAAAAAGCAAGCTGCTAGTGTTGGCTCCTCGCATGATGTGGATTATGTTGACATCGCACAAGAAGATTCAACAGAGGAACAGGGCTTCCAATTTCGTCCAGGGGAAAGTAATCAAGAATGGATGTCTACTCCTATTTTGCCATCAGCCATTCCATCTACCAGCACTACAGCTGCATCCTTGGCTCCGACGGACCTGTTAGCCGCAATTGAACCATCAACGCAGCCCAATTCAAGCAGTACCCTGTCACAGTTTTCAGACATAAAACCATGAGTTTTTCTTCACATTAGTATGAGAGGTATGCATTTGTCGAATACAGCATTAGTAAAGATGCAGTGTTCTGTAAAATGTGCCGCCTTTTTGGTGAGAAAGGCGGGGAAGATAAGTTCCATCACCATGGATACAGATTATGGAAACACTTGAACATGGCTTGTTACAAACATGAAATCAGCAGAGGTCATCTGATGGCGCTTGAGAAATACAATAATTACAGAGAGTGCCATTAGTCTTACCGGGGCACTGTCCTCCACCAGCTTCTCAATGCAGATGAGGCAGGATGAGATAATAGAGAGAAATCGAGACCACATAAAAGTAGGGCTGAACGATTTTGGAAAATAATCTAATTGCGATTTTTTTTCTTCAATATTGCGACTGCGATTTAATTTACAATTATTTTAATGGGGCTTTTCTCATACATTTTTAAATTAATGCAAGCAAAAATATTGTGTATTATAAACAGATTTCTTTATACATAATTTATTCTATTCCATAAGATAGGCTTAATTTAAGACAAAGGCAAATATAAACAACTTTATCTACTTTTAATCATCACACTTGATGGTCATCGGCGTCGTTCTGCAATCAAGGTTTTCTTCCTTTTGATCCCAGCTGTCAGGTCCCCCGGTGGGGTTATCTGGGAAGAAGGATGCTTGAAGCAACAAGCTCAGATTTTTAATTCTCCATCGATCTAATGCACTTACAGTCTCTGGTATGGCTCTGTAGAGCGGTTTGATCACAGTTCAGTTGTTTCAAAACACTCCACCGTTTTCGGTGCGGCTTTTAACTTTCTGTCTGCATTTTTTATACAGCGCAGGTAAAATGTGGCTAAACTGTGTCCGGTTTTTTATGTTCGTAAGGAGAGATTCTTTCAAACAGCTCAGTCAGCGATCCCTGTCGCCTCGAAGTTTGTTGACTGGAAATTTAAACACTGGTGGCGACAGTTTAGCCGTGCAACTCTCATATATGGTGGTGTGATGTTCTTAGTTGTTGATAAAGGTTCATAGTGTATCTCGTGAGGCAGCAAGTAGGGTTCTGCATTACCTGGCGTTGCGCAGCATCAACTATTTCATAGCTGATATAATTTCTCATAACTGATGTACTTTTCCTCTTAGGTACTTTATTGTGCAGCGTTGGATTCTGTTAAGCTTTGTCTGTTAAGCTTTCTGTTAAGCTTCTGTCTGCTTCACGAACCAACCCTGGGAGCCTGTTCCATAGGAGGGGAGCCTGATAGCTGAAAGATCTGCCACCCATTCTACTTTTAGAAATCCTAGGAACTACCAGTAAACCTGCAGTCTGAGAGCGAAGGGCCCTGTTAGGAACATATGGAACAATCAGGTCTCTTATGTATGATGGAGCTAGATTATTAAGAGCTTTATATGTCAGAAGGAGGATCTTGAATTCTATTCTAGATCTCACTGGGAGCCAGTGAAGAGAAGCTAAAACAGGGGAAATGTGATCTCTTCTTTTAATATTCATCAGAATCCTAGCAGCAGCATTTTGGACTAACTGAAGACTTTTAATTGTTTTCTGTGGACTACCTGATAATAAAGAGTTACAGTAATCCAGTCTTGAAGTAATAAAGGCATGGACTAGTTTTTCAGCATCATTCCTGGAGAGGATGTTTATAATTTTTGCAATATTCCTAAGGTGAAAAAAGGAAATCCTAGAGACTTCTTTAATGTGAGATCTAAATGACCTATCTTGGTCAAAAATAACACAGAGGTTCTTTGCTTTATTACTGGAGTCTAATTTAATGCCGTCTAGGTGAAGGGGTTGACTAAGTAGTTTCTTTTTCAGAGCTTCTGGTCCAAAGACGACAACTTCTGTTTTATCAGAATTCAGAAGCAAGTTTAGAGTCATCCGAGTTTTTATGTCTTCCAGACATGCCTGTAGTCTACCTAACTGATTGGATTCATCAGGATTTATGGATAGATATAGCTGTGTATCATCTGCGTAACTATGGAAATGTATCCCATGCTGCCTAATTATTTTACCAATAGGAAGCATATATATAGTATAAAGAATTGGCCCAAGCACTGAACCTTGTTGGATCCAAACTTGTGTGTTGGATTTGATGCTGCGTCTGTTATGGCTGGATAAAAGGGGGCGTTCAAACCATCCTGAAGAGCACTTCCAAAAAAGCACTATATGTGCATTGTCACTCACATAGACTAAATCTAGTCCTGGCATCTGTGGCACGGACATCAGCTGATTCTTCGACTTTTGTTGACACCGTCAACTCCCTGCACACTTTCATGTGTGGCAGTCAGTGGCACGCACGTTTCCTGGATGCGCAAAAAACAATGTACCCCGATCGGAGAGCACTGGAACTGGAGCGAGGATAGGATATGACACAAGATGGAGTTCCAGATCATCAGCAGTGAGTAAAGTACTCATTGTGTATGATGTAATCATTGAAGTACTTTCTGAATATGCAGATGGAGGAGGACAATGTCAGATTGATGCTCAATCGTTACTACAACAGATGCGAACAAAAAAATTAATTTTCTTCCTTGTGCTTTTCAAAGAGCTGTTTAACAAATCCCATTTTGCAACTAAAGGCCTGCAGTCCACCAGTGTGTCAGTGACAAATGCGATGGATTTGATTGAAAATTTTAAGCAATCACTGACGGACATGCGTTCTAGTAACGACGAATTCCTGAAAATCCTGGCCATGACCAATCAGATTATGGCAGATAACAGTGTTGACAGTTTTGACATTTCATTGCCCTATCGCTCGCGAAAACTACCGAGTCGATTTGAGCAAAGTACAGTTACTACATCCCTGGGAAAATCTACCAGGGTTAGGAGTGATGAAGACTTGTAAGGTCTATTAAACATACTAATAGACTGCCAACTCAATGAACTTGGTGCCAGGTTCCACACTACTCATATGGTCTGATGAACTCCGCAGCCACTCTGTTGTCACCTGCCTGTGACAGAAGCTTGACTGAAATGACAAACAGTCTGAACGTTGCAGGAAAGCTCTTTCATATCAACATCACAGAGTCAGAGCTTTCTTTGTTTCTGCAGCACATAAAGCGGAAAAAAGATGGAGGAGAAACTTTTAAAACTCTCATTGATGGGTTGGATGTGTGCAGTGAAGAAGTCTTCCCTCATATTCATTGCTTGCTAAAAGCACTGATCACGCTACCAATGATGTCATGAGCTGACAAAAAAAAACATTGTTGACAAGTTGATCTGAAATTTTCTTCCTGTTATATTTTTTTCCGGTGTTCCGTGTTGTCGCGTTTCCCTGTAAGATACTGTTTCCCCTGCGTCTCCTCGCCGCTCTGCGCCTTGCACGCGGCAAATGGCGTTAAACAGGGTAACGGTATCTGACCATAGACTGTATCTGACGGGTGTTATTTGGCCGTCAGATACAGTCTATGGTCAGATACTGTTCCCCTGTTTAACAGGAACA
Organism: Apricaphanius iberus; assembly: GCA_028564705.1. Taxonomy (NCBI): domain Eukaryota; kingdom Metazoa; phylum Chordata; class Actinopteri; order Cyprinodontiformes; family Aphaniidae; genus Apricaphanius; species Apricaphanius iberus. The sequence goes on along the minus strand of JAPXFQ010002706.1, from coordinate 1,289,935 downwards.
CCGGTAAAGAATAACATGTTCCAAATGAAACGGTCAGTGCGTGTGCTGCTGCTGTAAATGGAATTTACCAAATATCCTCTGCCTGCAATATTCACAATCCAAACATAGGGAAAATGAGTTTAACTTTGGTATACTTTGTGTTTACCTGCTTGTTACATGCATTTTATATCAAATATATGGACCTCTTAAATTAAGGCCCACCCAAAATTACTACGGCCCATCCAAAGATTAAATCCTGGCGTGACACCCCTAGTTGATAGCCAGGTGAAACCTTAAGGGTGAGAGTCTGGTAGCAGAGCACATATGGGTATTGTGTCCATATTCGATCCATGGCATGTGAATTCTCCCGGAGATGGGGTTGTTGGCTCAGATGCAGCGAAGGGTGTTTTCAAGGGTGTTTAAGTCGTTCACAATGTCCATTAGTTTTAGGATGAAACCTTGAAAAGAGCTTGGATTTGGCCCCCAGTGAAGAGCCGAAATCTCTCCAAACCTGTGAAATGGGGGGCCTTGGTTGGAAATGATCTCAGAGGGGATGCTGTGAAGTTAAAAAAACATGTCTAAATGATAGTTTGGAGGCTTCAGAGGCTGAGTTTAGTGACAGCTACCAGTTGGGAAGTTTTGGAGAATCAATCTATGATGGTGAGGATGATGGTTTTAACTTAAGGTTTAGGGAACCCGGTAACAAAGTCGAGTGCAATGTCGAACATGTAGGGCATGCAAGACACCCCATAAAATCTTTGTTGAGAAATGGCTACCACCAGTAACAGCACAACAGTTCGCCTGTTTCTGGTATGGTGTGAAAATTTGTGTCCCCAGTAGATGGTTCATACCATAACTGATGATGCAATGTACAAACAATTGGGTGTATCTTGGATGGTATTTTTTTGGTTCCAGTAAAGTGATCCAGCATCACGTGTAAGAGGAATTATAGGTTTGGTTTGTTATGAGGAGTTGTTGTTATGATGGTGTCTGGAGAGTGCATCTAGTTTCTAGTTCCTGGATCCGGGACAGTAGGCTACAGTGAGGTTGAAACGTGATAAGAAAAGGGAACACTGGTACTAGTGTAAGTTCAGGCATTTGGCTGACTGCAGGTATGAGAGGCTCTTATGATCAGTCCAGATGATGATCGAGAGTTCCATGCCTTACAATCAAATCAAACTATTAGAAAAGAAGGCTCAAGGTTTGAGCTTTTGGTCAGATCCGGAACGTTGTAGCCAGACGGCCCCCACGCCAGTATTGGAGGCATCAACTTTTACAATGAACTGAGAAGGATCAAGGTAAAAAAGAATTGGGTTTGTATAAGCTTTAGCTTAGAAATTAGAGGAAAATACAAACAACAACCAGTAGATAAAGTTCACTGTCCTACCAGACTGCACGGCCTCAGAGGAACCAGAACGATGTAGCAATGGTAGTTTTACTATGGCAAGAGCATCATATCTGGAATGAATAGAACTAGGAAATTGTTTGGTTGTACTTCTTTCTTGGGCTTTGTTATCAAGTTCAATGTCTAAATCAATAAGTCTGTTTAGAGTCTTGGAGTCTTTTCATTTAAAGCATGGTATAATGCCCCTTTTTAGAAGCGGTGAGTTCCAGCCTTATTTAGCTGCAAGTGTTTGAAATTCAATGGCAAACTCTGCTACAGACTTGTTACCTTATTTAAGATTCCTCAGTTTCTTAGCAGACACTTCCTCATTCATATTAGAGGGGAAGATAAGTTTAAAGAGGTCAAGACAGTCATCAAATAATGTATCAGCTATGGTTTCAAAGTCCAGACCTCAAGTGCTGGTGTTCTGCACTTTTAGACATCTTTCCGTTACAACACCTGAATTAGTTAATTTGTTTATAAACAGGACCTCATACAACCTAAATGCCTGCTGAGGGGGCAGTTTAACTATTTGGTTTAGATGTGTTTGACCAGAAACTAGGGATGGGTGATATAGCCTCAAATTATTGTCACAATATATTGAGCAGTTCACCTCCATAATGATAAATGGATGATAACTAACCCACCGCCCATCCATACATCCATCCATTTTCTTAACCACTTAATCCTCGATGGGTCCCGGGGGTGCTGGTGCCTATCTCCAGCTGTCAATGGGCGGGAGGAAGGGTACACCGCCAAAAAAACAAACGTTTTTTTCTTTAGATGGGCCTGTGGCTTCTCTTCTTTCTCCTCAGCCATCTCTATCCTGGATTCAATATTTGAGTCCTCCTCTATTTATTCACCATCTTTCTTTTCCAGTGTTGCCAACTCCTCAGCATAGAAAGTAGCTATTGGCTGTCCTAAAAGTCATTAGAAGTCGCTGAATGATGTCATATAATGGTAATTGGTGCTGTAGGAGAGTGTATTGTTTTTATTATTATAGTTTTGCTGAATTTTGTTTCTCTCCAATCATTAAAGGCTGCATTTCAGTTTCAGGCAGCTAAAATCTGGAACAGTCTTCATGAGGATGTGAGACACGCCTCAACTCTAACAATTTTTAAATCCAGGCTGAAAACAGTTCTTTTTATCCGTGCATATGAAAATTGAAACTATTTTATCTGCACTCTTGCTTTTTATTGTAATTAATAATTTTTTTAGTTTATGTTTTTTTTTCTGTTTATCTGTTATCTGCAAGTGTGAAGCATTTTGAATTGCCTTGTGTATGAATTGTGCTCTACAAATAAACTTGCCTTGCCTTGATTGCAGTGTGGTTGGGGTGGAACTGTTTTAAGGTTTTGCCTTTTGAGTATTGCTATTGGAGAATTCCATAGAGGTGGAGATAAAGAGGATTGAGTCTCCGTTGGAGTTGTAACATATTTATTTTGACAGTACAGGAAGCCCTGTTGGCCCAGCGCTCTCTGCCGCTAACATAGTGTGTCCCTGCCTGCCTGTGGCTCTAGTATGCCTATGTGTGTGTTATATCAGAGCTACGCTAGCCATAACAAATGGAGAGGAGTCCTTCAGTTAAACCAATATAGCTGAAAGGTCCATGATTGTCCAGTATTATGCCATATTTCCCGACTGCCTTTACTGTTAGTTACTAATCACTAATTAGAACTAATCTTGAAATAATTTTCCCCCTACTGTATGTTTCCAGTTTTCATTTTTTTATATCACTAAATTTGTTAATAAAATCTGCCTTACAATACGGGCAGTACACCTGTGTAACATCTCCAAGAAGGGGATTCAAGGGATTCAATTTCCAATCCTTATTGTACTTTGGAGAGTCCAGTTTAGACTGAGACATGAAGTATGTTTAACATGTCACAGAGAGGTGACCACTGTGGATGAGGTAAATGACTGAGCTTTAAGTGTAAAATGGTGATTTATTTAGTATGCTGTTGTTTGTTTGTTTTTTTACCAATTTTATCTAAGCTCGTGTAGGTTCAGGCAGCAGCGTCTTTGGGCGCAATAGGATTAACAGCTGGTCTGACTGAAGCGGGAGGACTGCCTGCGTTCTAGCGCTCTGGGACAGTAGAAAGATAGGCACAGCGGCACCACTGTGCGGGGGTAAACTAACCCGGCCTTTCCACCAGACACGTAAGCAGCACGTTACCGGAACAGCAGATTTCGCTAGCGTATTCTGCTGCTTGGCCTTTCCACCGGGGGCGTATAAGGCGCATAGCAGCAGGGAAGCAGCTGTCACAGAGAGAGCGCAAATTCAAGGTCCATATATTTTAGATTTCATAACTGAAAACAGTGCACATAGAATTGGGGAAAAAATAACTTTAAAAAGTTGCATAAACTTACCATCTTGCCCCAAAACAGCAGATATGTCACTCCATGCTTTATCCTTCTTGACGTTGTCTTTATAAAAAGTGTGACTTGGGTCATACAGGGTTGAGTGCTTCTCCACTGCATTGATCAACCATTCATCGTCCATGACGAAACACAAACGAGACCCTCACGTGAGCTACTGACTTTTCACCGGGCCGCACAAGTTTTGACCTTTTTTTTAAGTAAAGCAATCGGAAAGCAACTTCGCTCTGTTTTTGCCTCCTGTCTTCCCCTATCCAAATAGGACCACCGTATATATTTAGAAAAGTGATGCGACATGACGCTCCTGAGATGGGGCAGACTCGTGCTGCTTACGCCTCTGGTGGAAAGGGTTCTGTTGATTACAGCTGTCAGCTGCGTATGACGTGCTGCTTACGTACGTGCTGCTTACGTGTCCGGTGGAAAGGGGGGTTAACAAGGATATATGCTTCATGTTGAGTCCAAAAACACAAAAAGGCAGGGTTTTTCCTGCGTTCAAATTTACGTGGCGGCCGGTCCTCCAGCTAATTTTGTGCCGCCTCAGCCTGATATCGCTCTACCCCCAACTATATGGAACTTATTTTTACTGCAGTTGCAGAGTTGTGTCACCACGGGGGCGCTGTATCAGCAGCGGTGTGCGGGGGAAGCACAGAAAAAGAAGATAAAATTGTTTTTCCTAGAGTGTAAAAATGGGGTTTTCCCGCTAGTTGGCGCTATCTGTGTCCTGATTTTCCCCCCGCTCTTCAACCAGGTAAATGTTTTGTTTTTTTGCATCCAAGCATATCATGTTTATTTCTTAAAAACATCCTCCGTCTCAGAGTAATATTAATGGATTTTAGCGTTACAGATATGACCTGGGAAAATCAGCCACTACTTTAAAAACACAACGTCACGGTGAAACAGCGCAGACAAATTATCGTAACAAGCAGTTAAAAGGTAGTCATGGTTGTGACATGATGAGAAAATTGCAGGCAGAGACTGCCGAGGGTCAGAATCATGGTCAGAATGCAGGACAGGACACTTTTTATGACGAGCTTTTCTCCACCAAACCTGAGCCTTTTTTTAACAACCGCAGAGCGCCTTAAAATTTACGTTTCGGCGTCTGACCTACTTTTGCGCGAGCTACGACCTATCTGTTAAACTAATGGTAATTTCTCTAAATAAAGTAATAAAGTACTGCAGATTACTAATGCGATCATATTTATGGATCTAAACAGATTGTAGAGATAATATAGAGAGCTTTCCTCCCGTCTAATTCACTGGGAAACAGAAATAGAAAATACATTTATTAAATGTGAAGAGTAGATAAACAAATGTGTATTTCAACAATAAATACTCCTCTGCCACCGTCATGTTTTCCTTCTGTGCAGATGCTACTTTTAAGAAGTTTACAGACTCCTTTCTGCTCCAGAAACATTCTGCGATGTTGCAGGTACCGTTTCAAGATGGAAAAAATACATTATCTAAATGTTATGGATCTGGTGGAAGTTTTTTTTTTTTTACGTGAATGGATGAAAAATATGAATATAATATTTTTGGCTGACTCCCACCTTCCATTGTGTGGAGAGAGTATGTCTGAAAATATCTCCATCTTTGCGCTGAATGCAGATTATTCTCACTATCTCAGCATCCAGCGCTCCCAGAGAGAGATTTGATATGTCCACCTGAAACAGCAGATTAGCTGCAGGGACCCATTATTGCAGGACTTTGATCTGTAAATTAAGTAGAAGTTTTTCTGCACAGAATGGGCAACAACAGCATAGGTTACAAAGGTAACGCATTTTACTGTTGCACATATTCTTCTGGGGCGGATATGTATAAATTGGCCATCCTTCTGCTATATGTGGATTTTTAATGTCTGCCATTTGAGAAACAAAAGACGTAAACCTTTGGCTTTCAACTGTTATTAATTGAATAAAGGTGCAATTTTCAAAACCTGTTCATACCTTCAGTGTAGGGCTGGGCGATAATTCGATAGCAATATATATCGACGATAGATGTTTGGTGCGATAGAAAAAAAAGGGGGTCGATAAAAAAGTTCGATAGAAAAAAAAAAGTTTCCCCTAGTTTTTTTATTATACCCTACCAGGCAGCTTAATACAACAATCATTACTTATTCCAAACAAATCATTAACAATGGCCCACGTCAGCCATCCTCTCTCCTTTCCAGCCACAAAAAGGATGAAATGATTTGAGCTGAAACAGAATTTAACCGTAGCTTCGGCGTGCTCAGACGTAACAACAAAGAAGCAGCAGAGGACGTTGTCCCGGATAAATGTTTCAGTGGCTCCAGTAAGGGTTACATCCCGTTTTAAACCGATCCTCGATGCACTAAAACACTAAACGTAGCAATAATGAACGAAATATAAAACTACGGTCAGCTGTTTAAAGCAGGACTTCCCACTCCAGCTCGCTACGAATATCTTACAGAGACACAGGAAACGTACCCAGGTCGCATTGCGTTGCTAACATCTGTGGCTTTTAAAATCTCCCCTCGGTTCTGCTCCCAGTCCTCAGAAGCAAAAAAACACTTAAAAAAACACAACAGCGGTTGGATAGACCTGCTGGCTTCAGCTCTCAGTGACTGAGCTGCACTGTTGGAGCCCATCAACACTGGTGAGTAGCTAGTTATCTTTAGCCTACAGCTGAAGAGAATTTGACTAAACTTTATTGACAAACTACTTTAAGGGTTTCATCCATTAATATTATTAAGTGTCATAAATGTTGAAAAGATAAAAAAAAATAAAAATAAGCCTTTAATTTAAATTACTACCCTGATTTACAAAACAAAAAACAATTATATATATATATATATATATATATATATATATATATATATATATATATATATATATATAATGGTTAATAATATTACGTTTCTTTGTATTTACTGATGTTACTCAGGTCTCTTGGTTTGTTTCTGTCTTACAAACTTACTTATAATAAAAGAAGTGTTTGAAAATTTAATGAATTTAATTCTTAGTTAAAATTAGTTCAATGAAGAATAACAAAATGACTGGGCACTTAAAATATAGTTTTTACATTATGCGATTTTTTTTATCGATAATTATCGATATCGATCAATATGACTGTTTTTTTTAATCTATAAGCTTTTTTTCTATATCGCCCAGCCCTACTTCAGTGCTTATTGGGATGAAACGTGGAACAGAGTTATAATAGGCTATGAATAGTTAATAATTAAATAATTAAAGCTAATTATAATAGTTAATGTCTGGCTGCCACATTTGTGGAGAAATCTCTACAACTTAATGCACTTTCAGTTTAAAGTTGGCACCTTATGTTTGTATGTATATTGTTTTAATGAAAGAATGCTTTAACATGATGATTGTCATATTCCTATGAGAACGCTTAACTAAAAAATATGTTGCCTTTAAAAAAAGTGAGTTTACTCATTTAAAAACGTTGCCTTAAGCTGCCCTTAAAGTGTCAGTGTGTAGTTTTTGCAGTACATCTTTGAAGATAGCCATTAAAATATTATGTAATAATATTTACGTAAAGCACATTAATTGCAAAATATTGGCGATATAGTAAAATATGACTTTAAAAATTAGTTTTATAATACATAGGCGCGGGTCCTCTTTTATGGGGAAAGCCATTTTAGACGCGATCTTTACTTCTGCAAGAGCCCGGACGGACAAAGCGCACGAAAGACGGTCGCTACTGAAACATTGATTTCCCCTCAAAATGCAAAAAAGTTTAGCCATAAATACATTTTTACCTTTTCAGTAGTTCCAAGCAATGAGAGACTGATGTGCTCGTCATGTTGCTGCAAATAGATAATTCTCAGGGAATTGAGCATTTGAAAATAGCACCTGTTGGACCTCCATTGCTGAGTTTTTTACTCGAAGACACAGATAACGCAGGCTTGTGATAATTTAGGTTTGCACTGCCCCCTACTGGCCAAAAATTACACACTGTGCCTTTAAGCCTAGTTTATACTTATCCATCAGCAAGTTTGCATTCACACGTACATGTATTCACAGAGACATTTTTCAGTGTGGCAGTGTTTTAGCATCTATCCAACATCATAACTCCAATAAAGTCATCTATCTGAGGCAAAACTCCAAAACCTCATGATAATAACCTCTGCAACAATCCCACAATTTGATTACTTTTAGATTTGATCAATGGATGCATTTCAGTACCGTTCGGAGCAGGAACTGCAGCGGGTATTCATATTTTAATTGCAGTCAAAATTTTTCATGTAGTTCTCTGTTGAGAACTACATGAAAAATGTATAAAAAAACACGCTGAGGGGACTGTCTCTCAGCTGGCCTGGGAGCGCCTTTGGATTCCTCTGGCCCGAGTAGGATTAAAAGTTTTAAAATAGATAGGTAATAGGTAAAAATAGATTTTGACTGGATGACTTTTTTGATCCTGTTGGTCAAAACGACAAACAAAAAACATGTGTAGCGCAACCTCTGCTCCTTACTGTAGGTTGGATAGTGTTGGAGGCTGGACAGGCGAAAGATCGGCTAGAGTGGAGAACAGGTGAGTATTACCAGAGGATCCAGGAAGCAGTGGTGCGGAGGCTGACCAGAGACAATCCAGGAAGTGAACGGAACACATAGGACTCAGACTGTAATGACAAGTCGAGGACAAAGAAGGATAATCCAGAACTATCAAATCAAATCAAACTTTATTTATAAAGCGCTTTTCAAACAAAGAAAGTTACTCAAAGTGCTTTACAGATTTAAAATAACCCCACAACCCCCCCTTCAAAAAATAAAATCATCAGTGCAAATACAACCCCCTCCCAACCCAACCCATCAGCCATACTCACTCACACACACACTTAGAAGCTACAAAAAGCGGGCTGAGTACAGATGAGCCAGGAAATGCCATCATGGAGCCATCTGCATCAGCAGCAGCAGATCAACAGCAGCAGCCAAGGCTCCCACCCAGGGCGCCCAGAGGAGGGAGGGCTGGTACCCCCACCTCCACCCAAGCGCTACCTGGGGGGCACCCAGGCAGCCACAGCCGACCACCGCCCCCGATGCAGGGGGCTCCCCAGAGAGGAAACACTGGCAAGAAAGATTAAAATACATTAAAATATAAAGTTAATAAAATATAAAGTATATAAAGTATAAAACAATAAGTGTAAAACAAATAATAAAAATGCAAAGCAGATTAATAAATAAACAGTTAAAAGCTGAACTAAAAATTAAATCAGGTAAAACATGCTGAGCGATTAAAAATATATTAATAAATAATAATTAGTTAAAGGCTAAGCTAAAAAGGTGAGTCTTGAGTCTGCTCTTAAAAACATTAATGTTCTCTGCGGCCCTGAGGTCCTCTGGCAGCCTGTTCCAGAGGTGAGGGCCATAATAATGGAAAGACGCCTCACCATGAGTCTGTGTCCTGACTTTGGGGATGATAAGGAGACGGCTGCCAGAGGAGCGCAGAGACCGCGAGGGTTCATACGGTAAAAGCATTTCTGACAGATACGAAGGCCCAAGACCATTAAGACACTTAAAGACCATTAAAAGAACCTTAAAATCGATCCTAAAACATACGGGGAGCCAATGCAGTGATTCTAAGACCGGTGTAATGTGCTCCCGCCTCCTAGTCTTCATCAGGACACGAGCTGCTGAATTCTGTAGAAGCTGTAAACATGAGGTAGTCTTTTTGGGAAGACCAGAAAGCAGGGCATTACAATAATCAATTCTACTGGTGATAAAAGCATGCATTAGCGTCTCCGTATTGGCCCGAGAGAGAATGGGGCGGACTCTGGCGATGTTCTTTAGGTGATAAAAACCTATTTTGGTGATGTTTTTAATGTGAGGGATAAAAGTCAGCTCAGAGTCAAAAATCACACCCAGGTTCTTCACTTGTAAAGAATAATTAAAAGACAATGATTGTAGTTTTGGTAGAAGTTTCTCTCTCTGAGCCTCAGGACCGATAACTAAAACCTCAGTTTTGTCCTGGTTGAGCTGGAGAAAGTTTTCTGCCATCCAGGATTTAATGTCTAAAATGCAGTTAAAAAGTGCATCCATTGGCCGTGTGTCATCAGGAGACATGGAGATGTACAACTGTGTATCATCAGCATAACTGTGAAAGTTAACTCCATGTCTCCTAATAACACTGCCAAGAGGGAGCATATACAGGTTAAAAAGCACTGGGCCTAAAACTGAACCCTGGGGATAACCCATATAAATAACCACTCTACGCTCAAACGTACCACTGTAACGTTTTACAAAAATATAGTTTGCTTAGTTTTGAAAATTTTATAAATTCATCTCTTACTAAAATGTTTTTTAAATGTTTAAATAATCTTGCGCCAAAAGTTATATGCAAATTAATATCAAAACAGAGTAGTAGGGGGATCACTACAAGAGGTGCAACTACACAGAACTGTGTAGTACCACAGAGAAAAACTAAATTTGCACAATCTACATTCTCAGTTCAAGGTACACTGCTATGGAACAGCTTGCCAGCTGAATTGAAAATGCAGACACAGTCGAATATATTTCAAACAAAAATGAAAAAGTGGTTCAAACAAAAGCAGATATGTGAACATTGATAGTTGTATATAGTGTCAGCTGTTTATTCTATTTTATTTGGTTTTGCATTTTATGTATATATATATATTTTTATTTTTTTTATAGAAAAGCCTAACCAAGGACTGGGGCTGCAAATTAGCCTTTGGCTAGAAGCCTATATGTAGAGCATCGGCTGCATGAAATTGTAGCAATGTTATACTGCATTGTCCCTGTTAAATAAACTATTATCACACCAAAAAAAAAAAAAAAATTCCACTACTGAATTTGGTTGATTCAGCAATAATGAATTTTGTTGAGTGAACTAAACTGATTTGGGTTGATTTAGCAATTATGATTTTTTTTTGAGTGAACTGATTTGGGTTGATTTAGCAATAATGACTTTTGTTGAGTGAATTTAATGTAGACATGTTGGGTCAACCGGATACATTTATTTTGCTATAAGGTACAACACTGGAAATGAAGTTGTGACTTACAGCAACTTTAATGTATTGGGTTGACCCAACATGTTTACAATTAGTTCACTCAACAAAATTCATTTTTGTTAAATCAACCCAATTTAGTCGGGTGGAAATTGTTTTGTTTTTTTGTGTGTAGGTGAGTGAAGCATCTGGTGTCAGGGAACCGCCACTCCTTTATGCTGCAGCCCTGATGAGTATGGCCTGACCGATATATCAAACGGCAGAGAAAATGGGACCCCCCGATATGGGGGTCATGGATATTATCAGCTATTGGTAAAAAAAAAGGGGACGAAAAATTATGCATTATTTGAAATCCACAGTGAGTTATTGAGACCGTTCTTTGGTGTGTAAAATAGAATAGAACAATTCTTTATTTGCCTACAAGGGGAAATTTGGTTGTAACAGCAGCAAAAGCAAGAACAAAACACAATTTAAGAGTCCAGAAAAAAAAATTACATTATGAACATACCATATGCAACAGAGCAGAATACGTAAAGATGTTTAAATAATAAAAAATATTTTGAAATATGTAAATAATGTACACAATAGACCAGGGAGAAAGATGTGAGCATCAAAATGGGTAGATAATGCAGGGTTTACTGTTAAGGTACTTTTTTGTTAACTGGAGGGGAATTTATCATCCATTATATCAGCTATCTAGCCTAGGTGCCAGCCGAAGTCCTGCCCATAACATGGTCTGGAAGTTTGGTCTGGCATTCCTTCTTTGAGGAGAAATTATGCCCAAACAAGATCTGTTCGGACCAATCAAATCGGGCTTACGATGATTGACAGGCAAACAACAGTTACGTAATTACCACGTCACCTAAGACCGCCTGGGTTGAATTTGTTTACAACAACGATGGCTGCCACTGGAGAACTGAGATACGTGGATTCTGCCATCGAATCTGTTCTAGAAGATATCAACAGCATAATTATTTTAAAAGAGGAATTTTATGACAGAAACGGATAACGTCACACACTTCCGTTGCTCTGATTGGTTATAGGCCTATCCAAATGAGTGAAGAGGCATTTTTCTTCCTGGTTCGGTTAAAACACACCCCATAATCACAGCCCAATGGAGCAGTATCAGACTCACATTCTGATTAGAATTGAGTCTGCCTACGTCAGGCTATCGGCTATCGGCCTTTGCTACAGTTTTATATCGGTATCGGACCGCAAAAATTCATATCGGTCGGGCCCTAATGGTGAGTGCAGCTCCTGCTAGTCACACCTTGCAGAGAGATCCCCACATACAATCTCAATCCTAACAGGCTGTGCCTACTAAAGATGTACAGGATTATCCCATGTCTAAAAATCTTTGGATAACACAGTGTGTTTTACCATGCTTGACTTTTTCTTTGTTTACTATTTTGCTAAAGTATGTGGATATCTTAATTATATTTTGAAGAAAATAAAAAAGTTTCTTTATATTAAATATTTTTGGGTTTGTGAAAATCTACACTCAAATATATACTAAAATAACTCGACAAAATAATTTGTCCAGCAAGACTTGCTTTAATAGATTCTTGAGCTTTGTGGTTTGACCTTCTTAAAGTTGAATTGCTTGTGACCAATAGGCTGCACATTACATGCATGAGTATTTGCAGTGGAGCTACTGCTCCAATCCCTGCAGTTGGGTGAATGGTTAATGGACTGAACTTCTATAGCGCTTTTCTAGTCATACTGACCACTCAAAGCGCTTTATATTGAAGCCACATTCACCCATTCACACTCTCATTCATACACCGATAGCCAACATAGCTCGGTAGGAGCTATGTTGCGATTTAGAATTTTTGGGGTTAAGTGCCTTGCCCAGGGGCACATCGACATGTGACTGGAGGAAGCTGGAATCAAAGCTACAACGATTGCAAGTCAACTACTCTACCACTGAGCCACAGTCTACGTTCTACACCGACATCCATACAGTGGAAGAGAGGTTTATGAGGCCTCCCCCCCACCCCCCAACTCCCCTCCCCTCCCCTCTATGTCTCTTAAGTCCCCAGGGCATTCTCTGGATCTTTGTGCTAAATGCCATCACCCTGGAGACTCTTTCCCCCTTCTCACTCTTTGTGTGTGAATTGGGGATTTCTATGGATTTACTTCTACATGAAGGCTCTTTCCTTGCCTGTTTGTGCAGGAATGGTCCATTATTGTGAAAGGGGGTTGCTATTGTTCGCTGCAAAAGCTTTAGTCTTGCTGAATGCTGCTTGTGTAAGCTCAGATGCCCAGAGCACTATTGCCTGTCTTTGTGATTTTATTCTGAGGATTGTCAATTTTTTTGATCACCTGTCATTGAGTTTGGGTTTTTCAACTTAGCTGATTGTTCAAACACTCTTCTGAACAGAGAGAAAACTAGTCATTTAGGGATTTATAACTTATGAGCAAGATGTTGTTGTCTTAGAATTCTCTACATTGTAGAATAGTCCTCAATGGCCAGTGTCCAGCAACCTGTAGACATGTCTCTGTTTCAGCATACCTGATTCAATTAATTGGGTCATCAAAAGGACTCCATATGATCAGATTAAATTTTTTTTAAATGCCCCTTTACCCTGTTTCTCTATAAAGTGCTGCAGCCAATGACAATAATACTCCTAATAGTATTTTTTTTCAGGAATATAAACTACAAAAAACGTAATGCAATATGTAAAACATGCGATAAGAGATTCACAGACAAATTACAACACTAACTGTAAAGTTATTAAAAATAGGATAATGTGCAGCTGAGCAGGGTAATTTAAAGATATTTACAAAATAAAGGTCTATCTGTGCGTTACAGAACAGGCTATTTACTAAAAGTGGAAAGTAAAAAAGTGTTGTAGCAACAGTGGTGTGTAATATTGGACAACAACAGTGTCTTAATAGAATAGAATAATCCTTCAATATTCCCACCAGGGGAAATTCGGTCGTAAACAGCAGCCAAAGAAACAACAAATATACAACATATGTAACAGAAGAGAAAAATATATACAAAAAAAATACAATAATACAAAGAATATGTACATCCACACAGAATATGTACATCAGATGAAAATAATGTGCAAATTATATCGGTGTGGTTGTTTAGTGCAAAATGTACTGTCACTGAAGGAGCTCTGCAGTTCAGCAACATTTCCATGCATGGGGTGGGAGACTCTGTCCATCAGATATGTTATTTTAGCCAGAGCCCTTCTGTCTCCCACCACCTGCACTGGATCCAGGCTGCATCCTAGAACAGAGCTGGCCTTCCTGATGAGTTTATCCAATCTCTTCCTCTCAGCTGTCGATAAACTGCTGCTCCAACATACAATACTGTAGAAAATGACTGAAGCCACCACAGAGTGATGGAAGGTCCTTAACAGCGCTCCCTGGACTCCAAATGACCTCAGCCTCCTCAGCAGGTAGAGTCTGCTCTGACCCTTCCTGTAGAGAGCATCAGTGTTGTGGCTCCAGTCCAGTTTATTGTTTAGGTGAACACCCAGGTACCTATAAGAGTCCACTATCTCAATGTCCACTCCCTGGATGTTCACCGGTGTCAGTGTGGTGGGTCTGTGTCTTTGGAAGTCTACCACCAACTGCTTGGTTTTTCCAGCGTTGATCAGCAGGTGGTTCTGCTGGCGCAAGTCCAGAGTCCTCTGTCTGTACTCTGAGTCGTCATCACCTGTAATGAGTCCAACAATGGCAGAGTCATCAGAGAACTTCTGTAGGTGGCAGCGTGGGGAGTTGATGGAGAAGTCAGCAGTGTAGAGGGTGAAGAGGAACGATGCCAACACGGTTCCCTGGAGGTCCCCGTGTCTTCATCAGATGCGATGTCAAGGCTACCGGCCTGTAGCTGCTAAGGTCCTTGGGGTGGGAGGTCTTTGGTACTGGTACCACACAGGAGGTCTTCCATAGCTGTGGTACTTTCCCCAGCAACAGGCTCAGGTTGAACAAATGTCCTAAAATTCCACACAGTTCATCTGCGCAGCACCTCAGCAGCCTGGAGCTGATGCCATCTGGACCTGCAGCCTTCCCCACTTTGATCTTACGAAGCTCTTTCCTCACCTGGAGTGCTCAGAGGGACAAGATGGTTGGTGGAGGGGGTGTGTGCTGGAGTCCTCAGAAGCTGGGTGTGAGTGTGATGGCTGGGAGCTGAGAGGTGTGGAATCCTGAGATGAAAGGCAGGCAGCTTCAGGAGATGAGGGAGATTGCAGCAAGGGGCACGATGCTGAGTCAGTGGAATTTTCATGGCAAAGAATGACTATACAATTCATCTGATCACTGTTCATAACATTCAGTGGTATATGCAAATTAGTATTATAAAAACTTAAGCAGCAACTTTTCCAATTTCCAATATTTGTGATTATCAAAACTTTTGCCCATGACTGTACATAGTGACCAGGTAGTGACTACAGCCACTATGTAGTGTTGAGATATCATTGCTTCATCTGTCGCGGTCGCATCCTCAGCCTAGTTTATACTTCTCCATCTATGTCAAAGCGGATTGATGCAACTTCATTATCCGTTGACATAAAGGCCCTTTGTCACCTACGCAAGGACGGATGGAGTATAGAGCCGACTTTTTCAACTATCTGTCTCCATCAAAGGAGAGCGTATGCCTGTGTCTGGTCAGCTCAATAACACAGATTGTTTCATCAGAACGGTGCTCTACAGTCGCTGTAATCAGTATTCAATGCAGCATTTGGGCACTACATGATGTATATTGAAAGGACACTTTATCTAATATGGTTTTTTGTCGATTTTGAACACAAGGAGGGTTAGAGAAAAAAACAAAACAGACTGTTGTATTTGTTTACATTTATTTTAGAGTGCTCAATTAGCTGCACTTCTAGTGCAAAGCTTTACAGCTTAGTCAAAACTTACTCTGTGTCATAAAGAAAATAAACTCTAGTTAACCAGAAACGACACTGAAATAGTAGGCAGACTCCCCGTGAAAAGTTAGCACCCCCTGTTGTCCTGGTGGGGAAATGCTTTGCAAGTCCGAAAAACCAACAGATTATTATTAACGAAAAAATTTCTTAGTCAATACGTCTGCATCTGGGTGGAAAGGAAAAGTATAAACTAGGCTCTACAGTTAAAAAAACATGCAGCTTGCAAAGCTTTAACACGG
The DNA here is from genome assembly GCA_028564705.1 of Apricaphanius iberus. Taxonomy (NCBI): domain Eukaryota; kingdom Metazoa; phylum Chordata; class Actinopteri; order Cyprinodontiformes; family Aphaniidae; genus Apricaphanius; species Apricaphanius iberus. The sequence continues at coordinate 1,274,128 of JAPXFQ010002706.1, read as the reverse complement.
GTGCTACATAAGAAAAAAAGTTTTCAATCCACTTGCAACATATATGTCGCACTGTACAGCCGAGTGCTTTAGATTATATTGCAATGTAGATTTGAGGCCACATCGCCCAGCCCTACTCCTCTCCCATCACAAATTTGAAATTTGTCAAGTACCACCAGTGGATGGATGGAGACATCTGTGTTGGAAAGGGTATTGTGAATAAATAGTTTACTGCAGCCAATGCATTAAGTCAGGGAAGCATAATACACAGCTGATAGCCCCATTAAAGTCAATGGGACGGTTTCCACCGGGTGCAAAGCAGTGCGAATCGGCTGTTCCTATGAAGCATTGTGCAGCCCTCTCCTAAATTTACGCGGCATTTCTTTTTTTTTTCTTTTTTTTTACATGCAATGCTTCTTAAACATGTCAAGCTCAGCAGTTTAGTTTGGACCAGACAGGAAATCAGGTTTTCGCGAAAAGTAAAATACCTGGAAGTTTCAAAATAAAGGACTCATGCATATGTCTTATTGTTTGACTATGAACAAAACATCACTACCTACTTTTTAGAATCACTTATTTCCCCTATAGTGACAGCAGACCCTAAGCTACACTCAGGGCCTGTAGTGAATTTGCCAACTTCTTCATTGAAAAGATTGTGGAAATTAGAAAATCAATCTGTAAAGCAAAGCCCAACCCACCACCATTTTCACCCCATGTAAAAGCATGTAGAGAAAATGTCAAAAAACTAAATCAATCAAATCTTGATGAAATTATTAAACAGCTATGCTCCTCCTTGCTGCCTCGACATCTTACCTACACCTTTTTTGAAGAAAGTTCTCCCTGTCATTAAGTCATATATTATTCAAAAAGTTAACTCATCCCTCCTGTCAGGTGTCTTCCCCAAGGCCCTCAACACAGCAGTCAACAAACTCCCATTAAAGAAGAACAACCTAGATAAGACATTGATGTAGGGCTGCAACTAACGATTATTTTCATAACCAATTAATCTGTCAAATATTTTTACAATTAATTGGTTAATCGATTTTATGATTAATTATATATGGCTATTACTTTCACCTATATAAGTTATTAAGAACACATTTTCATTAAGAACAGGGAAAGCGCAAGAGAATTGTGCAGTTCACTGCAATCTATTTTAATGGACCTGGACACAGTCAACAGTGTAAAATGAGTGTAACAGTGCAAAATATTCGTCCAGAATCATTTTTAGGCATCAAAATAAAAAATGAGGTAGAATTCCATAAAAATTAATGTACAGCATATTAACAAAACTGTCTCAGCCCATGAATGAAGGAGACTGACTTAGTTGGGCAGTATTTTGGGGCAACATTGGGGCTCTCAGAAATAATTAACCTACCTTCCAAACCATTTTAAAAATTATTGTAATCGATTAAATCGATTAGTTGTTTCAGATCATTTATCAGTAAGATTATTGAAAAAGCTGTATCTCAACAATTGAATACATACAGACAACACTCAGCTATACATTACATTGTCACTAGGTGATTTTGATTTTATCCCGACCTTAAATCAGTGCTTGACAAATGGTGGGGCGCAGCAGCCGGTGCGCCAGTGCGCCTCCCACCCCCTCCCCCTCATGCCTGCCGGTAGCCGAGGCTTATATTTATACTTTAACGGTGATCAAGCCTCCAGTTACTAGGTGGCAGCAGTGCTCAAACTTATTAACAGGCTGCCTGTTCAGCCCAGCAGAAGAAGTCTACACAGAGAGAAAGTGAACAAGGGAGAGAGATAGAGAGAGAGACAGAGAAGAGCTGATAGACGGAGTGGAGCTGTAATCCACGGTGTGGGAAAGGAAGACGGAATTGCGGAATTTAAATATAAAATATTAAACTCTGTTCCTGCAGTGATCTGGCAGCTCCCGCTCCTGTAAGGCTGCCTGTGTGTTGTTACCAGGAGGTCGGCCCCCCTCTCCATGCAGACAGACAAAACTTGCCAACCATAGCGAGAAAACTCACATAAACACAGACTTCCACCCCCATCCCCCCCAAAAAAAGGACAAACAAGTTGATGCTTAGAGTGAGGTTCCGAGATGAATCGAGAGCACAATCCTCCTATAAATTCTGTAAGCTCTCTGTGACGACCAGTAATGGAGAAGGGTCGCATTAGAAAGGAGTAGAAATTCAACTTGTCAGGGAAAAAACGCAAGCAAAGCGCGGCAGAAAGAGTGCTTAACTAAAAAAAACTGACATGTATTTAACTGGAGTCTGGGAAGGAGTAGAAAATAAAAAATGAACACAGGTTTTGATAAATATGGAAGTAATATGAATAATTACCCTTTGCATGTGTATGAGACTTGATAGGTTGAGAGAGATTTTTCTTTTATGATATATAAAAAATTAGATTATCTGTTTTGCACATAGGATATTTTAGTTCTTAAAAAAATGACAGGGAAGTGCTTGAACCACAGCACTGTTAGATTTGTGAAAATAGCTGTGAATGACATTAGATGTGTAGATCCATTTGGTTCTTTATCTGGTAAATTGTTTTCAGTCACCATAATTACACTCTTTTTGGTTTAATAAATATGACTAGAATTGAAAAAGTAGACTTCAGAAAAAAAGATGTTCTCTATAGGGGGTATGGTAGAAACTAATTAAGAAGCACTACCTTAAATGAATGTATTGAACAAATCTACGACTGCATGTTCCATAACTTTCTCCAGCTAAACAGAAACAAAACGGAAGTAATTATTTTTGGACCTGAGGAGGAACGATCAAGATTTAGCACACAGCTTCAGTTAATACAACTAAAAACCACTTATCAGGCCCGTGATCTAAGTGTAGCGATGGACTCAGACCGGAACCTCCAGGGTCACATAAAGGCAATAACAAGGTCAGCCTTCTATCCCCTGAAGGATTAAAGGACTAATGTCACAGAAGTACCTTTTAAAACTTATCCATGTGTTCATCTTTAGTCGGATTGATTACAGCAACAGCGTCCTCACAGGCCCACCAAACAAGTCAATCAGACAGCTCCAGCTGATCCAGAACGCTGCTGCCCGTGTTCTCACTAGAACCAGGAAAGTAGAACACATTATCCCAGTTCTGAAGTCCTTACACTGGCTCCCTGTAGCTCAGAGAATAGACTTTAGAATACACTTTAAAATACTCCTACTACTTTATAAATCACTGAACGGTTTAGCGCCAAAGTATGTTGGAGATCTGTCATCACTATACCAACCCAGCAGACCACTCAGGTCCTCCAACTCTAGCTTACTAAACATTCCTAGAATTTGAACTAAACAGGGAGAGGCAGCTTTCAGATTCTATGCTCCATAAATCTGGAACAAACTTCCAGACGAATGCAAAAATGCTGAATCGTAAGGCTCTTAAATCAAAAATTAAAACTGTACTGTTCAGATCTGCCTTTGAGTCCTAAATTGCGTTTTTTGATCGCTCTTTGATTCTCATGGTTTGATTTTTCTTTAACTGATTGTATTTTATCTTTTTTTAATCTACAATCTTTTGCATAAATTTGTTTCTTATACCTTACCTAAATTGCCCCTTGAATTTTGCTATTTTTATTAATGGATTCTCGTGTTTTATTTGTTTTTAAATTTCATACTCACATAAATTTTATTTTATGCTTCAATTACTAAATGCATCTCTTTTAGTGATGATCTTTTTTAATTTTCATATTTTTATCACGTATTTGGTTTCTTTACCACTGAATCATGTAAAACGCCTTGAATTGCCTTGTGTTGAAAGTGTGCTATATGAATAAGATTGCCTTGCCTTGCCTTGCCTTGCCTTTTAAGTTATGCAATTGCAGTTTCCTATGATTCTATGATCTCCCAGAACCAGCTGGCAGGAACGCTTTCGCGAATGATACGCATCTTATGTGCTCCTGGTGGCGACTCGCAGCTGATTTTCACGAGTAAAATGCCCCTACCACTTTACACGCATCCAATGGAAAGCAGGGGTTATTCTTCTGTCCATCACACATATCACACATTTATGCCAATACATCACATCAAATAGTCTGAGTGATCTTATTTTATTGGCAATTCTTAATTTGGTAATGCCAGTTTTGTTAATAGTGATGATCAACGTTGCTGCTTATTAGGACTGTATGCGGAGTTTTGAGGAAAGTGTTCCCCTAACCCCTGTTTTTCATGGGACGTGTAACGTAGTAGACGTGTTTTACACGCAAATTCAATGTCTGTCTCTTGCTAAAGTATTCCAGTCAGCTGGTCCTGGGAAATAACAAAATCACAGAAAAACAGCAATTGCATAACTTCAAGGGTAACAATCGGGGGAAAAAATATACGTTAATGATTAGCATAAACTCACCATCCATTCCAAGAGCAGCAGATAGTTCTGTCTATGCCTTCACTGTCATATCATATAAACTGGGTGAATCTCCACTTCAAGGATTAAATTCTAGTTAGAAAATAGGAATTAGCATTCTTACATTCTGTGGGTTATGTTATGTATTTCCGGGTCAAATCTGCAAATTGTCAAATTTGTGTTACCCTTTTTGTGTACATACACATACATCGTTAGAAAGGTAAGATTCTTGTTTTTAAGAATACAATCATAACTATAGATATGGCAAAAGATTTTGCCAAACCACTCAGAAAGCAATAATGTAAAATACTAGCCTCTAATAACACTGAACCGAGCCATCTCAAGCAAAGACAGTCAAATTAATGTCACCAAACAAAAATAGTTATTCAGTGACAAGTCTGACATCCACAATCAAACATTATCTGCAACTTAAGAGCTTTTTAATTTCCTTCCTTACATGCCATACTTTTGATTAGCATGCTCAATATTAGCTTACAAATAATACAGTTGTGTTCTTCTAATTTTATGGTGGTTTGCAAATGACTAGAGGTGCACTACCACCACCTTCTGCATTGGAGCGAGGACCGGATTAGTTTTAATTAATATAATTTTAAGTAAATGCCTGTGACACTTAAAAAATCTAAATATCATCTTCAAAATTACATTACCTATTAGTAGTGGGCAATATAAAAGGTATAAGGTAGAAATGATATAAATTTAGCCAGAGGTAGAGGTAGATTTGAATATTTTTTTACATGCATTTCGCACAGTACATTTTCTTTCAATAGGATTCTAAACCTTTTTGAAGTTGTTCTGCTGCAATGTATCTGAAAAGTGTTTAAGTTCATAAGCAGCCATCCATCCATCCATCCATTTTCTTAACCGCTTAATCCTTTATGGGTCGCGGGGGTGCTGGTGCCTATCTCCAGCTGTCAACGGGCGAGAGGCGGGGTACACCCTGGACAGGTCGCCAGTCCATCACAGCATAAGCAGCCATTTTCACATAAATAAATATAAAAGAAATATATTGCAATACATATCGTTACTACACATGCTTTAGATTATCTCGCAATAAAGGTTTGAGGCCATATCGCCCAGTCCTATCACCTATACTGTTTTGTAATATCTCTTTAATCCTTTAATCCTCTGTGAAATTCGAGTTTTAAGGAAGACTATCTTTCCTGGCAAAGTTTGATTAAAGTGTACAACATGGAGGTGCGATTTCAGAATAACTTTTTGTTAATTTTCTAAGTGCAGCTGAAGATGTTTCATCAGGTGTTGAGATAAATACAGAATCTAAAAAGAGCACATGGATTATGATTTACATTGAACAGCTAATGGCAATGTTTATTAAAAATGACTTGAAATTTCTTAAAATTTGAAGTTCCAGACTTTGTACTTAACTCAAAACTTGCCTATCTTGATTTGAGACCTGACTCTGACTTGCCTGTATTTACTTGAGTCTTGACCAAGGGGCAAACTCCGCCCACAGAATGTGAAGCCAACCACGAAGTGGCAAAAATGCAGTTCAGCCCTTATCCGCTGGGGGCTGGCTCCAAAAAGGAGCAAATTCCCATTGACTCTCTGGTTAAAAAGGCCAGCATTACAGCAAAAATAAACATGTTTACAGCCTGGTTCAAAAAACCATTTCAGGTTTGATAGTTCAGGTTTACCATAATGACAACTCTGAGTGGTGTGAATTTTTTTCTAACTTCTCAGTTTATTTGTAATTTATTCTTGAAATTATTAATAATTAGTGGCGTGTCCTTTTGATTGACAGGTCCGTCTAGGCTAACAATGGTGGCTAATGTTGGCTAACTGTAGCTAATAGCTTGCTCCGTAGTCTGCTGTCCCCCTCTGCTTGCGGGGAAGCTCTTCACAGCCTGGGACTAACGCAAAGACTTCAGTCATTTGGTGTTTCTGAACTCCACTATCAGTTGCCTCTGCAGTTTTTATTCAGTTTTGGATGTTAATCTGCAATTATTGGAAAGAGACGGCTTGCTGTGGTATTGATTACAGTAACAGACCGTCCAAGAAGTTTCTGCTTTGGGGGGAGGCTTTTTACCAGCTGATGCCTTACCAGCTGTGGGGGAGTTCTGTCAGGTGGCCGAGAGAAATGCCTTTCTGGTCGGAGCTTTTATCTCTTGTTACACGCGAGTTGGAGCTGGCAACCGGTCGGGTAGCAGCAGAGCAGGAAAGTTGGCAGGACCGAGAAGCCGCAGCATCAGAGAGCGGGAGTCGGCTACATCAGGCTGGAGGACTACATACAGAGTCGGACTCTAGACAGACTGGATGATCGCTGGTCAGATCAGTACTGGTGTGACGAAAACAGCTGGAAGCATGAACTAATGGATGTTTGAGATGTGAGGTGAGTCAAAAGTCTTTTATTTTTTGATAGGATCTGAGTTGTCATAATGAATTTGTGACTGCTTTTCGCTGGATGTGTTAAGATAAGCCATCCATGTCCTCACCCTCCACCGATGGTAATGGAAATAACACTATTTTAGGCTGTATTGACCCGACCCATTTTGGTCTTATTATTTCGATATGTTCTCTCTACTCAAGTTGTTTCTCCGTCTAAAGTTATCCTAGTTGAAAAACGGGGCAAAAGTCTCTCAACTGCAGTCTTCGGGCTGAAACAGGCTACAGCCTACGTTAGATTCAGTTAGCTCCCGACTAGCTTATGACTAGCTTCTTGGAGTTTCTGAGAGTGACGAGTAGAGTGGGAATTGCCCATTTGGATTCATTTGTGCTCTTCAGAAACCTATGGGTGACGTCAACGACGGTTTGTCTATTTATATACACAGTCTGTGGTCTTGACTCAGGACTTACTGCATAGTTGCAAAACAATGACTTGCTCCCAACTTGTTTTTTAAAAACAAATTACTCCGCTTTTATGCAGAGCTCAACGAAAGTCTACTGCATTTCTGATCCTTTTTTATCTAGCTGTAGTCAGTAACCATGGTAACAGGAGCAGCACGGGGCTTTCAAAGTCCCCAATGAATGAGATATCAGGTCTGGGTAAGCTTGATGAAGGAATGCAGTAGGGTCTGATCCAAGTTTAAGTAAAGCACAAAAACTTTCTAAACTACACAAACCATCCACTTTTAAGTGGCTGCTGTTGAAAAATATTCTTGGCGGGGCTGTGCTCTTTTTTTTCTTTTTTAAACAAACTTGTGCTTTCTGAGCTTTGCACACAACTAGACTATTTCCTAACCCAAGTACAGCTAATTTATTTCCTGTCTTACATCATTGGACAAACTGATTAATCCAGGTGTGTCTGACCATTGTTGTTGTGACTACTGAGGTCATATAAATCTGGATTGATCGGTTTGTCGAATACAGAGATGAAATTAAAGAGCTGTACTTATTTCATGAAGAGGTGGAGCTGTGCATATAGCTTATAAAGTCATTTTCAATAATTAACCCAAAACAATTGAACATAAACGGCTAGATACCAGTTCTCTGTGAAATACTGATTATTTTATGCCAATATTAACAACCTGAGGCATTCTTATACTAAACATAAATAGAATATTGCACAAAAAAAGTTTTTTGGAGGAATCTAGAGGCGCTTCCAGGTGAGCCGGGAGACATAGTCGCTCCAGCGACTCCTGGGTCTTCCTCTGTGCCGCCTCCTGGTTGGACGTTCCCGGAACACCTCACCAGGGAGGCATCAGGAGGCATCCTGACCAGATGTCCGAGCCACCTCAACTGGCTCCTCTTGATGTGGAGGAGCAGCAGCTCTACTCTGAGCCCCCTCCGGATGATTGAGCTTCTCACCCTATCTCTAAGGTAGAACTCAGCCACCCTGGGGAGGAAATTCATTTCAGCCGCCTGTATCCGTGATCTCGTTCTTTCAGTCACCACCCAAAGTTCGTGACCATAGATGAGGGTAGGAATGTAGATCGACCGGTAAATCGAGAGCTTTGCCTTTCGGCTAAACTCTCTCTTCACCACGATAGACCGGTACAGCGCCTGCATAACTGCAGAAGCCTTACCAATCTGTGTATCGATCTCCCGCTCCATTTTCCCCTCATTTAGGAACTAGACCCCCCGATCGTAAACTCCACTTGAGAAAGAACCCAAACCCCGACCCGAAGAAGGCACCCTTCCTTTTTCCGGCTCAAGACCATGGTCTCGGATTTGGAGGTGCTGATTCTCATTCCAGCCGCTTCACACTCTGCTGCAAACCACTCCAGTGACAGCTGTAGATCACATTCCGATGAAGCCAACAGGACCACATCATCTGCGAAAAGGAGAGACCCGATACTGAGGCCACCAAAACGGATCTTGGCTATGCCTAGAAATCCTGTCCATGAATGTTATGAACAGGATCAGTGACAAACGGCAACCTTGGCGGAGTCCAACTCTCACTGGAAACAAATTCGACTTACTGCCGGCAATGCGAACCAAACTCTGACACCGGTCATACAGGGACCTAACAGCCCTTATCAAAGGGCCCGGTACAGGCCAGGACAAAAACCGCATTGTTCCTCTCCTGTCCAGAACCCCTGAATAGACCTTACCAGGGAGGCTCAGGAGTGTGATCACCCTGTGGTCCCCCTTTTTAAAGAGGGGACCACCATCCCGGTCTGTCAATCCAAGGGAACTGCCCCCGATGTCCAAGCAATATTGCAGAGCCGCGTTAACCAACCCAGCCCTACAACATCCAGAGCCTTGTCCAGAATCTCTTGAAGCCATACGGAAGTCATTATCCATGGTCTCTCCAAACTCCTCCCACGCCCAAGTTTTTGCCTAAGCGACCATCCGAGCCTGCCGGTACCTATCAGCTGCTTCCGGAGTCCCACTGGCCAGAAAGGCCCAATACGATTCCTTCTTCAGCTTGACAGCATCCCTCACCACTGGTGTCCCCCAGCGGGTTCGAGGGTTGCCACTGCGACAGGCACCGACCACCTTGCAGCCACAACTACGGTCAGCCGCCACTGTCCACTTTATTAGATATGTTTGTTTAATTGCTTGTTGAGACAAATAGTAAATCAACCAATCACATTGCAGCATCGCTATGTAAAGAAATGCATGGTAAAGGTGGCGTATTGAAATGTCGAACCGTATCAGAATGTGGAAGAAAGGGGATTTAGACTACTTAAAATGACTGGTAACACTAGAATAAAGGCTCAAAATAAACAGGGGACTTGTTTTAACTTATTCATGAGCGCTTTGCAACTTTATTAAAAGTTTTACACACATCAGTATAGTATTTAGTCACATGTAACTTTATTTACTTACTCAATTGGGCTAGCAAAGTTGCACAGGTTGACTAATAATGCTTCATCACTGTCAGGATCTGTGTCTACTTGCAGCAGTGACTCAAACGCAGTCAATGGTGGAGTGATGTATCTTTATTACCAGGTAGCAGGACGAAACAGGAGACAGCAGGAGTAGACACACCATGGGAAGACTAATTAACCGGCAGGGAAGGTGAGGAAGAGAGGAGTATAAAGCTTGGTTTATGCGTGCCGCGTTCGCGAGGTCCGCAAGGCTCCGCGTGGCCAAATTACGTCATTTCAGTAACCGCGCCTCTCCGCGCGGCCTCCTCCCGCCCCAAAATTTTCGCACCGCACACCTAGGAAAATTTGTAACTACGTGGTCCCGCGTGGAAAAACATGGCAGACTGGCAAGAGCTCATATTGCCGGAGGTTCATAAATAGACATCTTTATGATTCGGTGGATAGAGAGCACTGTGATGAACTGTGTTTTAATGGACGAGTGGACAGTCTCCTTTTTTGTCTTTTTTCCTAAGTAAACACCATAAAAGTTCAGCTTTGTTTAAGCTCACGGGTGTCACCATCTTGTAAACAACAGTGATTACTACTTCTACAATGGTGTAGTGTTGTATGCATGCCGTAGAGCCCTACGCCGCCCCCTACAGTCGTCAAGAATATTGGCTCTCAGCAGGGACAAGCTGCAGAAAGTATAAACGCTGCTCGAAGGCATCTCGGCCGGTTCCGCACATCTCGTTTCCGCCCGGAATGTTCATGCGGCAAGCATAAACCAAGCTTAAGTAACACAGAGGGGAAGGAGGGTCAGGTGAGACAGATAGGACACAGCTGCAGACAATGATTAGACACACAGATGGGATGAGGAGAGTGAGTGGGTTGTGCAGCATGACAATCACTTTAGTCCCTTACAATTAAGTTGCTAAAGTTAATAATTAACTGCTGTACTGCTGTTTATTTTCACCATGGTCAAGTGTTAGGCTACCAAATAACAGCAGACCAATGAATGCACAGGGCAAGCAATGTGATGTGGAGTGAATAGGCTTATTGTTTTTACAAGTATCCAAACCAATGCTGTGACTGAGATCAGTGTTCCACTGCGCTAGACTAGACTAGATTATTAACCAACCTATCTTGGTTCAGAGACGGGTGGACCATTAGCAGTGTTTAATTGTGATCTGCATTGGCTTTCAAAGATTGGATGGCAAAATGGGGGAACAGCAAGTGACAATTGCATTACAATGCCCCTGACTTTTATGACTCAAAAAGACTTATCTGTGCCACGTGGAACATCACTGTCATAGGTACCGCTATTTCTTTTGTTTCTATTTTTACTTCTATTACCTGATGTGATGCCCTAGTAGGCAGTTGCAGGGCTTTAGAGACTTTAGAATTTCCTGCTAAGGCTAGCCCCGAGTTGTCACCAACTGAGCCATCATGCAGGCTCCACTTATTAAATTATAAAGGCTTGTGGATTATGTCGACCTGTGAAAAATTGCGTTGGCAGATTAGGATATTGAAAGTCTGTCTTTTCAATGTCTGGGTTCACCTCCTCCCACAGTCTCTTACTAAAAAGTTTGTAATTTTCACCATATCTGCTAAACGTAACTCACACTAGAAGGCCCAACATATTTAGTCAGTGAATATTAGAATACAGCTAATGGCTGTGCTTGGGTGTAGAAGAGACCTACTTTTTTCTTTGAAACTGTTCAGTGGAGAATTTATCTGTTGGGTGACTTAAAGGGACTATAAAGAAGTTTTTGAAATTTTTGTGCTCACAATTGCCCCGTCAGGCCAAACGCATAACTGCAGCCTTAATGCTAAGCTCGTGAATGAGGCGTGCATGTTGTATGTGCACTCGCAAGTGATCATAAACATCAGCTGAGTCAGTGATAAATGTGATTCATGATATTTAGACCAAAACAATTGGAGTGTATTTTTAGGATGCGATACATGGGCAAATTTACAGCAGAGTGAATCCAGTGAAGAAGCCAAATAATGAAGTTAAAGGAATAAATCACGTTTGAAGGATGATGAAAGAAATACTCGTAAACTTTGTATGAATAAACTAAATAATCCCACTGGTAGCTAATAATCATTTTACTAGGTGCTACTTTACAAGTATAGGCCATTTACTAGGATAAAATAATATCGTCTTTTGCATTTCCTGGGACCAATGAAATAGCGTAAGATGGCTAAATTGTAAAATGGTTGTAAATAGCACAAGTCTTGTCCACATGCAGTTTTTCCACTACTTATAAATCCTTAAAAGTGACTCTTATTCATTGGTGGATAGTTTAATTTACCTGAGTTAATTTTTTGAACACATACATAAAACATATAAATGATAAAGTATTTTTATTCTGTTTTTACTATATTACTTGAGTAATATCATTATGAAGTATCGCTAATCCCACCTGAGTAACATTTCTGGATGTTTTACATACTGCCAGTACCTTCACAGAATGAAAAACAAACTTTTTAACCCAAAATAAACCAGACACAGATCTACACTATTACAGGAAACCTCCTGTTTCTACATATAATTTTAATGTAGTCTGTATGGTGAGCTTTTTGATACAATTTGAGGTCAAGTGAATATACAGTACACTCCATGAATGGTCATACATTTTACCTTGTAAAATATATGTACTTTATTGGTTTTATATTTCAACAGATGACTTCGAAAAGGGTTTCCTCTCCTCAAATCTAGATTTATTGTAATAATTGGATTTATGTAATTTTATTTATTTTATTCTATTCCATGAAATACCTGAATTTTCCAACAATTCCATGCTTAGGTCAGTCTGATGACATAATTTTAAAATCAGATGTTACTCAGTATTCAAGCAGCTTTTTTACCAAAACCTTTTTCACTCTTCAGTTGCAATTTTGACAGCTACTTTTACTCGAGTAAAGGTACTACTATTATTACTTGAGTACAACTTTTCTATACTCTACCCACCTCTGTTCTTATTTTGCGTCCAGGTAAAGGAAGAATTAATAACATTGTTTTTATAATTGTACATACAGCACCATTACTAAAACATTTCATGGATTGTTTCAGTGAAGTTTATATAAAAGATGCATTCCATCACATTAACGTGTAAACCTTGTTACTTTTCCTTCGAGGAATCCAGTCCAACTGATTATTCAGAAGTTTCTGAGGAGATTATTGACTCTGGAGGGGGCAGAGAGAGAGCAGGTAAAGAAGCAGGGAGAGGGACACCAGGGTCCGCCAGCTTGGTGCACCTGCTGCATTTGCCGACTGATGCCTTCAGACCCGGAAAATAAGTGCTGTAGACAGGATGCACAAGGGTGGTGGTGATTTTGCATCAGGCTACCTGGGCTCTATAACCTCCACAGGTGAAATTGAATGCTGAGAGGTGGTTGGGTGCAGTCTGCTCTTCTTGCAGTCAAAGACAGAACACGTTTCTGCTCTTAAATTGATTCCGTGCACGGTCAGATGTTTAATCAAATTAGTCGTATTGCCAGCCTTAGCCATTATGACTTTTTTGCATATATTGCATCACGCAGTATTGCAATCAATTTTGCTAAAGTGGAGCCACTCTTTCCACCGCGGTGGCATTTTTCAACCGTTTCACGACACAACTACAGTTCACTATCACAACACCGATATACGTGACGTGAACCCCGTCTGTGGGCGTAACCACAAAACGTCTCTGGTATCTTGGATCCAATGAGAGTATCACGTATTTTTCCTGCATGCCGCAACGTACAGTTAGCAAATCACAGGCAGCATTAGCAGGTGTTGATCACGTGATCAACCTCTGGGAACCAAAACTTTGCACCGAAAGACGAGGCTTGTTTTGATAGTCGGTACAACCGAAGCATTTCGGTCGGTGCCACAAAAGAACCAAAGTTCGGTACCCAGCCCTAACCCTGTAACGGTGCAACCTTTTGCTGTTGTCCCAGTATTGGTGCTGCTTCTTACATTTGTATACAATCATAGTTGTTTTGTTTGATTATATGCATAGTATTTTAAAGTTCCTACTCTGGCAATAGAGGCCAAAGACAAATTTCCATTTGCGCAACAAATGTTATCTAATAAGCGGAAAAAATATATTTATGTATATTCAATGTATTAGAGCAATAACGTATGACTTACGATACTTGGCCTTTGCCAAACATACCGTAATGAGATTGTAGGTACATAATCTGAAGGAGTAAATAAGATCCTTCTCCATCAATCTCAATTCTGGAAGTAAAAACAGCATATGATATATGCATATTATTTTATGCGATATAATGATATAAACAGCAGCAAAATATGACAATATGTACTGACATATATGTACATAGAATTTCAGAGAGAATTTGTTACGTACACAATGTTTTCAAAACTATTGGCTTGCTCCTCATCTAAAGTATCATCCTGTTTCTCCATTGAGTGATATTGAGTGACATGCTACACAGAAAAAAACATTATAGCCTACATCAATTACAATAACAAAGGGTAACTATTTGTCAAATTATAAAAGCCATGGCTGTTTACCTTGCTTCCAACAATTCTAACCCTTTACCTTCTTTTAGAGGTTCAACTCCTGCAATCTGGAAGTCAGTGTTTATTTTTTGTGATGTGGAGAGCAGTAACCTAGGACAGAAGTTGCATTGTGTTTACAAGTAAAATTACCTATCAGACTCCCCTGTAGTGACTGAAATGGGAGGATGGGTCCCTCCAAACACTGCTGTAGATGGCTTATGGGGTGTCAGTGTGAGTGGAGCCTTGATGCATTGAGCTTCTCAATACTAAAACAACAGAGTCACTGCTCCAATCGTAATGTTCACACGTTTACAAACGACAGTCAGTAATATATATACTTTATTTGATTAACAACATAATTTTACAAAGTTTAGATACACAACTTAGTCTTTTTCTCACAATTCCAACAAATTAGCTAAACTATGTAATCAGCTGTGAGCATGTCAGACAAGCAACCTAAAACACTTTCCTACTGCGGGCAATGTATAGAAACCCCCGCTTTAAAAGCATTTACTACTACCCCCCCCCCCCCCCCCATGTATATAATAAAACTTTCTTACGTTTCAAGCAATAATGACACCAACTGCGGGTCTTTTCTCATATCGAGAGATTTTTTCAGCGTTCTCCACTCTCAAACGCTGCATCAATGTTTCCACTGGTTCTTTGCCTACATCGAGGTGGTTTAATTACTAAAAGTTTAATTACAGCAACCTTAAATTCCTGTATACTTCCAATATACAAGTTGATGTTAACATCTGTTGGGCAGGATAATTAATATGGGTCACATTTGATTTGTGGATCTTAATAGTCCCATTTGACTGTTATGTTGAAGCAAAAATATATTCATTTCTAAATAGCTGATTGCTACTTAAAGACAGTAACTTTGCAGATATTTGCCCTCTCGTTGCTTGCAACAATGTCACTGTTGTAAAACCAAATCTCTATTGGGCGCAGCTGAACTAATGATGGTCTTACAAGTAGGGCCCGAATGATAGGGATTTTTGGGGTCCGATACCGATATAAACCAGTAGCAAAGGCCGATAGCCGATATAATGGCCGATAAATTCCCCTCCGGAAAAAAAACCCAAACAAAAAAAGACTAACTTTGTAAATGTATCAAAAGATTCATAATTAATATAGTTTTACTTTTTCTTGTGCAGCTTTCTTTATTTTTTTACTCAATTAGGCTTGAAAAATTGTACAGATTGACTACTACTTAATGTTTAGATATCACTTTACTTTCTTACTATTAAGTTGCAAAAGTTAATCAATAATTTTAATTAATTAAATAAATAAACTAATTATTTAGGCTCCCAAATTAAGACCACTGAATACATTCAGCAACGGTGCGATGTGGAAGAACCAATGTTGCTACTGAGAGTACTGTTCAATTATTAGCTGCAAATGGACATCCAAGACTTGTCTGAACAAAATTTCAACCTTTAAAAAAAAAAAAAAAAATGTTGAGATATCTCAATAAGACAAAATAGAGAAAATAAAGGTTTGCTTGGGTTTCTTTTAGTACTTTGTAAAATAAGTAGGGCATATATTTAGAGGATTGCTCGAAAAGCCCCATCAAACAGAAATGTATGCTTTATGGTATTATTTTTAGTTGTTCTGGTAGAAGTTGTAGGCTACGTTCTTGAACTCACCATACATTTCAAACATTGCTGCACCAGGTGTGCATGCAGCTTAGTGCAGACAAGCTCTGCGACAACAATAAACTAGCAGAGTGTTTAATCTGCAGGGAATACCGGCGACGCATAAAATAGCTACGACTGGTCAGAAATGTCGCTGGATTTGTTGTGCTAGGAGGTCACTAGAAACAGCGAAAAATTTGCCAATTTGACAACACTGGTTGCGTGACTTAAAGCAGGTTCATGCATAGACCCAACATACGGCACCAAAAGTATTTATTTAAAACACCATTGTAGCGCTCTCCCCGAGTTCTTTTCTTCTCAAGCTTCACAAACTGTCAAGTTACGGTACTTGTATGACACACAGAAGTGACAAAGTCGCTATTGGTGATTCATTTTTACTGCTGTCACCCAGACTTCACGAAACCAACACAGATATTTTTTATATGATGGGCTGCTTCAGTCTCATTGTTACCTTGCTGCACTGTGTGACTAAAGGGAGTCATTAAAGCGTGCACTCTGTAACTAATGGTATGCTGCCGTTACAGCCTTTTTTAAATACAGTTAAGGAGTTGCGTGGCCACGAGGCACACCTAAAGCTTATGCAAGATGGAATGGGGGAAATACATATGTGTCATTGTTTAGCTTAGTATTGACAACAAATATACTTTGACTTCCTTTGACTCACCTCCGCTGCTCTCTCCACCATGGTTAGACTGAGCTGGTGGCACCGCCCCCAAGGACTGGACAAGCAAAAATGACCTGAGGAAATCTGGGGCCATCTTCTGGATAAGTTGCGCGTAAAATTTGGTTTAAAAATCGGCAATTTTTTTACCGATAGCCGATAATGACACTGACCCCCATATCGTCCAGCTGATATATCGGTATATACTTACAAGCTCCCAGGCCAAAACAACATAACATCAAACTAACTGCGTGTCAGGTCATAAATCATCAAACAGCGGAGGAAAGCAGACACCACTATAGTGAGTGAATGCGTGTCCCGTCTCAGTGGATACAATTTCTGATGGGGATAACTATCTTGGAACAACACGGCACTGTATCACATCATCATTACCAAATATATTGCGAAGATATACTACCTACTTCTGCTAATGAGTTAGCACTAATTTAAGTCAGAAAACATCACTTTAACACAGCAGTAACTCACTATGAAATCTGCTGAAACTATACAGTAAAGCAAAATTTATAAACAAACATGAAGACAACGGTTTTATACTCTTTGCATCGTGACATGGGGGCTGCTGGCTATTAGCAAGACAGAGCCGACAGCCGTAGTGGATGCGGATATCTCTATGGAGCGCATCTGAAGAAGTGTACTGACGGTTTTACAAGCTCACCAGCCAAAAAAAAAAAACCGTCAAACTAACGACATTTGAGTTGGTAGACTGTCAAACAGTTTCCCTGGTGTTGTATCACATCATCATGCCCAAATAACCTCAGAGCAAACATTTATGACTTACCAATTCAGTAGCAACACTGCTAGCTCAGCATTCATACATCCTGCTGTATCTCTAATGTCTCACTCACAGCGGCTGACCACACAGAACCGAAAAGTTGTAAAACTGGATTTTAGAGGCTAATCCTACTTTGACCTAAGATGAGCAACAGTTTGTCAGAAAAGATCTTTTACAGCAGTGAAGGGAAGGAAATGTTCTCCAACCTGTCTTATCCTATCTTGCTGTCCCGCCGATGTAACACTGCAACTTTCCTTACCCCCGATTCACACTGTGTGCAGAACGAATGTGCCCCAGTATGAATTATCATAACAATCCTTCTGCAGCAATGAAGCCCCGGCAGCTTTCAGCTCTGGTAGCTTTCAGCTGCTCTTACAGCCCAATTCGTTTTCCTCGCTTCTTCTGATAGTGTCTGCTTTGGGGTTGAGAAGCTGGCGCAGCTCTGCGTCCAGCTCTGTAATTTACACTGGGCACATCCTTTCACCTGGTATAAATCAGAGATTATTAAGCTTTTTACAGTGGTGAAGCTCTAAAAGCTTTCAGTTTGGGAACAGTTCTTTTTCCTCGGTGGATCTGCCATGGCACAAGTTTCAAAACCGCGGGTTTTAGTGTACTGCTGTACAGCGAAACTCAGTCAGTACATCCGGGGAAGCAGTCCGCAGGTGAATAGTTCCATAGTGTGGTAAACAGCAGGAGCACCAGGAGTCACCCATGTAGTGACAGCTCCAAAAACGAATATAAAAAATGGCGTGCTGTCACAAAAACATTTCGAAAATAAGTTTTTTTCAATAGTAAAAGTTACGGAGTGGGTCTTTAAAGGCATAGCTCACAATTTTAGACCCAAAGTTATATCCCATTCTTACTGACAGCATTGTGCACACACTGATCCAAATGGTCCAAATCTGTGATCACCTCCTAGTCAGAGCTGTTGCTGTTGGTAGCTTCTCCAAAAAATAGTCCCGGCTAGTTTCTGGGGTCATCAAATTGCTAGTTTGCTTCAGAAAATTATATACGCTTTAAAATATGATTCATTTGTATCAGAAAAAACAAAACAAAAAACGGGGGCCAAAATTCACACCTCACTATTACTCTGAACTATTTTCTTTCCATTCCAGTCAATCTGCACTGTGGCCAGTGTATGCTGTTGCAAAGCAGTAAGCTGTTTAATTGAGCTTACACACAGGAATGACAACTACAAAGACAGCTAAAGAAAGAGCAAGTAAAATATATAAAACTATAGTGCAAACTTGCAAATTCCCAGGTTGTAACAACAAAAATGTGCCAGGGTCACCTCTCATGTTCCATCGAACCTGGCACGGACCTTGCTATTAGGCAAATTTGTCTTACTGACCGCGGCTACTCTATGGGAGTGCAGGCATCAATAATCAAGGACTTTCATGTGTATAGTGCACACTTCAGCAAGGACGGTCACATCCCAAAACAAAGAGGAAAGAGTAAAAAACTTATTTTCAAACCAGTACCCTGGGTAAGTTCCATACAGTAACTAATTTAGACATATACTAACTAATTTAGATGCTGCCTAATACCACATTATTTTGAAGCTAATGGGTTTAAACTGAGATCTAGCTTAATGGGGTAAAGATAGCATGGAGTTAACTATCAACAAACAGCTAGTGAAGTGTTACACAGAACAGCAGATGTCATCAAATTATGTAAAAGCAGTACGTAGGAATACAGGTACAGTCTACTCGGAAAACTATCTGAAAGACAATTAACCTTTTGTCTTACAATCAAAAGCATTTGATCTCATTTTTATAAAGGTATGCACTTCTGCAGCTCACCTACATTGCAGTTTGTAGCCTTTCTGTGCCCTCGCTCTCTTTCTGCCTGTTCTAGCTCCATCTACTGAAATTTGGCATCTGTGTATTCTGGTTCATAAAGGTATCCCTTTTTGGATTGTGCTAAAAAGAGTTCCTTTATAATCCGTTTCATTTGGCATTGTGCTAAAGTGAGTTTCAACATCAAATGTTTCGTATTCAGACATGTTGTCGGCTAGTCGCCCATTCAACAACGAAATAGCTGATCAGTTCGCAACAGTTGTCAGCTGCTGCAGCGCGGATTGATTGGAATGGAAAGAAAATAGTGCAGAGTAATAATGAGGTGTGAATTTTGGTAAAGTTTAATTTTTGATACAAATGAATAATGCTTTCAAACTCATATAATTTTGTGAAGCAGAAAGGCACAGTATTATGGTCCCAGAAACTAGCTGGGACTAGTTTCTTGAAAAGCTTCCAACACCAAGAGCTCTGACCAAGAGGTGATCACAGAGTTGGGTCAATGTGTATGCACTATGCTGCTGGAAAGGATGGGATATAAATTAATGTCTAAAATAGCTAAGTATCCCTTTTATCCATATTCACTGACCTGCCATTAAAATTTAAAAACAAATAGCTTCTTGTACAGAAAAAATATGTTTATGTTTCTTCATTTGACAGATGCTTTTATCCAAAGCAACTTAACAGCGAGGATATAACAATGCAGCTAATATCAAAGTTAACAATAATCTAGTTAGACGAAAGACCACTAACCCTGCTACATTGTAGAAACAGAGCAGGCATTCAGGCAAGTATAGAAAAAGTTAGCACAGTAGAGAAACAAAGGAACTTCAAGATTCTGTGGTAGGAAACATGCTCAGATATACCTTCAAAAGGTAATTTCACCATTCTGGAACAAAGCATGAAAAGACTCTAGATTGTCTTGAACATAATTTTATTTTATTTTTTTACATGCCAAATCCCATAGATGATTTTAATCTCGTTTTCTTCTTACCTTTGATGAGATCAATTTGAGTCTTTGTCAAAACCGAGTGAATTTTGCCATATAAACTTTCTGTAACTCATACAGAAAATTGAGTTTGGAGAAAATATTCACATGCATTATGCTTATACAACCCAGAGTCACTGATTGTATTAAAAAAACACCCAGTTTTCAATGATTTTCAGTGAAAGAGACCTTTAAAGCGAAATTGCAAGTGACAAAAAATATTTTGAAAAACTTGCTTTTATTTTAATCATCCTGTCTGGAGCTGACCTGAATTCAAAATCCAACTAAAAAAAGCTGTAAGTTATCCTTGTAAAACAAGATGGTAGGCTCTGGGCAGGTTGACATCACTCAGAGTTATGGGAATCCAAATAGTGCATTGGTAGAAAAAAAAGTCCAGAAATTGAATATGTATAAACAGAAATTTTAGACGAATCACTAAAATCAATTCATCGCCCAGCCCTGGAGCATGGTGTAGGCACTGCTAGCCAAAATTCCCTTGATTTAGAAGAGATTACTGACTCCGCAGCTTTGTATTCATCCGGCAGTTTGTTCCAGATGTAGGGAGGAGAGAAACTGATAGCTGCTTCTCCGTGTTTGGTTTTGGCTCTAGGCACGATCAGTAGGCTAGAACTGGAGGACCTGATTTGTCTGGATGGTTTGTACCGCGATAACAGAACTGTAATGTACTCTGGTGCTAACCCATTCAATGATTTATAGACTAATGAAAGCACTTTGAAATCTAATCTCTGAGCTAAAGGAAGCTGGTGTACGGACTTAAGAACTGCAGTGATGTGTTCTACTTTCATGGTTCTAGTGAGAACACCAGCAGCGGCGTGCTGGATTAGTTGAAGCTGTCTGATTTTTTTTTTTTTAGGCAGACTTGTGGAGATACTGTTATAGTAATCAAGGCAGCTACAGATAAATGCATGGATGAGTTTGTCTAGGTCTTATTGGGTCATCAGTCCTTTAATCCTAGAAATGTTCCTCAGATGATAGAAACCTGGCCTTGTTATTGCCCTTATGTGACCTTAGAGGATCAGGTCCGAGTCCATTATTACACCTCGATTTCTGGCTCGGTCAGTAGTTTCTAACTGGATCAAATGAAGCTGTGTACTAATATTTAATCCATCATTTTTGGGTCCGAAGATAAGGACTTCAGTTTCGTTTTTGTTCAGTTGGAGGAAATCATGGGACATCCAGCTGTTACTTTGCTCAATGCATTTAGTAAACATTTGGACGGGTTCAACATCACCTGGTGACATTGAGATATAATGTTGAGTGTCATCAGCAGAGTTGTGGTACTTAATGTTATTTGTTGTTATTATCTGGCTTAGTGGGAGCCTGCAAATGTTAAATAGGAGGGGCCCATGTGATTTCTGTTTCTTGTGATGAGAATTTGCTAATTGACACAAATAGGTTTCTGTTCTTGAGGTAGGATTTGAACCAGTTGAGTGCCATACCAGAGAGTCTGACCCAGCTCTCTAGACATTCCAGTAATATATTGTGATCAACAGAGTGAGACACCGCACTTAGGTCTAATAGTACCAGTACTGTGGTTTTACACACTCAGTATTTATATGGATGTCAATGAAGACTTTGACGAGGGCTGTCTCAGTGCTGTGGTGCTTACGAAAACCAGACTGATAAATATCAAAACAGTTCTTCTTTGTTAAGAAGTTGATTAACTGTTGGAACACAGCTTTTTCAACAATTTTACTGATAAATGGGAGATTAGAGATTGGTCTGTAGTTTTGCATTATCATACTTTCTATGTTTCTAAGTACAGGTTTGATAACTGCTTTTTTTAAAACTTGTGGGAAAACACCTGATAGGAAGGATGAGTAAACTGTTTGGATGAGTTCCACCCTAATTAGTGGGAGGACTTTTTTTGAGAAAACCTGTTGGTAAGATAACCAAGCCGCAGGTGGCAGAGCTTAGTTTCTTCATAATTTCATCAAGGGTCGATTAGTTTATCGTTAGAAAATCTAGCATTTTCTCAGTGTGGGTGTTAGCTGGGCACAACATTGGTATTGGGGTTGAAACTGATGTACTAATTAACCTTCTGATGTTCAAGATCTTTTCAGTAACGAACCTTTGGAAATTCATTATAGGCCCTGATGGAGCTTAGTTTGGGGCTATTGTTACAGGAGTAGTAGCTAATCTTTCCACTGTAGCAAATAATTTCCTTGCATTGTTGTTGTTTCTGTGAATAAATTCAGAGATTAATGATTCCCTTGTACCTTTCAAGGTTAATTGATATTTGTTCAGTCTCTCTTTGTATATCTCATAATGAACCTGGAATAGAGTTTTCTGACATTTTTCCCTCGGTTCGTCGACATTCCCTTTTTTCAGTGCATACCTTTGGATTGTTTCTGCACGGACACTTCTTTATACTCAAGATAGTTTTAACCTTGAATGGTGCAATCTTATCCAGTTTGGAGAGAAATCCAAGATGGTGCTTTCAAATGAGATCAGAAGATGTCAGATAATGCAATGTCAGTTACTGCAATGTTGGAGATATTTATCTTTGCTAATAAGAAGGTCCAGAGGGTGTCCTCGGTTGTGCGTTGGTTAATTAATATGCTGGGTTAGGTCAAAGTTATGGAGGGTATCATTTAATGCTTCTGTTCCTTTAACGTTGGTGTTAATATGGATGTTGAAATCTCCCACAATTATTAACTGGTCATAGTCTAGACATATTACAGAGCAAAGGTAATTGAAATCATGAAAAACAGTTTGTTTTAGGTTTTGGTGGTCTCTATATATATTTAGAAATAGGACTTTGTTTTGGCTCAATTGTCTAAGCAGCCAGGTATTCGAAGGAAATTCATCTACTGATTCCTTTTTAAGGTTTAGGGCGTTATGGAAGGTTGCAGCAAGGCCTTCACAACTTCTGTTTTTCTGCTCAGCTTGTTGTGTATTCACATCTAACCAGGTTTGTGATAGAAACAGAGTATGTATACCTTGTGTGATGATAAAATTATTGATTAGTACAGACTTTCCCGATAGAGACCTAATATTTAATGTAGCTACTTTAATGTTTTTTTTCGGCGATTGAGAGATTCTTTTTGCAAGATATTATTTTTGGATTCTGTACTGTTCTTTATACATCATTTTAGTGTGTAGGGATCTATTGTTTATGATTATTGGGATTTTCCTTTCAAAATGACCAGACACATCTTGGTGGGTAGTGGGTCTGGAGGTAGTGTCCGGTTGAAATTAGAGTCCACAACCTGTAGGGCTGTGTAGTCCAATTTTGGGTGGATCCCTTTATTAAACCTTTAACATCGAACGTGTCGTCGATGACACGTTTCTGAATGCGCACTTTGAATTACCGTAACTCTGCAACGGTTTGTGCTATCAGAAAAAAATTAAACATATTTAGAAAGAAAAAACCTTGCGCTTTTAGGTCTGCCTAGTGTTATTACGGTCATTTACCTTGCGCAGTTTCAGGAAGCCCACAAATCTGCTCCTTTGTCCTCCTCCTCCCACACATGCAAACAATGCAGAGAGAGAAACTGTTCGGAGCGCTGGAGATGATGATTGCAAAACCACCAAAGAGGTACCTGGTTGGTTTTGAGTTTGAAGGAGAAGCTGAAGCTACAATTTCTTGTGAAAAAAAGGAATGTTGTTTTGATTTGAATTTCTGGATGAATGAAGCTTGCTAGTACGTAGAAAATGTCTGTTGTTTTTTTTTACCTTGTACACGTAATTGGATGCCTTGATACTGAAGGTGTGTTTATTATGTTCTTTTAGAACAGTTTATTATGTTTGAAAATTTGTAAAACTTACTTGCAATTGTACTTTTTATGTATAAATCTGAGCTTTTGTGCACTATACAGATGTCATGTTACAGTTTTACCACTCTGCATGCATGTCTCCATAGTTTACATTTTCTGCCCATTTTATTGTCTTAGAGGAATATCAGCATTTCCAGAGTGAACAACCAGTCTCTCCAGACCCGGGTTTTTCTCAATGATCAATGGAATACTGTCAGAGATTTCTTTCACTGTCATCTGTGAGCAATTAAAGACACTGGTGTTGTAGCATAGGTGTTCAATGCCTTTGATCGCTCAATCAGGAGTAACAATTACTCTCCCTTTTGGGCTTTTTCTTTCTTTCAGTTTTGGGGACCTGGGAGGTGGGGAGCTGAGAGGCACAAATCTGTTTTTCAGGGGGATTATCATAGTTCCTGGTGGATTCAAATCTCTTGTTTTCAGTTGGGGTTTCCCTTGATGTTCCTTTTTCATCTTGGGTGTCTCCCATATGAGCGGAGGCCAAAGCTCAGATGAGTGCGAAGTTATTCCTGATAGCGGCCGACTGTTTGCAGGAGTGACATTCTGCATAGCTGGCCACGGGCTTTCAGGTTAATGATTCCCGCATGCCATTGGCAGAGTTGTTTTGTATGTTCTTTTCAAGGCAGCGAATTTTCCTTTCCAAATCGTCCATTCTTTGTAATAATTCCTAAAAAATGTTGATAAAGCAAAGAGCCATATTGTAATCCTCAGTCCTTTAAATCCGACTGGTATTGCAGTCCGAAAAATAGGAAATCCAACTGGTATTGAGTTGTGTCTACAAAATTACTACAGGAAAAACTTTAAAATAGGGAAATAAAAAGGGAAATAAAAGTATAGAAAGGCAGAAGCAGCAGTGAAGAGCAGATGGGAGGAAGGATAGGAAAAACATGTCCTTCCACTCCAAGAGTCAGGGTCAGAAGCATAACTCAGAAGAGTAATGAAATTCTACTCAAGTATAGCACTGCTTAACTTTTTTTTTCTGAAGTAAAAGCAAAAATTCTTCCAAAAAGTTATTTTAGTAAGAGTGAAAAAGTATTTGATAAAACGATGTTTCAGTACTGATTGACTTATCATCCATTCATCATCTATGACATTTATCCTGTAGGTTGGCCGGTGTCTTTCTCTAGCAGGCATTGGACAGGAGGCGGCGTAGATGCTGAACAGGTCACCAGTAATAACTGATCATTACATCTTATGTAATGTTTAAAACTTTAACCTAAACAGAAATATACAGTTCGGTATATTTTTAAAACTGGTATTTCAAAACTAACTAATAGAAATAACCCATGAAAATTACATGATTACAGAGTAAAAAATTAAAGCATAAGAAACACTAAAAACATTATTTCTTTAATATAAAATGTATAGTCTTTGAAGAGAGAATAAATGTTAAGCATTCTATTAGAATTAACTGGTTTTATATTGATGTTCTCTAACTCTACATAATAAGTAATTCAGACAATTCTAGCTCCAGTTCTGGTTGTTTCCCCCATGTCTATTAGTTTTATTTATAACATTAGAAAATTTATTTGAATCAAGTTTAGTTCTCTTTTAAAGAGGAATCTGAATAGTTGTCATTATTCTGCTTTGATTGTTTTGTGTCTTGACTTCTCATTGACATTTAACCTTCACATCCTTAGTCTGTACATTGGGAGAAGAACTTAAGAACATTTAGGAGGACTTAAAAGGGACACTGTAATAAATCATGTTAAAACTGCAGAAGGGCACACAAGTTCTTATTCCATAATAGTTTATGACAGAAGAAATGTGACCATTAGATTCGATACCATGGTATATTCTTTTTACTTTTTTTTTGTATTATGTTCAAGTGGACAAAACGTTATATTTATATTCTAACTCTCCCCTTTTTTCTTACCTTTAATGTATTTGTGTTGTGAAAGTCAATGTTTTGCATTTTACTTTGCTCCTCTGTAACATGATGGAAAAATAGATCAAATATGTACTTTTTGTGTATGTGTGTGATTTGAGAGAGAGACAGAGAGAAATAAGGAGAGAGTAAAAATCTCTTCGGGACGAGTCACACCAAGCCTCACCAACCGATACTGTTTTTCGTACCATCTCTGCTGTGGTTCCATCCGTGCTGAAATGGTACTGAAAAGCAACATCAGACAGCTGTCGGTCAGTGATTGGCTAGAGGGCGGAGTCACTGGCGAGTAACTCGACGGAGTCTTTTAACAACAAACCGACCGCCATTTTGAAACCTCGTTACAGCGAGTGGATGTGTTTAGTGTTTGCTGAAGAACAATGACAATGTTGAAAACCAGTGCCGTGACCCAATCGGAAGTGCAGCATTTGTGAGCCTGTTGGCTCACGTGAAGATTCAGTGTGAGCTGAATGGAGCTACTCGCTGTGAGAGGGTTATCAAGGAGGACTCAGAGCTGACCGTAGTTCGGAGCCGATGGCTCTCACCATCAGGCCGAACGGAGAAACACAAGAAACCACAAGAGAACACTGAAGTCCTGATCTAGCTGTCTCGTACTCTCGATGAGAAGCAAATGTCATGCTGGGTGTATATTTTTGTACACAAAATTAACCTATTCAATTGCATATCACCTTCAGTATGACTGTTTTTTTTATTGTTAGTTATCCAAATTTGTTCTGATGCTACTGTTTTTTGTTTATTCAAATATGACTGCTTAAGTTTACTGTAGCACAGTAAGCATTTGTTTGCATTCCTTAATTTGAATTCTCAGTGTATGTTTTTAAATGCACTGTAAGAATAGAACTTTAAAAAATAAATCACTGCGATCAGTAGCAGGCCGAGTTATTCTGTAATGGGACACAGAGACAAAAAGCTGTGTCGCTCCATCACTGGGCATAGTTTACTGCACATGTAGATGAATTTTTGTTCCGACATTCTGAAGTTCTGTAGCCACTGAGCTTCAGTGAAACCCAGAATAACAACGTCCCACCACTGCAAGGTCAAGTTAAACGACCAAACCGACAGTCTGCTGCGACACTTATTACTAAAGCCAACTGGTCAACATATGTTTTTACACTGGGCTTTAGTGAATAAATAAATACCCAGAGCGTATTTATAGCCCACCACACCGGGGTAGTATTTGCATTGGCTTACCCGCACAAGCCGCGCTGGGTCCTGCCTGTAGCGTCATACTCCGTCAGAGCTTCTCACACTAGTTTGTACTACTTTATCATGTTTTTCCTTGCAGCATGTACCTTTCCGGGGTCTTTATTCTTCGATGAAAGAGGCTCTCTCTTTTTCTTCGACGTGTGACTACAAAAAGCCAGAGACTGAGCAAAAAGCTCCCGATCGCTAGTGGGGTCGCCATTGTTCTTCTTCTCCAAGCCTTTCTTTACTTCCCGCTGCGTACTCTGGGGCCGTCCACCTTATGACGCACCCGTTCACTTTAGATGCTCTGGTGTGTTGCAATGGAGAAGTAACACAAAACGAGTTGTACCGTGTCGCGCCACGTAGCTAGTAGTCCAGTACAGTACGGAACGGCAAAAACGTACTAGTGGAGAAACACCAATATAGTGAGAGTATATTCTTACCTCGTGCAGTCACAAATGTAGCTATAGCAACAACAAAAAAACAACCCAAAAAAGGATATCCCTGTTGTCATATACTCCAACAAGTTTACAGAGTGGATCTAGGTTCTTCATGGTTAAAAACAAACAAT
Organism: Apricaphanius iberus; assembly: GCA_028564705.1. Taxonomy (NCBI): domain Eukaryota; kingdom Metazoa; phylum Chordata; class Actinopteri; order Cyprinodontiformes; family Aphaniidae; genus Apricaphanius; species Apricaphanius iberus. Next base: position 1,246,716 of record JAPXFQ010002706.1, on the reverse strand, counting down.
AACCAGAGAGTTGAATCTGTAACTGATTTTTTTTTTATCACTGCTAGATGAATACTATGACATAAAGAACTCAGAACCTTCAAGTTCATAGCTACTCTTTACAATGATTGTTATATGAAAGGTAGTATTAGCACAGAAATCCATTAGTCAGTTAGTAGCTGTATCGTTGTGGTAAAAGCCATTTTCTAACTTACTTAAGTAACCAGAGAAAACCCCAACTTTCATTCCCCTCCCTTCCCTCCCCTTCCTATTCTTTCTCATTGTGCTCCAAGGCAAGTAAGTGATTTAGCAGGCCTCCACTTTCCCTCTTTCCCAGAGTGTTTCTTGTCTACTTCTCCATCTCTACTTAGTGTTTCTCTGAAGGTTTTAAAGGGTTTAGTTGGGAATTCTCATATTCCATAGCACATATATCAGTTTATGCTAAACTTCAGCTCTGAATCGAAAATGATATATAGACTATGTATATTTTATTTGTTTCTAAAGATAAATTATTATCCTAACGATGTGACATATTTAATTTATTACACTGATTAAATCTTAGATACATTTTTTCTTAACATATGGACTTTTACAAATTAAAAAAGGGACTTGTGGGGATACAACAGTTGATAAAACCAGCCTCTCACTCTCTTGTTGCTCCACTGGGAATTCTGTGTTGTAAGGCTGCTGTGTGAAGGAATTTGGCTGCCGTGGTGAACATGAATAGAGTTTGTCAGTTGCAGTTCCAGAGCCACACAGTTTCACCCCTCCCCCTTTCAACTGCCCACTGATCCTGTGAACTGTAAATATGAGCTCATCCATTGTAATCATGAACACACTCACCAAACTCATTGCTCTGCCCCCCAATTTCTCTATTGAAACTTTTATCTGGTGTTTTGTTAATCAGAGTAATAAAGATTCAGTGGTGTACCTATATACCCTTTGCTGTGTCATAGTTACAATTAAAGTTGAATTAGTTACCTCAAGATGAATACAGTATAACTGAACTGAGTTGAAGGTGTTGAACCATTGCTGCAACTAGCAGAGCATATTTTAAACCAAATACAGTGGGGAAAAAAAGTATTTAGTCAGCCACCGATTGTGCATGTTCTCCCACTTAAAATGATGACAGAGGTCAGTAATTTTCATCATAGGTACACTTCAACTGTGAGAGACAGAATTTGAAAAAAAAAATCCAGGAATTCACATTGTAGGATTTTTAAAGAATTTATTTGTAGACATACAAGACCACTGATAATCTCCCTCGATCTGGGGCTCCACGCAAAATCTCATCCCATGGGGTCAAAATGATCATGAGAACGGTGAGCAAAAATCCCAGAACCACACGGGGGGAACTGGTGAATGACCTGCAGAGAGCTGGGACCAAAGTAACAAAGGTTACCATCAGTAACACACTACAACGACAGGGAATCAAATCCTGCAGTGCCAGACGTGTCCCCCTGCTTAAGCCAGTACATTCCAGGCCCGTCTGAAGTTTGCCAGAGAGCACATGGATGATACAGCAGAGGATTGGGAGAATGTCATGTGGTCAGAAGAAACCAAAGTAGAACTTTTTGGTATAAACTCAACTCGTCGTGTTTGTAGGAAGAAGAATACTGAGTTGCATCCCAAGAACACCATAGCTACTGTGAAGCATGGGGGTGGAAACATCATGCTTTGGGGCTGTTTTTCTGCTAAGGGGACAGGACGACTGATACGTGTTAAGGAAAGATTGAATGGGGCCATGTATCGGGAGATTTTGAGCCAAAATCTCTCGAGAAGATCTGCATGGAGGAATGGGCCAAAATACCAGCTACTGTGTGTGCAAACATGGTAAAGACCTATAGTAATCGTTTGTCCTCTGTTATTGCCAACAAAGGTTATATTACAAAGTATTGAGTTGAATTTTTGTTATTGACCAAATACTTATTATCCACCATAATTTACAAATAAATTCTTTAAAAATCCTATAATGTGAATTCCTGGATTTTCTTTTAACATTCTGTCTCTCACAGTTGAAGTGCACCTATGATGAAAATTACTGACCTCTGTCATCATTTTAAGTGGGAGAACTTGCACAATCGGTGGCTGACTAAATACTTTTTTGCCCCACTGTATAGGACATACAGTTAGATTAAATAATTAAAGCATAACTCATAATGGTAACTTTCTTGCATCTGTGTATTCATTAAAAAGAAAAGTTTAAAGGACTTAAATAAGTATAAAGTAAAGCAAACAGCTGCTAAAATATTTAATTTAACAGATGGCCTGTTTTATCTTTATTAAAGAGAAAGTGTCTAGTTTTTGCAGTATCTTTGAAAATAGCCATTAAAATATTATGTAACAATAATTACGTAAAGCACATTAATTGCAAAATATTGCCGATATTGTAAAATATGACTTTAAAAATAATTTTTCAAATACATAGGCGCGGGTCCTTTTTTCAGGGGAAAGCCATATTAGATGACATCTGTACATCTACAAGAGCCCGGAAGGACAAAGTGCACGGAACTTTGATCTCCAACATACTTGGGGCTAAACCGTTCAGTGATTTATAAACTAGTAGGAGTAATTTAAAGTCTATTCTCTGAGCTACAGGGAGACAGTGCAAGGACTTAAGAACTGGGGTGATGTGTTCTACTTTCCTAGTTCTAGTGAGGAAATGGGCAGCAGCGTTCTGGATAAACTGCAGTTGTCTGATTGCTTTTTTAGGTAGACATGTGAGGACGCCGTTGCAGTAATCAATCCGACTAAAGATAAACGCAGGGATCAGTTTTTCAATGTCCTTCTGTGACATCAGTCCTTTAATCCTAGAAATGTTCTTCAGGTGATAGAAGGCTGACCTTGTTATTGCTTTATCTGACCCTGGAGGTTCAGGTCTGAGTCCATTTTTACACCTAGATTACGGGCCTGATGAATCGCTTTTAGTTGTATTAGCTGAAGCTGTGTGCTGACTCTGGATCGTTCCTCCTTAAGTCCAAAAATAATTACTTCTGTTTATTTTCTGTTTAGCTGGAGAAAGTTACGGTACATCCAGTCGTTGATTTGTTCAATGCATTAATTTAAGGTCTGGATAGAATCAAAGTCACCTGGTGACTATGTAATGTATAGCTGTGTGTCATCTGCATAGTTATGGTAACTTATCTGATTGGCTGCTATAATCTTGGTTAGTGGGAGCATATAAATATTGAACAGGAAGGGTCCCAGGATGGAGCCCGGGGGGACCCCACATGTGATTTCTGTTTTTTCTGATGAGAAATTTCCAATGGACACAAAGAACTGCCTATTTTTGAGGTAAGACTCAAACCATTGAAGTGCTGTACCAGTGAGTCCGATCCAGATCTGCAATCGTTCCAGTAATACTTTGTGATCAACAGTGTCAAACGATGCACTGAGGTCCAACAGAACCAGAACTGTGGTTCTGCCGCTGTCTGTATTTATCTGTATGTCATTGAAAACTTTGACAAGGGCAGTCTCAGTGCTGTGATGAGCACGGAAACCAGATTGAAAATGATCTAAGGAGTCGTTCATTGTAAGGAATGTAGTTAACTGTTCAATCAAGATGTGATTGATTTAGTTTTTTGAAATTTTAGATCTTACCTGCATTATTTTTACATGGGAATGAAAATGGTGGTGGGTTGGGAGCTGCTTTACAGATTGATCTTCTAATTTCTAGAATCTTTTCAGTGAAGAAGTTGGCAAATTCACTACAGGCCCTAGTGAAGTGTAGCTCAGGAGCTGCTGTCACTGGAGGATTGGTTAGTCTGTCAACTGTTGCGAATAGAGTCAGAGTGTTATTAATGTCTCTGTTAATGATTTCAGAGAAGAATGTTTCTATTGCAGTTTTCAAAGTTAAGTTATATTTGTTCAGCTTGTTTTTGTAGATCTCATAGTGAACCTGGAGTTGGGTTTTCCTCCATTTTCTTTCGGCCTGACGGCACTCCCTTTTTTCTTTACGTACCAGAGGATTGTTTGTCCATCCGAGTTAGAGCAGTAAATTTGTTTAAAGATTTCAGCTGAGCTGTCAACAACGGCGTGTTTTTTTACTATGGTCTTATTTTGATTCGATAGTTTAGCCGGGATCATGCTTTCAAAGAAGATGCAGAAGTGGTCAGATAATGCAACATCCACTACAGAGATGTTAGAGATTTTAAGCCTTTTGCTAATGATTAGGTCTACATTGTGGCTGATTGACATGTTGGTTTAGACCAAAGTTATGGAGAGCATCACTTAATGTTTTAGTCCATCTATCCTGGGGGTTGTCAGTATGAATGTTCAGATCTCCCACAATAATTAGTTGGTCATTTTCAATACATATTACAAAAAGAAGGTGATTGAGGTCATTAATGAAGTTTGAGCTAGCTTTGACAGCGTCTTTTAACAACAAACCGACCGCCAAATTGTGCCCAGTCCCCCCCTTCTTTCTTTCCTGCTTTCAGTTACAAAGCTATAATTAGGAGGAGTGGCTTCTGACAACTTCAGAAGCTGTCAGAGTGGATCTTTTACCGGACCTGAGTTGAATAAAAACTTAACCACTGTGCAAGTCAAATTTGTAATATTTATCCTCAAGTTCATAGATAACAGCCCTGTGAGAAATTCACAATAAAATATAAAGTTTATATAATTAAAACCTATGTTCCAATTCTATAGTTCAGTCTATTTCATCAAGTAAGACTACCTGTGGTTAGCTAGGTCATTTAAAATATGCAATTAAAAAAGACCCTGTCCCTTCACACAATCGGAATTGAGAATCGTTTGGAATCAGAATGGAATCGAGGAACTGGAATCAGATTCTAAATTCAAACTATGCCCAACCCTAATCTTTGCGATGTCTTCATGCTGCTGTTTACATGTCTTGTGATCTCAATGATGAACATAGTAGGGTGTAATTTTTTTTTTAAAGCAATAATTGATTAATAGTCTGATATTGACACACGTAAAAAGCACATGTACATAACCTAGCTGCCTGTTGCTTATGGTAGCTAAAAGGAGGACAAGTTTCAACTTACCCTCCCATCGCACAATCCTTTTCAGGAAGATTCTAGATCTGGATCTTGATAAAAACCTTGATTGTGTCCATTTATATCCCTCCAGGCTTTTATATGCTTTTAGCCATGCTCCACAGTAGGACGAGGGAAAATTGATGAGGAAATTGTATGTCAGGCTATTTTAGCTCCGGTAAATGTCAGCTCCGACAGCTTTTAAAGTTTTAAAAAGTATCCCAGGACCATGGTAAGGGTCGGAGATGTTAAATTTTCTTAATTTCCCAGTATATACTATCATATATTTTAAAATAGAAAGTTAACTTGACAGAGTAAAAATCCCAGCCAGCGACATTCATTTTGATTGCATTCATGTCTGCCATTGTCTGGTAGGATTTTAATTTCATGGGATTTACCACAGTAATGGTAATGCTTATTGATGAAATTAGTTTAATTAAATTTTTTTAGTATTAATTGTTAAAAATCTATTTCAGTTTTATAAATTTATATACTAAAGGCAAAATATCGGATCAGGACTCGAAATCAGATCGGATTTGAGGTTAAAAAAGATTGGATTGGGATCGTAGGCCCAAAATTTGTTATTCAGTTTAGTTTATTTTGTTTTGTTTAGTTATGAGCCATGGGTGGAAATGACTGATAAACAGGGCGTTAGGTAGAGGACCAGCTTGCACGTGGGTGGATGTTATGTTTTTCTACCAGCGCAAGAGAAGAGATCTAAATGTTTGTCTTGCTTGCAATGGAGAAATAAACCAAATTGAATGAATTTCCTTTGAACAATGGACTTTTCTTGTTTGCCTGCATACGAACCAGTCCATGGTGCATCTGCTCTTTTGGACTTGGCTTTGAAGAAAGAATGGCCACAATATAAGTAAAAAACCTGCCTTGGATTAAGAGTAAGGACAGTCATCAAAGGATCACTGAAAGGGGCATCGCATATTTCAGGCAAGGTCCACACAACAAAGATACCGCTGGATGATAAAGTAAGTTAAAAAGATTTTCAAACTGGTACCTGAAGATACTGCATTACCGTAGTGATCACAAAGTCTGAAGTTGCCGTTGTTTTAAAGAATTCAAGAATAATATCAAAATGTCCGATATCAAGAATCAAAGTGATATTAAAGTGCCTGAAATGAAAAGAGGTGTCAAGTTTACTCCAAAAGGTTTGGGTCTTTATATTAAAGCATGTCAAGAAAAAAGGAGTTTGAAATGCAAACAAGCTTCAAGGTATATGGAAAATGTCTCGGGATTAATAGCATCAAACGAAAAGTTCGAAGCAGTGTCTGCTGAATTTGACAAGCTTATGAAATGCTACCAAGGCCCCATGGAGCTACAAGAATCTTTATTAAGCCTGAATCTTCCAAAAGAAGTGGAGGAAAGACAAACAAACTATTTCCAGGCTAAAGGGTCAAAGTTGTGTGGGTTTATTGAAAAGACAAAGGTTTGGTTGACAAAAATGGGCTACATGTATAATGAACCAAATGATGATCCTCTAGAGAATCAAAGTGTTGCAGACTCTGAGGAAATAAATCCTAACGACAGTGCTTCTAATGTTACAAATGAATGCTCTAACTCTATGGTGCGCTCACAGCAGTCACGGACATCTTCAACATTATCCGCATGTATAAGAGCAGAGGCGGAGAAAGCGGCTCTAGAGGAACGCATCACTGCATTGAAGAAAAAACATTTAATCAAAGCTCAAGAGGAAGAGCTTAGGAAACAAAAGGAGCAACTAGCGTTGGAAGCGGAGTTAGCAGCAACAAATGTAAAGCTCCATGTTTTGGAAATAAATTCATCACAGTGTGGCTCAAAGCAATCTGATGGAATGAAGTCTTATTTGGACAAATCGCATGCACAAGGAGTGTATCAACTGAATCCCCATGCTGAAACATTTGTTTCTAAGGAAAGAAAGACAAAGGATCATGGAGCAGGATTTGACGCAAACACTAAAACACCAGATGTAAGTCCTAAACAAAGGCAAAATCCAACATCAATAAATAATATGCTGATAAAAGTGGATACTTTAGCTCAAGTGACACAGCCAGTTGCTCAAATTCAGTCAAGACCAGCGCAGGCTCAACCCCCTGTAATGACTGGGAACTGTCAGAATGACACTGTTACCATCATGCAAAAGCAAAATGACATCACTGCACTTTTAGTACAACAAAACCTGTCCTCTGTTCTCCCATCAAGGAATATCCCTGTTTTTAAAGGAGATCCTCTTCAATATAGATCTTTCATTAGAGCTTTTGAAAATGGGATCGAAGCTAAAACGGATAATTGGAGTGATTGTTTACACTTTCTTAAGCAATATACAAGGGGGCAGTCCAGAGACTTGGTCCACAGTTGTCAGCACTTAGCACCAAACCAGGATTATGGTAGAGCTAAAAATCTTTTGGCTGAACATTTTGGAAATTAAAATGGAATGGACTCTGCATATATAAAACGGATTCTTTCCTGGCCTCCTGTAAGAGCGAATATGTAAAGGCATTGCAGTCATTTTCTCTTTTCCTCAGAGAATGCTCAAATTTAACAGAGCAAATAGTGCACATGAAGGAGTTGGATATGCCGTTAAATATGAGGAGCATTATTATGAAGCTTCCTTATAAATTAAGGGAGAAATGGAGAGGTGTTGCTTGTGAGCTGCAAGAGCAAACAGATCAAAGAGCAGTGTTTACAGATCTTGTTGCATTTATTGAAAAACAGGTGAAAATCACTTCTGATCCACATTTTGGTAACATTTAAGGCTTACAGTCTGGGACCAGTTCAAAGGTTTCTACTTCAATAAAGCTAAACAAAAGGAAGTACTTTTGCTACTAATGTTACTGATGTAAAAGAAGTCAAATACCAACATGTACACAAAAGACCCCTGTCATTCACAGCTGTTTGTTTTGTGAACAACGCAGTCATTTATTGGATAGCTGTTCACAAGTCAAAGCAAAGATTCAAAATACATTTCATCAACGAAAAGGGGATTTGTTTTGGTTGTCTGAAAATGGGTCATACCAGCAAAACTTGTAAGAGTAATGTGTGCCATCAAAAGCATCCTGGGGTCCTGCATATAGAGCGATGGGATAACATTACATCTTCAGAGCAAACCAAAAATAATGCTCACGTCAGTATTGCAACTGCAACAACTCAAACTTGTGGTCATATTGGGGCCGGTAATGAAGATGATTCTGTGTTTTCCATTGTTGCAATTCAAGTAAAGAGCAAGAAGAGTAATAAAATTGTCCAGACATATGCTTTTTTGTATCCTGGAAGTTCGGGTACTTTCTGTACGGAAATTCTGGCAAAGAAGTTGAACCTAAAGGGTAAAAAAACAAGTATTTTTCTGAGAACAATGGATCAAAAGAAAATTGTTAACACCCAAATCATATATGATTTGGAGGTGTCTGGTTTGGAAGCTAACTATTTCATAGAGTTACCTGATGTTTTGACACAAAAGAACATGCCTGTGTCCACAATAAATGTTCCCCGGCCACATGACATCAAGCAGTGGCCTCATCTGAAAGGAGTCAAGCTTCATGATATTGATGCTGAAGTGGATTTACTCATTGAAACTGATGCTGCCAATGTGCTGGAACCATGGGAGCTGATTAACAGTGTGGACGGTGGACCTTATACTGTTAGGACCAAGGTTGGCTGGGTCATCAATGAGCCACAGCAAGAGTAAACACAACTGTCATCCTGTAACAGCCAACAGAATTTCTGTTGAACATCTCAAAGAAATGGTGGTCAAACAGTATAATCACGATTTCAATAAAAAATCGTCAGAGGAGCAGCTTGGAATGTGTACAGAAGATATCAGGATCATGAATATTGTCAATAACTCAGCTAAACTGATTGAAAATCATTATGACATTGATTTACCTTTCAAGCAGGAAGATCCTAACATGCCAAACAACCGTTACATCGCAGAACAGCGCCTCCATAGTCTGAAAAGAAAGTTTGACAAGGACAACTACTACAAAATGGAGTACTCTGCATTTTTGAACGACATGATAGATCAAGGATATGTTGAAATTGTGCCTGAAGATGAGTTAAAGCCAAGTGAAGGAAAGGCATGGTATATTCCTCATCATGGTGTTGATCATCCCAGGAAAGCCAAGCTGAGAGTTGTTTTCGATTGTGGAGCAACATATAAAGGAACATCACTGAACCTCCAGCTTTTGCAGGGAATTGACCTTACCAACTCACTCATTGGAGTCCTTATTCGATTTAGACAGGAACCTGTTGCTATGATGGTTGATATTGATGCAATGTTTAAACAAGTTCACGTTTCACATGAGCACATTAATTTCCTCTGTTTCCTCTTGTGGCATCACGGTGATACTTCTCAACCTGTACTGGAGTATCGAATGAAGGTGCATTTGTTTGGAGCTGTATCATCACCAAGCTGTGCAAATTATGCTTTGTGGAAAACTTCAGATGATAATTCACAAGAGTTCCCTCTGGATGTGGTCAGCACAGTCAAAATGAACTTTTACGTGGATGACTGCTTGATATCCCTGGCTACAAAAGAAGATGCATTGCAGATGATAAAGCAACAGCTGTGCTTTGCAGTAAAAGAGGATTTAACTGTCCAAATGCATCAGCAATAGTCGCACAGTACTCCTATCAATTTCGGAGGAAATGAGGGCAAAGGAAATCAAGGAACTGAATTTGGATACAGATCAACTCCCAGTTGAGCGGACACTCGGGCTCCAGTGTTGCATTGAAACTGATCAATTTAAGTTCAGGACTTCAGGACAAAATCCCTCACAAACAAGGAGAGGCATTTTGTCAATGGTTAGTTCACTGTATGATCCCTTGGTGGGGTTTTGGCTCCTTTCAGTCAGCAAGCAAAGATGTTGCTGCAAGAACTCTGTAGGAGAAATTTGGGGTGGGATGAAACTATTCCCCATCCTCTTTCCGAACAATGGTCTGACTGGCTTGAGGACCTCCAGAAGGTATCATCAGATTTCAAAGTGGATTGCTGTATTAAGCCAAGTGACTTTGGGAGACCCGACAAAGCACAGCTTCATCATTTTTCTGATGCCAGTCAAGGTGGCTACGGAACAGCTTCCTACTTGAAGTTGGAGAGGAATAACGCAGCACATGTTGCATTTCTATTGGAAGAGGTCAGAGTCCTACAGATGACAATTCCTCGGCTGGAGCTGTACTTGCCGATAGAGTGGATAAGATGCTGCAAAAGGAATTGCAACTTCCACTGGAAGTGCAGATTTTCTCAAAGATAAGAGATGGATTAATGGACCATATTTTCTCCATAGGTCAGAGGAGTAATGTCCTAAATCTGATTTTGACCTTCATGTGATTCCTGTTGACGACCCGGAGGTCAAAAGAGATCTGAAAGTGAACGCCATTGCAAAGGAACTAGAAAACGCTACAAAAAGTCTGCTCCACTACTTTTCATCCTGGACCAAGCTTAAAACATCTGTTTGCTGGCTTCTCAATGTCAAGGAAACTCTCACATTGTTGAGACAGAAAAGAAAGGAGCTGTGTGCGGCTGCAAGCCTAAGTAAACACAGTTTGGACAGATGAAAGCAAGAGGTGGAGAGAGAAATGAAGAGATTTAAAGCAACACTTAAAGAACAAATTTTGATCCCAGATGACAATACCAAAGCAGAAAGGCTATCATTCAGTATGAGCAACAACAAAGGTTCAAAAATGAAATTTCTTTGTTGACTGATGGCTGTAAAACTGTTTTTAAAGGGAGTCCACTTTATAAGCTTGACCGAGTTATGGATGATGGGATAGTAAGAGTCGGTGGTCGGTTGAACAAAGCAGCAATGCCAATGGAAGTCAAGCATCCAGCTATTCTAACCAAAGACATGCATATTTCCATATTGCTTTTGCGCCATATCCATCATCAGCTAGGCCATCAGCTGCACGGTGGCGCAGCTGGTAGCGCAGCTCACCTCCCAGCTATAAGGTCCTGGGTTCGATTCCTGCCGGGGACGCTGTGGGTGCTGAGGGTGTGTTTGTTCCTCCATATCATCAGCACCCTGTTGGGTTGGCAAAAGGGCCTTTCTGTATGGAGTTTGCATGTTCTCCCCGTGTTCCCTTGAGTAGTTAATGTGAGCTACTCCCACGAAAACATGCATCAGTTCTGGGCTATATACTGCCTCCTCCTGGCTGACTAATCAGCCATCTTGATCTGAGGAGGAATCTCAGAGGATCTGGCTGGAATAGTGTGATCCTTCCACACGCCATGTCCAGCTGGGGGAACCCCACCCCCTCGGGTGACAAAAATGGGCCTGCTCACTCCTCAAGCAGGAAGGAGGCTTGAGCTTCAGTGCGGGGCCCTCCTGCGGTCAGGTGAGGGAAGGCAATGCCCAGGACTGTACTTAGGTAGGAACACTAGGGTGATAATAATGGTAAAAAAACGTGGGATAAAAAACAAATAAATAAATAAATGCAAATTCTGCTGCCAGAAACATTATTTGCCTGTGTGTTGTCTGTAAACTCTACAGGGCAAAGTGTATTGAGCAAATGATGACCAAAGGAGAGAGTGTTTCCTGATATAGCTCCCTTCATTGATGTGGGAACGGATTATTTTGGACCAATAAATGTAAAAACAGGACAAAGTTACCTCAAAAGGTATGGCATGCTTTTTACCTGTATGAGCAGTCGTGCAGTGAATTTGGAGGTCGCCTATTCTCTAGATTCTGATTCCTGTATCAATGCAGTCAGGGCTTTCCACAAGCGCCGGCTGCCGGCTATATAGCCGACTACTCAATGAAGTCCAGCCGGCTACTAATTTATGACCAGGATGTGATTCCGCGCAATGCTGTGCACGACGTTAGGACGCCCATCGTATTTTCCCTTTCATACTTCAGCATGAGTCCCGCTGTGACACGGCTCTATTCTCCACTAGAATTGTATGTGAACTGGGTTAGCTTTGAAAATCGACTGCTCGGCCCGGTCCTGTAAAATAATTTTGGCCGGTCGCACTGAACTATTATCCTTCCGCCTGCTTAAGTTGTACCCAGTGTTATCATGGGGCTCTTGACTCAGGTCTAGCTAAATGGACGATGTGGAAAGGCTAAGTCCACGGCGGCGTTGTTGTTAAACCAGGCTGTCGGAGCCATCATAGACGAGAAGCAGAACGTCATTTTGATAATTCAGTCCTCCCTTCAAGCGTTCAATTTGTGAAAACAAGCAGATTCGTAAGAATGTGTTTTCGTTTGTTTATAAGAGAGAATTATTTGCTGTTTATTTGTGTAGCCACCACTTCACTGTGAACGTGTCATGAACTGAAATGAAGAGATTTACAACCACAGAAAGCCTGTTGATGCCATACTATGCCAGTTTGCATGCCTGTTTTTTATTTTTAGCTGTGCAAATCATTTTTTATTGCTACTTTATATGTTGTATACTTATGATAATAATTTAGTAGTAAAGTAATAGTAAATATAGTAATAATAATAGTAGTAAAGTAATATTATGTTTGAGCAAATGTCTGAGAAAATAATATAGCCTGCTTATTATTCAATTCAATTCAAAGATACTTTATTGATCCGGTCACTGAAGTGCTTGCAGCCGCCAGAGCAGCACTCTCAGTCACATAATAGTAGTAGTTGTAATACTTATAATAAAAAGTATTAGTAATCTTCTCCTGTTCATGGTTTCTTCCTACCCAGAGGTGTGAGAAAGATGCCACCAAAAAGACAATCCAATCATTAGACTCTGGAAGGCTTCTTAAAGAAGAAAAGTGGTCAGTTTAAGTGCTTCAGAGTAGTATAAAGATTCTGTATTCATCCTAAAAGGGACATTCATTGTGCAAATCAAAACATTTTCAGATTTTTTTATTTTAATGGTGGCATTTTAATGTACACCTACAAGTGTTATATTGTTGCTGCTGCAATATTTTGAGTTGGGCATGGACTCTGATCCTGAATGGGAAGATAGTGACACAGTGAAGTTGATTAAAGAGCAGAATGGAGATATGAAACCATTAAGTTTATCATTTATGTTGGAAACGTGTTTTACTTAAGAGTATTTTTATTTTATTTGCATACATATTCTGTTGTTTACGCGCCAAAGTTAATAAATGCACATGAATATCGTGCTGTTACTTACATTTATATTATATGGTCTGTTTTTATTCACTGATCTCGCTGAAAAGCTCACAGTTCTTCCTTCCACTAACTGATCTTGCTGAAAAAGCTCATAGTTTTTATTCACTAACTGATCTCGCTGAAAAGCTCACATTTCTTCCTTCCACTAACTGTTCTTGCTAAAAAACCTCACAGTTTTAATTCACTAACTGATGTCGCTGAAAAGCTCGCAGGTTTTTATTCACTAACTGATCTCGCGAAAAATCTCACAGATCTTAGTTCAACAAAAAAAATAAACACCAGAAAGCATTTACAGTAATCAAGACTATAATTCGTGTGAAAATTAAAAACAAGCAATTCAAACAGTTTCTCATAGGCGAGTCTAAATAGGTAAGTTTTAATTTTAGACTTAACCCTTAATAGTCCCTCAAATAAATGCTACACTTGGGATCCTCTGCACAAAAAAATGTCCATGAACAAAAAGATGTAAATAAAATAATATAATATTTCATTATTCTTATTTTTTTTCACAAATCCCATCCTTAGCTTCAGTCCTCTGAAAACATAAAAGCATATTTGTCTGTTTTTGAGATTTAAGCAGTTGAAAGCCAGGTTTTGTAAAAATAAAATCTGCACTCTAAAAAACAAAAAAACAGGAAAAATGAAAAAAAGAAATTGTCAGTTATATCCAGAAGACTTGTTTTACATGAATCTCATCCTTGGCTTCAGTCCTCACAAAACATAATAAAATATTTGGCTGTTTTTGAGATTTAAGCACTTTATTACCAGGTTTTATTAAAAAAATCTGCTATCTAAAAAAAACAAAGAAACAGACAAAATGAAAAAATAATTGTGAGCTACATCCAGAAGTCTTGTTTTGAAGTTGAATTGTTAGGGCTTTGGAGTGTCACTTATGGTCATTAAAATATTTTTTTTATATCTTCCTAGTTTTTGTGTAACATTAGATTGTATAAAAATAGCACATCTAGGACCCTCAGCACAAAAAAAATGCTGAAACAAAACTTCATATAGAAATATTATTATATTACTACAAAAGTGTTTATATTTTTACATGAATCTCATCATTGGCTTCAGTCCTCACAAAACATAATAAAATGTTTGGCTGTTTTTGAGATTTAAGCACTTTAATTCCAGGGTTTATTAAAAAAATCAGCAATCTAAAAAAACAAAGAAACAGGAAAAATGAAATAATTTTTTGTGAGTTAAATCCAGAAAAGTGGTTTTGGGGTTGAATTATTAGGGCTTTGGAGAGTCACTTATGGGCATAAACACATTATTTTAAATCTTCCTACTTTTTGTGTAACATTAGATTGTATAAAAAAAGACCCCATCTAGGACACTCAGCACAAAAAAATGCTCAAACAAAACCTCATATAGAAATATTATTATACTATTACAAAAGTGTTTATATTTTTACATGAATCTCATCCTTGGCTTCAGTCCTCACAAAACTTAAGAAAATGTTTGGCTGTTTTTGAGATTTAAGCACTTTATTGCCAGGTTTATAAAAAAAAATCTGCAATCTGAAAAAACAAATAAAAAGAAAAACTGAAATAATGTTTTGTGAGTTACATCCAGAAGACTTGTTTTGAGGTTGAATTGTTAGGGCTTTGGAGTGTAACTTATGGAAACAAAAATATTTTTTGATATTTTTCTACTTTTTCTGTAGCATTAGATTATATAAAAAAGACCACATCTAGGACCCTCAGCACAAACAAAATGCTCAGACAAAACCTCATATAATATTATTATAATATTGTAATGTGTTTATATTTTTACATGAATCTCATCCTTGGCTTCAGTCCTCACAAAACATAAAATATTTGGCTGTTTTTGAGATTTAAGCACTTTAATGCCAGGTTTTATTTAAAAAAATCTGCAATCTAAAAAAACAAAGAAACAGGAAAAATGAAATAATTTTTTGTGAGTTGCATCTAGAAGACTTGTTTTGAGGTTGAATTGTTAGGGCTTTGGAGTGTCACTTATGGAAATAAAAAGATATATTTTTTATATCTTCCTAACCCGGGTATGACAGACTGGGTAATGCTAGACCAAGGAGCGCTGGACACGGAGTGAAGGTAGCGCACAGTCGGAGGAGAACAGGACTTACTAGGATCACGTGTGTGTTTTTGCGTGCATGTGCGTGTGTGAGTGTGTGTGCACAGGGTGGGGCTTAGTTGCTGGAATCAGGCTGATTAGGAAGGATTTTTTTCCCAATGCTGTAGCTTCATAATTGTGTGTTAATGAGCTTTGATAGCTGAATATGCTTTATAGTAGCATTTTTTTCCAAATGCTCTAGCTTGCTGTAGCTTGAAAAAATGTGCTACCTAATCAATATTTATTCAGCTATGGCGAGGCCTTGATGGAAAATTATATATTCCTACAGGTGTCTATAATGACCTTCACCTAGGCATGACCAAACCCCATCCAACCACCCCCACCCCAGCCATAAACCACAGACATATCTTTCCCCTGAAGATTTGTGAACTCATTCAACTAAGTGCATGAAGGAGTGGGGGTGGGTGGGGCTTAGTTCCTACAATCAATGCACACAGCTTTGGAAAGCTCTTTGTAGGCATTTGTCCCTGCAGAGCTGTAGCCTTGATAATTGTGTGTTCACTGTATATCCTTTATAATTGTTCAAATCACAATATCCAACAGTAAATTTGTCATCAAATTTTAAAAAAAAAATGCTACATATTCCATATTTATTCAGCTGCATGGAGGCTTTCATCAAAATAATAGCTTTCTACAGAAGCATATAGAACCCACCTTGTGGCCACCACCCAACACCACGCCATCACCCTCATACCACCCAAAAAGTACAGACATATCTTTCCTCTGAATATTTATGAAGTGTTTTGAGTCATAAGTGCATGCATGTGCGCATAGTCACACACACAACACAGATACAAAACTGTCATATTAGGACAATGCACTGATATTCTTCTATGTACAAACACTGATTTTTTTTATGAAGACTGTAGAAACAGAATTCACAAAAATTATTAAATTATGCATACACACTAATGTATGACATCTTTAAAAATCCCTCAAACCATATTTGTTCAAAATATGTTTTGCATTGTGAATCCAAGGGCCACAAGATCCAAAAAATGTACATGATTTAAATTCATCTTTAACCAATGCCCCAACATTTAATGAGAAATCCATTTGTCTGATGAAAAACAGTAAAAACTACAATTTCAGTCTCTGATGGTTGCAGAAAAACAGGAAGAATAAAGAAAAAGAAAAAATATGGCAATATTTATGCTTGTTAGAAAAATATAATTTGTATGGGAGTCAATGGCAAATAAAAAAGACAGAGAGACCTATATGTTATTGTGCTGTATATGCAATGTTTTAAATTTTAGTAAGAGAAAAAAATATAGATTTTTGTTAAACTTCTCCAAAAATGCACATCTTCGGAAAAAATTGTAAAAATTGCATTAGCACATCAACAGTTATTCTAAGAAACACACCCGCCTGCGCAAAAAAAATGCCCCAGGGAGTATTAAGGGTCAAAAGAGTCTAAAATTATGTGTCTCTGCAGCTTTGCATTCTCTCGGTAGTTTGTTCCAGATATGAGAAGCATAGAAACAGAAAGCTGCTTCTCCTTGTTTGATTCTGGTTCTAGGGACGATCTTTAGATTAGATCTGGAGGACCTGAGTGATCTGGATGGTTGGTACAGTGATAGCAGATCTACTGTACACTGGTGCTAATCCATTCAATGATTTATAAACTAATAAAATCACTTTGAAGTATATTCTTTGAGCTCTGGGAGCCAGTGTAAAGACTTGGGTGATGTGATGTGTTCTACTTTCCTGGTTCTAGTGAGAACACGAGCAACAGCATTCTGGATCAGCTGCAGCTGTCTGATTGATTTAATCAGCCCTTTAATCCTAGAAATGTTCCTCAGGTAATAGAAAGCTGACCTTGTTATTGCCTTTATGTGACCCTGGAGGTTCATGTCTGAGTCCCTTATTACACTTAGATTTCTGGCCTTGTTAGGGTTAGGGTTAGTAGTTTCTAGTTGGACCTGTTTTAATTGATTACTACTACAATTTTGTTTTTGTTCAATTGGAGGAAATTATGGGACATCCAGCTGTTAATTTGCTCAACGCAAATGATGGAAAAACAAGGATTTGGATGGGTTCAGCACCTGGTGACATTGAGATATAAAGCTGAGTGTCGCATAGCATAGTTGTGGTTGTTAACATTGTTGATGGTTATAATTTGGCTTAGTGGGAGCATGTAGATGCTAAATAGAAGGGGCCGTTGGATGGAGCCCTGGGGGACCCCGCGTGTGAATTCTGTGTTTTGTGATGAGAACTGGGTAATCGACACAAAGAAGTTCCTGTTCTATTTTTTTTAGCATCATACAAGATTTTTTTTTTTTTACAAAATATTTCGTTTAACCAGATTCACAATTTTTTTTACCATAAAGAAAAAGAGAACAACAGAAAAGAAAAACACAAACACTGCCAGTGCCAGAGTAAAATTCCCACAGTATCTGAAAAAAATACAGTCTGCTTTGTTGTTTGAATAGTGCAAAAAGTCTAGGTTTTAAATCCTTTATGTATCTGATCTCGCCGTCTTCTTCTTTATGATGTCAACAAGAGGTCCCCAGATTTTTTCAAACTTTTCATGATTCTCTGATGGCTTATACTGAATCTCTTCAAGGTATAGACATAACATTAGATCATTCAACCATTTATTATAACATGGTGGAGTAATGGCTTTCCATTCCCTCAAAATGACTCTCTTACCTATAATCATGCCAAACATGATGGCTTGCTGTATGAACTTGGCACACAACAATGTTTGATCCAAGCATCCAAGTACGAAAGTAAGAACATCCGGTTTTAAGTTCTTCTTGCATACTATATTATATAACTTAAAAATCTCAGACCAAATGATTGAAGCTTAAGATAGAAAAAAATATAGGTGACCTAATGTGCCGTTGCTCGCTTTACACTTATCACAAACAGGTGAAATATATGGAAAAACTCTGTTTAACCTAGTTTTTGAATAATGCAAATGGTGAATAACTTTAAATTGTATCACCTGGAGTCTTGCATTTACTGGAGTTAGTTTTATTCCACCTAACACTCTATCCCATAGGTCAGTGGGGATCTCTGTGCCAGCATCTGCCATCCAGGCATCTTTGATGTGGGTTGATGGAGTAGACCTAGAAAAGAGACTAACAAAAATCTGATGTTTGGAGGCTGATGGTTTTCTCAAAAGCTCATAAAAATTGTGTTGTAAAGGCAATTTGTGAAATAGTGCTACTGATTGGCTTACAATATTTCTTATTTGCAGGTACCTAAAGAACTGACCAGGTGGGAGATTGAACTTTGTTTGTAATTGAGCGAAAGATGCAAATTGTTTCTTTTTATAAAGATCTTTAACTAAACGTATACCCCCGTCTGACCACTGCCTGAACACCGGCTCCAATATGGCTGGTTCAAATACAGGATTTTGGCAAATAGGGGCGTAAACTGATGTATCTTTAATTGTTTCAAGATTCGAATGGAGTAGCGCAACACAAAATCATGTTTAAATAAATTACATGGAATGTCCTGTTAACTAAATAACAATGCCGATAACAAAGCGCCAGTGGATGATTTGCAAGTGTGAGATTCAATTGCAGGCCAGCACGTGGCTGGTTCATCAAAACTGCCATAATGGTACCAAAAAACCCAAGCCCTCGCATTGCAAGTCCAGTATTAATTTCTTATTATAGGCAAGCCAAGTCCCCCTTCTGCTACAGATTTCTGGAGGTGCGCTTTAGATATTTGAGGGGTTTTGTTGCCGCAGATGAATGAAATGAGAATAGAATCAACTAATTTGAAATATGATGCAGTGAGGTAAACTGGCAAATTCTGGAATAAGTAGATGAATTTAGGAAGAATAACCATTTTAACTATATTTACTCGACCGATTAAAAATATTAGAAGCAATTTCCATTTGTCAATTCTATTTGTAAGCTTATTTAACAATTCTGTAAAATTAAGTTTAAAAATAAGTTTAGGATTCCTGGGAACAATGATTCCTAAATGTTCAAAATGCTCGGTTGTAATTCTAAATGGCAAATTTTGAAGAAAGTTTTTGTCTAAACCATCAGAAAGAGGCATCGCTACACTTTTCTCCCAATTTATGGTAAAGCCGGAATGTCGTCCAAATTCTTTAATTAAATCAAGAAGAGGTAAGATAGACTGTCTAATGTCAGATAGTGTTAGAATGATGTCGTCCGTATTCATATAAAGTAATAGTGCATTCAGATCCAGTGTAACAAAATCCAGCAATTTCAGGGTTGGCCCTAAAAGCGATGGCTAGAGGTTCAAGAGCCAGAGCAAAAACAATAGGCGACAGGCAACATCCCCTGGTGCGTGCCCTGATGTAATAGAAAGGGAGGGGCCTTATTGTTGTTAGTGATCGCACATTATTTAGGAAATGAGTATAACATTTTCACAAAGGTTATGAACCTGTCACCAAAGCCAAATTTGCTAAGGGCAGCAAACATGTAGTCCCACTCTATTTGATCAAAAGCTTGTTGTACGTCCAAAGAAAAGACTGAGAGGGAAGACTTATTAGAGTACATAATATTGAGAAGCCTGCGGGTGTTTGAAAAACCAAACCTTTCGGGGATAAACCCTGTTTGGTCATTATGAATTAAGGTACCTAGGTGATTGTTTAATCGATTGTCCAGAACTTTAGCTATAATTTCTTTTATAACTATTTAAAATACTAAGAGGACGATAAGAAGATACCTTTGTTTCATCTCTACCTTTCTTTAACATAAGACAAATATTTGCATCATATAACGTGTCAGGAAATGAGCCTTGTGATAAGGAGGAATCTATCATTCGGAATAACAATGGAGCAAGTTCATAAATATGGGCTTTATAAAATTCAATGCCAAATCCATCAGGCCCACACGCCTTACCATTAGGGAGAGAACGGATGGCTGCTTTAATCTCTTCCAAGGTAAAGTCAGCGTGTAGCTGATGTTGAGCAGTTTTACTAAGCATATCTATATTGTTAAGAAAATCAAAAAAGTCTGATTTTGATGAAGATGACTTTGAAGTATACAAGTCACTATAGTAGTTACCAAAAGTGTCATTTATCTGTAAAGGATCTGTTATCATATTGCTGTTAAATAATATATTATGAATTGCCCTTTCAGCCTGAACACCCTTTAGTTGTCTGGCTAATACACAATCGGCTTTATCTCCTAGTTCAAATTGCTTTTGCTTAAGTTTAGATACATATTTGCGAACCTGCTCCCCAATTATTCGGCAATACTCAAACTTTAAATTAGCAATGTCTTTTAAGACTTCATCTGATTTTTAGGTATAATACAGTTCCTCCAACAAAGGAAGCTGAGCAATGATTTCAGACATACGCTTCTGTCTATCCTTTTTACTAAAAGACTGATACGAGATAATATAGCCCCTAATTACAGCTTTAAACGATTCCCACACTGTTGAGTCGTATACCACACAATTATCATTGAAATCTAAAAAATCTGTTATCTTCTTTGATATGTACTCTCTGAATGAGCTGTCTGAATCTAACGCTGGATTAAATTTCCAATTGTACGAATGCACAGGAATGTTTAAGTTAATTTTAATGCAAATAGGTGCGTGATCGGAGATCACAATGTTATTATAAGCTGTGCTGGCAACGTTAGAAATCAAATTGGAGTCAATTAGGAAATAGTCAATTCTTGTAAAAGTACCATATACTTGGCAGAAAAAAAGAGTATTGTTTGTCTAGAGAATGCTGTTGTCTCCAAATATGTAACTAGATTTAGAGATTTTATGAGGTTGTTTAATACTGGTACCGACTTCAATGATTGCGCAGGTGAGGTAGAGGGCCTGTCTAAATGGGGGTCAAGAAAACAGTTCAAGTCTCCCCCAATAATAATATTATGATTATTTTGATCTGTAGCAAGACGAAAAATTCAGATTAGGATGGAAATCCCTCTCGCCTTAGAGGAAAATGCTGACTGATAGACTTGTGATATCCATGATGGCCTCAAGTGTCTCTGCTGTGTGGAGTGAATATGCATCTTCTGTAGAAAAATTATATCAGAAGACAAGGACTTCAAATGTAAAATCACTTTTCCTTTTTTAAGAGCACTTCCCAGACCTCTACAATTCCATGATGTAAATGTGAGCAAATGTGAGTAAAATCAGACCTGGCTACGCCTGTTTGCATTTAAGGATAAAGAAAAAAATATATTGATTTAAGACTGTAATACAAAGCATTTTCACTGGCAGGTGAGCCACAAACAAAGCAGATAAAAAAAAGTTATATATGTAATCGAAAAACGTTAAAAAACCTTTTTCATGCCTCAAAAAGAACAAGAACAGAGCGGCAAACTCCTTTAAAGCTTGGGAGACTGCTGGGTAATAGAGACCAGTTTGCATTACTTACCTACCAATCAGAACCCTGTGGTCTTCTAAATATAAACTGAATAAAAAAAAGGAAAGAAAAATGTAGAGCTACCCTGATAAAGATGAAATAGGCAAAAATGTACATTTTGATATAAGATTACTAAGTTAGATTGTACCAATATACCTAATTTGTCAGTGATAGACTTTAACCCAGAGTTCTAACAAAAGTCTCAGCGTCAGCTGGTGAATTAAACACTTTAACTTCATCAACCTGGAGCTTGGCTGGAAACCTCAAAGAACATTTTAGTTCGGCGTCGGTCAGCCTCTTCTTGACGCTGTTGAAAGCTTGTCGCTGTGATGAGACCTCCGCGGTGTAATCCGGAAATATGAAGACTCTACCGCCATTGTAGTGGAGTGGTGCCTGCTGTCTGCTCAGTTTGAAGATGTTAGCCAGATCACGGTCGTTGTGCAATTTGGCGATATTCACCCTCGGGCGCTCGTTGCCACGAGGTTTGGGTCTGAGGCTGCGGTGGGTACGGTCTATTTTGATGGGCTTGGCGAAGTTGTTAGAGCCGAGTAGCTCCGGTAGCAGCCGTGTCACAAACTCTGTGGGATTGCCTTTCTCCTCTCCCTCCTTAATGGCCACAAGACGGATGTTAAGCCTTCGCGAGCAACCTTCCAGGTCGTTGCGTACGTCCACATCGGAGAAAGCCACATCCAGACCTTACACCCGTTGTTCAGTCTGACTGTGCTCATTTTGTAATGGTGACAAATGCGATTCAACTGTGCACAGGCGCCTCTCCACAGACTTTTTCCAACTCACCCATCTGGGCAGAAACTTTAGCCAGCTCCGCGCCATACTTGTTGACAGCAGCTAACATAGCCTCATTGCTAGCGGCGCCCGAAGTTGCATGGATGAGGTTTTCCCTTCGTCTTTTTTGGGTGCCATGGCTGAAACTTTTTTGGTAGAGTCACACAACGGTCCTCTCACTTAGCGAGCCATAATACCGTAGTTTGGTGTAGCCTAAATGGGCTAATTATAAAACACCGCACGGAGCTAATGACAAATATGTCTACTCCATCACTGCGCACGAGCGCCCCCCAGAAATTCCTGTTCTTGAGGTAGAATTTGAACCAGTCGAGTACTGTACCAGAGAGTCTGACCCATCTCTCTAGATGTTCCAGTAATATTTCATGATCAGCTGTGTCAAACGCTGCACTAAGGTTAAAAACTAAGGTCTAATAGTACCAGTACTGTGGTTCTACCACGGTCAGTATTTGTACGGATGTCATTGAAGACTTTGACGAGGGCCATCTCTGTGCTGTGGTACCTACAAAAACCAGACTGGCAAATATCAAAGCAGTTGGTCATTGCTAGGGAGCTATTTAATTGTTGGAACAAAGCTTTTTCAATAATTTTACAGATAAATGAGAGATTAGAGATTGGTCTGTAGTTTTGCATTAACTTGCTGTCTAGGTTCTTCTTCTTTAGTATTGGTTTGATAACTGCTGTTTTTAATGCTTTGGAGAAGACACGTGATAGGAGGAATGAGTTGATTATTTTGATCAGATCCGCTCTGATGGCTGGGAGCACCTTTTTTAGAAAACTTGTTGGTAAGATATCTAAGCAGCAGGTGGCAGAGCTTAGTTTGTCAATAATTTCATCACAGCTCAATTGATTTATTATTTTGAAATTAGTCATTTTCTCAGCATGGGCTCATAGTTGGTAATGGAGTTGGAGTTGATGTACTGATTGACCTTCTGATGTTCAAGATCTTTTCAGTAAAGAAGCTGGCAAATTTATTACAGGCCCTGTTGGAGTTTAGTTCAGGGGTTACTGTCACTGGAGGAGTAGTTAGTCTCTCCACTGTACTAGCATTATTGTTGTTTCTGTGAATAATCTCAGAAAATAATGATTCCCTTGCACCCTTTAAGGTTACTTGATACTTGTTCCGTTTCTCTTTACATATCTCGTAATGAACCTGCAGTCGAGTTTTCCGCAGTTTCCTCTCAGCGCGCCGGCACTCCCTTTTTTCATTACATACCAATGGATCGCTTCTCCATTGAGATTTCTTTTTAATAGAGACAGTTTTAACCTTAAGTGGCGCGATCTTATCCATCATGTCTAAGATTTTAGATAGAAAATCATCTGTCAGTTTATTTACTGAGTGTGTGTTGGTGGATGTTGGTGATTTAGATAAGGTTGGAGTGTACATCAGTTTGGCTTGAATGGTGCTTTCAAATGAGATGCAGAAATGGTCAGATAATGCGATATCAGTTGTGGCAATTCTAGAGATATTTAAGACTTTGCTAATAAGTAGGTCCAGAGTGAGTCCTCGGTTGTGCGTTGGCTCATTAATGCGTTGGGTTAGGTCAAAGTTATGAAGGGCGTCACTTAGTGCTTTTGTTCCACTGTCTTGGGGTTTGTCAGTATGAATGTTGAAGTCTCCCACAATTGCTATCTGGTCATAGTCTAATAATATTGCAGAGCAAAGGTCATTTAAGTTGTTAAAAAAGTTTGTGTTAGGTTTTGGTGTTCTGTATATGTTTACAAATAAGACTTTGTTTGGTTCTTTTGTTTCAGTTGCTAAATATCCAAAGGTGCTGAATTCGCCTAGCGATACATTTTCGAAGTTTAGTGATTAATGAAAACTGTTTCAAGACCACCACCACTTCTGTTTTTTCTGGTCTCACTAATGAAGTGATAATTAGTTGGGCAAGTCTCCATTAACCCTCTAGGCGCCAAATTCGCAATATTGCGACAAGCAACATTGCTGACTTTAACGAGCCACAGCTGCAGATATGACCACTAAGTTAATTACTACTTTACGTCAGAAGAGGGTGGACATGTGCACCTTTAATCTAGAACAGATTTTTGGGTGTGTTACCATGGAAACTTTTGGAGTAAATCACCTTTTTTTGCACCTCCGTGAGTGAGAGAGACAGTGTGCAGCTGCTGCGGTCACAGCATAGAGAGAGCGCGTTTTAGAAGGAAAAAAATTATGATGCCGAGACGTCTGAGACTTCCCACCGGGAAGTATTGGCTTTTTCCAAGGACAAAGAAAGCAAAACTCAAGCAGCGCGCAGCAGCCGGCCTGCCGGTCCCATTTGCCATTATGATTCACAGCAGCAACAGGTGCGATGCTGTTCCTCACGTTGTCCGCTGGGAGAAAGGTATGTGATCGGCTAGCAGGGTGGTCATAACAACGCTAATCCAGAAGAAGCAGGAATGTAAAAATCCGTTGAAATAGCAGCAGACATGGTAAAAAAACAAGAGAGAAATCAGACTGCTAATAAGTTGGTAAACAGCAGTAAAGTTTACTTTCCTGCTGCAAATGACGATGATGATGATGGTGAGGTATGAGGAAGAGTTTGATGAAGATTATCAATAGTGGATCTGACAATGTGATGAGCCTGTTGGTTATTTTGAAGATGGCTCTGTAAATTTCTGAGCCCAATAATTTCTATTCTGTTTTATGTAATGAATAGACTAAAGGAGGCTCATAACAAAGGAAATCAACAGATATGTCCACCAATTCTTGAAAAAAATGGCAATAAATACTAAAAATACATATGTAGAAAATACATAGGCCTATATAGAAAAAAATAATAATAATATTCAACATAAAGTAAATTTTAAACTATGTAAAATAGATAAAGGCCCATAAAATTATTGCAAACCAAAATTGCCAATGCCTGATGACGTCATAATATGCTAATTAGATGTGTGTATTTGCTCCCATCACAAACTTTGGATCATGCTGAAGATTTTTCTCATTTACAGTATACTTTTATCTATAACCATATTAAAACTACATTTTTAATTAGTGATAACAAAATTGAGTATTTTATAGAAAAATACAGTTAATACAGTTCTGTATTTTCATCTAGACAAGTTTCTGAGATAAATAGAGCATGTATAACATGTGTGATGAGGTAATCATTGATTGGAAGTGATTTTCCTGATAGTGATCTTATGTTTTGTATAGCTGCTCTAATACTACTTTCCGAAATTGAGAGATTATGTTTGCATGGTATTATATTTAGATTTATTTCAGTGAATGAGAGATAATTTTTACAAGGTATTATTTATAAATTCTGTACTTCTCGGTTATTTGTAGTTTTAGTGTGTGAACATCTCTTATTTATAATAACTGGGATTTTACTTTCAAGATGAAAATAAGCGTGAGATTGAGAAAGAGAATGAGAATGACTGAACACCTCCTGGTGGGTAGTGTGTTTGGTAACAGTGTCTAGTCGGTATCAAATGTCTGATATGGTGAGTTGAATTGGGAAACAACAATGTTTATAACTCCTGTTTGGGCGTGGCGTTAAAAACAAGATTCCCTTTTTTTCCTGAGTCTGAAGGGTATCAGAAAATTCCCGGAATGGTGAGGCTGTTATAGAGTTAGAAGTTGACGATGAGTTGGATCTGTTGCTGGTCTTTGTGTTAGCTCGTGTGTTGACTGGATCTGTTGTCTCAGGGCACATCTTCTGTAGAGTAGAATCTGCATGTTCAGCTAAGTCAGCTGACTGAGCTGATGTGTTTCCACATGGAGATGCTGGAACTCTCTGTATCTTTTGAAGGACATCTTACGGCGTTGTTGCACAGTCAGCTTGTATGACTCTGGCGGGCTTATTACTGACGGATGCGAAGATGTCATGTTCTCTATGTGTTACAGCAGGTTGGTGTCCACCATGTGTCTCAGTAATAGACTGTATATATAAATGGACAAACCCTTGTTGACGTCACCCTTAGGTTTCTGAAGAGCAAAAATGAAGCCAACTGGGCGGTTCCCACCGCCGCAATCTTGTCCGCAACACTCTCCACGTCACTTTCAGAAACTCCAAAATGGGCAAAGAGTTGAAGCTGAGAGTGGCGCTGGGGGCGGCGAGTTGACGCTCCGAGGTGACATAGCTACAAGCTAGTCAGAAGCTAGTCACGAGCTAATTGAAGCTAATGTAGGCTGCAGCCGGTTTCAGCCGGAACACTGCGGTTGAGAGACTTTTACCCCGTTTTTCAAAAAGGATCACTTTAGAACCAGAAACATCTTTAGTAGGGAAAACATATCGATATAATAAGGCCCAAATGGGTCGGGTCAATACGGCCTAATATGGTGTTATTTCCATTACCATCGTTGGAGGGTGAGGACATAGACGGGCTCATCTTAACAACACATCCAGCAAAAAGCAGTCACAAAGTCATCATGAAAACTCAGATCCTTTCAAAAAATAAAAGGCTTTTGACTCACCTCACATCTCAAATATCCATTAGTTCCTCCAGCTGTGTTCCTCACACCAGTACTGATCTAACCAGCGATCATCCAGTCTGTCTAAAGTCCAACTCTGTAGTCTTCCAGCCTGATCTAGCTGTCTCCCGCTTTGGATGCCGCGGCTTCTCGGTCCTGCCGACTTTGCTGCTCTGCTGCTACCCGACCGGTTTCCAGCTCCAACTCACGTGTAGAGAGAGATAAAAGCTCCGACCAGAAAAGCATTCCTCTCGGCCACCTGACAGAACCCCCCCACAGCTGGTAAGGCTGGTATAAAGCCACCCCCCAATGCAGAAACTTCTTGGATGGTCTGTTCCTGTTAATCAACACCACAACAAGCCATCTTTGTCAAATAATTGCAGATTAACATCCAAAACCGAATAAAAACTGCAGAGGCAACTGATAGTGGAGTTCAGAAACACCAAATGACTGAAGTCTTTACGTTAGTCCCAGACTGTGAAAAGCTTCCCCGGAAGCAGAGGGGGACAGCAGACTACGGAGCAAGCTATTAGCTACAGTTAGCCACCATTAGCCACCAGCTTTAGCCTAGACGAACCTGTCAATCAAAAAGAACCTCCCCTAATTATTCATAATTTCAAGATTAAATTACAAATAAATGAAGAAGTTAGAAAAAAATTCATCCCCCCCTCAGAGTTGTCATGATGGTAAACCTGAACTATCTAACCTAAAATGGTTTTTTGAACCGGGCTGTAAACATGTTTATCTTTGCTGTAAAGTTGGCCTTTTTAACATGGGAGTCAATGGGAATTGGCTCCTTTTTGGAGCCAGCCTACAGCGGATGAGGGCTGAACTGCAATTTTTGACATTTTCTGGTTGGCTCACTTTTTGCAAGCGGAGTTTTCCCCTTGGTCTCAGTTCAAGAATAGGGTGGTAAGTTCAAATGAGTTAGCAAATTCCAGAGATAAAGCTTCTGACCTTTCTTATTGATATGACGACCATCTTTTGTGAATAGATGTCTCCATTCACAGAAAATCTTAAAATTATTTAGAAATCGAATAAACCTTTCAACACAGACAGTTTTAAAAAACCTGCTGAATGCTTTGATCCTGCTAAATTGTTCGTGTAAGGACATGGCTGGAATTGGTCCAGATATATGAAGTTCTATCTTTTTGTTGTTAAAGTTCTGGAGTAAATCCAAGAAGTCTTTCTTTATAAGTTCAGATTTCTTAAGAGAGATGTCGGCAGTTCCCACATAGACAACCAATTTGTCTAGCTCTGGGTTGTTCTCAATCATCAGTGGAATCCTCTCAGAAAGTTATTTAACTGTGATCTGTGGGCAATTAAAGACACTTGTATTGATGCATAGCTGTTCAATACCTTTGATCGATCCGTAATGAATAATTGCAAGCGTTTTCCCTTTCTTGCTGTTCCTGTTCAACTTGTCAGTCTTGGCTTCTTGTTGCTGCTTGTTGCTGCTGTTCGGTTTATCTTTGTTTGTGTTTCGCGAGGTTAGCATTGTGAATCTGTTCTTTAAAGGGATAATCGAAGTTGTTCTTCTTGGGTGTTTCTCGTCTGAGTGCTGGCCACTCTTCTGATCAGTGGGGGGTTTGTCCCAATAGACGGCGTCTTTTCCGAGGGGTACTCTGCGTTGTTGGCATCGACCTGCCAGGTTGTTGAAAATTGCATGCCATAGGCAGAGTTAAGTCGTGGCCAAAAGTTTTGAGAATTACATAAATATTGGAAATTGGAAAAGTTGCTGCTTAAGTTTTAATAAGCGGACGTATAATTTTCACAGACAACTTATAAACTTATCATATCACCGCAAAGCCAATACGCCAATAATAATATACTCACATGTCTTTTAGGATCACAAACACATGCTGCTGCACAACAATCCGCAGTTCTGCTGGTTAGGAAGGAGAGCTGATGTGTTGCGGGCTGATTTATAAAAGGCGCTGTTCCGGGAATGTGTTTTTCGTTGCAGGAAAAAATAAGGGGGAAAAAGTTAATTCTAGGAATTAATCGATCCGCGTTGGTTGATTAATTTCGAAAGCCCTAACTTTTAGCAATTTTTGCACAATAGCCATGTTTACCTTTTTTGTTGATATAGGGAATCACTCCTGGCTGATGGAATGCCCAGAATCCATAGTGTTTGACATCTCCAGGAAAATAGGAAGTCAAAATAAGGCACCGAAATATACGCCGCTGTTCGGTCTGGCTACTACCATGGCACCGGACATCAGTACCCATCCCTAGTGCTAACCCATTCAATGATTTATAGACTGATAAAAACAATTTGAATTATATTCTCTGAGCTACAGGGAGCCAGTTTTAAGGACTTTAGAACTGCAGTGATGTGTTCTACTTTCCTGGCTTTAGTGAGAACATGAGCAGCAGCGTTCTGGATCAGCTGCAGCTGTCTGATAGATTTTTTAGGTTGACCTGTGAAGATACTGTTAGAGTAATCTAAGCAGCTATAGATAAATGCATGGATGAGCTTTTCTAGGTGTCCTTCTGTCATTAGTCCTTTAATACTAGAAATGTTCCTCAGGTGATAGACAGCTGATCTTTATGTGACCTTGGAGGTTCAGGTCTGAGTACATTATTTCACTTATGCTGCATTCAGACCAAGCCCATGCGGCATGTAAAGTCTATGGTGGAATACGTCAGAGGTCCATCAAGGGCTCTGTGTTGCGTTGAGTACGTTGGCTCCGTCAACGACGCTTGCGTTTCATATGGCAACGTTCCAACGCATGCGTCACAGAAGTTCAGCAAGCTGAACTTTTGACGGATCCAACGGAGTCACAGTGCGGCAACCAATCAGAGCGTCTCACAGTAGTTATGTCACTATACACGTATCTTGAATGAAGCGCGGGCCCAGTGAAAACATTTTCAACAAACGCAGATTTAAAAAATCATAAATAACACTTACCGAAGTCAGATGGACAGGCGCTCCTAAGGAGAAACCCGAAAACCTGTAGTTGGTGCCCTGGTGGGAGATTTAAGCTCCGATGCGGCCGAGGAGGTCGTAAAATTAGGCGCGGGACAGACGGAAGTACCACTGAAAGCGAACCTCATCCATACGCAGCTCCTGGAGCAAATGGTTAAACTCCCCGAACTCAGAACGCATCTGAATAGTGGGCGCTGATGCACCCGATGTCAACGTTGTCTAGCTTTATCTAGCTAATAAAGCCAAGCCACTCTCTAGTTACGATCCACCATAGTGCAGAACCTACGGCAACAGAGGAAGCCCCGCCCATGCGTTGTTTTTTCCTCAGAAGCAGGCTATGGAAGCCAAAAATTACATACGTCAAACTTCATCCGTTGAATGCGTTGCCTGACGCAGACCAAATGTGCGGCGTGAATGCAGCTTTAGGTATCTGGCCTGGTCAGTAGTTTCTAGCTGGAGTAACTGAAGTTGTTTACGGATATTTATTCAATCTTTTTTGGGTCCACAGATAAGTACTTGGGTTTTTATAGAATAAAGGTTAAAAAGGCTGCACTATTAAGCCTGTCAGTGCTTAATTAAAATTACTTATGTGGAGTCAGATTAATTAGAAATACCAAAATTGTTTAAGGCAGAGGTCTGCATCCACTGCTCGAAGGTCAGTGTTCTACAACTTTAAGCTGCGTCTCTGCT
Organism: Apricaphanius iberus; assembly: GCA_028564705.1. Classification (NCBI taxonomy): domain Eukaryota; kingdom Metazoa; phylum Chordata; class Actinopteri; order Cyprinodontiformes; family Aphaniidae; genus Apricaphanius; species Apricaphanius iberus. The sequence goes on along the minus strand of JAPXFQ010002706.1, from coordinate 1,216,376 downwards.
TCATGACATCTAAGTTGAAGGGAAAGTTCAGTTTTTGCAACGTGGACCTTATTTATAGCATATATTACATCCATTACATTCTTTTGGAGAAGTTTATGTCCATTCACGATCTACGTATATCCATATAATCTGAGTAAATGGCGACACGGCTGCCTCTAAATATAGCATTGTCTACCACAAAACTTCTTCATTTAATCAATGTTTTGTTATAAATCCCTTGCACTATTCGGAGTTCGGAGTGTCTCGGAGGTGCTTTGTTGCTGTAATCTGTTTTTTTTAACTGAATCTTTATCCAAACGATTCCAGTTTACACTAGCTAGCAATTTCAGTGATGCTGCACCCCTCCACTATTGCAGCTGTAGTCTGAGCAGGTTGCAGAAAGGGAGTCTGTGGAAGCTGAGCTTAGTCCAATTGGTCTTTTTGGTTTTTGCATTTTGGAAACACGCAAATAAAACCGAAAATCATCTGATATTTACCTGAAAATCTAGTGGTAATATAAGGGCAAAACATTGCTATGGAACATTTTGTTTTGAGAAGTGGGTGAAAACAGATATAAAAGTTTTGTTTTCAAAATTAGAAAAATTACAGACTGAAGGAACAAATGATTACGTAGTTTGAAATGAAATGCTAAACAATTTCCATTTATATTTGACATCAGTTCTAGGGAAAACTTATTTGCAGTGTTTTATGAGTATTCATAACTTTTGTCTGTAACAGATTAAAGAGCAATTTTTGTTCTTAAAGTTCTCCTTCACTGAACATCTTGAAAATCTTTGTTTTCTTTCATTAAAACCAGCACTGGTGTCCGGAAAGCATGCTGCATATTAGCATTTTATACAAACTCCAATCCCTGAATCAGTTACAAGAAAAGAGACCAGAAAATGCGTGAGTTTGAAAAAGCCTCGCCTACTGTGGACCACCCACAGTAACCTTGTTTTAGGAAATGTGAAAGCTGAGCCTCTTGCAGCTGCTAGAGGATACGGAGCTTACAGCACTGGCTTTGCCTCAAGGTTGATCTTAAAAGATGGATCTGTACCTTCACAACCGTGGAACACCATCTCCTAGGCTGTAAGTAGTGTTTTACTTTTCACCCAATGTTTTACTTTTCAAGTATTGTGTTAAAAATGTGCCATGATAATTAAATGTACTACCTCGGCAGTGCTCGTTCTGAACAGACAATGAGCTCAAATCAGACGAGACAACTCGCTGGATTTAAGAATACTGCTAAGCGGAAGACAATAAATTATCAAGGAGTAACTCAAAGCAAGGAGGGAGACCGTGGCGCGATAAAAAACCTGTCTGCCTGTGGCATATGGTGTCCTGAAGGCTGTAACTATGGTAGCTGAGGTGGTGGAGTCCTGCTGCGGCCAGTAGCACGTTGAAGTTTGGTCTTGTTCGGTAATGCTGCCTAAACTGGTTGGTAAACTCCGTCATACCATTTTTGTCTCATGTTACTGATTTTAGTAAAGAGAGCCAGCGTAAGAATAATGTTGCAGTTAGCCAATCAGAGTACACAAACTTGCATGTTATTAATCTTACTGAGCAAACCCACCACATCTTGTTAAGTCTACACGCCCCCTCCCACACTTAACTGGCATAAACTTAAACAGACTGGGAATTATTTAGATTTTTACAGAAACTGACTCAGACCATATTCTTTCTTACCAGAGAACACTGAAAAACTTATAAAAACACCAGTGAAGGAGAACTTTAATCTTCTTGTTTTACACTGTAGTCTATATAGACTATTTTATTTTTCATATTTTATAAATGTAATATAGTAAATAGAATTTTTGGTAACCTTACAACCTCAGCAAAGACTAAACTGTGCAGACCCCTTGTTATCTCTAGGGACCAGGTTGGAAACAACTGATTTGAACTTTAGACTGAGAACATCTGGGGTGTTATGGGGCTTCTTCTACCATGACATTAGCAACAACTCTTTTAGTTGGTCTGAATGTTAGCAACAGAATATTTTCACCTTAAATGTTACATTACAGTACAGTACATTTAAAAAAAAACACAAATACAAAATGTAAAAAGCCTAACAAAATGTGTCCAGAAACAAAAAAGTTAAACGAGGAGTCCAAAAATGTGGAAACAGGTGACGAGGAGGCCGGTGATGTGGAAACAGGGGACGAAGAGGCTGGAGACAAGGGAACAGGTGACGTGGAGGCTGGTGACAAGGGAATAAGTGTCGTGGAGGTAGGCGACTGAAGAGCTTGTGACTTTGAAGCCAGTGCCTGAAGAACTTGCGACTAGGTGGCCGGCGGCGGAGTACAGCCTTGTGTTTGTGTGGCCTGTGGCAGAGCAGAACCTTGTGTCTGGATGGCTGACTGCAATGCTGAAGCGTTTGTCTTGGAGATCAGCTGCGATGCTGAACCTTGAGTCTTAGAGACCGGTTGTGATGCTGAACCTTAAGTCTTGGAGACCGGTTGCGATGCAAAAACCTGCAGAACCTTGTGTCTTAGAGACCGGCTGCAATGCAGAACCTTGTGTCTTGGAGGCTGGCTGCGATACAGAACATTTTGTCTTGGAGGCCGACAGCGATGCAGAACCTTGTGTCTTAGAGGCTGGCAGTGATGCAGAACCTTGTGTTCTGGAGGCCGCCGAATTAGAACCTTGTGCCTCAGAGGTAGGTGGCGGTGAACCTTGTTTTGGTGTTGTATTACTTTAATGAAATGAAAAAAAAAATGAATTGATTATGGTGGTGTCATTACAAAAAGTCATTACAAAAGGTGTTAATATATGAAATGTCAATGTTGTTGATGTTGCTTTGGCTGATCATTTTTGTGTCTTCTTTGACCTATCTCTTGTACCCAAACCAGTACTTGGACCTGGAGTAATTCAAAGAAGACACATAAATGATACAACAAGGACACAGTTTATTGAATTCATCAGATTTGAAAATCCCCCATGTTTAAATGTTGATAATCTATTGTACACTTACACTTCAAGGGTTGTAAATGTTTTGGATACTATTGCTCCTGTTAAGGTTAAAATGGTTAACACTAAGCAAAAGGCACCTTGGAGAAATTAAGTTTCGGTCAGGGCAATAAAAAAGGGAGTGCCGGAAATCCGAACGGAAATGGCGCAAGTCAAAGTTCCAGGTTCCTTATGAGGTTTATAAAGAAGTGCTTTGTGTGTTTAACCAGATTTTATGTTGCGCAAGAGAGAAGTATTTCTCTGAATAATCACAAACTGTAGAAACAATTCTCGTGTTCTGTTTGCCACAGTGAACAGATCCATAATCCTCAAGTTTCACCCCTCTTAGAACTAATTTCTCCATCTAAGTGAAATGAGTTTGCAATATTTTTTAATGACAAAGTTCAAGGCATTAAAAATGCCATAATTACCACAAAACAAATAGCAAAACTGTTTCCAGATAAACAACTTGAGCTTACACATTTTACACCCGTCAGTGACAAAACAATAGAAGAGGTTATCAACCGGTCTGAGTTCATGTACATGCTGCCTTGATGAATTACCCACTCGATTTCTAAAGTCTGTGCTGACTAGCTTGTTACCACAACTTGGTCAGTTAGTTAACATCTCTCCTGAGACTGGAACATTCCCAAATGCCTTAAAAACTGCAGTCATTAAGCCTCTTCTAAAGAAGAGCAGCCTTGATGCCACAGTGCTGAGCAACTACCGGCCCATATCAAACCTACCATTCTTAGGAAACGTCCTAGACAAAGTAGTATATCAACAGCCCACTTACTTTCTCCTGTCTAACAATGTGTTTGATAGTTTCCAGTCAGGCTTTAGGCCTCATCACAGTACTGAGACAGCTCTGATCAAGGTGAAAAATGATACCCGCATGAACACCAACGCAGGCAAAGTCTCAGTTTTAGTTCTGTTGGACCCGAGCGCTGCCTTTGACACAGTGGACCATGGGATCTCACTTCACAGGTTAGAAAACGTGGTGGTAATCTCTGGTACTGCTCTAAACTGGTTCAAGCCCTATCTCGAGGACAGGACGTATTTTGTCGAAATTGGCAACTGTGTCTCAGACAAAATTCCCAAGACCTGTGGAGTCCCCCAGGGTTCAATCTTGGGACCACTTTTATTCAACTTGTACATGCTTCCGTTGGGTCAGCTAATTAACAGCAATAATGTGTCTTACCATAACGATGCAGATGACACTCAGATCTACTTGTCGCTGACGGCAGGTGAACATGGGCCTATAGATACACTCTGTCACTGTATGGAACAGATCAGTGTGTGGATGCAAAACAACGTTCTCCAGTTAAACTCGAGACAAAACTGAATTACTAAATTACACCTGGACAAAACTGAGATCATTGTTTTTGGCCCACATACACAAAGAGGAAGTGTTATCAGTCATCTTGAGTCTTCTGTCTTAAACCAAAAAATCAGGTTAGAAAATCTAGTGGTAATCATGGACTCGGACCTGAACTTAAACAGCCACATCAAAGCAATAACATCAACAGCTTTTTACCATCTGGAAAACATCGCTAAGATCAGAGGAATAGTGTCAAAACCAGACTTAGAGAGACGTATCCTTGCATTTGTCTCCAGCAGGTTAGACTACTGTAACGGCCTGCTCACTGGCCACTCTAAACGAGCTGTTAGACAACTGCAGTACATCCAGAACGCTGCTGCTCGAGTCCTGACAAGAACCAGGAAATACAACCGTATTAGTCCAGTGCTCCGGTCGCTCAGAGTTTTAAACAGCTCTGCTTGTGTACAAGTCTTTTCATGGTTTGGCACCAAAGTACATCTCTGACATGTTACAGACATATGAACCATCTCGGGCCCTGAGAACTTCAGGGAGGGGTCTCCTGGTGGTTCCCAGAGTCAACAATAAACACGGTGAGGCTGCATTTCAGTTGCAGGCAGCTAAAATATGGAACAGTCTTCATGAGAATGTGAGACAAGCCTCAACTCTAACAATGTTTAAATCCAGGCTGAAAACAGTTCTTTTTACCCGTGCATATGACAGTTGAAATTATTTTATCTGCACTCTTGCTTTTTATTGCAATTAATTATTTTTTAGTTGATGTTTTTTTTTTCTTCTCCTGTTTATCTGTTTTCTAAATTTATGCAACTGTGAAGCACTTTGAATTGCCTTGTGTATGAATTGTGCTCTACAAATAAACTTACCTTGCCTTTGTGTGATGGCCACTAGTAAAGGTGAACTTTGTGACTAGGATGGCAACAGTGAACCTTGTGACTAGGAGGATGGGAAAAGTGAACCTTGTGACTAGGAGGATGGTAATAGTGAACCTTGTGTTGTGGAGGCCAGCTGTAGCGAACCTTGTGTTGAGGCAGAGGGAGCTGAACCTTGGGGCTTGTGAAGCGATGGAGCTGAACCTTGTGGCTTGTGAAGTGGTAGAACTGAACCTTGTGGCTTGGAGGTCGGCGGAGCTGAACCTTATGGCTTGGAGGTCAGCAGAGCTGAAGCCAAAGCCGGTGGAACTGAAGCTTAGGCCAGCTGGACTGAAGCTGAAGTTTTGGAGGCCTTAAACTTCTGGCTTGTTGGCCAGCGACGAGAGATGGACCTATGATGAGGCATGGAGGATCCTGAGAGAGGCATAGAAGTCCCACAGTGAGGCGTGGAGGAACTTCAGGAAGATGCTGCAGAGGACCCTCAGAGAGGCGATGCTGAGGATCCGCGACGCTTAGGACCCACGATGTGGCGGCGCAGAGGACCCACTGAAAGGTGTAGCTTTACTGAAACCCTTGGGGATGATGTCTTTCTCGACACCCTCAGAGACGACAAAAGGAGATGGGGGTGTGCCTTCCCAGACACCGTCGGAGACGATAACAAGAGCTGGAGGTGTGTCTTCCCAAGCACCCTCAGACACAATGACAGGAGCTGGAGGCCTGTCTTCCCAGACACCCTTGGAGGATGCATAGACCAGGAGCACATCTGGTTTGACGTCCCCTCTGAAGACGTTTCAGGGCTGGGGCCCACCGGATAAGCCATTGGGTTGAAATCCACCCGGGGAAATAACAATCTGCTGCTGGCAGCTGCCGGAGGGAGCTGCGGCCTGCTGCTGGCAGCCGCTAAGGTGTGGACATCCTCAGATGGGTCATGAGTAGAGCTGCCACAAACGATTATTTTGATAATAGACTAATCATCTATTATTTTGCCGATAAGTCAACTAGTCAGATCACCCATAAATTCTTATAATAAAATAAAATCTTATTGCAGAAAATGCTCAAATATATAAATCATAAGCTTCCAGCTAGAAGGGTTTTTTCAAAGTTTTATGTGCTATCTAAAATACTGACAGTTAATATGATCACTTATTTAATATTAACTATTTATAAAAAACATTAATGTTATAGCAGATACATGACATGCTAAGGGAAATAAGTTCAAAATCACTACTGTTAATGTTACAGGTATCAGTACAAGTAATTTATAACATTTTACATTTAATAAACTCTCACTTTGTTCATCCTTTTCATAGTTTTTGAGTCCATGAGACCAATTGGGCTGCTGCCATAAACAGAAATAAATGAGCCAGCTATGTGTACTCCTCTACAATTATCGCGACCATACACCTATGCTTTGATGTCTTGTTGACAGCAGCTGCGCTACGCTGTTTACTTTAAACAGAACCAGCCACCATCCAGGTGCTGTTGACATGGGGGAAGAGCTGCGATAAATATGAAAACCCGGACATTTATATCGATCTATGAATGCCCCAGACAGCACATGCAAAGCCGGCAAGTCCGAGTAAGAGGCTGTTACGTCAGCCTACTGTTGGTGTTAACGTCCAAAATGGTCGGATCCTGGATTCTGCTCAGAAATAACAGGTGATTGGAGAACCGGAACTCTGAGCCAAGACCACTGGAGGAGGCGGATGGCTCAAATGAGCACCAAAAGCTGCCTTTCTAATCCAATCTGCTTTGGTCCTACATCCATATAAAAACCAAAGAGGATAAGAAGGACCTGTTCTGCCAGAACAGATCCAGCAGCTCCTTTGAAGCACTCAGTCGCTTCCATGGCTCAGCATGAGTGAGTCTCCAGGAAGTTCCTAACTGCCTCCACAAGTTCCATCGTGACAGCTGGATCGAGTGCCTTGGAATTGAGCTGCTGGACAGACTCGACAGAGGTGGAAGGCAGGAGAGGAGACGGGAGCCCACTGCACTGGAAAGGTAAGTGGAGTGACTCTGAAACTGTTGACTCATCGCCGGGGAAAACTTCGGCTGGTAGGTCGCAGCTTGGAGTGGTTTCCTCAAGAGTGACAAAGGTGGACGCAGGACACTCTTGAAGCGGGGAGCCCCACAGCGCTTTCTTTACCCAAGGCGGAAAGTGGGCTGGGAGGCGGACTCAGAGGCAGCCGGAGGATCAGGAGATGGAGTAAGTGAGAGCTTGAGAGACATCGGAAGAGCCTCCACTTTGTTGTCTCTGTCGGAAAACAGTTGAAAGAGGATCCAAATGTAGATCTTTAAAGCCCTTTACGGCCCATATTTTATAAGAAGTCCAAAGATAACAATAGATGTGACGAAAGACACTGGAAAGATGTGACAAAGTTAGGGTAATTAGACAGCTGGGAAAAGAGATGAGGACACAATCTGACTGACACAGATGAGGAGAATAAAGGAGACACAAACAGGGAGGAAGTAATGACGCAGACAAAGACAAAGTCACATCATAACATCCTACAATAGTTAAAATTACCCAGAGACACAACCCAACAGCTTTAACCCAGTGTTTTTTGTGTAAGAACTCTTAACTCTAATTCTGAAAACGTTTAAAGTGCTACCATCTATCCAACAGCTGTTTGCATATCCAGCTTTGGATGACAGGTTTGAACTGATCCAAGGCAGTTGTGAAAAAGATGTTGGACGGTTGTGTTGTGGCCTACAGCTGCTGATTCCAGCTGAACTTGAACTGAACTCATTTGGTTAAAAGTGCCTTGTTGAAAGTTCTGTTGCCTGTTTCGCAAAACACATGAGTTTTAAACTGGTTCATTGTTTCTGTGTTGAAAACTGGGTTCTGGTTTTGTTTAATCTTAAACTGATTCTCTCCATCTCCCTCTTCCAGTTTAATTTATTAGTTCATTGGAATGCAGTTTCAAGAAGGCCATAGTACATTGTTAACATTTCAATTCAGTTTATTTATATAGCGCCATTTCACAACAAATGTCATCTCAAGGCACTTTACAAAAAGAGTTATTACAATACAATGTTTAGTGTAGAAATTACAGAACCACAGAATATTGCGTCGTGGAATTCTCAGCAATCCCTCATACTGAGCAAGCATGCAGCGACAGTGGGAAGGAAAAACTCCCTTTTAACAGGAAGAAACCTCCGGCAGAACCAGGCTCAGCACAAGCGGTTATCTGCCGCGACCGTCTGTGGCTTGGAGAATACATAACAGAGACACAGAAAGAGCAATAGAACTGATGCACAAGTTTGTTGCAGGACGTGGAGAATTTTCCGTCACTGCAATGCCATCTTAGTCAGGGTCGTCAAGCAGGGCTAATCCGGAGCACCTACTATAATAGAAAACAGGTTAGTGCTTGAATTGACAGCACATCATGCAGTTGGGGAGAAGTAGGAGAGAAAGTAGGAACAGACCCTAATAATGTCCTCCAACAGCCTAGCCTAAAGCAGCATAGCTACTAACATTAACCTGTCTCCTAGCTACTAGGAGACCTGGCTACCAACACTCTGTCTGAGTCCTCCTGACCCGTGGACGGTGTAGGGCCGGTAACGGCCCCCGTCATGCCGGGGTCTTCTCGGAGTCGGGTTGTTTGAGAATGCAGCCCAAAGTGGGTGGTAAACTCCATCTAAGGCTAAATACCGGCACGAGACCGATAGTCGACAACTATCTTAAGGAAAAATAGACAGAACTGAGAGGACAGAGTTGAAGAGGGCGAGAAACGTTTAAGAGATAAACGGGTGGGGTCCGCACAGTCTGCCCGGGGGATTCAACCCGGCAGGTAATGGGCGGCCGCACTGTGCGGGAGGATCCCCTTGAGGGACCTCTCTCCGGCGCTGGCTGGCCCCTGTGGGGCGCATTTCTTCCGCGGCGGTAAGCCGCGACCGGCTCCGGATCTTTACCTGGCTTACATTAATCTATCTCTACCTAGCTACTCTACCTCTTCCTATCTCTCTCCTAACTTTTGACACTCTGCCTGACTACTAACATTAACCTGTCTCTTCCTATCTACCTGTCTGACCTAACTCTAACTACCATATAAACATATCTCTAACTGTAAGCTTTGTCAAAGAGGAAAGTTTTTAGCCTAATTATTAAAGATAGACAAATTGTCTGCTTCACGAACCAACCCTGGGAGCCGTTCCATAGGAGGGAGCTGATAGCTGAAAGATCTGCCACCCCATTCTACTTTTAGAAATCCTAGGAACTACCAATTAAACAACCTGCAGTCTGAGAGCGAAGGTCTCTGTTAGGAACATATGGAACAATCAGGTCTCTTATGTATGATGGAGCTAGATTATTAAGAGCTTTATATGTCAGAAGGAGGATCTTGAATTCTATTCTAGATTTTACTGGGAGCCAGTGAAGAGAAGCTAAAACAGGGGAAATGTGATCTCTTCTTTTAATATTCATCAGAATCCTAGCAGCAGCATTTTGAACTAACTGAAGACTTTTAATTGTATTCTGTGGACTACCTGATAATAGACAGTTACAGAAATCCAGCCTTGAAGTAACAAAGGCATGGACTAGTTTTTCAGCATCATTCCTGGACAGGATGGTTCTAATTTTTGCAATATTCCTAAGGTGAAAAAAGGAAATCCTACAGACTTCTTTAATGTAAGTTCTAAATGACATATCTTGGTCAAAAATGACACCGAGGTTTTTTGCTTTATTACTGGAGGCTAATTTAATGCCGTCTAGGTGAAGGGGCTGACTAAGTAGTTTCTTTTTCAGAGCATATCATTAGTAACCTTCACCAGAGCTGTTTCAGTGCTGTGATGAGCTCTAAAGCCTGACTGAAACTTCTCAAACAGCTCATTATTGTTTAAATGCTCACATATCTGGTGTGCAACTATTTTCTCAAGAATTTTAGATAAGAAGGGAAGATTAGATATCGGTCTATAGTTAATTAAGTCGTTTTGATCAAGAGATGGTTTCTTAAGTAGAGGTTTAATTACAGCAATCTTAAACTCCTGTGGTACATATCCATTGACTAAGGATAGATTCATTATATTTAAAATTGGAGCAGCGATCAGAGGGAAAACTTCTTTTAAGAGTTTAGTTGGGATTGGGTCTAAAACGCAAGTTGAAGGTTTAGATGAAGCTAATAATTTTAGTACATCACAAAGTTCGGCTGCATTAAAGCAGTTTAAGCATATATTAGGTTCCACCATTTTTGAGGCTGCCTCATTAACTAAGGAGGAAGCAAGCATATTGGGAAGGTTCCCAATTATCTTATTCTTTATGGAGTCTATTTTATTTATAAAGAATTGCATGAAGTCGTCACTGCTTAGAGCTTGGGGAATGGTTGGCTCGATAGAGCTATGATCCTGTGTGAGTTTGGCAACTGTATTAAAAAGAAACCTAGGATTATTTTTATTCTCCTCGATTAAAGATGAATAATATGCTGTTCTAGCTGTGTGAAGGCTCTTTTTATATAGCAATAAACTATTTTTCCATATTAAAAAGGAATCATGTAAATGCGTGGAGCGCCATTTTCTCTCTAGTTTTCTAACATTCTGCTTTAGGGTACGTAGCTCTAAATTAAACCAGGGAGTTAATCTTCTATGGCTAGCCACCTTCCTTTTCAAGGGGGCAACTTTGTCTATTGCCCGACGCAGGGAGGAATTAACGCTATGAACTAAAATGTCAAGTTGTGAGGGGTCACGAGTTAAATCACTGTTTTCTGTTCTGCATTTATAAACTGAGGAAATTAAAGTTGGAAGAGCTTCTTTAAAATTTGCTACAGCGTTGTCTGATAACGTTCTGGTATAATGAAGTTTTCTTTCAGGTTTGATATGATCCATTAGAGTAAGTTTAAAAGTGATAAGGAAATGATCAGACAGGATAGGGTTATGTGGAAAGACTGTTATTTCTTCACAGTCAATGCCATAAGTCAGCACAAGATCTAAAGTGTGGTGACAAGAATGTGTTGGTCCCTGCACATTTTGAGTAAAGCCTATTGAGTCTAGGATAGTCTTAAAAGCTGTATTTAGACTCACTTTCATTATCAACATGAATATTGAAGTCTCCGACTATAATGACTTTATCAGTGTTTAAAACTAAGTCAGATAGAAAATCTGAAATCTGATCTAAAAATTGAGAATAAGGTCCTGGTGGACGATATAAGACCACAAACAAAAGTGGCTTTACTGCTTTGTTATGTGTATGAGGAAAGCTAAAAACTAGATGCTCAAAGGAACTGTAACTATTATTTTTTTGGAGATTAATTAGTAAATCGGAATGAAAGATAGTTGCTACTCCACCTCCTCGACCAGTACTTCGAGGGACACTAAAGTTTAAGTAGCTAGGGGGAGTTGACTCATTTATTGTGACATGGTCCTCTTCCTGCAACCATGTCTCTATAAGACAAAACAAATCAATATTATTTTCACAAATTAAGTCATTTACCAAGAGTGTTTTTAAATAATATAAATATATATATATATATATATATATATATATATATATATATTATATATATATATATATATATATAATAACATATAGCAGACAAGCCAAAAGCACAAGCCTGCAAACAACACAGATATAAAACTTTTATATTTGAAAACTTTTAAAGTGCTACTATCTGTCCAAGAGCTGTTTGCATATCCAGCTTTGGGTGACAGGTTTGAACTGATCCAAGGGAGTCGTGAAAAAGATGTTGGACAGTTGTGGCCTACAGCTGCTGATTCCAGCTGGAACTACTTCTACTTCTGTGCACAAGATTCCCTTCATCTGTTCCATTTGGACTCTCTCCTACATAGTTTACACCTCACTTAAATGATTCTGTTCATTTGGTTAAAAGTGCCTTGTTGAAAGTGCTGTAGCCTGTGTCGCGAAACACATGAGTTGTACACTGATTTATTGTTTCTGTGTTGAAAACTGGGTTCTGGTTTTGTTTAATCTTAAGCTGATTCTCTCTCTCCATCTCCCTATTCCAGTTTAGTTTATTAGTTCAATGGAATGCAGTTTCAAGAAGGACATAGTACATTGTCAACATATAACAGACAAGCCAAAAGCACAAGCCTGTAAACAACACAGATATATCACAATAACACCTAGATGCTTAAACAATAAATGAAAACACTGTATAGTGAATAGCAATAAAAGTAACTAAATAATAAAAAATGCATGTCTGAGGGATTTCAAAGTGCATTGTTCAAGGTCATAACAGCTTGTGGAAATAACATTTAGGATGACGAGATGTAATGCATTTAATATTGCGATATCTTCCTCCCGAAGGAAGGTCGAACATCTGATGGGACAATCTAACATCACCAGATATTAAACTGACTCAGTCTCCCAGCCTCTTTTGCACCGGGCCAGCCACTATCTTCTTCAACCTCCTCAAAGCTCATTGGCTGCCAGCTGCTACCTGGTCACCCCAGGACAGGCTCATTGGCTACTGTAAGGCCGTCTGCCATTTGCTTCCGTAGTCGTCCATTTGGCTGTTCCTGTATCTTATCATTAACATTTAGCATAGCATGGTAGCATTGATTATCCTTGATCGAATTTTTTTCTGTTTGTGTGAGCAACTGGGGAATAAATTCCTTAAACTTGAAATTAGTCTCTGTGTTTATTTTCAGTGTTTGTTTGATACATCGTGCAAAAGAACTCACCTTTCAGATAAGCTGATAGTCTGGTTTAGTAATTAATATTTTTTCTTACATAGAGTAAAAAGCTGGTGCCCTGTTTTGCTCAATTTATCAAGAATAATTTGAGTTACATTAACAATTATACCTGTTTTAGGTTACCAGTTTTGTTCTATTTAAATCATCATTAGCCAGACAATGAAAATAACATTTAGAACCCACAAGACATCTCTTACTTGTCCTACCCTGTCTCCTGCTCTATGAGTACATGGTCTGCAGAGCTGAGCTCGATCCAGCCGTATTAGCGAGCCTGTTAACACTACCTTGACTGAAGAGATTTAATTCTGGTGACTCATTAGCATTTGGCGTCAGTGCATTGTCCGTCTTGTCTTTGTTGTGTAAACACAGCAATTAGCCATATGCTAGCCTTATGTTTAGGAACACAAATGTGTTTTATTGATAAAAATTGGGAAAAAAAGCCAAATTGACTTACAACACTGTAATGTAAAAATACATTTTTCTATAAAAGGTAACCAAGGTTATGATCCATTGTCCCCATTGAGCTGGCACATGCTTTTACACACACTTGATGAAAACGTTTTTGATTGTTCATCACTGACTTCTAAAAGTATATTATGGTTGATAATGTTTATCTCTCCATAGTATGGATTTCTTCTTGGGCTCTTGCCTAGACGATGCAGAACATGTCTCCTGCTAGCTGTGAACTCTGTCTTTGTAGAGCACGTATGCATTCACTGAAGCCAGGTCAAGCATGTTATAAAATACTGCTACTGGCCAGCTGCGTGTTGCTGTGCATACTTCATATAGTTGTAGTCCGTAATTGTTTTTTTTTTTTTTTTTCTGTCATCGCTGGTCACCATGTTTTGGTGCATGGAACACACACTGTTTTCTGTTTTTTTGGAGCATAAACTGTCAACAAGACACTGCCACTTTTTGAATACAGAAGTGGAGAATTGTTCTCATTCTGCAGTATCCTTTGCTGGAGGTGGAAGTTCATGTCGAACTTTATTCATTGTGCCAAGAAGTTTTATTGCGGCAACTTTCATACCTGTTTTTTAAGTGCCGCAGCAGACTCAATATGTGTTAAAAACGAATGACGCACAACAACTGTAACTGCGATCTTGATTCATTTAATCTCTCCATCAACAATTGCAATTACCACTTATTGCACTATTATGAATCAGAACATAAATACACAGAATTAGATAAGCGGTCAACGAGAATCATTCACCCCGCCGTCATCCTTCCTCCAGTCAGACTGCCTTCACACTGTGCCAGGTGCAGATGGTAAATGATAATTGGACTGAACTTATATAGCGCTTTTCTAGTCATACTGACCACTCAAAGCGCTTTACATTGAAGCCACATTCACCCATTCACGCACCGATAGCCAACATGGCTCGGTAGGACGATGTAAAATTTGTGGGGTTAAGTGCCTTGCCCAGGGGCACATCGACATGTGACTGGAGGAAGCTGGAATTGAACCTACAACCCTCCGATCGCAAGCCAACTACTCTACCACTGAGCCACAGACACTCTGTGACACAGAAGTGACACGCCCACCTCCCAACTGAACAACACTAGTCAAGGTGATTAAAAACATCCTAAAGCTCCTACAAGTGTGATCTTACGCTGAAGCAGTCTGTGTGCCAGTGAGAGTGAGTAAAAAAGTGGTCACCGTGTCACCGGCTTCCGTCTCCCTCGGTTAGACATATCACATCTCCTCATAACCTTGCGCTTTGTCCTGAATCCTTTTGGTTGACTTTTTTTTTAACAGTATTTGGCAATCGCCACAAGACATACTTTATCTCTAAATCTGTGGCCATCCAGAATTTAATGCCAAATTTGTCAGGCTTGCTGGCGATGTACTGTGAAAAAGCTGTTTGTCAATTGTAATGTGTTGTCCTGGGGTGAAACTTGCAATTTATAGTGAATCGTGACCAAATGTCTGAGATTGCTGAGGAGGTCTGTTCTCTTTTTTCCGCCTCTATTCCAAAATCGGAGTCTTCATCAGATAATGAATCTGAGACATCAATGGCAAATGAAACCTCTCTGCCATCAGACTTGGCATCATCCATTTCCTGCATCAGGGCTAAAGCATCTTTTGTGCTGTATGTTTTTCCTGCATGGCTAGTCTTGAAGGGGCATTCTGGTGTTCTTCTCAGGGAGATATGATTCTTCCACCTCCATGGTCATACTTTTGTGCACAGCACTGCAGTTACAAAACAACAACACCCCAGTCCCTTCTCAATTGATGGGCTCACACACTTTTTGGCTGCTCTTTTACACAAAAAGAAATGTCAGTATTCAAACACCACTTAACTATAAAAAGGCAGGAGTCAATAGGTTAGTAAATGGTGATATATTTTCATGTCAAGCATGTCACACGACCTCATACAAACAGGTTTCTTCACACCAACAGTAACATCAAGCTTCTGCTTTCAGAATAGGAGCAGAAAATATCCCCGACCCACCTTTCTAAGGGTGTTTTACATGGGACTTTAGTCCGTCCTGGGGTACCGTATTTGGTCAAAATCCACTTTTTTCATACCATGTGAACACAGCCTGGACCGTGCCAGGATATGGCCTGAGAGACCTGTCTTGGAGATAGCATCGGAGTGTAGGTACGAGTGGATAAAGATCATGTGAACACAAGCCGTACTTTGGCCATATCTAAGACAATAGACGCACTCCACGTGGAAGTGACGACACTGCCGACCGAAATTACCATTCAAGCATCCCAAGGCAACACGCCAGGTTACAAAACGACGGGTTTACTACAGCACTCACCCTGTAGATGGCTTCAGGTAGCAGCTGACTAGTAGACCAGTGTGTTTACATTGTAGGCTGTCGCTCGTTTTATCACGTCGGTACTTCTCACTCCCTTGTTTGTTGGATGGCTACAGAATTATTTGTATACTGTCACCTCCTGTTTTGGTGTGGCCTGTCCTGTAAAACACTGGACTCCAGCACGGGTTGATATTCGGACCGTGTGAACAGAAAAAATTAGCATTATTCTCTGACATTTTCTGGCATGGCCACGCATGTAAAAACGCCCTCTGTGAAAGTTTCTAGGTAAACAACTCAGTTACTTTATAATGTATTGTAAGGGGGGAACCTGAGGCCACCTCCTCTATTAAAGATTGGTTTCACATGTTTGACATAAATGGCTTCTTTCACTCCTCTCTCTAACCATCTGTTTTCCCCACCTAAAATGTGAACATCATTGCCTTCAAGAGACTGACCTTTGTCCTTTAGATGTAGATGGATTGCTGAGTCTTGGCCTGATGAGTTTGCTCTTCTGTATTGAGCCATCCTTCTGTGTAGTTGCTGTTTAGGCAAGGCAATTGTATTTAAATAGTACACTTTCAACAAAAGTGGCAAGGTACATGATTCAGCAGTAAGGAAACTAAATACATGAAAGATTAAAACAGAGAATCACTAATATAAAGCATTAAAGAACATTTTATAAAATAAAATTTATGTAAAATTATGAAAATTAAAAACTGATGTAACAGAAGAATCTATGAAATAATTTAGTAGTAACAGTAATTAAAATAAAGAAAACATTTAGTAAAAGAAAATGTATGTAAAATTAGAAATTAGAACAGAAA